>CM008279.1:41906436-42019463 GCA_002319775.1 Fagopyrum tataricum | reverse complement strand
GCGGCAGCGCCGCAGGGGGCGGCCTCTGGTTCCGCAGGGGCGGCTCCTGCTCCGCCCGGGCGCCAACTTGACTCCGCGACTGCGTTTCTTCGACAGTAGGTTCCTCCTCTCCTTTCCTCTTCGTTCCTTCCTTAGTATTGATGTTGGATCATGTTAGTAGCATGCCTAAGATGGATCTAGAGTAGCTTGGAATGCCACTTATTGGTTGTGAACCTAGGAGCCCTTAAGGCTCGATGTAAGTGATGGATATGAGCATGTGAGCATGATGGACCTTCTAGGCTAGCTTGTGCCTCTTTGGTTGAGGATTACTCTTGTGGAATTATGGACTGTTGTGGGCTGTTTCATGTGTGGAGAGTGTGATGAGTACTTGGGACCTAGGATGCATTCCTAGCTTGAGGGTTAGGTGATCTTGCATAGATCACTAGAGTGAAGTCTAAGACTTCTTGAGCGTGAGTATGTATTGATATGCATATCTCTTGTGAGCAGGTCGTGGGCTTCCGCCTTAAGGAAGCAAGAGTGTGGTGACTCGAGTGTGGTGACGAGGTAAGTCTCCGGACTTACTTAGCTCGTATTTTATGTATTAGCATTGACGTGTGTTTGGTGGTGTGTGTTTATGTTATGTTATAACAATTAAACCGGTAATTAGGACCACCGACCTTATATGTATATGTTGGCCCAAGTGTATGATAACGCGCGGTGACATCACTGCCTACGACCGAGTGAGTCTAGGGGGATCTCGGCGACTGGCCCGACGGGTGATATGGTCGGGTGCATCCGTACCATTCTTGCCGGAAGGGGGGACCGGGGCGAGACCACGGTGGTTCTCGTGTCACAACATAAGTTGAATTAGAACGGGGTACGACTTAATAATAAAAAGATAATAAACCGGACTTGTGTGATTTATGTTTTGTGTTATGTATGGGTTTGTGCCTTCACCGCTTTTCTAATGCTTCGAAGACTCACCAAACTATTACTAAGATCTACTCGGTGATCCTACTGGTGCACCTATCTCGGCATAGAACTCTGGATAGTTCATTTGGATACTATCCTCAGTCTCCCATGTAGCCTCCTTGGGTCCTCGTCTCGACCACTGTATCTTCAACATAGGAATGTCCTTCGAACGCAGGCGTCTCATACCTCGCTCTAGGACTGCAATCGGATGCTCAACAAAAGTGTGGTCCGGCTCAACCACCAAATCCTCATAACTCACAATGTGTCCTGGATCTAGTATATACTCCCTCAGCTGAGACACGTGAAACACAGGGTGAACACCCTCTAATATTGGAGGCAAGGGTAATCTGTAAGCTGCGCTCCCAACCCGATCCAGAATCTCGAACGGTCAGACATATCGGGGACTCAACTTCCCCTTAATGCCAAAATGCCTAACACCTCGTGTCGGCGACACTCTCAGCCACACATGGGCTCCAAATCTGAACTCTAGAGGTCTACACCTCCTATCAGCATAAGACTTCTGACGGCTCTGTGCAGTCAGCATACGCTCTCGAATCAGTGCGAGCCATATCATCTTGAATCTGATCAGGTGTCAAACCACTGACACTGCTCTGCTCATCCCAGCATAACGGGGTACGACATCTCTGTCCATACAGTGCCTCATATGGGGCCATCCCAATAGATGCATGCCAGCTGTTGTTGTATGAGAACTCAACAAGTGGGAGATGATCTGTCCACACTTGTCCCCAATCCAACACACAAGCTCGCAGCATATCCTCCAGCGTCTGAATGATCCTCTTTGACTGACCATCTGTCTGAGGATGGAACGCAGTCGTGAAGTGCAAACTCGTCCCCAGGGCAGTCTGAATCTGCTGCTAGAATCTCAAGGTAAATTGCTCATCTCTGTCTAAGACGATCGTCCTCGGTATACCATGGAGTCTCATTGTCTGCCTAGTGTACTTCTCAGCTAATCTGCTCACCTGCCACGTCTCCCTAATAGGAATGAAACGTGCCATCTTCGTCAATCTGTCCACAATAACCCAGATGACATCAAAACTTCGGCTCAGCCTCAATCCAGTCACAAAATCCATGGTGACATCCTCCCACTTCCTCTGTGGAATAGGAAATGGATGGAGCTCACCTCCAGGTCTGAAATGCTCGATCTTGACCTGCTGACAAGTCGCACACTGTGCCACAAATCTGGCCACATCGGGCTTCAACCCTCCCCACCAATATAGACGTCTCAAGTCTTGATACATCTTACTCGTACCTGGATGTACAAAGTAAGGTGTATAGTGACCCTCCTGTAAAATCCTCTGCCTCAGCTCTGTATCAGCAGGTACACAGACGCGACCGCGGCGTCTCAAAACTCCATCTGCTCCTAGCAGGAACTGTCGTGCCTCATCCCGAGGCATTCTATCTCGTATCCTCAACAGTGTCGGGCAGGTCTCCTGCTTCTGTTGGATCTCACCCAACAGATCGGGAAGAACCTCTAAAGTACGCAGTTGGGCATCCTCATCAGGAAACTGGATGTCCAACTCTAACCAGATCAAGTCTCTATGTAGCTGAGACTGTACTGTCAATTTCGCAATCGCCTGTTCTCGAGGCGTCCTCCTGGTCAGGGCGTCGGCGACAACGTTCGCCTTCCCTGGATGATACAAAATCTCTAAATCAAAGTCCTTGATCAGCTTGAGCCACCTACGCTGGCGGTTATTCAATTCCCGCTGCGTGAAAATGTACTTCAGACTCTTATGGTCTGTGAAGATCTTACATGTAGCACCATACAGGTAACGTCTCCGGATCTTCAGTGCATGAACTACCGCTGCCAACTCCAGATCATGAGTCGGGTAGTTCTCCTCATACGTCTTCAGCTGTCGAGACGCATATGCTATCACTCTGCCCCGCTGCATCAATACACATCCCAAGCCTAGCTTGGATGCATCACTGTATACCACAAAATCCTCAGTACCCTCTGGCTGTGCCAAAAAGGAGCAGAAGTCAGACGTCTCTTCAGCTCCTCAAAACTCTGCATACATTGATCAGACCACACAAATCTGGTAGTCTTCCTCAGCAAACTCATCAGTGGACGGGCAATCACAAAAAATCCCTCCACAAAGCGTCTGTAATAACCGGCTAGGCCAAGGAAGCTACGTACTTCCTTGACGTTCGTCGGTGTAGTCCATGCTGCTACTGCCTCAATCTTCGCCGAATCAACCTTGATCCCCTCATCTGATACTACATGACCCAGGATTGCTACCTCTGACATCCAGATTTCACACTTAGAGAACTTAGCATAAAGTTCTCTATCCCGTAAAACCTGTAATACAGTCCTCAGATGTCTTGCATGCTCCTCTCCACTGCGAGAGTATACCAGAATATCATCTATGAATACCAGCACAAACTGATCCAGGAAGTCGATGAAGATACTGTTCATCAACTGCATAAAGACGGTTGGGGCATTCGTAAGCCCAAATGGCATCACTACAAACTCGTAGTGGCCATATTTGGTACGGAATGCTGTCTTGTGCACATCCTGCTCCCTCACCCTCAGCTGGTGATACCCGGAACGCAAGTTAATCCTGGAGAACACAATCGCTCCCTGTAGCTGATCTAGCAAATCATCAATGCGCGGTAGTGGATACTTGTTCTTGATGGTCACCTTGTTCAGCTCTCTGTAATCTATGCATAACCTCAGTGATCCGTCCTTCTTCCGTAAGAAGAGGACAGGTGCTCCCCATGGGGACACGCTAGGGCGAATGAAACCTTTCTCATCCAACTCCTCGAGTTGCTTCTTCAGCTCCAGCATCTCAACAGGCGCCATCCTGTATGAGGCCTTCGAGATGGGTCTCGTACCAGGCTCTAACTCGATACTGAAATCCACACTCCTATGAGGCGGCAAACTGGACGGCTCAGCAAAAATATCAGTAAACTCATAGACAATTGGGATATCCTCTAATACTGGACTCTCCCCCTCCTTCATGGCATAACACCAAAAGGCCTCGCAACCCTGTGCAATCAATCTAGTTGCCCATATAGCGCTGATAACTGTGCCTGTCTTTTCAAGGTCCCAACCTCGGAAAACCTCTATCTGGCCTAACTCGGTAGAGAGGGTAACAGTCCTTCTACCTACATCTAAAACTGCAGAGTGTCCATCCATCCAGTTCATACCTAGAATGACTTCTTCGTGCTCTAATGGCATGACAAAGAAGTCAACTAGTAACACACGGGTCCCTACAGAAATGAGACAACCGCGAATCTCACGGGTACCTCTGACCCTACCACCATTGGGTAACCCTATAATAAAGGGAATCCCCTCAACTGTATCTAAACCAAGACGCTTTACACATGCATCAGAAATAAAAGAGTGTGTAGCACCAGTATCAAATAAAACTCTAACAGGTAAACCATGAATCAGAATGGTACCTGTAGCAGTAGGTGCAGCTGGCTCCTCTGCACTCCTCAGCTCAAAAACACGACCTTGTGGGCCTCTGGTATCAGTGGTGCCCCCACCACGACCTCTGCCTCTACTCGGCCCAGGAGCAGATCCCTGAGTCGTAGGGCGATCTGGGACCCTCTACTGTCCCTGAGTCTGCTGCTGCTGAGGTGGCCTCTGCCCACCTCCCGCTGCACTAGCAGGAGAAGAACCCTGCTGAAATGAAGCTCCACCCTGGCGGCAGTAAATAGCTTGGTGACCTTGCCTACCACAGGTGTAGCAAGTCACCAATGGCCTCGTGCACTCTGGCCTCATATGCCTTGGATCTCCACAGTTAAAACACTGACGTCCCTTCTCTACAACCGGTGCAGATGAGGGCTGACTCTGGCGTCTTTGACCACGCTAATCACTAGCAGAACCACCAGTACCACTGGTCTGCCCTGTACGCTGCTTCTTCTCAGACCCTCCGGTCTGAGAAGCTCTCCTCTGACTCACCCGCTCTCGCTCATAGTCGGCGGCTCTATCCTGGTAGTCCATCAAGGACTCACAATGAAATCCCGCCATATAGGCCCGGGTAGTATCCCTCAGTCGTCGGGAAAAGAGATAAACGTGCTAGTCTGCAGAAGGTGCAGCTGGTCCTAGTAATATCAGCTCCTCCTGAAACCTCCTGATGGCCTCAAAGACTGGTACATCCTAAAACCCAGCCTCAACAAAATCTCGCAGTTTCTCCCCCTCCTCAGAGAGGCAAGGCAGAAACGCTCTCTAATCATCGTCCTCATATGATCATAACTGGTAACTTGACCCCGTACTGATCTCCACCAGTGTTGTGCCAAGTCCCAAAATAAATTTTGAACCAGCTCGATCTGTCTGTCAGCTGGATATCGAATAGACTCCAGAGCTGAGTCTACATGCCCGATCCAAAGCACAACCTCCAACCCCACCTTCCCAGTGAAAGGAGGTACACCCATCTGATGGAATGCCTTCAACCAAGTATCTAGTCTAGGCCCTCTATGCTCCTCTGGTGCTCTGGCAATCTCAGCAGCAGGTACCTGTACATGAGTAACAGTGTGGGACCTCTCAGATGGTCCCTCATGTGCCTGTAAATCTGGGGCACGTCTACCGGCTCTAGCAGCCTCCTCTACACGTCTGATATATGCTCGGAACTTTGATCCCCCCATGGAGACACGATCAGACTCGCCAGACTGGGCTCTCTGTGTCCCTTGTCTCTCAGTCGCCCCGTTCCCAGTCTCAGGAACGACGCTCTCAGCAACCTCCTCATGTATCTCTCCCGCATGTGAACCGTCAGCAGGAGTCCTACCCCATCCTCTACCTAGAGGGGGTCTACCTCTACCTCGCCTAGCTGCAGGTAAGACTCTAGTCTAAACCATCTGCAGAAGACGTAAACCTAACTTAGAAGGCTATATATATGCCATATGTATAGATATATAACAGATCAATCACAACAAAATATCTATTTATATCTATACTGTCGAGATCTTCAGAGGGGCAATGGTTCACGTACACGATAACCCAAAACATTTGTACTCATTTCAAAACCAAAACCTTTTGAAAAGTCAGACCCCTTTCGGGTTCTGTTTATTTATCTATTTGAACTTTATTGCAGATTACTAGTGCCATTGTTGTCAACCTGGGCTCTGATACAAACTTTGTAACACCAAATCCGTAGGACTCGGAGTGCTACTGGGCTAGGATCTCACAATGGATCCTGACCCTAGCCTGACAACAAATTCACTGAATCTTACAACAAGGCACCAATAGATTAAAACAAAACATAAAACTGATATATATATATATATATATACATATCAAAAGGATGATACAAAGTACTGCTGAGTACAAAGTCAAATAGAAATCCGTACAATATAATAACCCAAAAACCCACGATATCGCCTAGTGTACGGAACCCTCAGCAGATCACCCCTCTGGATCACTCTGCTGCTCTCCTAATCTGCAAAAGATCTACAACACGGTATAAAACCGTTAGCTAACCATACACATATATAAGAAGATGCTAGAACACAATCACATATCAGTAAAATTAACACTTCATCATGATATCACACATTTACCCGGTTTATTATCTTTATAACGTTAATCACTCAAGAGTATATAAATCAGTATATGAAAATACGTGACACGAGGAATGAATATAATCCTCGCCTCTGCGTGCAATAGCTAGCTGGAGTGGTAACAACGCACTTTCCCGTATACCATATGGAGTGGTAGGTGCCCTTCCCGTATACCAAAACTAAATAGCTTACAGAGAACTTCCCAGACTCCACTACGGGATGAAAGGTAAGTTGTCACAGCCACTACAATGGGCGGTCAATATAACATAGGTCGGTGACCAATATAAAGCATGCTATAAAGCATATAACAAACATCACTCATGCACACATCCAATATAAGGATGGCAGCTAAGTAAGTCCTATGGACTTACCTCAATCTCAGGAGTAAACTCAACCACGATCAACTCTCCGACTGGTCCACTCCAAACTGGAGGACAACACGGCCTATACAAGGCATACATACATATATCAAACTCCTATCACACAAAGGGGTCACACCTAGACCCAAGGGATCCATAAGGATCATATCCAACTCGTAAACCTCAAGGCCGTAACCGGCATATCTATATCATACTCATCATAAACCGATACCTATCATGGTACTAGTTCCCTCATACTAGGAAAGGAAAGGAGCTACCCAACTATGGGTAGTCCCGGGACAAGACGCACCTGCGTGATCAAGGGACGCAGGAGCGGAATAGGTAACCCGCGAGCGCGGAAGGGATCAACCGCAGGCGCGGTGACACGGGACGCAGGCAACGCAGGCAAGGCGCTGGCGCGGGCGCTGCGGCACAGTTTCCACAGGGGCGGCGGCTTCTTGGCGCGGGGGCGGCGTCAGTGCAGAACGTGATCCCGCGACTTCTCTTCGGCTCTTCCCGTGATCAAATCACGTCTATTTTAATCCAAAGTCACACACATGCAACACATACACATTCCAACATCACTCTACATTCAAAACATCTAATCCTAAGCTAAAGAAATGGAATCCAAGAAGAAAGAAGAGAAGAGGAAGAAGGAAGCTTACCACAGCTGTGATCCTAGGCTGCAGGGAAGATCAACACATACCAAAGCTGGCTTCTAAGCTCAGCAACACCCATCACTAGCATCATCAAACACCAAGGTCACACAAATCTCTATTCCAAACTCAAGAAACCAAGACAAGATCAAGGAGAAACAAGGGAGAGGCAAGGAGGACGTGAGAAGCTGAAGAAAGAAGTGTGAAACCCTTGCTCATCGGCCAAGGGAAGGACTTAAAGAGGAAGGCAACGAAAGAGTAAAGCACAAGTCAAAGGAGTCAACAAAACCGGCTGCAACTCCATGAGCCGCAGGGGCGGAAACCCGCAGGGGCGGCAGTCAGGCCCGCGGGTGCGGAAAGGCCAATCTCGGCCAAGCCAATCTCGGCTAAGGACCAAGACTCGGTGCGAAAGAATAGGGATCTCACACGAAGAACCCCCCCCCCCCCCCCCAAGCAGTGCCACAATCTAATTGTGAGCTAGTTGTCAATATTTTATATGACGTTGGCAAAGAAGAAGATAGTGTTATCATTGAAGATTGCCCCCGACACTTCTAGTTCATTTTGTCAACCCAATATATGATGATTCTTGTGAAGAGGACAAGGAAGACACCTCATTGACAAGGTTGAAGCAATCTTCAACAAATTTGAAGCCATCATTGACATAGACAAAGACATAACCCTGACACCGACACCATGATGTTGATGAACTACAAATTTGAGTTGCCCGGTATGAGGTTTGTCTTTGTTGTGTCATATTATTTATGTATCGGCTCACCTTTGTTTCTTGTCGACATACATCCGAAGTACAACATCAATGGTCTTGACGGCATGGTAGACAAGCTCACCGGCGACACAATCTCCATGTACTAGAAATTTGAGCCGCCCGACCCGGAGTTTGTCATTGTTATATCTAATGGCATGCCACCCATCCGAGGCATATTACACCACTTCAAAGAGTACCGACGCCATCAACCGCCATCAATCTATTGTCGGTACTCGTTCTCCTGCCTTGATGGCACATTTGACAAGCTCAACGACACTATCATCTTGAAAACTTACAAGTCTAAGCCGCCCGACCCCGAGAATCAGCATCCGAAGTTCAAGTCTAGGGTCTTGTTCTCAATGTTTCTCCTTTCTTATCCGATCGTACAAACAAGTACGTTTCACAACCAAGAGGAGGAGAATGATACGCCCTTGGATGACGATGTCATCCGTCTCTCCGGCTAAGAGGACCCGATAAGCGGCATATCTAGCCATGACATGAAGCTTGCCTGTTTTGAAGACTTTTCCCATAATTTGTATATTTAATAATAGACTTTTCATTTCGGAAAAATAATTCTAGAACTTAATTTTGGGATTTAAAGTTCCGACCTTTCATAGCCTAGACCTTTCATTTCGGAGGTTAATTCCGGTTTTTAATTCCGTCATTTATGTTTCTGACCTTTGGATTGGCCCTCATCCTATTTATAAAGGATCTTTGGCCTCATTTGTAAAATATGTTCAATTTAATCAAGTTTATTTGAAGGAAAATTCTCTCTTGATTTTGGACATCACTTCCTCTTCAATCCCCTCAAAGTTCTTCCTTGGATCTAAGTCTTAGATCTAAGAACTCACATTCGAGGATTCTTCTAAAGAATCCACTACAACGGCTTGCTTGATCTCCCTAGATCGGACCATACCTTCGCTTCCGCATCCATCTCAACCGCTTATGCCTACCAAAGTTCTATCCAAGTTACCACTTGCACATGAACAAAGGAGTAGTTGAAGCTCTAGCTTGATCCAGATCCGGAGTTCGTCCTTCACCGTATCCAAGGACGCATCAATTAAGGAAAGCCGATTCAAGATAATCGTACCCATGTGTTTTTGAAAAGTTTTTGCTTATGTTACCGACCAAATCCCAAATCTTCCATTTTCATGGAGTTAGATCTCATCCTCCGTATTTTTTCTCGCTTTGAACCTCTTCTTGTATTTCTGGAGATATCATTTTTGCCTTCGTGGATCTGGTTCTTCGGATTTGCCTCGACAAGTCGATCCTTTTCTATCTGATTTTCTTCTTCAAGATTGTCTTCGAAAAATTGATATTGTCAATATGGGTTCTACTTTCCGATTTTACTCGTTACCCACTAGTCTAAAGAGTTGTTTATGTTGTTTCTACGCTGACTCCGGCATCCATTGCCGCCTCCTTCACCTTGTTGCGGTGTTTGGGTTGGTGAAAAGCAAGGATAAAAAAATCCTAAAACAAAAAATAATTAAAAACAAGCAATTGAAAATCCTTCACCTTGTTGCGGTGTTTGGACATTTGTTTTCTTAAAAAAGAATTGATAATAAATTCGAGAAGAATGTTTTGTGTTCTTTTTTTTTGGTTTTCCTTAATCTTAATCTAAATAAATCTATATCATTGTTACTTCAACTTCCATCAACAATTCTTCTCTTTATGATTATCTGAATTGGTTAGCCTTAACAACTAAAAAACGCGAGTCTCAACCATGATGATGACTTTCCGATTCTATAGATCTCAGCAAAAACCGTCTTATTACCGGCTAATCTCATTTGTAAGGAAAGAAAAAGAAAGAAGAAAAGAAAATATGTTCATCACTATTCAAACACCAAAGTTAAAATTGAACAAGTTCCTGTTTTAGAAATACCTTGTGCTTCTCATCTACCTCTTTTTTCAGAGTTATCCACTTGTATTTCAAGTGTTTTGTGTTTTGTAGTGGATTCTTCCGAGTTTTGAGAAAGTTTTATTGGTGACCGTTCGAGTAGTTTGTCTTGAAGTAGTCGTGGATTTGTGATAGACTCTTGAAGGCTTTGACTCGCTCTCCTTGTGCACTTCTTTCGACGACATTATACCCTCTATTCTCTAGAGACTGTCTCGCTCTCCATCCCCTTGAAGATTTGACTGCTTACGGATTTATTTGTTGTACTTTTGTAATTCTTTAATGTTTCTTTTATTCTCTCTTCATGACGGTTTGTCAGTCTGCCGAATTCTTTCGGCCTTTCGATCCATTAGACGATGTTTCGTTTAGTGCATCGGAAAAAAAACTGACTTATATTATTAAACATATAAAATCCATTTTTAAATTTTTATGAAAGGTGTGAAATGATCTATATACTACTATTAAAGTCAAATCAAAATTTTCTACATGTTATTTTCTTATTTAGTTTGTGTCACATGTCATTTTCTCATACATCCTCATTACATAATTTTACTATATAATACATACATACAAGCCATTAATATAGGCAATATATCTATATTGTTTCTATTTCTAATTTTACCATAATCTTCTACTTATTTTAAGATATATATATATATATATATATATATATATATATATATATATATATATATATATATATATATATCAATGTCATTATCAAATATTATTTGAAAAATATTTTCACCCTTATTTACACGATCAAATTATTTCATACTTTACCTTTAACATATAAATTTATAATGTTTATATTAGGGTTGGGCACAAATCCCACAAATCCCGGGTCCGTCCCGGTCCTGTTCCGATCCCGTCCCGAACCCGGTGGTTTTTCATCTAAAATTTTTAAATTCCGTCTCATCCCGTCCCACCAAAAATATTGCGGGACGGGATATGGGTCTTACCTTCCTCGTCCCGCAAGGCCCGTCCCATCCCGCATATATTAAAATTTAAATATAAATTAAATAATTAAATAAATAAAAATAAGGAGTAGTGATCATTATGTAATTTTGTTATTATAAATTAACGATTGTCTAAATTCATCTACAAAGGGCAGAAGAAAATTGAACTCAGTTGCGACATTGTTTAAGGAGTAGTGATAATTATGTAATTTTGTTCTTATATTTTATTTTGGATGTTTAGACTTGACAAGTTAATTATGTTTTGTAAACCTTGTTGTGACATTCTATTTTGATGTCTTTCGTTTTAAGGATATCAACGAATATTTGTTTTCGTAAATTGTTAATTTAAACCGAAAAGGCAAAAATAAATTTTATATAGATCATGTGGGATTAGTCTCGTCCCATCCCGGTCCCAACCGGGATAGGGCCCAATGGTTTTTAGTAAAAAAAACTCAAGGCCCGTCCCGTTCCCGTCCCATACATAATGGTCGGGACGGGACGTGGGATGACCTTAATCCGTCTCGTCCCGTCCCATGCCCAACCCTAGTTTATATTATTTCGTTGGTACTCACCAATTAACAAATGTATAAAATATTACAATAAAAAATGTTACATCTTCTTTGTTCTTTAAGGATGACATTTAAATATACTAAGATAATTTTTAAATGGACATTTTAAAAGTTTTAAAACCTCCTCCTCTGGAGTGTCTTCGTAAGGTTTCAGATGGACATTTTACGGTAGTTGTAAAAGTTTTATGCTCCTCTGGAGTAGCTTCTTATAGTGATGAGACTTTGAAGGCATTGAAGGCTAAACATTCATTCAAACCCCCTCCTTCTAAGCCTTGTTCTACCTCTCACGAACCACCCCTCATTGTTGATGTTGGTTTGATTTTTACGTGCATCAAGTCTTTTCCCAAAGGAACCTCTTGTGGTAGAGATGGTTTGAGAGCACAACACCTTTTAGATGCTTTGTGTGGCGAGGGCTCTGTGGTAGCCACAAGTCTTTTGAAAGCGCTTTCATTAGTGGTCAATATTGTTTGGGAGGTAAGTGTCCGTTGAGTTTGGCTGAGTTTGTTGCTTCAGCGTCTCTTACGCCGCTGTTGAAGCCTGACAATGGAGTTTGTCCAATTGCAGTAGGTACTATATGGAGACGGTTGGTGTCCAAAGTAGCCATGAAGGGAGTGAGTAAAGATATGAGGGAATATCTTGGAGATTTTCAGTTTGGAGTTGGTATCTCAGGTGGTGTAGAGGCTATTCTACATAGTGTTAACGAGGTTTTAAGCGAGCGCCACTCAGATGGTTCTCTAGCTATGCTGATAGTGGATTTTCTAATGTCTTCAACCAGGTTGACATAACTGTTTTGCTCAGGGAAGTAAGGGAAAGATGCCCCTCTATCTATTTTTGGGTTGATTTCTTGTATGGTTAGGCTTCCCGTTTATATGTTGGTGATGGTTTTTTTTGGTCGGCTACTGGTGTGCAACAAGGAGACCCTTTGGGGCCGCTTCTTTTTTCTCTTGTCTTGCACCCACTTCTTCATCGGATCAGAGACAGTTGCAAACCTCTTCTACATGCTTGATATCTTAATGACGGTACTATTATTGGCCGGACAGAGGAAGTGGCTAGAGCGCTTGATATCATTAGAGAAGTTGGCCCGAGTTTTGGCCTTGAGCTCAATGTTTGCAAGACTGAGCTTTTTTGGCCTTCATGTATGGATCAAAGCTTAGAGAAGAGCTATTCCCTCATGACATTGCTAGGCCGGTTTTGGATGTTAAGTTGTTGGGTGGGGCTGTGAGTAAAGATAATGGGTTTATTAGAGAGTTAGTAATGAAAAGAGCTATTAAGGCGGTTGAGTTGATGCACCTTCTTCCGCAGTTGAAGGACCCGCAGAGTGAGCTTCTTTTGCTTCGTTCTTGTATGGGTGTCGCTAAGATGATGTTTAGCTTGAGGACTTGTCTACCGGAGCATGGGGAGTGTGCATCTACTTTTTTTTGGCGATCTTCAATGGCGACTTGCTTCTTTGCCGATCCGGTGTGGAGGCCTTGGGTTATACTCAGCTATGGAGACTTCTTCTTTTGCTTTTGTGGCTTCTAGAGCTCAGTCTTGGGCCCTTCAAGACCACATTTTGCGGGAGAGTGGAGTTGTTGATATGGGTTGTGAGTTTTTTGGAGCTTTGGGCAATCTTTAAGCTTCTATTCCTAGTTTTGATCTTTCTGGTTTTACTGTAAAGAGCACCGTCCCCCCTAAAGCCCAACATGCTTTGGCGGGTGTTTTTTTTGGTAAGACAGTACATACGATGGAAGCAACTTTTGGTTTGACCGTTAAACAAAAAGCGGTTTTTCAGTGTCCACAGACAGCGCATAGCCAAGATTTCCTTCTTGCCATACCTATTGATGGACTTGGACTAAGGCTGAGCAAGTTAGGTTCGGTTTACCGAACAGAACCGAAACCGACGATATCGGTCCAGACCGAACCCGAAACCGACAATTTAGGTTCGGTGTTAGGTCCTTGTTTTTAAAAAAATAGGTTTCGGTTCGGTTTCGGTTAAAAACCGTAAAACCGACGGTCAAACCGAAAAACCGAATTTTAGTTTAAAAAATAAGATTTAAACTTGATGCTTAAATGAGATTGTTATTTTTCTAGGCTCTAAATCATTATACTAAAATTGTTAATGATTTAAACTTTATCGTTTTATTGTATTCACAAATTTTATGTTATTGGATTTGGATATTCATATTTTTTTATATTTATCGATATTTTTATAGGTCCGTTTAGGTCAAAGACCTAAACCGAACCGAAACCTACCCTACTAGGTTCGGTTTTAGGTTCTAATATTTCAGATTTTCGGTTTTAAGTCCAAACCGAGACCGAACCTATTTTTATAGGTTCGGTTTTCGGTCCAAGATTTTGAAAAAATCGGTTTTAGGTTCGGTTCGGTTTATTGCGGTTCGGTTCGGTTTTGGACCTATGATCACCCCTAACTTGGACAATGTATGTCTCCGGTTGAGTATCGAATGATTCTCAAGTATCGCCTTATGATTCCTTTGTTCCCACCTAGTGTGTTTTGTCCGATGCCTAGTTGTAGGAGGCCTTTAGATATTTTTGGGGAGCATGCGGTTCATTGTAAAGAATTACCCGGCTTCAAATATAGGTACGATCTGGTTCGTGATGTTTTATGTGACGTGTTTAAGAGAGCAGGGATTTCGGCCAAGAAAGAGGCGCCTGTATCATTCTTGACTGATCCGCGTGAAAAAACGTCTATGTTGAGGCCCGCATATGTGTTAGTTTTTGGATGGGTGGGTAGAAAACATGCTTGTATTGATTTGACAAGAGTCTCTCCTTTGGTTGGTTTGGATAACGGGCCTTTTGTGGTGGGTAAGGCGGCCCCCAACGCGGCCTCTCTGAAGGCGGCAAAGCATGAAAAGGCTTGTCTTAAAAACCAGCATGTGTTTCTTCCTTTCGCTTTCGATACTTTTGGTTTTCTTGTACCTGATGCCGTCGAGGTTCTCAAGAGGGTGCAACAGGTCTTGCATGGTAATATTGTGTCACCTAGATCTTCTGATGTAGTCTTTAGAAGAATCGGATTTGCTATACGAAAAGGGTTGGCGACACAGCTTGTTGTCCGCCTAACTTATAACTTGATGTAAGACTCAATTTATTATGTTTTTTAATTAATTTGAACAAAAAAAAAATTTTAATAGAACTTTTTATAACTTTTATTTATTTAACATTTATATTTCAATTTTAAAAGTAAATTTTATTTTTCTTTATAAATTATTTATTTCACTTTACATTCGTAATAGTTATCAATATGAACTTAATTTTATATTATACGATTATTGAAAAACTAGAATATATAAAATTTCCTTAATTAAACTTTTTTTTAATTATTTATCTATAATATAATTAATATATCAATAACATACAAAATTAATTTTAACTTCTTTTCAATTAATTTATTTAAATTACAATACACTAAAATTATTTTATAAATAAAAAAAATTATCTATTAAGTTTTAAGACTATCCCGTATCTTGACACGAAAACGAAAAACTAAACTAAGTAATGTACTAATTTCATAATGGTCCCGGATTTTCACTACATATTTGGGCCCAAGGCCCATGGTTCATTACTAATCCACCCAAATCAGTTTGTTTCACATTTATGGTCAGATGGGATATGTACACGTAACCACCTCGTCTGATTAACAGAATAAACAAACCATAACATGTCATTTTTCACGTGCACCAAGGAAGGATAGGTCATTTTTTATCATTTTTTAGAAGGGACAAGTAACAAAGACAAATAATAATCAAAAAAATTAATACTAAAGTTTTGTTATTTAATCAAGCATTATGCCCATTTTTCTCTTACCACTTCACTTTCATCTCACTCTCCTCAATCCTCTAATGGCTTCGGCATCTTCTGCTTTCACAATGAATGCAAAAGCAAACCCGTGTTCTCAACCCGGATTGGGATATGGGTATCCGAGAATGGGGAAAATGAATCCTAAACCCAGCTGTTTCGGGTCGAATACGACCCGGATTGTTGCTAAGGCTACTTCTAGAGGCTATTATGCGGTGTCTCCATCTTCCAACTCTTCTCTTACTCCATCTGATTGCACTCAGTAAGCCTAAGCTCTCACTTCTGTTTATTTCAATTTTATTTTATTTTTATTTTAGAAATACTTGATTTGGATGGATGCTAATATTATGTTTTAGGTTTTCTTTTTTTTTTAAAAAAAAAGAAGAAGTGATATTACTCTACCTGCTTGTGTGTATTGTCACATCCATATTGTTTAAGTGGTTGTACCTGGGTAATTTGAAAATAGGTTGTGTTTGAACAATTAGTTCAAATATATCAAGTTTTTTTAGTAATTTAAGGTAGTTTTTTGAGAATAAAATTTCTAACTATAATATAACTTATCTTGCTCCAACCATCTCTAGGAGCTTCCTAAGCAGTGCACCTTGCATTTTAGGCTTGCCCTCTTCATCTTTTCTCCTGAAAAAATTATATATATATAAAACTAAATCCTCTACCAACTGCTAAGCTTCCACACAATTTTGTAAACTTGACTGACAATTGAAGCCCAATCCATATTACCGTTTATAAGTATGTATGTATGTATGTAGAGCTTACCATGTACTGACTCGACTTTGACATTTCCCCAACACATGACGATAGTTATTGGCTTATTCAAAAATCGAAACCGTCGATATTCTCAACTCGTCTCAATACCCCACACACACAACTCGTCTCAATCTCATTCGTGACAATATCCTATTGATCGCATATCATTCCACGGATCTTATTAATCCTATCAAGTACCAATCAGCACCTCCAGAGTTCTGCATTATGTTTTTGGGATACAAATTACAATAAATAACGTTGTTGGGTGTGTGCAACGTTCCTTCTTTAATGCCTCAATATAAGATTGAGGCCTACCTTCGGCTGCTTATGCTTCATCTCATAATGATGGCGACGTGTCTTACCTCAGGCATCATACATGGGTGCAATTCAGATCCATTATTAGGAGTGTGGATTAGAACAAATTCTTTTCCCACCATTCCTAAGGAACCATCATCAACAATATAGACCTTTCCGTTAATGTGTCTTGCAATCTTTTCTGTGGCAATATTTGTTGACTTTTTCTTCAACAGTGTAGTATGTTCATCTTGATAGTGACCCTTTTGATCACAACTCCAACACTTGATCTTACATTTGTCTTTGAATTTATCGGTTCTTTTCGGCTTTGATATGCCACAATTCAATCTTTATTCTAACCTACCCCTATTTAATGTGTTCAAGGTTGGTTCAGAAGTATCATCAAACTTGAATTTTTCCTTCTCTTCCAAGGCACTTACAATTGTAACTATTCCATTCCAACTTTCTATAAAAGAGGAGAACAAGACCAAGACTTTAATTTCGTCTTCAAGGTTTATTGACACATAACTTAATTGTGCAAATATCATATTGAATTTGTTCAAGTGATTGGCCACCACTATGTTCTCTTCTATTTGTAGGTTAAACAACTTCCACATCGGGTGAACCTTGTTAACCATACAAGTTTTCCCATACATATCAAATATATTTTCCAACATCTCTATCGTCGTCCTTCATGTCCTCCGGTTTTTCCTTCAAAGGTTGGTATAAATTTTTACTGTACAAGTAATCTTCGATCTACATCTTCTAAGATACAATACTTCAGACTCCATAGCCCAACATTCCAAAGAAGGAGAATTTGTGAGCCATGGATCCAACATTAACATAAACGATCTTCCATCGCCGGCCACCCATCTAACCCCGATAGAAACCACCTTCCTGTTGTCCATCTAGTTGCTATTGCACATGTAGATGCACAACAACGAGGGACACACACACTTGGCCTTCAACAAGCACTTTCTATTTCATAATAAACCGTCAATCTAGCTTTCGACAAGTGCTAAGTTAATCCTTCATACACCGAACCCGAAGGCCCCCTTTCTCTTTTAACCCATTGATAAACAACAAATCTACCATTTGAAATTGCATAAACCCTTATCATTACCCAAAATGATCGATCGGAAAACTTGGTTGATTTTCTCACAAACATTGACTAGGAGAATAGTCGTTGATCAGCACGGAAGATAACACCGACTTGGTGAGGTGACTAGACTTGCAAAATTGAAGATTCTTCATTTCCATCTCGAGAGCCATACATTGATTATTTCCATGAGAAAATTAGTAGAACATACATACCAAGTTATTTACTCAAATCAATTGTAACCTCCAAATCGCTTACCTCATGATGTCTTCTCCTTGACGATGCATTTACATTAGAAAAGATGAAGCTCTTGAATTTTAGCTTGCTAAAACTTTTTTCACAAAATATGTTTTGGCATCTCATGATGTTTCTCAACTAGTCAATTGAGGTCGATATAAACAAGATAATGTTGTTTTGTAAAAAAATATGGGAGGGAGCGGGCCTATTCCTGGAACTTGATAACCTTTCATTTCCCCGCCCCACCACTCCTAAAATCAAGGGACTTGAGTCTTAGGCAATCATGTAATAAACACGAATCTAGCTATTCTTTCACCTTTTACTAAAGAAACCTAAGTCTCTCAATACACATTACAAATATTATTATAATAAGACAATAAATCTAGGTATACTGATATAATGGGCCAAAGGGGGAAACATATTTTGGGCCCATGGATTAATGGGCCCGGAGCGACAAGGGGTGTAGGGTGGTATCAGGCGGAGTTCCCGTGGTACGAATTCTATCTATTTATAGAATTCTATCTTTTCATAGGACTCTATCTATTTATAGAGGATTCTATCTATATATAGTTATAAATAGATAGGTTTAGGGTTGTATTCATTATCCACTAAAGTATATTGAAAACCCTAGCTGCAAGGTTTGTGCAGCAAAACCACAAAACGTTTTGTCTTCTTCTCTCTATTTCTGAACTAACTCGTTGAAAGATATCAACAATTGGTATCAGAGCAAGGTTGTCGATGAGTTCCGTTGTAAAATTTGAGGTTCCGCGATTCAACGGAACTGGAAACTTCGGTCTTTGGCAGCGACGACTTAAGGATCTGCTAACGCAACAGGGGATGTTGAAGGCGTTGAAGGAGACAAAACCGGAGTCGTTGAAAGATGACGAATGGAAGGACATGCAGGAGAATGCAGCGTCGGTCATTCGGCTCTGTTTGGCAGACGAGGTAATATACCACGTTATTGATCTTAAATCTTGTCAAGAAATTTGGACCCAATTGGACAAACCGTATATGTCAAAATCTTTGTCTAGCAAATTGTATTTCAAAAAAATATTGTATGGGTTGAAAATAGTGGAAGGTTTTGACTTGGTGAAACACGTGAATATTTTCAATCAAATTGTTGGGGATTTGGCTCGGGTGGATGTAAAACTTGGAGATGAAGATAAAGCTATGATCTTGCTATGTTCTCTACCCTCTTCATATGAGAATCTGGTGATGACGGTGACGTGTGGAAAAGACGAGATAAGTCTTGATACGGTGTCAACAGCGTTGCTTTCACAAGCCGAACGACGATAACATACCAGTGAGAGTTCTCAAAGCGAAGGTTGTATGTTAGAGGCAACCAGGATAGAGGGAGGACGAAAGAGAAGCAAGAAGGAAGCAACAAGCAATCCAGGTCTAAGTCCAAGGGTAAAAAGCCAGTAACTTGTTACTTCCTCCTCCTTCACTTCAAACGTGATTGTCCTGCCAGGAAGAAGAAGTACGAAGATAAGAAGTCAGAGGAATCTTCAAGATCAGCAAACGTGGTGCAGAAAGATGACTCAGATGGTGCAGATTCTGATATGCTCTCTGTGACGTCAGGCAACTACTCAGATGTATGGATCATGGATACGGGATGTTTGTTTCACATGACTCCGAATAGAGATTGGTTTGAGACGTACAAGTCTAGAACTTTTGGCTCTGCCCGATTAGGAGACAACAAGGCTTGTGATGTTGTTGGCATTGGGCAGATAAAAGTGAGGATGCACAATGGTGTGATTCGAACATTGACTGACGTGCGTTACATTCCAGCTCTAAAGATTCTGATTTCCTTGGGGTTTTTACATGTGAAAGGGTTCTGTTTCAAAACAGAAAAGGAATGTGTAAAGGTGAGCAAGGGGGCAATGACAGTTATGAAAGGGCAGATTACATCGGGTAATATATACCGGTTGGTAGGGAGTACCGTTGCAGGTGGAGTTGCAGCCGTGGCTTCTGAGACAGATTACACAACTCTGTGGCATATGCGCTTAGGTCACATTGGCGAAAGGGGGATGATTGAACTTCACAAGCGAGGTCTCCTGGATGGTGTGAAGGGTTTCAAGTTTTGGGATCCTGTTGCAAAGAAACGGATGATCAGTCGAGATGTTGTATTTGATGAGCAGGCAATGCTTCTACATGCCAAGGAAGTTAAAAACCTGCAGTTACAGAGACTGAATCCAGATCAGCAATGGAGGTGGAGCTTTCAGATTCTAGCACACCTACACCAGCAGGTGGTGAGCATGATGTAGATCAACAACAGGTTGAGATTCTTGTTTCTGGCAGAAGCAGACGCATCACAAGGGCCCCTATAAGATATGGTTTTGAGGAGATGGTTAATTATGCTCTAGTCATTGGCACAGATGATCCATCCAACTTTCAAGAGGCTATTCATAGTTAGGAGAAAGAAGGATGGGTAGGTGCTATGGATGAAGAGATGGAATCTCTTCATAAGAACAGGACGTGGCAGTTGGTTTCTCTTCCAGCAGGTAAGAGGGCAATAGAATGCAAATGGGTGTTCAAGAAGAAACAAGGCATAAGGTACAAGGCACGGCTAGTAGCTTCTGGTGAGATCATCTTGGAGAAAGTGCACACTTCTCAGAATGCAGCTGATATGATGACCAAACCGGTTACCGCAGACAAATTCAAGCATTGCTTGGATTTGGTTCATGTCACTCGTTGTTAGATGAGTGGGAAAGCCCCTTGTCAAGAGAAACAAGGAGGATCTGGTGACAAGATCTTGGAGTTGTATGTATGTTTCCAATTTTTGTATTAGATTATGTTGTCTAGGTGAAGATTGTTATAATAAGACAATAAATCTAGGTATACTGATACAATGGGCCAAAGGGGGAAACATATTTTGGGCTCATGGATTAATGGGCCCGGAGCGACCGGGGGTGCGGGGTGGTATCAGGCAGAGCCCCCGTGGTACGAATTCTATCTATTTATAGAATTCTATCTTTTCATAGGACTCTATCTATTTATAGAGGATTCTATCTATTTATGGTTATAAATAGATAGGTTTAGGTTTGTATTCATTATCCACCAAAGTATATTGAAAACCCTAGCTGCAAGGTTTGTGCAGCAAAATCACAAAACGTTTTGTCTTCTTCTCTCTATTTCTGAAGTAACTCGTTGAAAGATCTCAACAAATATATATGGACAAAAGAGGATCACCTCGAAGGATCCTTCTTCTAGGCTTGAATTTGGTCGATATCTCCCCATTTTAAAAAGGGGTTGAATCTATTTTGAGCTCACACACTCACTTATCTAATCCACCTAGAAACTCCGTGAGTTGACTTTCCTCATGGTCTTCTTAATGAAATCCCACTAAATCCCGTCATAGGGTTCATCAAGAGCCAAATTAAGAAGCATCTAGAATAGCTGGGCTATTTGAAACCTAGTTTAAGTCTCAGATCATTAATTTTATCGATCAAGATATTGTCGAGACCATCAAACATAGTACACATACTCACTAAAAACCGAAGAACAAACTCCACAACCGAGTTCCTCACAACATTCCAACCCCTCTAGTAGAAGACTAGTTGAAACCTAGTTTAAGTCTCAGATCATTAATTTTATCAAGATATTGTCAAGACTATAACCTATCATTTTTCATGAAATTTTCAAAGGTATATGTTCATTGCTATATTGCACGGAAACGGACACGGATACGGAAAACGGACACGGCAAGAAACGGGAAGCGGCAATCCTAAAAAGTATAGGAAACGGGGACACGGTGAAAAAATATAAATAATATATCATTTTAAAGATCTTGTGAAGAGAAATTTATATATAATAAGAAGAGATGAATATATGATATATCCAATGACACATGAATGTGTTTTTAGTTGTAGAAGTATTGATAAATAAGTATATTGATTGCGTTAAGTGTTATTGAGGTTGTAGTGATGAATGTCTTATTCATCTTGTATTCCAAAAAAGAAAACAAAACATAACGGTCATGGATGTCTTGTTCATCTATTTTGTATCCCTCTTTGATCCCACATGGAATTGTCATTCATGATCATGATTTGGATGTGTCCGGTCCATCCCAATATTGGAAATGTGTCTTGACCGTGTCCTCATATTTTGACCGTGTCCGAGAAGTTTCCGGAAGCTTCCAAGTTTCCGACACGAGAAACGACACTATCTAGAAGTTTCCGTGGTTCATAGGTTCATTGTTGTGATTTGGGGATTTTAATGACTTTATAGTGTCAACATGACTTGAATATGAATCCGGTACATCTGGGATGATTCAAGTTAAGGTGGACATTTGTGAATTCATGCTTATAATGAAAAAGTGAGTGTGTTAATTACCGTAAGTTAATTGATCATCTAAAAGTTATGCAATGTTCTGAACATCCTTAGAAGCATATATTCTTCAATTTGTAGTCTAAAACACTATCTTGGTTCATAAATGTAAACAGTTTTGGGCGAACCACGTAAATTTGTGTGCTTTGCGCTTGTCATTTCGGTTATTTTTGTTATCTTTCTTAATATGTAACAACATATAGGGTGAAGCGCCACACCATATCTGTGTTTGTCGGAGACGAGAGCGGAATAATCAACAGGATAGCTGGGCTATTTGCTCGAAGAGGGTATAATATTGACTCCTTAGCAGTGGGATTGAACAAGGACAAGGCTCTTTTCACTATAGTAGTCCCTGGTACCGATAAAGTTGTGCAACAAGTTGTTGAGCAACTCAACAAGCTTGTCAATGTGTTGAATGTACGTTAAGTTCCTTCTTTATTATCTAAATGATCATTGGAGAAGTCTGGTTTCTTTCATTTCCTCAAATTTACTATATCTTTTGTTTGAGTTTTAATATATATAGGTTGAAGATATATCAAAAGAGCCACAAGTGGAACGTGAGCTAATGCTTATTAAGCTTTTTGTAGATCCAACATATCGGGATGAGGTATGAAAGCTCATTGTACTTTTGGTTACTCTCTATTAGGATTGTTCGTAGGATCAAGACCGAAATTTTGGATTTGGACCGGACCTGAATTTCCGATACAATTTTCCCGGTACAGGTCCGGTCCAGACCGAATTTTGAACAGTCATACTCTTTACACAGATGTATACGATGTTATGATCACGACATCCCAATTTGTTTTAATGTTTGGTTGTTTACATGTCACTAGATAATGTGGTTGGTGGACATATTTAGAGCTAAAATTCTGGACACATCAGGAAGCTACCTGACAATTGAGGCAAGTTATCCTTGAGCAGCATTCATCTTGAAAATATGCTTACAGCTTCAGCACGTACTTGTAGTTGAAGTTGATGCCCTTTCTTGGCTTTGTTTCCTCAAGGTAATTAGTTAAAACTAAATCTGCTGGTGAGTTTATAGGTAACCGGGGACCCTGGAAAATTGGCTGCCATACTCAGAAACGTCAGAAAATTCGGGATCAAAGAAATTGCAAGAACCGGAAAGGTTGGTTCTTAGGCCTCTTGCTTCTTTAGTATAAGGCGAAAGAATAGTTCATTTTGCGCTCACTGCATGACTGCTTTTAGACCTTCTATTTCTGACTCACATGTTGGTTTTTAAAGCATGGCTTTGGTGTATCTTTAGATTGCTTTAAGAAGGGAAAGGATGGGGGAGTCGGCACCATTTTGGAGGTTTTCGGCTTCTTCATACCCGGATCTTGCTGATGCTATTTCGGAGCCTGCAAAAACTCCAAATGGCAATGCCATTTCATCATCCGGGGTATATGTTATATGTTGTTTACTTCTACTTCCCTTGTTAACTTTCATTGTCAACTAACACGATACCATTTTTTCCGGTGAAGGGTGATGTGTATCCCGTAGAGCCATATAACGACTTGCATATGCATAATAGAGTACTTGAGGCTCACTGGGGCGTTCTCAAAGATGAAGATGTACGCATTCTTTTTATCACTTTATCTTGGCTATGTGTCATATGTGCTTAACTCGTGTTATAATGTTGCAGTCAAGTGGTTTAAGATCACATACACTATGTATGCTTGTAAATGACAGCCCCGGAGTTCTGAATGTAGTCACCGGAATAATTTCTCGTAGGAGTTACAACATCCAGGTTTATACCTTTCTCTATAATCTCACATCATCCAGATTTCTACCTTTTGATAGATTATGGTGGAATTAGAACCACAAAAATATATTGATTTACAACCCCTTTATATAGGGATTACATGAGACTGAAAATGGAATACTGTAAGATAAAATAATATAAAATAGACTGAACTAAATAAATAATATTCTTATTCTTCTAATCAATATATGGAAATATGAGCATTTTGTTGTGGGTAAAGAGTCTAGCGGTAGGGCCAGCTGAGAAGGAAGGTTTGTCTCGTATCACAACAGTCATACCCGGAACCGATGAATCAATTGGTAATTTAGTTCAGCAACTTCACAAGTTAATAGACCTTCACGAGGTGAGTGTCAGCTCTTTACATTTTTGTGTTGATTTTTTTTAGATGATTAGAAACAGAATTAGCTAATCGAAATAGACTTTGTGACATGCTTCAGATTCGGGATCTTACCCATGTTCCATTTGCTGAGCGCGAGCTAATGCTGATCAAGATAGCTGCTAACACAACAGCTAGAAGAGATGTGCTTGACATTGCAAGCATTTTCCGCGCAAAAGCTGTTGACGTTTCTGATCATACAATTACACTCCAGGTGAATACACATATTCAGCCATTCAAGTTTTTTTTGACTGACTGTATTTTTAAACTGGTCTGTGTTTTTTGAAGCTCACTGGAGATATTGATAAAATAGTTGGGTTACAGAGGCTGTTGGAGCCATACGGCATCTGTGAGGTCAGTATAACTTCTTTCGTTCACACACACATATATATATATAAATGTGTTTGATATTTTTCTGCTTTTATTGGATTGAAGGTGGCTCGAACAGGAAGGGTGGCATTGGCTCGGGAATCGGGTGTGAATTCCACCTACCTTCGCGGATACTCTCTTCCATTAGAACAATAGTGAAGGAATCCGAGGAATGTTTCATGAGCAGAAGGTTTTTTCATACAGACTTGCTTTAGAAAAATGCAATGTTGAAGAAATTGATTGGGGGAATAACAGGACAATTTGAAGTTTTAAATCTCATATTGTTATCTGCATTTGAAAATAAATGCATTCATGTTCTTACAGAAATTCCCAATCGGTAACAGCAGATACATATTCAATCAAAACATAGATAGAGCTTAAACACAACGAAAAATATCAGAGTAAATAGAAAAAAACATCTTTCGGCAAGGAGGCAGAGGATGACCACAAAGACCCGGATTGTGAGCATAGCTGTCAGCTGGAAACCCGGTGCTAAAAAGAGGAATCCGGCCAGTCAAATCATTACGCACAACACTGAATTGATGGAGCCGAGCAAGGCCAGTAAGCTGAGGAGGAATTTGTCCTGAGAGATGGTTATGATCAAGCAGGAGTCTGTTCAAGTAGGCACAGTTTGAGAGATCTGTTGGGATAGAACCTGCAAAGTGGTTTTTCGAGAGATCAAGGGAGGTTACAAAAGGAAGCAATTTGGATACATTAGAAGGAATTGGTCCATCCAATATGTTTCCTGAAAGATTGAGTCCTGTCAAGCTTGTGCAATTCACAATGCCAAGAGGAAATTGGCCTTTTAGTCCCATGTCTTGTAGTTTGATGTTCAGGACCCTATTTTCGTCATCATTCCAGCATTCAATCCCAATGAAGTTACAGATAAATCCCTTAGTTTCATTGGAGAAATTCCATGAATTCGTCAATTGTTTGAAGGAATTTTGTATGGATTTCAGGCAGTAGACATCAGATTCAGCAGCATAGCTCATGTGAGCAATCAGTAGCTCTAACATGAATAACACCAACCCACATAGCATAAAAGAAGGCCTTCTATTCATGGCAATATAATATGTTACAAGATGGAAATTACCTGAAAAAATGTTTCAAGGCACCAAAATTAAAGAAACAATTTTGATCAAAATGGAAGAATAGAGAATAGCACAGTTCATTCTTAAACAATTAAAGAGGGTAAAGTGATTGAAATTGAGACATACCCGGATAAGAAAATGTGATGATTTGAAGCTCAAAGGGCAGGAAGAAAACCAGACACAAGAATCAACAAGATTTTTTTGCATGTATGCTTAAAAGGGAAAATTACAGCAGTAAAGGATGGGTTTTAGAATTACAAGAGGAATGACTGGATAGAGATGGAAACCGAAAAAGAGGAAAACACGTCAAAAGTGGAACCGTAACGCTAATCTCCAGCTAAAAAGTGTCAGTGGGAAAGGAAACTTCCAAAAACTAGACAAAATTCGAAATTTCCGAGCTTGAAAAGTAAGGACGTCACCTTGCTATTATTTGTCTTTGTGGAAAGAGTGACATGGACATTTATGTAAATACTTGGCTATGTAAAGGTTCAGGATTTGTTAGAACACTGTCAAAACTATTCGGAAAAAAATAATGCTACAACTTACAAGCTGATTTGGGCAATAGAAATGCATCAATGCCCCGAAAAATCTTGTGCCAATTTCAATTGCCTTACAGCTTCATTGCCTGACATTGATGCATGACTTGCAAGTTTGGAGATAGTCTTGAAGTCCCTCTGGGATACTGCATTTTTGTTGAATATGGCATCTGATATGACAACGGCTGAAGTTCCTCTAGCAATGTACTCAGGAATTGAATCTTTTTACCAAATAAGTATGAAAGTGTCATTAATGCGAACAATTGAAGAAACAAAAGGAAGTTTTAAGAGTAATTGACATCAGAATTCCCCACCTATTGTTATGCCTTGAGAAGCAACCATTGGGATATGAGAAAATGGCTTCATTAAAGCCCCTATATACTGAGCACCGCCTAGTGCCGAAACAGGATAGATCTGTATAAAAAATCCAAATTAATATATGAAGGAAGAAGCCTAAAGAAAAGCTAGATCTCACCTTCACAATTTTCGCACCGGCATTATGAGCACACAGTATCTGTACATCCAAGAGGTTAAATTATTTTTTAGCACATATGATAATGTGCCAGAATGTCCAATATATGAAACGTTGAACATGAGACATGAAATTGAAAATGATTTACGTACTTCAGTTGGAGTCATCACCCCAGGTATGTAAAGGACTTCAGTGCCTTGAACATTGTCAAATACCTCCTGATAAAGTGTCGAGAAATTTTGGAGAAAAACAAGAAAGCATGAACCAAAAATTTTTTATAAAAAATTACAATGATGGTTCAGGGATACAATATAAAACACTGCAGTGTACATAAACTGAGAAAATCAACTTCAAGAACTATGGAAGACATATTTAAGTTTGATAGGGAGATGATATATATAACATAACAACATGTACCTGGACCATTGCTGGACTCATAAGAAACTTAGCTCCTGATTGTATTGCATGTTGTGCATCCTGACCATTTAGTAATGTACCAACCTGCAAAAGTCAACAAATTTGACAATAGTTCTAAGAACAAGAACTCCAAGTCAAGGTAGGACAAAGAAGAAGATGCTAAATGACTTGAATGTTTAAAACACGAGGTTGGAGATCATTACTCCTATGGTCTTAGTAGGATGTTTCCGTATAAGCTCTTGTATAACCTACATTCACAAGTGGCATATTAACAGAGAGTTTTATATGGTGTAAACATTCTTGGTTAGAAGATAACTACAAGATAAGAACCTGAAAGACACCTGGGCAGGAAACAACTACCTCTAGCTGCAAATTAATAAAAGCAACTATACATAAGAAGGCATTAATACATAGAATAGCACTTGCATTTACACAATTAGTTAACATGGCTGGAAACTATTACTTTCAACATTAAACTTAATTGAAAGGTTAATCTCCCAAGATAATTGTTTTGAAAACTCACAACTGAAATGCCACTGTCAAGTGCAGCATGTGCAGCTCCAAGCGCCAGCTCTGCACTATGATTTTGAAAATCATATTAGCTCATATTGAAAATTTATCACTACATCTGCTCTTAATAAAACTTTCACTGTGCTGCCCTAAGGAAAATGATTAGGATATCAATCTGATTTCAGCCTAGTTAGCAAAATTCTCATGCAATTACAGGGTATAAAACTAAATTTTGGATTCGTAGTCTCTTAGAACCCTAATTACAAAGCTTAAAAAGTCATATCCAATTATGGGTTTATGTTGGACCTCAACCTTATCCAAATTATACAGAGATTTGTCACTAGATGAAGGAAAAAAGAGGAGATGAACATAAGGGTAAAGGGGTAAATGAAGAGAGTACCTGGGGGCTCGAAGGCAAGCGATGACACCAGAGGTTTGGATTTGAGAAAGGGTTTTGTTCAAGTTGGAAGATGCAAGGGAAGGAGTAAGAAGACGAGGATTTTGATAACAGCAAGAAATGCTGAAAAGATGAGAAGGAGGTTTTGAGGAAGAAGATGAATAATGCTTAAACCACCATCGACGAGGAGGATAGAGGTTTAGGGCCCCCGCTCTAGCTACCATCTTAACTTTCGCTCAAAACTTTATCCATCATATGGAGATATTTAAGCAGCAAAATCTAACTAGAACAAATATCATTCATTTTGTATGAACTGATGAGAATTTTACCTAGGGGTCATTCTTTCTTTAGTGGTGACGTTGGCGTCATATTTTGCCTATTTACTAACATTGTGTGCCGTCATATTTTGCCTAGAATAGCTTGTGCTGACGTTGGCGTTCTTCTTCAAGTACTATGCTTATGTTCAAGTGTAATTGAACTTAGCGCTTGATTATGGGTTTTGGTGACTTTGTAATTTGTTAATTCTTTCTATTTTATGTAGCATTTGTTTTGAACTCTGGAGATTGTGTAATGAATGCAGAGAAAAGGGCAGGTCGATTGATCTGGATCAACCTTGTTTGCATTCGTTGATTGGAATACTAATTTGTTACATTCATATGACTTGTCCTTGGCGTTTCTAAGTGAAACAATACATGGGATACAAAATTAGAACACAAACTAAAGAAGATAGTTCTGAAATAATGCAAAACAAAATCGTCCTATTTATGTAACAGAAAGGAGATTTTGATACAAAGAACAGAAGCACTAACCATTGCTCAATAGACATCTCTCAAAGCATACAGCAAAGCAACTGCCATATATGAATCAAACTTTTAATTCCTTTCCGAAAATCCAGCTAAAAGGGACAAGGCTTGCTTCTTTGGCTCGTGCTTGAGCTCTTTCCTCTAGTTTCCTGATTCTAGGAGCCAATTTACACACATAGTCTTGTGCTTTATGCCCTTCACCTGAGAGACCGGTAAGGCTTGCAACGTTCCATCTCTGCACAAGAAACTCGAGTATATCCGCATAGTCCCTGGCTGTGTACACACCAATACGTTGAGCAATGGTTGAGTAGTTTTCAAAGAGGTTGTCGTCCTTCCCATCATACATCAAGTGGGCCGGCATGGACACCTTCTTCCTCATCATATCTGCCAAGGCCAATACTGTGCCATCTGGATCTATTTCAAACAACTTTTCGACGATTTTCGTGTATGCAGTTTCATGACGCTTTTCATCCGCTGCTATAATACCACAGACCTGTGCCAGCTTGAAATCCCCGTGTTCTTTCGCAAGCCTTGCAGTATTCCCATGAGATATAAAGGTTGCCCTTTCCTGGAAAGATGTGTAGATGAAACCAAGATATGGGTTGTTCTCGGTTTGAGGATCCTGCAAATAATACAAGTTACAAACTAGATAAACGAAGTATGACTATCATATTACATTAAGGGCTCGTTTGGTATTCATATTTAGATATCAAGATATGGCTATCAAGATATAGGTATCAAGATATGATATGTGTATGAGATATCAAGATATGGGTATGAGATTGATATCTGATATCTTAGGAGAGGAAGAATAGAAGAGGTAGGAGCAATTTTAGATATTTGATATCCTATTTTTTTTAGAGTATATCAAAACAAGAGAAAATGTGTATTAGAAGCATATCAAGATATCAATTTGATATCCATATACTCTTTCACCAAACAAAGGTACGAATTTTTTTTTAAATGTCGATATCCATATTGATATCTAGATATGGATACCAAAAAAGTAAATTTATTTTGGACGGTTTGAAATCTTACCATGCCTGATGCAATTAAATATTGAATTGTCTTCTCGATTTGCTTCATGTCCACTCTTCCAGAAAGGTAAAGATACTTATTCAAGAGATCACCATGCCTGTTCTCTTCGGCAGTCCATGCCCTATTCCAGATAGCCCATGGAGAAAGGCTTGCCCCTGTCTCATCTCGAACTCCATCAAGGGTATTGAGCATAGTCTGGTAAGTTGGAAGTGCTTCCTCAGTGATCATATCACCAACCAAAACTACTAAGTAATCATCAGGAATTTCCTTTGTTCTTTCCCTCAACTCTTTCACCTGTTCCTCGAATCCTTCTGCAGCTGGATCTGGGAGAAAATCTTGTGGTTGCCAACACTTCTCCACAGGTTTAAGATGAACTAACAGGTTTTGCTCAGCCCAGCCTTCCAAAGATTTAAACATCTCTATCTTATCAGGTGGAAGAGAATGGGTTTTCTGTACATGGACTTCACGTGGAGGCATATAGGGCTTTTTATCATTTGGTATCTCCCTGTTATAAAAAAAACATTGAAATAAACCCATCAATGCAGTGCCGCTGCATCATCCATGACCATATCATATAAGTCCTACAAAATTATCAGATCCACATGATTCCATATGAAAGCCTCAAAACTAAATACCCACAGCCGCCATATTACACTGTTTCAATAGCTAAGATATGTATCACAAAAGAGCATACACCAGAATGAGCTGCTAGTGAGTTTTAGTTATAACATTGTAAGGAGGACACTCGTGGAAAAACAAAACATCCAGATACAGGTAAAGGGCAACAAAATTCCAGTCAAACCTTATCACTACAAAAGTTAATGTGATGCACTTGATTCTTAAAAGTCACTGTGAAAAGCAGTCTTTAATACAACAGATTGAGGTAACTCACCCATTAATGTGGAAGAGCTTAAAAGGAATTGGTCGCATTTGGCAATGTGGAACACCGTAAGATAGTACAGATGCAATACGAATCAGTAAAGAGAAATATAAATTGAATGTCACCTTAACCAGGCATAACCATTAATTGTTTATTAACCGCCATATAAGTTAGGTTGATGAATAGAAAAAGCGTTAGAACGGGCCACAGTGAAATTAATGAAGCTGGAAACAATATCAGACCAACACTCTTGTATTATTATTAAGATCTGGCCTCTGAAATGACCACTTTTCGGATATATATATTCACTGAGTGCAAAGCCATACAAAGGCTATGCAAATCATATCAACCTATATGAACAGAATAACCTTCTTCATCAAACAATGAAATACATAATCTATATGATTAATGGATAAGTGAACTTAACTTGTATACCAAACAGAAATATTCAAATGAGCAAAGAAATAGAAATTGCAGTTGAAATACCATAACATCATCGTTGAATATTCCATAGGTGATAAAACAGTTGTGCTCAAAACAACAATGACGACGAAAACAAAGCACAAAAATTGTAGGCAAAACATAAAAGGTATGATGGTAAGGTTGAGGAAAATAATTGAATGCAAATCATGGGAGAAAATTTCTTAAGGATGCATAGGTATAATAATATAACCACCTATCAAAAAAAATTTCAAATAAAACAACCTTATGAAACTTATATTACAATATTGAACTGCATAAATCTTTTTCTGATCACATTCTATTAGTATGTTACATTATTTTGACTGGAATACTCATGTTCTATTATCCATTTCACATTTTTTAATGTTAAATTACTAATATATCGATTTGGTCCCCAACGAAATACCAATGTACTCATTACAGGAAAATATTACAGACTGATATTATGAAAGTTTCATGAATTCATACGGCATCAACCACTAGGGTAGAGCAAATAGCATTCTAGAATTGGTGACCGTTTTGTATATTACATTTTACAGTAGCCTACCTAGCATACAAATGACTTACCGTGAGGGGAAGAAAAAAGAAACAAAACAATTCTGTTTGACAACATCTTATCAAAAGTGAAACAGTAATTATACATATTAAAGTAAGTAAAATAAATAAATAAATAGAATAAGGATATTCCAATCAAAATAGTGTAAAAAATATTTTGAAAGGTGGCCACTTCATAAGGTGGTTCCTTAAATATTTTTTTTTTTAAATGTGGATTCGTCCAAAAACTCTATTAGAAGACCAAATAAGCAATTGAAGAGTATCATCTTCATAGTGTACTAAGTGCAAGGGTAACACACACCTAACTACTAACAAATAATGTGGCTATTGAAGGGCATTTATTTTCCACAACCTCCTAACCACTAGTCTAGGAATCTCTACTGACACAGATACTATTCAACTTGGATATTAAAAATGAACCTAATATAAACAACATGCAAATACAGTATGCAATAGCAGTCAAATCTTGTCAGTGGTAAAATGCAAATACAGTATGCAATAGCAGTCAAATCTTGTCAGTGGTCGGAGCATGATCGATAAAGAGAGAGCTGGCAGTTTTCCAGAGACGGAAGAGTTTAAGTAATTCAAGAGGACCATGCCATTTGCCTTGGAATTACGACATCACAACAATTTAGCACAAAAAATGTGAAATCTACGATAAATCTTCTTCTTCCGGTATAAGAATGCACAAATATAATCTAAATATAATCAGCTCGGTCAAAAGCAGCAAGCCAGCAACAAATTCAAGCAAAAATCAGATATATGATCCACTGATGGAAAATGCCGACTTCATCTATGAATTCCAACACAAATATAGAAACAAAAAACAAGGATCTAAGTTAAACAATCAAAATCGAATAATCAAATCCAGCAAATATAAAACGTCACTATTCGCAGTTGCAACTTGCAACCAATCGAGATAGTACTAAACTAGAATGACATCAATTAAAACAGAAATCAATCAATCAAAGTAGAAGATTAAAGAGGGAAAGTAAGATGGATTAGGAACTGACTTGGAGGTTATGCCGAGGGTGGAAGCCATGAAAACACCGCGAGATCTGAAGCGGTGAGGAGATCGATGTACTGGGAAGGGAGACGATTTGCGAGATTGGAAAGATAATGGCTGGAAATTCAACGCCATTTTCCTTTGTTGCTTGCTCACTTCCAAAGTTAATTTTCCAGTCTCTTTATTTCCTAGGTATCAGAGAGAAAGGAAAGCCACAAATAGAGGGAATAAAATGGACGACAAGGGTCTCGATGGAACGAGACGGGAAACCAAGGGTCAAATATTACTCGAATTACAGGGTTGCCACTGTGATTCTAGTGCAGCTAGTGGACATTGCGGTTACATTTTATTTTTTATTTTTACCCGGAAAATGTGAGTTTTTTTTTTCTAAAATAATATTAAAAAAAACACATTATTTATGATTTTAGTTACACTGATTTAGGACCCGGTGCTTCTTTTTTTTTTTTAATACAAAGGTAAGCAAATAGGCATGGTCATTATCTATTTTTGTACCATTCTAAGTCATCTTCCCGGATGAGTTTAGCAACTTCTCGTGGAATGACTCCTCCTGCTGCAGAGTTGTCCTGGCCTAAAGCTGCGAGCTTATCCGCAACGCCATTGACCTCTCTGAAAATGTGGTTAACCTTGACCTGCGTAAATTCAGCAAAAAAAAAGTAGAATATCTGAAATGATCGGTTCAATTTCCCATGGTGGTTTCCATATTTTGTTTATTGCATTAATAATTGTTAAGTTATCTCCTTCAATTTTATGTTCTTAATTTTCATTTCTCTTGCCTTCAAAATTCCTTTTCTGAGTGCAAAGGCTTCTGCATGCAGAACCGACGTGTATCCACATTGTCCACACTCAAAAGCGATTGTTGTTGCTTGGTGGTTTTTAAGTATATAGTCAAAGGATTCGTGATCATTACTCCTTTTTTACCCATCAAAATTAAGTTTTATGTATCCTTCTGCCGGTTTAGTCCATTGTAGGTTTTTCCTTTTCCTGATATTAGTTATGTTGGTTTTCGTTTTATTCATCTCATCTACTCTATTCCAATCCTGGATTTGTTTAGTTGCCTCTTGTCTTACGTTTGTTACATGTTTGTTTTCAAAGATGTTTTTGTTCCTCATATACCAAATATTCCACCAAATGACAGATAGTTGAATAAAGTTCCTTTCATCCATGCTGTTGTGAATGAGAGGCATGATTTCCGATGTTTTCTTTCCAGAGATGTCGATGTTGTTAATTGAGATTGTGTTGATACACTTATGTTATCAAGGGTGATCGGGCATCTAAAGAAAAGGTGTTTTGCAGTTTCATACGGGTGTTGACACAATGCACAGTTCATTGGTATTGGTACTTTCTGTCTTTCCAGATTTTCTTTGGTTGGTAGGCCATCGATAGATAATTTCCAAAGAAAGTTCTTAACTTTTGGCATTATGTTAAGGTTCCAGATCCATGAGTTATCAATTAAGTCAATGCCTTTGTTTTTGTAAAAAAAATCCAAAGCTGATTTAGTGGAGAACCAGCCTGTCTCGTATGTTATGAACTGGTAGGGGGTACCCTAAGATTTGGTTAATCATGCTCTGCGGTATGATAGATTCAAGAGTGTTTGATATTTTGGCTTGGTTCCATTTGTTGTTTGTCATTAACATGCTTACAGTGTCATTTTCATTTGTTGTCTGTGTAGTTGAGGCATGTTTTTCTAGGGGGTGTTCGGATAACTAAGGGTCTTTCCATAATCTAATTGTTTGTCCATCCCCCACTCTCCAGATAAATCCTTTTTCGAAATCTGGTCTTTGTTTCATCAGTTGTTTCCATTGCCATGAGGTATTGTTTTTCATTTTATAAGACCATATGTTATCTCCTTTCAAGTATTTCTCCTGTACAACTTTAACACATAGGTTATCTGATTCTGCCATTATTTTCCATAGTAATTTCATTTGTAGGGCTTTGTTCATATCTTCCGCTTTTGTTATTCCTATACCACCTTCTACTTTTGGTCTACATATTCTTTCCCAGCTTATTAGTGGGCGGAAATTCGGACCTTTGTTCTAGAAAAATTGCCTATTTATTTGATCTAGCTCCTCGTGTATGGTTGTTGGAAGCATGAAGCTTTGCATAATGTAATTTGGTTTTGCATTGAGGTTTGCTTTAATTAGTACAGTTATGCCTTCTTGGGAGAGGGATGATGCTTTCCATTTGGTTAGTTGTTGTCTCGATCTTAAGATGACATCTTCGAATGTAGCCTTGTTCACCCGCCCGTTAATAATAGGGCATCCCAAATATTTCTCCAGGCATGTGCATGAGGTTATTCCCAAATTTTGTTGCATTATCCTTTTACTTGCATTGTCGACATTGTTAGTTGTTTGGAAAGCGAATTTATGGTAGTTTACTTTTTGGCCCGAGATTTGACAGTATTTTGATAAGATTTCAATTATTTGATTGCAAGCTGTATTTGTTGCTTTAGTAAAGATAATTATGTCATCTGCAAACGCTAATAATGGGATAAAATTTCCAGACCAAGTGATTGAGAATCCAATGCTTTTTCGGTTTTCATTGCTTGCTTTTTGGATATTTCTAGCTAATACTTAGCCCCAAGGTTGAATAGTAGCGGTGACAGGGGGTCCCCTTGTCTAAGACTCCGATTGAGAAATAACATCTTATGGATGTGAACACAAGATAAAAATTAAAATATACACTTTTAATAAATAAGATTTTATTTATGATAATAATATTAACCAATTAATGATTGTTTAGGTTGTGTTTGACAACTCATAAACACTGGTGTTTATTAGTGTTTATGAGTGTTATCGTATATTTGGCATAGAGAATTACACTAGTGATTAATATTTTGTGTAGTGTTTTTAAAACCCTCAATTAAGTAGAGTTTCTCCTGAAACACTAGTGCTTTAAGAGAAAAATTGACATTGTTACTCTTACTTATAACCTAATTTACGCTATCTACTAGTTATTTAAAGGACCCCCTCCCTCTTCCACCTCCTCATTTGAATCCGATTCCTCACCAACCTTCTCCAACCATCCTCTCTTCTTAGATTCTCCTATTCTGATCTACACACACCTTAGTTTGCCTCTTCATCTATCCACATGTCCTCACCCCATTCTTAATTTCACTATTTTCCTTTCCTCTTGTTTGATTCGTCGATCTTACTAGAAATTTCCTTTCCTCATATTGCCTCTTCATCTAGTTATCATTGTTTGTTGTGGGTTTGAGAAGAATGAGAAGAAAGAGAGGCGACAACTAGAGAGAGCATGAGGGTTCGAATCAAAGGTAACAACCTAAATCTAGCAGTTGTAGCATTCATTGATATTTACAACAACACTCGAATTCTTATTGATGGAAGGGTTCAAACTTTTCCAGTACACAACGCGGCTTTGAAATCTTAGTTCTAATTGGCTAGATTCAAACATGATAAGGTTATAAAAGCTTGTTGTAGATGTAAGAGCCTTAGTCTTTAGAGCCGAGTTTGGGCTTAGCCGCCCCTGCGGGTGTATAAGGCCGCCCCTGCGGCTAAGGCCGTGATCCGCCCCTGCGGCCAAGGAATCCGCCCCTGCGATTTCCTGCGGCTGCAGCCGACTTTGCTGACTTTTGACCCGTGTTTTACCCTTTTGTTTCTTCCTCCTTAAGCTTCTTCTTTGGCCTCGTGATCAAGGGTTTTCATCTCCTTTCCCCAGCTATCCTCACGTCCTTCTTTCCTTCCTTTCCTCTCCTTGATTTTGATCTTGAATCCTTCTTGTTTTGGAAGAGAATTGTGGTGTGGCTGATGATGATGAGCATTATGTGTGTATTGCTGAGCTTGGGAGCTAGTTGTTGAGGTTGTGTGATCATTTCCTTGCCTAGACCATTGCAGTAGGTAAGCTCCTTGCTTCTTCTTCATTCCTTCTTTCTTGAATTCCTTTTCCCTAGCTTAGGATTAGATGTGATTGGATGTGTATTGATAGTGGAATGTGTATATATATGTATATGTTTGGCTATGGAATGATGAAGACGTGAGTTCCTCACGTGAAGAGTCGAAGAGAAGTCGGGGAAGGCCATTCTGCACTGTCGCCGCCCCCGCGTCTGGAAGTAGCCGCCCCCGCGGGACTTTGTCACCGCACCCGCGCTCGGAAGACGCCGCCCCGCGGCCACGGTCACCGTGCCTGCGTCTGTGTGCCGCCACGCCTGCGGTTGCCTTTGCTTCGCCCCTGCGTCCCTCTTGTCACGCAGGTGCGTCTTGTCCCGGATCTACCTAGAGTAGTGTAGATCCTTTCCTTTCCTAGTATGAGCGGGTTAGTAGCATGCTAGGTACGTATATGAGGATAGAACGATGATGAGTATGAGATCGATAGGTGCCGGTTATGGCCTTGAGGTTTATAAGTTGGATATGATCCTTATGGATCCCTTGGGTCTAGGTGTGACCCCTTTGATTGATAGGAGATTTGATATCTCGTTATACCTTATTATTAGGTAGTGTTGTTCTCCAGTTTGGAGTTGATCGTGTTTGAGACTACTTCGAGGTTGAGGTAAGTCCATAGGACTTACTTAGCTACCATCCTTATATTGGATGTATGCATGAGTGGTGTTTGTTATATATGCTTGATAGCATGCGATGTTGTTTATTACCGACCTATGGTTTAGTGACTGCCCATTGTAGGGCCGTGATAACCTTTCCCTTTTCATCCCGCTGGGAGTCTGGGAGGTTCTCTGTAGTTAGGCCAGATTTGCTATACGGGATGGACTCCTTCATCACTCACATAGGGTATACGGGGAGGAGTGCCGGAGCCACACCAGCTGGCTATAAGCGATCAAAGGCGAGGATGATATATTCCTCGTGTCACATATGTTCATATACATCTATATATACGATTTGAGTGTTGGACTTTATAGAGATAATTAACCAGGTAAATGTGTGACAGCATGTTTATATGTTATGATTCCTGCAGTGTGTTTGTGCTCTTGTATCTTCTATATATATGTGTATGGTTAGCTAACGGTGTTATACCGTGTTGTAGATCCTTTGCAGGTTAGGAGAGCTGTAGAGTGATCCAGAGTGGGTGATCCGTTGAGGGCTCCGTACACTAGGTTACTCTCGTGGGATATGGGATCTTTTGTTATGTACAGTTATATGTTTTGATTGTACTCAACGGTACCTTGTATAAATCTTTTGATTTATATATTACAGTTTTATGTTTTGGTTTTAATCTATTTGTGCCTTGTTGTAAGATCCAGTGTACTTATTGTCAGGCTAGGGTCAGGATCCATTGTGAGATCCTAGCCCAGTAGCGCCTCGAGTCCTACGGATTCGGGGTGTTACAATAGCATCACTTTCCTTGTTAGCTCGAAGATTTGAGAAAGTGAAAGCTTTGGCCAAGCAAAGGGTGTATGCGGGGACATTAAAATTGTGCCTTACAACTTCACTCTTGCTATTCATCAGGATTAGGTTAACGCTTGAACATGCATTACAAGTCCAAGAAACAACACTAGTAGAGGAGTCAATGAGTTGCAAGTTCCCATTTGTGCAACATCAATATAGAAATGCAATAAACCCAACATGTTGCATATATCAACAATGAATCTAAACACTGAACTTGCAATTGATCAATTTGAAAGATGGGTAGATGCAAATTACAATGACAATACTATAACTTGAGCTCAAAATTGAACTGAATGTGATGATGGGAAAGTGTTTAAAAACACTAGCGTATTTCGTTGGTCCAACCAAACACTCGTTATTGTTTTATACCACTAAACACTAGTGCTTCCCGAAAACCCTTCTAAAAACATTAGTGAACACAAACACTAGTGTTTTTGTGTTGCATGCCAAACACAACTTAATTAACATATTGACTGTCATTACTTTATAATACTGCTACATGGACGCGTGTTCGGAAGCGTGACAACCTCCTCACTTGTCAACGACGCACATTAATGACGCGATGACTCTTCATGTCTTCTCCTCCTACCTCAATGTTACATGTCTTCTTCTCCGATCTCGATATGTGTCAATCATAAAGATCTTCAACCCAATGTGAAACTCTATATACCCGACTTCAGGGAAACTTTTATCGCTCAGTTTCCCGTTGCTTTCTCGACTATGACCCAAGGCTCCTATCCAATCGGCACCTCCTAGTAATTAAGAACTACTCTTTCTTTGTAGTTTGTTTGTTAAATTGAATGTGTTTGCATCTTACAATCCTACTAGTGTATTACCCGTGCACTACACGGGGTGATTTAATATTTATTTTAAACATTTGATTAAAAATAAATTTCTCTAGAGCATAATATTAATATATCAACAATGAATCTAAACACTAAACTTGCAATTGATCAATTTGAAAGATGGGTAGATGCAGATTACAATGACAATACTATAACTTGAGCTCAAAATTGAACTGAATGTGATGATGGGGAAAGTGTTTAAAAACACTAGCGTATGTCGTTGGTCCAACCAAACACTCGATATTGTTTTAAAGTACTAAACACTAGTGCTTCCCGAAAACCCTTCTAAAAACATAAGTGAACACAAACACTAGTGTTTTTGTGTTGCATGCCAAACACAACTTAATTAACATTTTTACTGTCATTACTTTATATTACTACTCCATGGACGCGTATTTGGAAGCGTGACAACCTCCTCACTTGTCAACGACGCACATTAATGACGCGATGACTCTTCATGTCTTCTCCTCCTTCCTCAATGTTACATGTTTTCTTCTCCGATCTCGATACGTGTCAATTAGAAAGATCTTCAACCCAATGTGAAACTCTATATACCCGACTTCAGGGAAGCTTTTATCGCTCAGTTCCCCGTTGCTTTCTCGACTATGACCCAAGGCTCCTATCCAATTTGCACCTCCTAGTAATTAAGAACTACTCTTTCTTTGTAGTTTGTTTGCTGAATTGAATGTGTTTGCATCTTACAATCCTACTATTGTATTACCCGTGCACTGCACGGGGTAATTTAATATTTATTTTAAACATTTGAATAAAAATAAATTTCTCTAGATCATAATATTAATTATTCACTATAAATTTAACTATCTTTTATTATACATATAATACGGTAACAAACTCAAGTTATATTTATATAATACGGAGTATAAAACAAATCTTGTCGAAAATTATAATTATATTATAATTAGTGCAGAAAAGATTATCCTCAAAAGAAACTTGTTTAAGAAGATTTGTAAATTAAAATCGGTGAGATAAGATCGGAATTATCAGATTTTATTTACGGATTTACAAATTATTAAGATTTAAATTTGTAAATATCAAAATTATTGATTTTTGAAATAACTTAAAAAATTATTAAGATTTGAATTTATAAATAAAAAATTATTGATTTTTAAAAGTAGTTTTTTAAAATATTTTTTTGGAGCTGCGTAAATTGTGGCGTTGACACGTGGCAGAGAAGGTCTCTCTTTAATACATACTAGTGTAATACCCGCACCTTGTGCGGGCTTTCGATTTACAATCACATATACAAATTCTAACTTTTTCAAATTTATAAAAATATAATAGTAGATGATATTAAATATTTTTAAATTTATAAATTATTTATATGATATCAATAATCTGTTTTTTTTATAAATAGATTTTGCAAATAAATTAAAAAAAATGGACTAACTAATTCTTTGTTGTTATTTAAAATTTTTTTAAAAATATAACACAATTTATATTTGTTTTCAATGTCAAGTTCAATTTGTATTTATAATTTTTAAAAATTGTTATCAAATATGATTATTTTCAAAGTTGGATAAATTGGAAAAAATATAATAGTAGATAATTTGAAATTGTTAATATATAATTTATTCCGTTGAATTTAACAATCTAGTATGTAATAAGAAATAATTAAATGAAATAATGAATATTTTATAACAGTGTAGAAAATAAAAAAGAGTAAAATGATGAAAAGATTTATGTTCAGGTCAATTTAAAAAATTTTAATTTTACAAAATCAAACCAAAAATTCGAAAAAAAATATTAAACAATTTTTTTTTCTGAAAATCCATTTTTATCATAAATTCAATTCAATTTTCCTTAATTTTTACTAAAATATGCTCGAAAAATAAATAAAATTAACTAATAAATTTATATATTTACTATTAATTGAGACATTAGTAAAAAAATTTATAAAAAATATTATATTTATAAAATTATAAAAGATCATGATATATTGTATATTGTAGAAGTTAAAAAACTATTTGGTATCTTGAAAAAAAGATATTTTTTAAGAAATCATGATATAAAAAAAAATTTAAAAAGATTTTGTTGGCCTTAAAAAATAATTTATATTAATAACTTTAAATAATTAATTTTTTATAATATATTTTTAAGCTAGTAATCTGGTGCTGATACGTGACGAAGAAGGGTTCTCCTTTAATACTTTATATATATATATATAAAAGATAAGATAAGATTTCGCTGTGTTTCCATTGTTTCGTTTAATCGGGTATGCCGCCATTTTTCACTTTGCTCTTCTTTTGCCTTTTTTTTTTTGGTGAAATAATTAAACTTTGCTCTTCTTTTGCTATGAACTTTTATATATATATATATATATATATATATATATATATATATATATATATATATATATATATATATATATATATATATATATATATTCCTATTCTCCTATTCTCCTTTCCGTTCTAGTTTGATGAATTATTTCAAGCATTTCAAACTAAGGTTGAAATCGTTGAGTTTTCCAAATTCCTTCGTGTAAACTATCCCCTATAGCTCCCAACTCTAGCTCAATCCGATGTTCTCTTTCTACTTCCTCCCTCTTAGGTTTTAGTTGTAATTCGATCTACTTATTTTTTTTGTACCGTTTCTTATGTCATTCTAGGGTTAGTGATTATCCCCAACTTCATTTACTAATTTTGTGCTATTTTGTACCGTTCAATGTCTTTCAGGTTTTCCCTTCTACAACGTTTGTACTTTGTATCCGTTCTCTTCTTTTAGCATTTCTATTCAAGTTACTACTTTTTCCGACCCTTAAACTGATATTTGTGCAAATTGCCTATTACTTGCTAACAGGTACTGATTCTCAATTTTCTCAAGAATGTGACGTCTTCATTCCCTGATCAAATCCGGGCTCGGTGCGGGCTTTATCAAAAAATAAGCCCGTTTAGCCGGTCCAGGGGACCGAGCCAGGTGGCGGGCCTGAACAGTGATCTTTCTTTTCTAGAACATGCCAATGATGGAGTATAACAGGTACTAAATTCTAAAACCTAATTACCTAAGCATGAAACTAGTAAACAATTCCTAAATCAATGATAAAATATAGCCAACTTAAAATAGTGTCAGCTTATTTTATAAGCATTACACAATTCACATATAAAGTGGTTCAATTATACTTGAATCAATAATAAACTAGTAAACAGTTCCTTATTCCAACAGTTTTGAGCATGAAAGTTTCAAAATTCACATCTAAAATTTCGCAATTCACATCTAAAGTGGTTATTTGACTTATTTCATATAATCATATGGAAAGCAGAAGACTGAGGAAGATTTTGTATGATTCGTTCTTATCAGAAGAGTGAGAAGACGGAGGAAGACGGAGAGTGGGACTGGGAGAGGAAGACGCCGGTGTCAACTGTCAAGCCAAAAACCGGTGAGTCTCAGTCGAAGATGCCAACGGAAGAAGAGAGAGCCCCGGTAGAGATTGGCGACAGTCAGATGGAGTATGAGACGAGGTCACAAACCAGTGAGCCGTAGGGAGACTAGGACTCGGAGAGAAAGAGGGAGTATGGGACGAAGGACGAGGGGAGGCTGGAGCCGTAGTGATGAGGGGCAGGGACTCCGGGAACACTGAGATTGGGAAAGCAGCCTGACGGGGCCTAATGCCTTGTATGTACCCGGCCCTCCGGGACATCCGGGCCAGGCCTAGCAGTCCGGTCGGGCTTAACATGATGTTCCTATCCGCCCGTTTTCCGCACAGTCGGGCCGAGCCGGGCGGGCTGTCCGATATGAACAAGTCTAGTTGTGATCTAGATCTGATTCAAGATTGGTTAGTTGATAATGCAAGTGATCCGGGAAAAGGGGGAGAAAAATGTATAATATTGAACTTAGCTTCAAAGGATGAGGGAGTGGACTGATCGTGTACATTTTACCGTAATAAAATTACATCCCGCAAAGATACGGGATCACTTGTAGTATACGGGTTATCTGATTTAACAAACCTCAATATTCAATTAATTCAGTTATAAACAAAATGAGAAAGTAAGGGAGGAAGATAAGAATTGAGATAGTTATAAGGAGGAATGATCTAAGAAAGTAGAGAATTTGTAATATATTGTAATAAGATAATTCATGCATATATATTGCTGTGAACATTAATAAAAGACAAAACATATAATCATAAAAAATAGCCTTGAGCATAGACAAACCAAGTCCGTGTTTTCCAACTCACGTAACTCTCAATCCAGCTGTTTGGCGCATATAGGAACATTCATTCGTACTTAGAAACCCAGAAAAGACCTAGGAAAACCTTATTCTGAGGTCCATTAGTTTTTAAAAGGTACAAAGTCCGGTGATTTTCCGATGCTTTGATAGATTAGTATTCTCTCAATCAAACTCTCTTCAAATCTTTCTAATAAAACCAAAATGTTTGGTTCTTTACTTTGTTTTATCTAAACAAATTAAGAACGCCACCCGGGATTAATGAAAGTAATTAAAAGGTAGAATTAACCCCTTTGAATTGAAGGATTATCGATCAAAATCTCAATTCACAAATATATATATACAATAATAGAATTAAGGCATTGTATGGTTCATCTCAATTAGACCTGATCATATCCGGGTAGCCCGATCCGCCCGACCGGACCGGGTACGAACACCACTATAGGCCCGACTGGGCTGAAAGCCCGGCCCGTCAGCCCGTATAAAAAATATATATTATATTGTATATATTTAAAATATTCAATATATAATTATAGAATATTTAGTATAATTATCATAAATTTAATGTATATTACATATAATATCTTAAATATATTTTTATGTTTAACTAAAATTTATATTTAAAATAGTTTTTTAAATTACTTTTAAAAAAGAAAAAATAAAACGGGTACCCATACGACAGAGAGTGTAGGCCCGCCAGCCGGGCTTAGCTCGGCCTGGGTCCGGATAAACGGACCGAAAATTCCACAAAGCCCGGCCCTAGTTTGGCCCGAGCCCGGCCCTAGTTTGGCCCGAGCTATGAACATGTTTAATCTCAATCCACATAGATCAATAAAGTTTGTCTTGAAATTATTTTGTGGAGAGGTGATTTAATATTTCATAAGTAATTTGTCTCTGGAGTATAGGTATAAGTATGTCATTTCTTTTTCGGTGTTTTTGAGCATTAAGTTTTCAATATATATGCATTCGATCTTAAAACTGGTCATCCAAAAAATGGAGGGTTTTTATTTTATTTTTTTAAATATATATAATATTAAATTAAACTAAAAGTGAATAAGTGTAAACACGGGCAGGCAGGCCCGTCAGCCCGCCCGTGTTTACACGTGGGTGGACACGGGCTTTGTTGGAGGCCCGTTCAAGGCAGGTCGGCCGGCCTGGGCATTTCGGACAAGATTTTAGATTTGGCCCGGCCCGAGCACGCGTTGTTCAGGTCTACATGTGTCCTTCCCCCCTTAATTTAAAGCACACGGATATTATTTTATTTTTTCCCTACAAAATTTAAAATTTTCTCATATTTTTTGTATCCTTAATTATGCACTTTAGCATGTTTTTGTCACCATTAGGCTTAATTGATGATATTTCTGTGTTTTCTTTTCTTTTTTTTTTTAGAAATAAAGGTAAGAAATTCGATTCACCGAACAAACGGAACGGTGAGTAGAGATGCCGAAAGAAGTCGGCGAAAAAGAGAAAGAGAAAAGGGTGAAGGTAAAATAGAACCACAACAAGGTAGTGCACAATGATGAAGAGCTTCTCCCAAAGATGAAGCGGGTAAGGACGAGTCAAGCACTATCAGAATAGCACCGCCGGATGCATGTGTAACAGGACACGAACTCCTGGGGAAGTGCCTCCCTTCAAAAAGAAACCTTCATTGAAATACACCACCCGACCGCGGTACAGACACGACTCTAAATATACACCGATATCGGTAGAAGAGCTTTAACTCACGAGCATTCCAAGTTCCACCTCAACGAAGCCCACGATCTTTTTCAACACGTAACTATTTGCTCAAATTTGTTCAAAATGACCTAATTACTCGAGATTATTCAAGAAATTAAGCTCTTGTATTCATTGTTTTAGGTTTATATACATATTCCATGATAAAGTTCAATTTTACATATCATTAATTAGTTCTAGGCATAGGCAAATTTTGATGCTTTGGATGGTCATTGTGCCATCATTTTTGTTCAATTTCTAATTCATCATTATACAGGTATGGCCAATCATAAATTCGAGATTCAATTGTTCCATTGGCTAGATTGCTTTTCAACCGTAGGTCTGAATGACTTCTCAAAGGAATCCATTATTGTTCATTTCACATAAGTGAAGGCTTATTGAATTTGCTATGGAAGATCCATGATATGTAAAAATGGGACCTTTTTGTGTTTAACCAGAGGAAAAGTCCTCCACCCAAGAACTACTCCGCACAAGAGGCACCCACCTTGAACCCTTTATCCCATTTTGTGGAAAATGGCTTATTTTCTTCATGGCTTTCTTAGAGAAGAAGAGATACCATGTCTTGAAATCATCTTATTTGGGCTTCGATATTTTTCTGATCTCGTTGGAGAAAGATAGAGCAAATGGTTCAAATTTCTCCCTTAAAAAAGAAAACAGATTTGATATTCTTCATATCCATGTTAAAGATCATATAGACATGAAAACTTCCTTTCTTGTGAGATTAGGCTAGAAACAAGCAAGGAGTGAGATTTTGGAAGTTTAAAGAGAATATAAAAGCTCGATTTAGGGTTCTTTAGGGAGGAATACAAATTCAAACGGACTTGAAGGATGACCAATAGATAAGGATTCAAGATCATTAATAAATCTATGATATAAGATTGTTAAAAGTTATGAGATTGAAAGGAGATGGTGGTGTTGCACTGCTGGATTATGAAAATTAAGAAGGAGATGGTGGTGTTGGATTTTGAGATTGAAATGAAATTGGGGGCACGTGTTATGTTCATGGGCACGTTGATTGTTTGGTCTTAAAATCAGGAGGATCGGCAGAGGTTTTTCTTTCGAAATCTAAGAAGATATTGATTTTGTGGGATTGATTGCTTAACCCTTGGATTTGAGACGCCATTTTTAGAGGTGGAGGAGGCGGAAAGAGAGTGGTTTTAGGTTTTGCAAGATTGGAGCTAGAGATGGAGGCACGTGAGAATTTTGTGGGCGCGTTCTTTTTTCTGTTTTCTCGGTTCTTTTTGTGAATTTTTCTTCTAGCTTTTTCTATGTTTTCTTATGAGGTATGTTATGTACACAGACCTCAAATTACTTGTCAAAAACAATCACAAGGCGCCAGCACCTAGATTAAGTGTTGGCGAATAGCTCCGACGTCCATTTATATATACTTTTTTTTTACTTTTTTTTTCAGATTTGGACGCCATCGCCAGGCGTCCAAATTTTTTTTTCTTCCTGAAAAAAAAAACTGGGTGTTGGTTGATGACGTCCGAAGTTTATTAGCAAATGTTTTGACAACAAAAAAATTACATAACTCACTTTCTCAGTTTATAAATTTCTCTTTTTCCGTACAGTACGGGTTAGACCGATAGAGGAAGTTTATGGGGTTGAAAACGATGATTGTGGATGAAGATTGAGCTTTATAAAAAAAATCGAATTGAAATAGATTATGGTGCCGGAGCCAAATATTTTTTTTCCTATCCAGGTGCCGGCGCCCAATTATTTTATTTATTTTTAAAAATTTTTTAAAATAAAAAAAGGGTGCCGGCTGTACAAAATAACTAATTTTGGATTCATCCAATTCATATATTTTTATATTTCTCTTTTTCCTGTACAAAATAATATAAGTCGCTTGAATTCATTCGGTAGAGGAAATTTATAGGGTTGAAGAATATTATTTGGGATGATCTTTACATAAAAATAAATGTATAGAGATAAAATTTTGGTTAATTAAGTTTGCTACAAGACTTTTATAAATAAATATTGAAAAAATAAAAACTCAATATGGACGCCGGCGCCATGAGCCGACGTCCGCTGAGCGCTAGCGGATTGCGCTTGAATTTTATGTTAGTAAAACAAAGTTCGTGTATATAGCTTCTTCGTTTCTTATTTGTGCGCTTAAGCGTTTATCCGTACATGTTTATTTATTTATTTTTTCATATTTGTGCACTAAATTGGTTATCCAAAATACGTAATTCAAAATTTTATTATTTGGTTTTCCTTAATTGTACAATTTTGAGGGGCTTTGTGCATGCACACACAAGCTCACTAGTTTATACACCCGTTAAAAATGAGCCATTCACTATAATTATCATTTCTCGCCGTATATCACCTTTTCTTCAAAATGTGTCATATATATATAATGTTTTGTAAAGAAATTTATTGTTCTTATTTTCATCTTCATTTAGATTTGATTTCAAACCTAAAAAAACTATATATAATTAATATTGAGTAGATTGTGACCGAGATAAGTTTAGATCTAGGAATTTTGGATTAGACTGGAGTTTGTCCGATCGAAGTTTACAAGCTTTGAATCGTCTTCGAACATGATATTGTTTTTGTAGATTTTTTTTTAAAAAAACTAAATGTTTTCACTAGCTTTTTTATTATTTTTTGAATTTTATCATACAAGATTATAAAATCTGAGAAGGGTAAAATTTATAGGTGATGAAATAATAATATGGGTATACTAAGGGCGTTTTTAATTATTTTAATATGGGATCTCAGAACATAATATTATGATTAGTTTTCACACTTTTCCGGTGCAAAGTTTATAAAATTGAAAACATAGCCGTTAAAAGGCCATCCTGAGCTGGCAATCTCCACACAATCCTCGTCTTTGTAATTCCAACGGCCATATTCAATTATTCTTACATCATTCAACTTTGTGACCGTTGCACACTCCGACCGCTATATCTCTGTCCCCAACAATCCTCACACATCCCAAATCTATCTTCTCTCCTCTCTCTCTCTCTCTCTCAATCAACCCAACTGCAATAAACAACAAACTCTCTCGACCCACATCCAGGTTTCGCAAGATCTAAAATGGGTTTCAGTTCAAGCTCAACCCACTCTCACCAGAAGACCAGAAAAGTCTTCCTCTTCAGCAACTACACTCTGCTAGCGGCGGCGAGCAGCTGCGTCTTTCTAACGCTTTCCCTCCGCCTCATCCCTTCACTATGCGGGTTCTTGTTCATCCTCCTCCACTTCATCACAATCGCCGGAGCACTCGCAGGTTGCGCCGCCGCCGGAGGAGGGGCCCACAAGTGGTACGCCGCCCATATGGTGGCAACAGTGCTGACGGCTATCTTCCAGGGTTCTGTCACAGTCCTAATCTTCACTAGCTCCGATCAGTTCATCGGAAAGCTCGACTCTTATGTCAGGGAGGAAGATGCAGTCAAGATCTTGAAGCTTGTGGGTGGGTTGTGTGCTGTCATATTTTGCCTAGAATGGCTTGTGCTGACGTTGGCGTTCTTTTTGAAGTACTATGCTTATGTCGAGGGCTCCGATGAGGGGAGGAGCAGCTCTAAGGTTCAGGGTGAGGAGAATGTCGGCAATTGGCCTCCTTTCAAGGTTCAAGTGTAATTGAACTTGAAGAAGAAAGATGAACAGCGCTTGATCATGGCTTTTGGTGATTTTGTAATTTGTTAATTCTTTCTATTTTATGTTGCATTTGTTTTGAAACTCTGAGATTGTGTAATGAAATGCAGAGAAAAGGGCAGATCGATTGATCTGGATCATTCTCTGATCAACCTACCTTCTTTGTATCTGTTGATTGCATAGATAATTTAAATGATCAACCTTCTTTGTATCTCTTGATTGCATAAATAATTTATTACATTCATTGACTTGTCCTTTTATTCATCCAATTGGTCTAATGTTTTGCTCACTTTACCCTTCCGTAATTTCCAGCTTGCTTTCCAAGTGAACAAATATAGTGCTGCACACGTTTGGACTGGACCCAAAAAACCGGACCGGACCGCCGGTTAACTTTAAAATTCCGGTCCGGTTGTTCCATGATATTACGGTCTGGTCCTGGACTGTAATGTTACGGTCCAGACCGGACCGTAATTTACACTTTTTAAATATTTTTGAACAAGAATTGCATACGGGGTCAAACCCGGACCGGATTTAGTCCATTAAAAAAAAATCAAAAAAAAAAAAATCAATACTGTCTGGACCGTGTTGGACCGGACCGTAACGGTCCGGTCCATGGACATCATACAAAAATGAAACGGTGCGGTCCAGTCCGTGGGTTTACGGTCCGGTCCGGACCATTTGAAAAGCTCTAAACAAATACATGGGATACAAAATTAGAACACAAACCAAAGAAGATAGTTCTGAAATAATGCAAAACAAAATCGTCCTATTCAGCAGAATACTAAAACGGAGATTTTGATACAAAGAGGGCAACTCATAATAACCCAAATTTCTTTTATCCACACAGAACCACTAACCTTTGCTCATTAGAAATCTCTCAAAGCATACAGCAAGGTGCCAAAAATAGATGTAAAAATAGGCTGCATTTCTGGGTGCCTACTTCCATAAATCAAACTTTCAATTCCTTTCCGAATATCCAGCTAAAAGGGACAAGGCTTGCTTCTTTGGCTCGTGCTTGCGCTCTTTCCTCTAGTTTCCTGATTCTAGGAGCCAATTTACACACATAGTCTTGTGCTTTGTGCCCTTCACCTGAGAGGCCGGTAAGGTTTGCAACGTTCCATCTCTGCACAAGAAACTCGAGTATATCCGCATAGTCTCTGGCTGTGTACACACCAATACGTTGAGCAATGGTTGAGTAGTTTTCAAAGAGGTTGTCGTCCTTCCCATCATACATCAAGTGGGCCGGCATGGACACCTTCTTCCTCATCATATCTGCCAAGGCCAATACTGTGCCATCTGGATCTATTTCAAACAACTTTTCAACGATTTTCGTGTACGCAGTTTCATGACGCTTTTCATCCGCTGCTATTATACCACACACCTGTGCCAACTTGAAATCCCCGTGTTCTTTCGCAAGCCTTGCAGTATTCCCATGAGATATAAAGGTTGCCCTTTCCTGGAATGATGTGTAGATGAAACCAAGATATGGATTGTTCTCGGTTTGAGGATCCTGCAAATAATACAAGTTACAAACTAGATAAACATAGTATGATTACCATATTACATTATGGGCCTGGTTGGTATTCATATCTAGATATCAAGATATGAGTATGAGATATCAAGATATGGATATGAGATTGATATCTGATATCTTAGGAGGGAAAGAATAGAAGAGAGAGGAGCAATTTTAGATATTTGATGCCCCTATTTTTTGGAATATATCAAAACAAGAGAAAATGTGTCTTAGAAGTATATCAAATATCAATGTGATATCCATATACTCTTATACCAAACAAAGGTATGAGTTTTTTTTTTATGTCGATATCCATATCTGATATCTTGTTATGGATACCAAACAGGCCAAAAAGTAAATTTATTTTGGACGGTTGGAAATCTTACCATGCCTGATGCAATTAAATATTGAATTGTCTTCTCGATTTGCTTCATGTCCACTCTTCCGGAAAGGTAAAGATACTTATTCAAGAGATCACCATGCCTGTTCTCTTCGGCAGTCCATGCCCTATTCCAGATAGCCCATGGAGAAAGGCTTGCCCCTGTCTCATCTCGAACTCCATCAAGGGTATTGAGCATAGTCTGGTAAGTTGGAAGTGCCTCCTCAGTGATCATATCACCAACCAAAACAACTAAGTAATCATCAGGAATTTCCTTTGTTCTTTCCCTCAACTCTTTCACTTGTTCCTCGAATCCTTCTGCAGCTGGATCTGGGAGAAAATCTTGTGGTTGCCAACACTTCTCCACAGGTTTAAGATGAACTAACAGGTTTTGCTCAGCCCAGCCTTCCAAAGATTTAAACATCTCAATCTTATCAGGTGGAAGAGAATGTGTTTTCTGTACATGGACTTCACGTGGAGGCATATAGGGCTTTTTATCATTTGGCATCTCCCTGTTATTAAAAAAAAACATTGAAATAAAACCAGCAATGCAGTGCCGCTGCATCATCCATGACCATATCATATAAGTCCTACAAAATTATCAGATCCACATGATTCCATATGAAAGCATCAAAACTAAATACCCACAGCCGCCATATTACACTGTTTCAATAGCTAAGATATGTATCACAAAAAAGCACACACCAGAATGAGCTGCTAATGAGTTTCAGTTATAACATTGTAAGGAGGACACTCGTGGGAAAACAAAACATCCAGATACAGGTAAAGGGCAACAAAATTCCAGTCAAACCTTATCACAACAAAAGTTAATGTGATGCACTTGATTCTTAAAAGTCACCGTGAAAAGCAGTCTTTTACACAACATATTGAGGAAACTCACCCATTAATGTGGAAGAGCTTAAAAGGGCTTGGTCTCATTTGGCAATGTGGAACAGCATAAGATAGTACAGATGCAATACTTATCAGTAAAGAAAAAAATAAAACTGAATGCACCTTAACCAGGCATAACCATTATTTGTTTATTAACCGCCATATAAGTTAGGTTGATGAATAGCAAAAGAACTAGAACGGGTCACAGTGGAATTAATGAAGCTGGAAACAATATCAAGTCAACACTCTTGTATTATACTATTATTATTAAGATCTGGTCTCTGAAATGACCACTTTCCGGATATATTTATTCGCTGAGTGCAAGGCATACAAAGGCTATGCAAATCATGTCAAAAGAATAGCCCTCTTCATCAAACAATGAAAGACATAATCTATATGATTAGTGGATAAGTAAACTTCAACATTCACAAGTTACATTTAATTCGTAAACCAAGCAGAAATAGCCAAATGAGCAAAGAAATAGAAATTGCAGTTGAAATACCATACCATCACCGTTGAATATTCCATAGGTGATAAAACAGTTGTGCTGAAAACAACAATGATAACAAAGCACAAAAATTGTAAGCAAAACATAAAAGGTGTGACGGTAAGGTTGAGGAAAATAATTGAATGCAAATCATGGGAGAAAATTTCTTAAGGATGCATAGGTATAATAATAATAATATAAGCACCTATTAAATTTTTCTTCAAATAAAACCACCTTATGAAACTTATTTCACTAAATTGAACTACTTAAATCTTTATCACATTCTAGTAGTATGTTACATTATTTTTACTGGAATACCCACGTTCTATTATCAATTTCACATTTTTTACTAATATATCAATTTGGTCCCCAATGAAATACCAATATATTCCTTATAAGAAAATATTACAGACTGATATTATGAAAGTTTCATGAATTCATATGGCATTAACCACTAGGGTAGAGCAAATAGCATTTTAGAGTTGGTGACCGTTTTGTATATTAAATTTTACAGTAGCCTACCTAGCATACAAATGACTTACCGTGAGGGGAAGAAAAAAGAAACAAAACAATTCTTTTTGGCAACATCTTATTAAAAGTGAAATAGTTATTATACATATTAAAGAAAGTAACATAAATAAATAAACAGAATAGAATAAGGGTATTCCAATCAAAATAGTGTAAGAAATATTTTGAAAGGTGGCCACTAATAAGGTGTTTCCTTAAATATTTTTTAAAATGTGGATTCGTCCAAAAACTCTACAATAAGACCAAATAAGCAATTAAAGAGTATTCATCTTCATAGTGTTCTAAGTACAAAGGTAACACACACCTAACTACTAACAAATAATGCGGCTATTGAAGGGCATTTATTTTCCACAACCTCCTAACCACTAGTCTAGAAATCTCACTGACACAAATACTATTCAACATGGATATTACAAAAGAACTAGTATAATCAACTCTGCTATAATTTTAAAAAATATTTTTTTTTAGTTATTTGACATCATGTACATTAAAATAACCTAATATAAACAACATGCAAAATTGCAAATACAGTATGCAATAGCAGTCAAATCTTGTCAGTGGTAAAATGCAAATACAGTATGCAATAGCAGTCAAATCTTGTCAGTGGTCGGAGCATGATCGATAAAGAGAGAGCTGGCAGTTTTCCAGAGACGGAAGAGTTTAAGTAATTCAAGAGGACCATGCCATTTGCCTTGGAATTAACGACATCACAACAATTTAGCACAAAAAATGTGAAACCTACGATAAATCTTCTTCTTCCGGTATAAGAATGCACAAATATAACCTAAATATAATCAGCTCGGTCAAAAGCAGCAAGCCAGCAACAAATTCAAGCAAAAATCAGATATATGATCCACTGATGGAAAATGCCGACTTCATCTATAAACTCCAACACAAATATAGAAGCAAAAAACAAGGATCTAAGTTAAACAATCAAAATCGAATAATCAAATCCAGAAAATATAAAACGTCACTGTTCGCAGTTGCAACTTGCAACCAATCGAGTTAGTACTAAACTAGAATGACATCAATTGAACGGAAATCAATCAATCAAAGTAGAAGATTAAAGAGGGAAAGTAAGATGGAATTAGGAACTGACTTGGAGGTTATGCCGAGGGTGGAAGCCATGAAAACACCGCGAGATCTGAATCGGTGAGGAGATCGATGTACTGGGAAGGGAGGCGATTTGCGAGATTGGAAAGACAATGGCTGGAAATTCAACGCCATTTTCCTTTGTTGCTTGCTCACTTCCAAAGTTAATTTTCCAGTCTCTTCAGAGAGAAAGGAAAGCCACAAATAGAACGCGAATGAAATGGACGACAAGGCTCTCGAGTGAACGAGATGGGGAAACCAAGGGTCAAATATTACTCGAATTACAGGGTTGCCACTGTGATAGTGTGATGCTAGTGGACCTTGCGGTTATATTTTATTTTTTTATTTTTACTCGGACAATGTGAGATTTTTTTTTTTAGAATAATGGCCCTTAGTTAGTGCACCTTTTTATTTTTTATTTTTATGTATTATGCTAAGTGTGTATGCTCCCGGTACTAAGTGTGTAGTTATAAATAGCGTGTTTAATTTTTCAGCTCCTTTCTTCGGCTCTCGTTCTCTCTCTTCTTTCGACATTGGCGATTCACTTCTTGTTGCCCGTCGCCTTTCTTCCTCACTCCATTTCTTCGACTTTGACTGCTACCTCTCTTCACCGCTCTTCTTCATCGCCATTACTAGCTTCTTTGTTTCCCGTCGCCTTTCTTCCTCACTCCATTTCTTCGACTTTGACTGCTACCTCTCTTCACCGCTCTTCTTCATCGCCATTACTAGCTTCTTTGTTTCCCTTCTTCATCTCTTCAGGTTAGGGTTTGGTGATGAACTCTTCTCTTTCTCTTTTATTAGGGTTTTTGATAGTGTTTTTGTGTATCTTGTTTGATTTATGGTTCATACTTAGTACATTCATACTTACTACATTCATACTTGGTAGATTGATTTATGTTTATGTTAGGTTTTCGCATCTGCATGTACTTGATTATCATTTTTGATTTATGGTTCTCTTTCACCGATTTCTGTTTTGTTGAATGTACTCAGATTCGAATTTCATGGTGAAGAGGCGAATTCAAGAGTGGTCGGAGAACAGGATTAAATCGATGCATAGAAATACATATCTTGGTGGCTATGGTTTAAACAAGGGTGGTAAGATGGAAAATAATGGGTTTCCTCAAGAGATAGATTTTTGCTCATCTATATAAATTTTATGAAGGAATTGCTCATATATATTTGCTATGAAGGAAACAAAGGGATTTCCTTACACCATTGACCAATTAACACCGACGAGAACGGAATGACATAGCATCGGAAGAAGATTCGCTTATTCACCATGAAATTCGAGAGAGGGAAGATGAGAAGAAATACAGTTGTTCGGCCATGAGAAAAATCATAGACATCGAAACAAACCAAAGGTTTGTAAATTTGGGATTTTCTAGTTAGAGAAATGGAAAAGGAAATTCACCCTCTTTTTTGTATCAGGGGTATCCTCACGTTAGTGTTGGGTCGCAAACTTAAACCGGTTATTCCCAAACCGGCGGTTTAGGTTAAACCTAAACCTCCGGTTTAACGCATGCTTGATTAAAATAAATAAATTAATAAAAATAGCGCCGGTTTGCCGGTTCAGTGCCCAAACTGCCGGTTTAGGCAAGTTTTTTTAAGAAAAAATAAAAATGCGCCTAAACCGGCGGTTTAACCGCCGGTTTAGAGCTTTTTTAACAAACCTAAACCGTAAACCCCCCGAAACCTAAACCTACAAACCTAAACCGCCAGTTTGGGCCGGTTCGGCGGTTTACCCCAAACCGGACCCAACACTACCTCACGTTTTTTTTTTGAAAATGGAAAGTAGTTAGATTGGGCTACCTCTTCCGGGTAATCCAACCTAAAGAATCCTTACGGATGAGAACACGAAGTTCGGGATCTTCAGAAAAATTGGTGTTGAGGGTAAAGATTCTCAAATGGGTCAATTGGTCAGCAACACAATTAATTTTTCTAAAAACATGTCTAATACGGACTTCGTAAAAAAACGAAGGTCTAGTATGAAGTCGGATATAATTATCCCGACCTCCCAAGAACAACTCCACATATCTTGGTATCTTGGAGTGCTTTGATCACACACAGATTGTCACCTTCAATTTCAATTTTTTAATTTGTAGCCTGATAACCTTGAAGACCGGATTTAAGAGCAAATGTTCCAGCTTTTATAACTGAGTTGAAACTATTAATTTTTGCGTCGAGGCTAACAACCTCACCATTGTGATTCCGAATTACAAAACCAATAGATTTGATTCCTGAATTGAGTTTTGATCCATTAAAGTTAAGTTTAAAGAAACCAAGTTTTGGTTTATCCCATTTAATATTGTGTTTTTTCTCTTTTAGTAGAGTTACATTTCTTTGGTTGTTGTTTTATATTGTAACTAGTTCAGTGTCCGCACCTTGTACGGGTTTTACCTAAATAAAAATATTATAATATAATTTTTACGAATTACATATCAATATTAATCTAAATAAAATTTAATTATAGGATAAATGGACTTTTCAATATAAAAATTGATATTTTAATATCCTCTACAAAAAAAAGACCGTATAAAAATACCTATATTTTCAGAAGAACCAAATAGTTTTTATATTAAAAACAAATTATGTTAGAAAATTATTTCAAATTTGGTATTTGTTGTAACCAAAAATCTTTTTTTCGTTTTGATAATAATCTATGTTTGAAAATTTTAATAACAAATTTTATAAAAGAATCAATGACAAATCGGTAAATATAGTGTGACAGATTTGTAAATAACTCAAAAAATCTTACGTGACATGCCTTAGGATGCGACACGTAAGCAAAATACATCTGGTTTTAGTTTATATATATATATATATATATATATATATATATATATATATATATATATATATATATATATATGTGTATATAGATCGTCCTTGTCACTTATTATAGTTTTCTAGCTCTAAATTCGGTTTTTAAATGAAAATGAGAATATTATTGGCGGTGCTCATAGGTTCATTATTAAAGATTATTTTGTTCGTGAAGAAGCAAATACTCCACCAAATATTCGCGAGACACGTAAAGTTGTTTGTTCTAGTTTTGATTTTTATTTCCCGTAGGAGGTCGTGAGCTTTTTTTATTTTGGAGGCTAATTTTGTTAATTTCGGTCAAGATTGTTCGATCGACTTTGGCAATGATTTGTTTGGTACGAGGACATTCAATGAGCAAGTGGAACAAGTCCTCAAGGTTATGGTTGCATAATTCACAATGTCTTGTAACGGCAATTCTTTTTCATCATGTTTTGCTTTTATTGGAATTCCGTTATTAGAGATTTTTTCAAATAAAGTTTTTAATTTTGGGTTGTGTATCCAGTTTTCAGATCCATTCACACGAATAGTAATGTTGAATATTGGATTCCTTCTCAATCATATCGGAAGCCGATTTTGTAGAAACCAACCATTTTTACTACATCTTCAATATAATGTGTCATGAATTTTGTTATTGGGTATGATTATTTCATTTATCTTTTTTTTCTGGTCTTTGAGTTAATGATATTTTGTAGCTCGTTATCAATTTTGTTGGTGTCCCAATTTCTTGAGTCGTTTATGAAGTGACTAACTTTAATATTAGTATAATTTGGTTTTGTATTTTGAACCATTTTTATAAGTGGTGTCGTTGTTATCCAATTATCATGCAAGAAGTTGATGAATTTTCCAATTTCAATCTGCTAGATAATACCTATTTCGGTTTTAAGTTTTATAAGGTTATTCAATTGCCACGACGGTGATCCTTTTATTTGGTAATGGAGTATATTATGATTTTTTAAGTATTTTTCGTTGATAATTTTAACCCATATGTTATTTGATTCTACTATAATTTTCCACAAGAGTTTCAATTGTAGGCTTTATTTACAATTACAGATTTTCTTAATCCAAGCCCCATTCTTTTTTTATTTACAGATTGTGTGTGAGCTTATGATAGGTCTATGTTGGTCTCCTTTATTCCAGAAGAATTCTTGTAAGTTTTATCAACTTCCTCCAAATCATGGTTTGGGAGCATAAAACTTTGCATGGTAAATGTCGGTTTAGTTTCCATATTGTGTTTTATGATAGTGTACATTCCCTTGTGATAGAGAGTTTGTTTTCCATTTTTAGAAGTTGTTGTTGTGCTTTAAGGTGAGGTTCACCAAAAGTCTTTTTGTTGTCACTCTTCCATTTATGATTGAGCATCCCAGATATTTGTCAAGAGTTGTTGTATGACACATATATAGCACATTTTTTAATTGATTGATATTGCATTTACTATTGAATCTTGTTGTTTGGAAAGACGATTTTTATAAGTTAATTTTTTGTCACGATATAGAACAATAAATTTCTAGGACTTGCTTTACTCTTTTGCACGAAGCTACATTGGCTTTAGCAAATATGATCATATCATCAACAAAGGATAAGAAAGTGACAGGTGTTGCTTGTCTACATATAGAGAATCCGATGTGGTTATCATAATTGTTACAATCATCTTGTAGCATTTGCGTAAGAGTTTCAGCTTCCAGGATGAATAGGTATGGGGATAATGGGTCACCTTGTCTGAGTCCTTTTTTTCAGGAAAGAATTGGTCAGTGTCCGTTGTTAACAGAGGACAGAGAAAGATATGGTAGTGATCCATCCTACAAATTTATTATTGAAACAATTTTTTGAGAATGGTTTCCCATTCTTCTTTACTTTTTTTGAATGAAAGGGATGGAAAATTCATCATGTGATGAGAGATATTGTCATGAATAACATCTGATAGCCAAAACGCTCCTTGAAGATGGTGGATGAGTCTCTGGGCAAGATGGGTTCCATTCTTTTCGTTAATATTTTAGCTATGATTTTGTAAATTGTTGAGCAAAAACCTATAGGTCTAAAACTAGTGTATTACCGTGCCTTGCACGGGATTGTGTTTTAAAATTATTTTATAAAAAATATTATTACATTCTACAATTATTGTATTTTATTTAAATATAATATTACAAATTATATTGTATTTTTATTTAACATCTTCTTTTATAAGAATTTTATTTTGTATGATAATTTTATGTGGGTATCATGAAAATTTGCTAAATAGATAAGTAAATCAAAACCAATTAAAAACATATTTTAAAAAAAATATTAGATATTGTGAGATCTATTTTGGTTGGGTGTAGCAATATTTTAGGGATGGCGGTTTTGTAAATAGTTAGTGGCAATGTTGTAAATAAATAGAAAAAATGCTTAGGTGGACAACCTTAGAGATTGACACATATGCAAAATGGGAGCAACTTTAGTAATATATACTAGTGCAATTCCCATGCACTGCACGAGACGTGACTTAATAGTTATTCAAATTGTTAAGATTTAATTAATTAATAAATTAAAACGGTTAAAAATTACAGACTTGAGATTTGAAATATTGATTTAAAATTTTGAATTATATTTTCGGGTAATTAAAATTTGTTACTTATTGACTGATTTTTTTCTTTAATTTCGATTAAAATAAAACTATATAATTACTTTTTTAAAATATTTTGGGGAGCTGCGTGAATTGTGGCGTTGACACGTGGCAGAGAAGGTCTCTGCTTTAATAAATATAAGATAGATTGTTGATTGATGTGGATTATCCATTTTATGGGTCGTGGTTATAAAAGTATTGTTAATTTGTTTAAGCATTTTTCCACTTTTGAAAAAGCGTTTCACCGCTTTTGACACGCTTGTACCCACAATATGTCAGTATTTATGGTAAAAATTGGCCGGCGTACCATCGGGCCCTGGAGATTTATCACACCCAATATCGAATATTTAATTTCTTATTTCTTCATTATTTGGAGGTTTTGTTAGATTAGATTGTCATCGGAGGTAGCTTTATTTTCGATGAGTTGGAGTTTCTCTTCAAGAAGAGATTGATCTATTGGTGTTTTAGCAAATTTATTTTAGAATTCCTTTTTGATTTCTAATCGGATCTTAGATTCCGATGTTAGAATTGTTCTCATTCTAGTTGTGAATTCTTTTAGGTGTTTTCGATTTCTTCTTCCAATTGCAATGCGATGGAAATATTTGGAATTTGTGTCCATATTTTTCAAGTGAGTGTTTTTGTTTTTAATTTTTGTCTCTAATATCTTTGGTGAAAAGAAAGTAATCGTTTTTTGTTAGTTATGAGGTTCTTTGGATAATTTATAGCTTTTGGTTCACTGTGTTAGTTGAATTGCTTTGATTTTCTTGTAATTTCGACTCAACATCTTTCAATTGCTTGAAAATATTTGTCGAAATTATATTTGCTCCATTATTTTACCTTTGTTTTAAGTAGTTGAGTTTTTCTTGTAAGATTAAACATTTTATTTCCAGTAAAATTGGATCGTCAAGTGTGAGACCCTACTCTTCCGGACTGAGATCGGACCATGGCCGAGATTGGCTTTGGCCGAGTTTAGACTTTTCCGCACCCGCGGGCATTTTGGCCACCCCTACGGTCTCCGCCCCTGCGGCTCATGGACCCGCCCTGCGGTTTCCGGCAGCTGCATCCGGTTTTGTTGACTCTTTTGACCGTGCTTACCCTTAGCTTTACTTCTTTCTTCTCCTTGCTGAGCAAGGGTTTCCTTATTCATTTTCCATCCAGCCTTCACGTCCTCCTTGTTTCTCCTTCATCCTTCTTGAGCTTGTGTTGGTTTTTCCTTGAGTTGATAAGAGAGTTTTGATGGTGAATGTTGATGTTGCTAGTGTTTGATATACTGAGCTTGAGAGCTAGTGGAAGTGTTGTCTTGGAGCAATTTGTGCCTAGGCCACAACTTTGGTATGTCCTCCTTGCTTCTTCATTCTTTCTTCTTCCTTGTCCTTCTTTCCTTAGCTTAGGATTTGATGCTTGGACATAGGGTGATGTTGGAATTGTGTATGTATATGTATGTGTGTGACTATAGATGAGAGTAGATGTGATTTGATCACGTGAAGAGTTAAAGAGAGAAGCCGCGAGATTTCATTCTGCACTGTCGCCGCGGCCAGAAGTCACCGCCCTGCGGAAGACGTGCCGCAGCGCCCGCCCCCGCCAGCGCCTTGCTTGCGTTGCCAGCGACCCTTGTCACCGCCCCGCGGTTTCCTGTGTTCCGCCCCTGCGTCCTCCGTTCACGCAGGTGCGTCTTGTCCCGGGACTACCTATAGTTAGGTAGTTCCTTTCCTTTCTAGTATGAGGAACTTAGTACCATGCTAGGATTCGGATGTTGACGAGTATGATATAGATATGCCGGTTACGGCTTTGAGGTTACAAGTTGGATATGATCCCTTATGGATCCCTTGGGTCTAGGTGTGACCCTTTGTGTGATAGGATTGTCATATATATATATATATATATATATATATATATATATATATATATATATATATATATATATATATATATATATATATATATATATATATATATATATATATATGTCTGTCTTGTATAGGTTGTGTTTGTCCTCCAGTTTGGAGTGGACGTTTTTTGAGAGTGGATCGTACTTGAGTTACTTCTGAGATCGAGGTAAGTCCATAGGACTTACTTAGCTACTATCCTTATATTGGATGTATGCTTGAGTGGTGTGTGTTATGTGCTTTATAGCATGTGTTATTATGGTCACCGACCTATGTTATATTGACCGCCCATTGTAGTGCTGTGACAACTTACCTTTCATCCCGTAGTGGAGTCTGGGAAGTCCTCTGTAACTTAGTTAGTTCTGGTATACGGGAAGGGCATCTACCACTCCATATGGTATACGGGAAAGTGCGCTGATACCACTCCCAGCTAGCTATTGCACGCAGAGGCGAGGGTTATATATACATTCCTCATGTCATGTATATTCATATACATTTATTATACGATTGAGTGTTGGACCTATTAAAGATAATAAACCGGGTAAATGTGTGATATCATGATGATGTGTTAATATTATTGACGTGTGTTTGTGCTCTAGCATCTTCTTATATGTATATGTGTATAGTTACCTAACGGTTTTATACCGTGTTGTAGATCCTTTGAAGGTTAGGAGAGCTGCAAAGTGATCCAGAGGGGTGATCTGCTAAGGTTCCGTACACTGGGCGTATTCGTGGATTGGGTTATTTACGTTGTACGGATTCATGTTTTGACTTTGTACTCAGCAGTACCTTGTATCACCTTTTTGATATGTATATATATATATATATATATATATATATATATATATATATATATATATATCAGTTTTATGTTTGTTTTAATCTATTGGTGCCTTGTTGTAAGATTCAGTGAATTGTTGTCAGGCTAGGGTTAGGATCCATTGTGAGATCCTAGCCCAGTAGCACCTCGAGTCCTACGGATTTGGGGTGTTGCAAATTGGTATCAGAACCGAAAGGGGTATGACTTTTCAAAAGGTTTTGATTTTAAAATGAGTACAAATGTTTTGGGGTTATCGTGTACGTGAACCATCGCCCCTCTGAAGATCTCGACAGTATAGATATATATAGATATTTTGTTGTGATTGATCTGTGATATATCTATACATATGGCATATATATAGCCTTCTAAGATAGGTTTACGTCTTCTGTAGATGGTTCAGACTAGAGCCTTACCTGCAGCAAGACGAGGTAGAGGTAGACCCCCTCTAGGTAGAGGACTAGGACTCCTGCTGACGGTTCACATGCGGAGAGCTACATGAGGAGGTTGCCGAGAGCGCCATTCTTGAGACTGGGAACGGGGCAGCTGAGAGACAGGGGGCACAGAGGCCCCGATCGTGTCTTCATGGGTAGATCAGAGTTTTCATGCTTATATCAGACGTGTTGAGGAGGCTGCCAGGAGCCTATAGACGTGCCCATATTTACAGGCACAGGAGGGACCCATCTGAGAGGTCCCACACCGTTACTCAGGTACCAGCTGTACAGGTACCTGCTGCTGAGATTGCCAGAGCACCGGAGGAGCATAGAGGGCCTAGACCAGATACCTGGTTGAAGGCATTCCATTAGATGGGTGTACCTCCTTTCACTGGGAAGGTGCGGTTGGAGGTTGAGCTTTGGATCGGCATTAGACTCAACTCTGAAGTCTATTCGATGTCCAGCTGACAGACAGATCGAGCTGGTTTAGACTTTATTCCGGGACTTGGCACAACACTGGTGGAGATCAGTACGGGTCAGGTTACCAGTTATGATCAGATGAAGACGATGATTTAGGGAGCGTTTCTGCCTTGCCTCTTTGAGGAGGAGAAACTGCGAGATTTTGTGGAGGCTGGGTTTGAGGATTACCAGTCTCTGAGGCCATCAGGAGGTTTCAGGAGGAGCTGGCATTACTGGGACCAGCTGCACCTGTTGCAGATCAACACGTTATCTCTTTTCCCGACGACTAAGGATACTACCCGGACCTACATGGCGGGATTTCAATGTGAGACTCTCACAGATTATCAGGACAAAGCTTCTGATTATGAGCGGGAGCGAGCTGGACAGAGGAGAGCTTCTCAAACCGGAGGGTCTGAGAAGAGGCAGCGTACATGGCAAACCCAGTGGTACTGTGGTTCTGCTAGTGGTTGGCGTGTCAGAGACGCCAGATCAGCCTTCATCTGCGCGGTTGCAGAGAAGGACGTAAGTGCTTTAACTGTGGAGATCCAGGGCATATAGGCCAGAGTGCACGAGGCCATTGGTGACTTGCTACACTTTGTGGTAGGCAAGGTCACCGAGTTGTTTATTGCCGCCAGGGTGGAGCTTCATCTCAGCAGGGTTCTTCTCCTGCTAGTGCAGCGGGAGGTGGGCAAAGGCCACCTCAGCAGCAGCAGACTCAGGACAGCAAAGGGGTCCCATATCGCCCTACGACTCAGGGATCTGCTCCTGGGCCGAGTAGAGGCAGAGGTCGTGGTGGAGCACCACTGACACCGAGGCCACAAGGCCGAGTTTTTGAGCTGAGGAGTCAGAGGAGCCAGCTGCACACTGCTACAGGTACCATTCTGATTCATTGTTTACCTATTAGATCTTATTTGATATTGGAGCTACACATTCTTTTATTTCTGATCCTGTGTGATCGTTTGAGTTTAGATACGACTGAGGGGATACCCTTTAGTATAGGGTTACCCGATGGTAGTAGGATCGGAGGTACCCGTGAGATCCGTGACTGTCTCATTACTGTAGGGACCCGTGTATTGCTGTGGACTTCTTTGTCATGCCATTAGTGCATGAAGAAGTTGTTATAGGTATGGATTGATGGATAAACATTTTGCAGTCTTAGATGTAGGTAGGAGGACTGTTACCCTCTCTACCGAGTTAGGACAGATAGAGGTTTTCCGAGGTTGGGACCTTGGAAAATCAGGTATGGTTATCAATGCGATACGGGCCAGCGAGACTGATTGCACAAAGATGTGGGGCCTTCTGGTGTTATGCCATGAAGAAGGGAAGAGTCCAGCATTAGAAGATATCCCAGTTGTCTGTGATTTTGCAAATGTATTTGTTGAGCTGTCCAGTTTGCCGCCTCAGAGGAGTTTTATTTGATACTGGTGCTACGCACTCTTTTATTTCTGATGCCTGGTAGAGCGTCTTGGGTTAGACACAATTGAGGGATGCCCTTTATTATAGGGTTACTTGATGATGGTAGGGTCAGAGGTACCCGTGAGATTCACGGTTGTCCCATTTCTGTAGGGACCCGTGTGTTACTAGTTGACTTCTTTGTCATGCCATTAGAGCATGAAAAAGTCATTCTAGGTATGGATTGGATGGCTAGACATTCTGCAGTCCTAGATGTAGGTAGGAGGACTGTTACCCTCTCTACGAGTTAGGTCAGATAGAGGTTTCCAAGGTTGGGACCTTGGAAAGGTAGGCACAGTTATCAGCGCTATACGGACAGCTAGACTGATTGCACAAGGTTGCGAGGCCTTCTGGTGTTATGCCATGAAGGAGGGGAGAGTCCAGCATTAGAGGATATCCCAGTTGTCTGTGAGTTTACTGATTTTTTTGCTGAGCCGTCCAGTTTGCCGCTCAGAGGAGTGTGGATTTCAGAATCGAGTTAGAGCCTGGTACGAGACCCATCTCGAAGGCCCCATATTGGATGTCGCCTATCGAGATGCTGGAGCTGAAGAAGCAACTCGAGGAGTTGGCTGAGAAGGGCTTCATTCGCCCTAGCGTGTCCCCATGGGGAGCACCTGCCCTCTTCGTACGGAAGAAGGACGGATCACTGAGGTTATGCATAGATTACAAAGAACTGAACAAGGCGACCATCAAGAACAAGTATCCACTGCCGCGCATTGATGATTTGCTAGATCAGCTACATGGAGCGACTGTGTTCTCCAAGATTGACCTGCGTTCCGGGTATCACCAGCTGAGGGTGAGGGAGCAGGATGTGCACAGGACAGCATTCCGACCAGATATGGCCACTACGAGTTTGTAGTGATGCCATTTGGGCTTACGAATGCCCCAACCATCTTTATGGAGTTGATGAACAATATCTTCATCGACTTCCTGGATCAGTTTGTAGTGTCTTCATTGATGACATTCTGGTAATACTCTCGCAGTGGAGAGGAGCATGCAGGACATCTGACGACTGTATTACAGGTTTTGCGGGAGAGAACTTTATGCTAAGTTCTCTAAATGTGAGTTCTGGATGCCAGAGGTAGCATTCTTGGTCATATAGTATCAGCTGAGCAAGGGGATCAAGGTGGATCTAGCGAAGATTGAGGCAGTAGCAGCATGGACGACACCGACGAACGTCAAGGAAGTACGTAGTTTCCTTGGCCTAGCCGGTTATTATAGACGCTTCGTGGAGGGTTTTCCTGTGATTGCCCGTCCACTGACGAGTTTGCTGAGGAAGACTACCAGATTTTGTGGTCTGATCAGTGCAGACAGAGTTTTGAGGAGTTGAAGAGGCGTTTGACTTCTGCTCCTATTTCGGCACAACCAGAGGGTACTGAGGATTTTGTGGTTTACAGTGATGCATCCAAGCTAGGCTTGGATGTGTTTTGATGCAGTTGCTTATGCGTCTCGACAGTTGAAGACGTATGAGGAGAACTACCCGACTCATGATCTGGAGTTGGCCAGCGGTAGTTCATGCACTAAAGATCTGGAGACATTACCTGTATGGTGCTACATGTCAGATCTTCACAGACCATAGAGTCTGAAGTATATTTTCACGCAGCGGGAATTGAAAAAACCGCCAGCGTAGGTGGCTCGAGCTGATCAAGGATTTTGATCTAGAGATCCTGTACCATTCGGGGAAGGCGAACGTTGTCGCCGACACCCTGAGCAGGAAGACGCCTCGAGAGCAGGGCGATTGCGAGATTGACAGTTCAGCATCAGTTCCAGAGAGACCTGATCTGGTTAGAGTTGGACATCCAGTTTCCCTGATGAGGATGCCCAACTACGTACTTTAGAGGTTCTTACTGATCTGTTGGATGAGATCCGACAGAAACAGGAGACCTGTCCAACTTTACAGAGGATTAGAGATAGGAAGTTGGAGTTTTGAGGCACCGCGGTCGCGTCTGTGTACCTGCTGATACAGAGCTGAGGCAGAGGATTTTATAGGAGGCTCACTGTACACCTTACTCTGTACATCCAGGTACGAGTAAGATGTATCAGGACTTGAGACGTATATATTGGTCGGGAGGGCTGAAGCCTGATGTAGCCAGATTTGTAGCTCAGTGTGCGACCTGCCAGCAGGTCAAGATCGAGCATTTCCGACCTGGAGGTGAGCTCCATCCCCTTCCTGTTCTACAGAGGAAGTGGGAGGACGTCACCATGGATTTTGTGACTGGCTTGAGGCTGAGCCGGAGTTTTGATGCCATCTGGGTCATAGTAGACAGATTGACGAAGACGGCACGTTTCATTCCTATCAGCGAGACGTGGCCGGTGAGCAGATTAGCTGAGGAGTACACTAGGCAGATAGTGAGACTTCATGGTGTACCGAGGACGGTCGTCTCAGACAAAGATGGGCGATATACCTCGAGATTTTGGCAGCAGATTCAGGCTGCCGTGGGGACGAGTTTGCACTTCACGACTGCGTTTCATCCTCAGACAGATGGTCAGGCAGAGAGGACCATTCAGACCCTAGAGGATATGTTGCGAACTTGTGTGTTGGATTGGGGACAGGTGTGGACGGATCATCTTCCACTTGTCGAGTTCTCCTACAACAATCGCTGACATGCATCTATTGGGATGGCCCCATACGAGGCACTGTATGGACAGAGATGTCGTACCCCGTTATGATGGGATGAGCAGAGCTGTGTCAGTGGTTTAGCACCTGATCAGATTCAGGATGATATGGCTCGGGTAGCATTGATCAGATAACGTATGCTGATTGCACAGAGCCGTCAGAAGTCTTATGCTGACAGGAGGCGTAGACCTCTAGAGTTCAGGGTTGGAGCCCATGTGTGGCTGAGAGTGTCCCCGACACGAGGTGTTAGGCGTTTTGGCATTAAGGGGAAGTTGAGTCCCCGATATGTCGGACCGTTCGAGATTCTGGATCGGGTTGGGAGCACAGCTTACAGATTAGCTTTGCCTCCGAGATTAGAGGGTGTTCACCCTGTATTTCATGTGTCTCAACTGAGGGAGTACATACCAGATCCGAGGCACATTGTGAGTTATGAGGATTTAGTGGTTGAGCCATACCACACGTTTGTAGAGCATCCTAGAGCATCCTATTGCAGTCCTAGAGCGAGGTATGAGATGCATGCGTTTGAAGGACATTCCTATGTTGAGGATACAGTTGTCGAGACGAGGACCCGAGGAGGCTACATGGGAGACTGAGGATAGTATCCAGAGGAACTATCCAGAGTTCTATGCCGAGATAGGTGCACTAGTAGGATCACCGAGTAGATCTTAGTACTAGCTTGGTGAGTCTTATTTGCTTATATGCTTATATGCTATGATGTGTTTATTTCATAGTAGCTTGGATGTGATTATGATCTTATTAGATCTTGTTGTGCTAGTATGACTCTTGTTTATAGCTGGAGATGGCTCTTTCCTCCATGCTATTGTGATACGTTTAGAATTTAGCTGGAGATGGTTCTTTCCTCCATGCTATTTTGATGGACATAGTAGTGCTGGAGATGTACTTCCTCCATGCCTTTCTTTTATGGTTATGATACGGCTAGAGATGTGCTTCCTCTATGCCTTGTGATATGTTTATGGTTTGGCTAGAGATGGTTACCCTCTAGGCCCTGGATAGTATAGTTACTGCTGGAATTGATGATTTCCTCCATGTTTACGTTTGAGGTTATAGAGAGTGTTACCTCGGCTTTTGAGTCCGAGTGTTTTCGGGATCTTTGCAAGTTTCGGGACGAAACTTGTTTTTAGGGGGGGTGAGATGTGAGACCCTACTCTTCCGGACCGAGATCGGACCATGGCCGAGATTGGCTTTGGCCGAGTTTAGACTTTTCCGCACCCGCGGGCATTTTGGCCGCCCCTGCGGGTCTCCGCCCCTGCGGCTCAAGGGACCGCCCCTGCGGTTTCCGGCGGCTGCAGCCGGTTTTGTTGACTCTTTTGACCGTGCTTTACCCTTAGCTTTACTTCTTTCTTCTCCTTGCTGAGCAAGGGTTTCCTTATTCACTTTCCATCCAGCCTTCACGTCCTCCTTGTTTATCCTTCATCCTTCTTGAGCTTGTGTTGGTTTTTCCTTGAGTTGATAAGAGAGTTTTGATGGTGAATGTTGATGTTGATGCTAGTGTTTGATATGCTGAGCTTGAGAGCTAGTGGAAGTGTTGTCTTGGAGCAATTTCGTGCCTACGCTACAACTTTGGTATGTCCTCCTTGCTTCTTCATTCTTTCTTCTTCCTTGTCCTTCTTTCCTTAGCTTAGGATTTGATGCTTGGACATAGGGTGATGTTGGAATTGTGTATGTATATGTATGTGTGTGACTATAGAAGAGAGTAGATGTGATTTGATCACGTGAAGAGTTAAAGAGAAGCCGCGAGATTTCATTCTGCACTGTCGCCGCCCCGCGGCCAGAAGTCACCGCCCCTGCGGAAGACGTGCCGCAGCGCCCGCGCCAGCGCCAGAGCCTTGCCTGCGTTGCCAGCGACCCTTGTCACCGCCCCCGCGGTTGAGTGCCGCCGCGCCCGTGGTTTCTTGTGTTCCGCCCCTGCGTCCTCCGTTCACGCAGGTGCGTCTTGTCCCGGGACTACCTATAGTTAGGTAGTTCCTTTCCTTTCTAGTATGAGGAACTTAGTACCATGCTAGGATTCGGATGTTGACGAGTATGATATAGATATGCCGGTTACGGCTTTGAGGTTACAAGTTGGATATGATCCCTTATGGATCCTTTGGGTCTAGGTGTGACCCCTTTGTGTGATAGGATTGTGATATATATATGTCTGTCTTGTATAGGTTGTGTTGTCCTCCAGTTTGGAGTGGACGTTTCTGAGAGTGGATCGTACTTGAGTTACTTCTGAGATCGAGGTAAGTCCATAGGACTTACTTAGCTACTATCCTTATATTGGATGTATGCTTGAGTGGTGTGTGTTATGTGCTTTGTAGCATGTGTTATTATGGTCACCGACCTATGTTATATTGACCGCCCATTGTAGTGGCTGTGACAACTTACCTTTCATCCCGTAGTGGAGTCTGGGAAGTTCTCTGTAAGCTAGTTAGTTCTGGTATACGGGAAGGGCACCTACCACTCCATATGGTATACGGGAAAGTGCGCTGATACCACTCCAGCTAGCTATTGCACGCAGAGGCGAGGGTTATATATACATTCCTCGTGTCATGTATATTCATATACATTTATTATACGATTGAGTGTTGGACCTATTAAAGATAATAAACCGGGTAAATGTGTGATATCATGATGATGTGTTAATATTATTGACGTGTGTTTGTGCTCTAGCATCTTCTTATATATATATGTGTATAGTTACCTAACGGTTTTATACCGTGTTGTAGATCCTTTGAAGGTTAGGAGAGCTGCAGAGTGATACAGAGTACTGCTGAGTACAGAGTCATACTGAAATCTGTACAATAATGATAAACCCTAAATCCCACGAATACGCCCAAGTCCCGGAATAAAGTCTGAACCAGCTCGATCTGTCTGTCAGCTGGACATCGAATAGACTCCAGAGCTGAGTCTACATGCCCGATCCAGAGCTCAACCTCCAACCCCACCTTCCCAGTGAAAGGGGGTACACCCATCTGATGGAATGCCTTCAACCAGGTATCTGGTCTAGGCCCTCTATGCTCCTCCGGTGCTCTGACAATCTCAGCAGCAGGTACCTGTACAGCTAGTACCTGAGTAACGGTATGGGACCTCTCAGATGGTCCCTCCTGTGCCTGTAAATCTGGGGCACGTCTACCGGCTCTGGCAGCCTCCTCTACGCGTCTGATATAAGCTCTAAACTCTGATCCTCCCATGGAGACACGATCAGACTCGGCTCTCTGTGCCCCCTGTCTCTCAACTGCACCGTTCCCAGTCTCAGGAACGACACACTCAACAACCTCCTCATGTATCTCTCCCGCTGCATGTGAACCGTCAGCAGGAGTCCCACCCCGTCCTCTACCTAGAGGGGGTCTACCTCTACCTCGCTTAGCTGCAGGTAAGACTCTAGTCTGAACCATCTTCAAAAGACGTAAACCTAACTTAGAAGGCTATATATATGCCATATGTATAGATATATAACAGATCAATCACAACAGAATATCTATATATATCTATACTGTCAAGATCTTCAGAGGGGCGATGGTTCACGTACACAATATCCCAAAACATTTGTACTCATTTCAAAACCAAAACCTTTTGAAAAGTCAGACCCCTTTCGGGTTTTGTTTATTTATCTATTCGAACTTTATTGCAGATTACTAGTGATTGTTGTCAACCTGGGCTCTGATACCAACTTTGTAACACCCCGAATCCATAGGACTCGGAGTGCTACTGGGCTAGGATCTCACAATGGATCCTGACCCTAGTCTGACAACAACTTCACTGAATCTTACAACAAGGCACCAATAGATTAAAACAAAACATAAAAACTGATATATATATATATATATATATATATATATATATATATATATATATATATATATATATATATATATATATATATATATATATATATATATATATATATATACATACCAAAAGGATGATACGGAGTACTGCTGAGTACAAAGTCAAACTGAAATCCGTACAATAATGATAAACCCTAAATCCCACGAATACGCCTAGTGTACGGAACCCTCAGCAGATCATCCCTCTGGATCACTCTGCAGCTCTCCTAACCTGCAAATGATCTACAACACGGTATAAAACCGTTAGCTAACTATACACATATATAAGAAGATGCTAGAGCACAAACACACATCAATAATATTAACACATCATCATGATATCACACATTTACCCGGTTTATTATCTTTAATAAGTTAAATCACTCAATCATATAAATAGATGTATATGAAGATATGTGACACGAGGAATATAATCCCCGCCTCTGAGTACTCTAGCCAGCTGGAGTAGTATCAGCACACCTCCCGTGTACCCTATGGGAGTGGTGAGGGTCCTTCCCGTATACCAGATGTGGCCTGACTACAGAGAACCTCCCAGACGCCACTACGGGATGAAAGGGAAAGGTTATCACGGCCACTACAATGGGCGGTCAATATAACATAGGTCGGTGACCATAATAACACATGCTATAAAGCATATAACACACACACCACTCAAGCATACATCCAATATAAGGATAGTAGCTAAGTAAGTCCTATGGACTTACCTCAATCTCAGAAGTAAACTCCACCACGATCAACTCTCCAACTGGTCCACTCCAAACTGGAGGACAACACGGCCTATACAAGGCATACATACATATATATCACAATCCTATCACACAAAGGGGTCACACCTAGACCCAAGGGATCCATAAGGATCAAGTCCAACTCGTAACCTCAAAGCCGTAACCGGCATATCTATATTATACTCATCATAAACCGATACCTAGCATGATACTAGTTCCCTCATACTAGGAAAGGAAAAGAGCTACCCAACTATGGGTAGTCCCGGGACAAGACGCACCTGCGTGATCAAGGGACGCAGGGGCGGAATGGATAACCCGCAGGCGCGGCAGGTAGAAGCCGCAGGGGCGGTGACAAGGCTGCAGGCTAACGCAAGCACGGCGCTGGCGCGGGCGCGATGGCACGGTCTCTGCAGGGGCGGCGGTTTCCAGGCGCGGGGGCGGCGACAGTGCAGAATGCAATCTCGCGGCTTCTCTTTAGCTCTTCACGTGATCAAATCACGTCTACTCTCACAGCTGTGGTTAGCTAAAGGAGTGACCACCAACACTCTTACTGGCTTCCAAGCACAGCAACACTCATCAAAAGCATCATCATCATCAAAGCCACAACAAATCTCTTCCAAAACCAAGGAGCAACAAGAACAAGATCAAAGAAGATGAAGGAGAGGCAAAAAGGACGTGAGGAAAGCTGAAGGAAGAAGTGTGAAACCCTTGCTCACGAAGCCAAGGGAAGAATAAGAGGAGGAAAGGTAAAGCACGGTAAAGAGAGTCAACAAAACCGGCTGCAGCCGCCGGAAACCGCAGGGGCGGTTCCATGAGCCGCAGGGGCGGGAACCCGCAGGGGCGGCGGTCATGCCCACGGGTGCGGAAAGGTCAGTCTCGGCCCAAAGCCAATCTCGGCTATGGTCCGATCTCGGTCCGAAAGAATAGGGGTCTCACAATATTCTCAAAGAATTTTCGTTTAGTCCACCTCATTTTGAATTTAAACGGTTGTGGGGTAAAAGTCTTCGTATCTGCTAACTCCAACGAAATTTGGCAATGATCCGAAAGAGTGAAAGCGTGATTTTTAATTTTTAATTTTGGGTAACATTGGATAATTTGATTATGAACATGTACGCGGTCTAATTTTTCAAAGATAATATTCAAACCATTCCGTCTTTTCCTCCATGTAAAGGTTTGCTAGTAGTTTGAATGTCTTTCATATTACAGTACTTAACTATTTAAAACAAAGGATTAGACCGCCGTAACAGCACTCGTCGTGTACTGGTTCATAATCACGTTGTATGAACATAAAAGAAATTTACCAACTTAAGGAATTCTTTGTTCAGATAATTTGATTATGACTCCACCTTGTTTTTTTCGATTGTTGTTGAATTTTATTTATGTCACCCAAACTACCTCACGGTGTATGCACATAAGAGAGCATTTTGCTCATTGTTATTTTACGCTAATATTCCATCAAGAGTAAGCTTGTTTCTTTGTTGGTTTCAGAAAAACTATTTCGTTTGTTATTAAAATGAATTTTTTAAAATTATTTTAGAAAAAATCCGTGTAAACCACCAACCAAATTCCTATTATTATTATTATTATTATTATTATTATTATTATTATTATTAAATTATATATTTAGTAATATTACATAATATTATATATTTTTAGTATTCAGTGGAACCGAAACAATATTAAATAATGATAATAATATGCGCCGAAAGCCGAAAAGACAAAAAAGGCTTTTTCAAAGGTAACTAGCCGTTACAAACTTACAAGTTAATAGCTGGATTCCAAGATCCACCACCCAAGTGTCCAACAATATGCCTTCTATGTTCCAACGGCTATATCCTTCTTACATCAATCATACTTTGAAATTGTGACCGTTACACATACCCTACACTTATATCTTCCCCGTTCCACTCTCCTCCATCCTCGCACATCCCACTGAGTAAAACAGGCCCTAAATCTCTCTCTCAATCCAACAAGCTTCTTTTGAAAACAAACTCGATAGTCGACGCCCAGATCTCAATTTGGTAACATCTAAAATGGGTTTCAATTCAAACTCAAACCTCTCACACCAAAAGACCAGACAAGTGTTCCTCTTCAGCAATTACGCTCTGTTAGCAGCAGCAAGCAGCTGCATCTTCCTGACACTCTCGCTCCGGCTGATCCCTTCGATCTGCGGCTTCCTATTCATCCTCCTCCACGTCATCACCGCCGTAGGAGCACTCGCCGGATGCGCAGCCGCCGGAGGAGGCGCCCACAAGTGGTACGCGGCCCACATGGTGGCGACAGTGCTTACGGCCATCTTCCAGGGGTCAGTATCAGTCCTAATTTTCACTAGCTCCGATCAGTTCCTCGCAAAGCTCGATTCTTATGTTATGGAGAATGCTGGAGTGAAGATCTTGAAACTTGTGGGTGGATTATGCTGTATGATCTTCTGCTTGGAATGGCTAGTGTTGACTTTGGCGTTCTTCTTGAAGTACTACGCTTATGTTGAGGGTGATGATGACAGGAGCAGTGCTAAGGTGGTTCAGGGTGAAGAGAATCCGAACTGGCCTCCATTTAAGGTTCAGGTTTAAATGGTCGGGGATTTCATGACGATGCTCTGTTTTGCTGGGTTTGGAATTTAATTATTCTTTTTGGGTTTTACAAGTCTGAATTTATGTAATGAATGAAAAAGGGCAGATCTCTGATCGACCTTGTTCTTCTGTATTCGATATGTAATGATACTTGTCATATTCTCACTATGATTAAATTATTAATGTCACTATTGTTTGAATTTCATGTCGATGCTCTGTTTTGCTGATGATGCCCTGTTTTGCTGGGTTTGGAATTTAATTATTCTTTTTGGGTTTTACAAGTCTGAATTTGTGTAATGAATGAAAAAGGGCAGATCTCTGATCCGACCTTGTTCTTCTGTATTCGATATGTAATGATACTTGTCAAATTCTCACTATGATTAATGTCACTTTTACTCTCTGATCCGACCTTGTTTTGCTGGGTTTGGAATTTAATTATCTTTTGCTCAAGTTTCCTTCATCCAACACATTTTTACTTTACCCTCAGAAAACAAAATATGATATTCATAAAAGAGAGAGGAGATGAATGATATATTGTGAAGATTGACAATTTTATAAATTTATTTTTTTAAGTTAAAAATAATCAAATACACATGTCTCATTTTGTATTAAAAAAAACTAAAGTTTTTGTACAAAATTGAATGGTTATATTTTAATGAGAGAATCGGGGCAATTTTTGTTATATATATAACAAAATGCAAAACATGTTCAAAATTATTATTAAGATATCTATTATCTTTTTCTATGTAATGAAATAGTCTGTGAACTTACATGTAGCACAATCTGGTGAATCCACGTCATTAAATTTACACATGGCATAGTTTGATATATCCACGTCATTAAATTTACACGTGTTAATTTTTTGTTAATCCACGTTCCACCATGTTAAACAAATTATTTAAATATTTAATTTACGAATTTATTTTAAATATTTTACTAACTATTTTTTTTATTAGTCCCGCATATTATTAATTCATCTTTAATTAATTATAATTTAAAAATCGAAATTGTTAAGATTTGCAATCTAATTTTAAAGATCTTAATATTTTGTTGACTTATAATTTTAATTTTCTATTGAAAATTATACTTTCTAAAACATATAAATTTCATTGTTTTATATAAAAATTTTAAAGTTTTTAATATTTGTTTATTTATATTTTTTAACTTAATTTTTTTCCTGAAATTTAAAAACTCTATTTTTTCTAAAATTCGCAAAAAAAAGTTTTTGAATAAGTTTTTTAGAATAATTTTTTTTTAATCGATTTTAATAATTTTTGGAAATTTTTTTAGATATTTTTAAATAATTTTGTATAAAAACTCATAAATTATATATTAAAATATATGGAAAACAAAATTGAAATTTTTCCCAAAAAAATAATTTTTTTTAAAACAATATCCACCTTTTGTATTATAAAGCAAAAAATTTTAATTAATTTTTTTTGTCATTTACACAAAAGTATTAAAAAAAACCAAAACAAAAAACTCCGGAAAAAATCAAGAAAAATGCGATTTTTTTTATAAAAATTAAATATATTTTACTTAGATTATGACTTTTAACATATTAATTTATTTTTTAAAAAAAATCGCATTACATTCATAACCCTAAATTTTTTAATGACATGTAAAAAAATTAGTTGTAAAATCAAAATCGGAGTTAGAATTTTTTTTCCTGGAAAAATAAGTTATATTATTTTTTATAAATACGTTGATAATATGTATCACTTTTAGTAATTTTTAAAGTTGGTATTATTGAGTTTAATTGATAGTTGTTATTATTTTGAGTTTTCTTTTTTCTTTTTATAAAATATTTTTAGTATATTTTTTTAATAACTTGATATATGCTATTAATCTTATTAACGGTTAGGTAATTCACTATTTAAATTTACTATTTAATATTATAATTTTTAACTTAGATATACTACTTATATTAAGTAAATCTCTTTCATTTAAATTTTAATATATTATTATTTAATATTATTAATTTAAATTTTATGGTTTGATATTTCCTTCTTTTTTTTGTTAGTATATGTTTATATGTGACTTCTTATCAATCTTATATATTAAAACAACCCGTGAACTATTACTTGATGCAGTTTTGTACGGTCACCTCATCAATTTTATAGTGTCATTTATTCGTTAATCCACATCACGTACCCTAACATTTAATTTAATAAACTCTAAGTCTTTCTGGGATTGATACTAACTTTGGCATTCGAGTATCTCAAAGGATATTGTCCCGAAATCCTCTTTCTCGATTGTTATTGCATGATTTGGATTTTTGCTTCATTTTCAATTCATAATGTAAAAATTACAGCTTTACAACAAGCATCCCATAACAATTAAGACAATCTCAACATAATGAATTATCAAATATTTTTTAAGACACGCAATTACTATTTAACCCGTTAGGGAACGGATATTAAAACTAGTATATAACTAAAGTAGCTTACGGATTGCTGACGTGACGGTTTAAGGTTTCAGAATTATGCCAAATCACCATATATTACTAAATTTCCACTCCTATATATATATATATATATATATATATATATATATATATATATATATATATATATATATATATATATATATATATATATATATATATATATATATATATATATATATATTTAAACCTGATTCTTAATTATTAAAGTTGTTAAATTAAAGACCGAATTTTTAAAGTTTTTATTTGTTAATTTTTAATTAACAAATAAATATTTTAATTCAATTTTCACTTTCAGGATTTCAGTCAAATCACTATATATTTCTAAATTACCACTTCTTTTAAAATTATACGTAAATCTTAATTTGTTAAAAAATTATGCCACTCCTTTTAATTTGTTATATATCAATCACTTTTAGTAACGAATAATTTTTTTTAAATGCGTGTTTTTTAACAAATGTCTATTCACCCGAATCAACCTATATATTAGTAAATACCCGTGTAGGGAACGAGATAAATTAGTATATTAATAAAGTATATATTAATAAAGTATTATGAATTTGTATGTGATGTGAGAAATTTAGTCTATATGATCTACATGTAAAATTCTGAAAGTAAAATGATAATAAATAGTATTATTGAGTTAAAATGACGACATGAGTAACTATTGGCATTTAGAAATTAAAAGAAAAGGTCCATTAAATTTTTTTGAGAGATAGATTTAAGAATGATTAAGTTAAATGAGATCATATTACGAAAATTGCATAAATCTATATACCTATACTAAAAGAGTCGTCACTAAGCTGACGTGGCGGCCTCACAATTTTTTAGGAGATTAAATTTTTTTTTTCCTAAATAACTAATTAAGCCAATAAATCCTATTTTACTAAGTCAAAATTTAAATATGATTTTCTAAAGATTCTCCCAACAGTTCAACTAAAATCAATCAGATCAGCCTTTTTAATTTTCTCGATCTTATCTCTACGAATCTATATTTAATTAATAAAATACTTAATCAATTATATCTACTGACTTCTCCCGTACGTTCGTTGACAATAAAACCTAAACTTCTCCTGTACGCTAAATTTCTCACATTATATATATAGATTATATCACATCATCTTCCATTCGAGAACGTTTCTATATTGTGAAGGTTGTGGTCCTCCCAAGAAGGCTCCACGGCAATATAGAGACGAGGACTTCGCCGTCGTTTGTTTTTTTTTAATTAAAAGGGGAGGATCGGTGCCTCCGCGCATCTAGACGCGCTTTTATTGACTCCACCGTCGTTTGTGAGTTCCTATGCTTCGTCCATTTTTGTAACTGATTGGCTAAACCCTAGCACTAAGTTGGACTGTTTATCTTATTTAAATACTCTACTTATCAAATTTCGTTGATCCAAGAATCGTAGGGTTTCGGTGCGGACTTGGCAGGGGAAGGTCGTCGTCGACATCCGTGAGTTTTAACCGATCGTGGTATATATGCAGCATTTGCTCAGAGCTTGAGTGCTCAAGCTTCTATAAAACTATTGATTTTCCACAGAGGAAAAAGCTTTTTGACTGCTTTAGAATGCAGTTAACTTTGATTTTTGATTAATTACTGTTTTCATTTCAAGTGAACCGGTGCTTGGTGTAATTCTATTGACTTATTCATATATATGTGAAATCTTGCCCTGTGGGGCAACCTCTCGTGTTTGAGTATCGTATGGTGGTTATTAATGTTTGAGCATACAGATGCACCCTCTTTATTCTAAAGTAATGATAGTTCTATTATCCTACATTATCAAATTATTACGTGTCCATGTGTGTTGCAGGTATATCTCTCTCCATGGATCAGGTATCTCATAGTTCCTCTGTTTCTCTTGATGATTTGATATTTCAAATGATTTTTCAAGTGCTTATACTTACTTGCATTAAGTTGATTCTTATAGTGGAAGATACTCAAGAAGCATGTCAAAGAAATCAACGAGACAGTTGGTGAAAATGCTTAGGTACATCATGACAGAAGAACTTTCAGTATTGATGAAGGGCTCTTTTGTAGCTTTTGCCCCCTTGTCATGTTGTAATGTGTTGCAAGGACCTGTATAAAACTATTAGGTATTTGCCTTGCTTAATGCATGTAATCTTGGTTGCTTTTGGTAATGTGAACAACCTTTGTAGCTTTATCTTTGTTAGCAAAATCATGCTTGGTGATGGTATGACACTTTGGGTTCCATACTACCAGTTGAAGGAAAAGTCACTAAGATACAACACAACAATAATCTATAGGCAAAGCTCAAAACCTATATATTAATAGTATGAAAACTTATCCCATGTTATACAAATATTATGGTTGGTCGCATTATTCTTGTTGTGGCATAAGATGATGACAATAGAAGTTTATAGCTGTTGACCGATGTACCACCTACTTATGCAACCATCATAAAGGTGTGATTTTTCGGGCCAATGGTGTATTAGACAAACGAAGCTTCATAAACATTCATGCAAACTTATGTTACTTGTGTCGGAGCTCCCTGCATCTAACCAACTTATGAGTTGCTATTATTTATTTATTTTCTTTTCGGCTATATATTATGATATACGAATTTTAAAAAATATTAAAATTTAACTACGCACAAGGTTCAGGATATAAAATAAATAAAATATTATCACAATATTTAATTTATGAATTTTAATTATTTGAACAAATAAACATAAAAAAGAATTAAAATCACCCGCACAAGGTGCGGGTATTGCACTAGTTATATTTTTAAAAGTCACGCAAACTCATACAACCGTTGTATTTCTTTTTAAATAACCAACATCTTTATTTACTCACAAAAATATTCGATTATTGTTATGAATATCATGATGAACTTTATCTGATATATACAAATCTAAATAAATGAAGATTAGTATTTCTTAGAAATGTTAGATTAATGGATAGTTATAAAAGTATATATAATTTAAGGGGGATTCTATGCAATTGATAAAATATCTGTATTATCCCACAGCTAAATAGAACGTACAAAACAAAATATATTAGAAGAAGAATAAGAAAATTAGCTAAGGACAATTTGAGCATAAAATATAGACAAAGATAATAAAAGGTTAACAAGTTCAATAAAAATGGAAATTATTATGCTAATGTCTCGAACAAATTAATCATAAGTAATATCGTATCTTGTCTTGGAATATGTATCTAAGCATAAAATAATGAATATAAGAACACAACGGATAGAACCGAAAAATGTGCTACGGACACAAGACGAAAATATAATAATAAGAACACAAAATGACCAAAATGCATTGAAAAAAATCCAACTCAGTAATAGCAATTGATATAAAAAAACGGTTCCTTAGTGTATACAAGAAAAATACTAGCTCTAATATCAACCAAAATAGAAGTATTGACTTTCTAATTAATGTCAACCGAACCTTGAGCGAGACTCTCCTTTTAATGAGATTGAGGGTTTCGTTGAGGTGGAACTTTGCATGTTCGTGATTTTAACCTCTTCTACTAATTTCGGTGTATTTTTAGAGTCGTGTCTGGATTGTGGTCATGGTGGTGTGGTTTCATGACGATTTCTTTTTGAAGGGAGGTACTTCCCTGGGTTCTCGTTTTTTACTTCCCCAGAAGTTCGAGTCCTTTTGTACATGCATCCGACGGTACACTCTGATATTGCTTGACTCGTTCTTTACCCACTTCATCTTTGGAAGATGCTTTTCATCATCGTGCATTAGCTTGGTTGTTGTCCTTCTTCGCTTTCTCTCTTTTTCTCTTTTTGTCGGTTTGTTTGGTTGTATCTTGTGTTGGGTTGTTTTCTTTGACGGTTAGTCACCGACTTCATTCGGCCTCTCGTTTTACCGTTCTTTATACGGTGACCGAATCTTTTACCTCTATCTCTGAAAAAATAAATGGAGATTATTAAACAATAAAACTAAAAAAAATTAGAGCTTTTATGAAAACTTTAAAAAGTTAATATACTTAAATCTTATATTTAATAATTATTAGACAAATTCTAACGTAGTTAAACACAACCAGGGATGACAATGGGTCGGGTGATGGATGGATCCCGACCCGTAACCCGTACCCGGCGGGTGTTTTTTCGGGTGAAATTTAACCCGTTTTCTTAAGCTAGTATTCAACCAAAAGATAAAATAAAATGAAATTGTACAAACTAAAATTGAATATATGTTATTCCATTTTAAGCCTTAACAACAAATATGGTTGAAACAAAAAATATAAATCAAAATATTACGTACCTCGAAAAAATAGAATGAATTAAAAGTGGAGAAAAACTCATTAAAACAAGTAGCATGACACAAAGTTGACTTCAACTCTCATTGGAATCTCAAAGTTGGAACGCTCTATTAGTCTATTTGACTCGTCTTTTTTAGTAAAAATATATTTGCATGTAACAAAAGATATTTACCCTTAAAGTTCATGGAACATGAAAATTAGTAGCACCGACAAGGTTAGAAAGGAAAATAAAATAACAATAAAAAATTATGAACTATAAAGTTCATAAAACTTGAAAAGAATGGGGTAGAAAAGCCTTTTTTTTTAGCAGATACAAACTAGACCCCCTAATTATCTGGTAAAATTTTAGTTCAAAAATTAATTAGTAACAAGGATAAAAACGGAATTTACTGGGAGATTAAAATAAAAGGCCTATAAATACAAACCCTACCCATTCTGAAACCCTAGACGCTTATATCCCAAAACCTGAGAGCTTCTTCCTCTTGAAGCCGTAAGAATCGAAAGGCATCCGTCGCCCATTGTCGAAGCCGAAGCCGAAGCAAACGCCGATGTGGAAGGACGCAAAACCGTCGCTGAAGCCCATCGCCGCTTGCATCTCAATCGAGGTAAACTACTCTTGTAAGAGCCTTAGTCTTTGGAGCCACTTTTGGCCTTAGCCGCCCCTACGGGTTAGTGGAGCCGCCCCTGCGACTTGTCTGTTGTTACGCCCCTGCGGCCAGGAAGCCCGCCCCTGCAGTTTCTTGCGGTTGCAGCCGGCATTGTTGACCGGTTGGACTCGTGCTTTACCATTCTTTCTTTTCCCTTAAGTCTTTTCCTTGGGTGATGAGCAAGGGTTTCATCTTTCTAATCCAGCTTCTCACGTCCTTCTTGCTTCTCCTTTCTCTTCTTCTTGATCTTGACTTTGATTCCTTAGAGTTTGAAAGAGTTTGTGTTTGGCTGTGGATGATGATGTTGTTGGATGTTGTGGCTGAGCTTGGAAGCTAGTTGAAGTGTAGTTTGGATCATCTTCTTGCCTAGACCAATAGTAGGTAAGCTCCATTCTTCTTCTTCTCTTCTTTCTTTCTTTGATTCCATCTTTCTTAGCTTAGGATTAGATGTATGGAAGGTATATTGATGTTAGAATGTGTATGTATATGTATGGATGTGGTTGTGGATGGATGAAGACGTGATTTGATCACGTGAAGAGTGGAAGAGAACTCGAGAGGCTACGTTCTGCACTGTCGCCGCCCCCGCGTCTGGAATCTGCCGCCCCTGCGGGAACCTAATCACCGCACCCGTGCCCGGAAGCTGCCGCCCCGCGGCCACGGTCCCAGCGCCTGCGCTTGTCTGCGGCCCCTGTCACCGCGCCTGCGGCCGAGCCTTGTCGTGCCTAAGGTTACCTTGTTTCGCCCCTGCGTCCCTTTTGTCACGCAGGTGCGTCTTGTCCCGGATCTACCTCGAGTAGTGTAGATCCTTTCCTTTCCTAGTATGAGCAGGTTAGTAGCATGCTAGGTACGTGTATGAGGTTAGAATGATGATGAGTATGTTATCGTTTATGCCGGTTATGGCTTTGAGGTTTATGAGTTAGGATATGATCCTTATGGATCCCTTGGGTCTAGGTGTGACCCTTTGATGGATATGAGTTTGATATATTGTTATGCCTTGTTACTAGGCAGTGTTTTCCTCCAGTTTGGAGTGGACCAAGTTGAGAGTTGATCGTGGTTGAGACGACTTCTGAGGTTGAGGTAAGTCCATATGACTTACTTAGCTACCATCCTTATATTGGATGTGTGCATGAGTGGTGTGTGTGTTATCTGCTTTATAGCATGCGATGTTGTTATTACCTACCTATGGTTTAGTGACTGCCCACTATAAGGCTGTGACAGCTTTGCCCTATCATCCCGCGAGGAGATAGAGAGGTTCTCTGCGGAGAGCCCAGATCTGGTACACGGGATGGGCACTGTCTCCACTCCCTTAGGGTACACGGGGAAGTGATCCCAGATGACCACTCCAGTTGGCCAGTACCACCAAGAGGCGAGGGTTATATTCCTCGTGTCACATATATTCATATTTAGGTATATATATATATATATATATATATATATATATATATATATATATATATATATATATATATATATATATACGATTGAGTGATTGACGTTATAAAGATAATTAACCGGGTAAATGTGTGATAGCATGATGAGGTGTTTAATATTCCTGAGGTGTGTTTGTGCTCTTGCATCTTCTTATATATGTGTATGGTTAGCTAACGGTTTTATACCATGTTGTAGATCCTTTGCAGGTTAGGAGAGCTGCAGAGTGATCCAGAATGAGTGATCCGCTGAGGGCTCCGTACACTGAGTCGATATCGGGGATATGGGATATTTCATATGTACAGTTTATGTTTTATTTGTACTCAGCGGTACTTATTGTTCGCTGATTTTACACCCCTATAAACCTTTATCAATAATGATAAAGACCTATAAGTTAGTAAAACAAGGAAGGGATAGTTTTATATTTATAACCTGTAAATAATTCCCTAAACAGCAACGAACCCACAGTGTATGGATCAATCACAGTAAAGGTAAGTATTTCAGGGTCGATCTCAGGGACTGAGAGGATTAAATTGCAGCAGTGATTATAAATAGGATAGATCTAAAATAAAAGGGGGTTGGAAAAGATAAGGGAAAGAAATCAAAAAGGTTTTGAAAAAGTTTTAAAGAACTCGCAATCAATTGTCACTATTGATTGAAAGTCAAAACAAACAAATAAAAAGGGAAAACAAAGATAATCAAGTTAAAGGAAAGAAAATGGATTTCAAGAGTTCAAGATAATTGTTTATACATATAGATTCAGGAAGACTCATAAAGATATAAGGTAGAAAAGTCACAGGGATGAACGTTTCTAGGCTGATAGTCTATTACCGGGTAAGTCTCAAGACTATCTAGTTCCAAACCAACTACCTATTACCGGGTAAGTCTCAAGGTAGAGAGGTAGGAAATTCTAAACAAACCAGACTACAAACTAAGGGAAAGGTAAACCATTACCGGGTAAGTCTCAGGTATTACCCTACTTAGCAAGGAATCTAAGCACATTCAACCAATAAAGGATAAACCTTTATTACCTATGATCAGTCTCTCATGTATCTATGAAGAAATATCACCGGGTAAGTCTCAATTCCAACTTAGGTTACTAGCTAGAAGGATTCTAACTAGATTCAAGTACAAGCCAACCATTAGGATTTCTAGCAAGTCAAAGCCAAAACATAAAGCACAACATTCCATCATAATCCAAGGCATAAACAAATCTCTGTCAACCTTGGAACCACAAGGTTCTAGCCAATAACAATCATATCAAAGAAAGACAAATAAATAAATAACAAAGGGAATAAAAAGAACTTAACTTGAATAAATGGAAACCTTCAATCTTGAATCCAACAAGGTCTTCCAAACAAAACTGAATGTAAAAGTAAGAATCTTGAACCTTAACTATGAAGAATCAATGGTGAAGAAGAAGGGAAAGGAAGGGAGGCGGCTCTCCCTATGGGGTAACCTAACCCTAAAAGAAACGGACTAATTCGGACCCTTAGAAATAACCAGGAGCTTCCCTTTTATAGGCAACAATCTTACAAAAGATGGGCTGGGCCAAAACCGATCCAAAAATAAAATAAAATCGCAGAACAGGAAATCTCGGGCAGAAATCTCGGCCGAGATCGGGCCATCTCGGCTGAGCTAGGTCAATCTCGGCCGAGCCTGGTGAATCTCGGCCGAGCCAAGGGTGATCTCGGCCGAGCCATGGGAAATCTCGGCCGAGATTTCCCAAATCTTGGCCGAGATTTGGACCATCTCGGTCTAGTCTGACCGAGATTGGTTCAAATCGGTCCGAGACACGGTCTTCTTCATTCCTTCGCGCCTTTAGCTCAATTCCTCGCGTCTTTAGCTCGATTCCTCGCGTCTTTAGCTCGATTCCTCGCCTTTCCCGTGCACGTAGCTCACTCCAATGCGTCCACTTCGAGGCTTGATCCTCAGATATGTCGTTGTAACTCCAAAATGTGCCAAATCACATACAAAGCCACAAATAGTGTGTGTAGACATCTATTCTTGCAAAGTAGAACTAAACAAGCATAAATGGCACAAACTAAGGCTAAAACATGAATGCGGAAAGGGGAAATCTAACTAAATGCATGAGTAGAACAGGTCGATAAATCATGTTATCAAAATACCCCATACTTATCCTTGCTTGTCCTCAAGCAAGTAGTAAATCTAAGGTATGATAACATGAATTATCTATGCAAAACGAAAACAAAAACGCGAAGTGCTTCTAATTTTGATCACCCTCAATAGTGCAAGTTTCATAGCTAAAGATATATTTCAATTAAGATCAAATGAAATAGGCATAGAAAGGATAATCATACTTTACAAGAATTTCACACACATCATCAAAATTACTAATATCTAATATAATTGAGAAATTCAAGTCTAAGCCTGCCAAGTCAAATACATGTATACATAGATCAAAAGGACTTAGCAAATAAAGGTCAAGAAACGTGATAAGGGTATGATGTTATTTAGGTCATGTGGTGCTAATCCGGGAAGAAGAAACAACACACTTTATCTTTTCAACTCAACATTCACCACCCTTTCATAATCTACAGATTTTTTTTTTCTTTTCTTTCTTTTCTTTTCTTTCTTTCCTTTTTTCTGAGTGAAAGGCATTGGTGCACAGTAGCCGAAACCTTGGTGTTCAGTTTCCTTCACATACCTCACACCAAAATGCACATACCAAATCACTCTAAGGGAATGTTTTTAAAACTAATCAGACTTTGGCAAGGCACAAACACCCGACTATGTGAATGGTACCGAGTTACTCATCTTTCATAGCCAACAATCCCTTATAAGCTTTTATTTTCTTCATCACATCACATTTCACATCCTTCAAACTTCTTCAAACAATTCACAACACAACAATTTCAGCACACACCTTCAAACTAAACATTCCTAATTCCCGGATAGGAGACAAGAGATTCCATGTTTGAGGGGTTAAGTATGATAAAGATAAAAGAAGAATGAAGTCGAATTGCCTAAATCATCCCTATGCAATGTATAAGAACTTATCATGAAGCTTCAACTATCCAAACTCAATCCAACTAGACAAGATAATTTTCATAAATCACATAAAATTCAAGCAAAGTATTCAAATCCCATATATGCCATAAATCAAATTGAGCTCAAAAGTAATAATCAAAGGCTAATTCACAAGCACAATATTGTCATAGGGGTCATGTCATTCCTAGAAGCACAATTTTTTTTTTATTTTTTATATGCATGCTAAAAGGAAACGTATAACAAGAAAAGAAACATGCTAAAAGACCGCGGATATCCCACCCCATACTTAAAACTCACATTGTCCCCAATGTGAAGAATAAATAGAAGTGAAAAAGAATACTCACAATGTAAAAATCAGTGATATGGCACATGAAAATGGAAGTGGTAGTGGAAACAAGCGGCTGTGCAATCTCTTTCAAGCAACTATTCTTCATTTATTACCTAAAACCTGAAAAGACAAAAGAAACAAAACGTGCAGAAACGCAAAAGCCAAAAGCAAAAACAAAAACAAAAGCAAGAAAGGGAAAAACTCATACCTCGGGTTGCCTCCCGAGAAGCGCTTGATTTAAGGTCTCTAGCCGGACCCAATTCCGTGGTTGTGTTAGCTCACCTCAAAAACCTTAGACTGCTCATCCAGTCCTTTCAACCACTCTTCACAGGACCCATAGATTTTCTTCTTGAGAACTCTCTTCATGTCCTGTTGGAAGATTCTCGCTCTTCCCAACATTGGAGGATGGTATGGGGTAGTCTTGTGGGTTACCCCATACTTATTTAAAAACTTCTCTCGATGAGGGAGAAGCTTCAATCTAACCTTGGGAGGTTCCTTTGGTACTGCCCTCCAGCTTTTAGGCGCAGCTCGAGTAGGATGGAAGCCACAGGGATGATTTTCAGCAAATCTCGGGCAACCATGTAAGAAATCTCGGCCGAGATTTGTAGGGATTAGGCCGAGATTTTCCTTCTGCACAGGAATCTCGGTCAAGATAGGAATGATCTCGGCTGAGATCGGGCTGTCCGATCTGTCTTCCTCCTTCGTCAGCTCTTCATCCTCGATGCGCTCTTCCTTTGGATGAACCTCTTCCCAGGGAGTTAAGATGCTTTCAGATTTCTCCCTTGATCTCCGCAATTCGTTTAGCGTTTGAGGTCCTTCCTTGGGAGATAAGGTACTTTCAGACTTGATTATGTATTTGTTGTACCAAGATTCAATTTTTGCCCGTTGTTGTCTTGCTTCATATCTTTGGTACATAATTTCATCTTCTAGATAATCAATCTACTCTAGTCTTTCCTCACTTTCTCCCACTCGGCTCACCAAGAAAATCTCATATTCTAGTTCTCTCTCCAGATAGTCAATCCGCTCCAAGGTTTCATCTAACTCGGCTCGAAGGTTTCTTTTAGCCATTTTGTTAAACCTGTGGAATGCAAAGACAGAAAGAGAACAAGATCAAAAGTAACAAGAAAGATATAAACTATAAATAATCAAATACAACAAACTAATCTTTCTCAGTCCCCGGGTCACCCGCGTGACAGGCGGGAATACTTACCACTATACTACAAGAAACGGACTAATTCGGACCCTTAGAAATAACCAGGAGCTTCCCTTTTATAGGCAACAATCTTACAAAAGATGGGCTGGGCCAAAACCGATCCAAAAAAAAAATAAAATCGCCGAACAGGAAATCTCGGGCAGAAATCTCGGCCGAGATCGGGCCAGTCGGGACCGAGATTTGGCAACAGAACCTTCAGCGCGTCAGGACTTCGGAAATCTCGGCCGAGATCGAGAAATCTCGGCCGAGATCGGGTCATCTCGGCCGAGCTAGGTCAATCTCGGCCGAGCCTGGTGAATCTCGGCCGAGCCAAGGGTGATCTCGGCCGAGCCATGGGAAATCTCGGCCGAGATTTGGGAAATCTTGGCCGAGATTTGGACCATCTCGGTCTAGTCTGACCGAGATTGGTCCAAATCGGTCCGAGACGCGGTCTTCTTCGTTCCTTCGCGCCTTTAGCTCGATTCCTCGGGTCTTTAGCTCGATTCCTCGCCTTTCCCGTGCACGTAGCTCGCTCCAATGCGTCCACTTCGAGGCTTGATCCTCAGATACGTCGTTGTAGCTCCAAAATGTGCCAAATCACCTACAAATCCACAAATAGTGTGTGTAGACATCTATTCTTGCAAAGTAGAACGAAACAAGCATAAATGGCACAAACTAAAGCTAAAACATGAATGCGGAAAGGGGAAATCTAACTAAATGCACGAGTAGAACAGGTCGATAAATCATGTTATCACTTATGTATTACCTTTTGATATATATAATATCAGTTTGATGTTTTGTATTTAATCTATTTGTGCCTTGTTGTAAGATTCAGTGAACTTATTGTCAGGCTAGGGTCAGGATCCACTGTGAGATCCTAGCCCAGTAGCACCTCGAGTCCTACGGATTTGGGGTGTTACAAAGTTGGTATCAGAGTCAAGGTTGACAACAATGGCACTTGTAATCTGCGATAAAGGTCGAATAGATAAATAAACTGAACCCGAAAAGAGGTCTGACTTTTCAAAAGGTTTTGGTTTTGAAATGAGTACAAATTTTTTGGGATACCGTGTATATGAGCCATCGCCCCTCTGAAGATCTCGACAGTATAGATATATATAGATATTTTGTTGTGATTGATTTGATATATATCTATACATATGGCATATATATAGCCTTCAAAGTTAGGTTTACGTCTACTGCAGATGGTTCAGACTAGAGCCTTACCTGTAGCTAGACGAGGTAGAGGTAGACCCCCTCTAGGTAGAGGACGAGGTAGGATTCCCGCTGTTGATTCACATGCAGCGGATGAGGTTCATGAGGACATTGTTGAGAGCGTCGTTCCTGAGACTAGGAACGGTGCAGCTGAGAGACAAGGATCCCAGAGAGTCCAGTCAGATGACTCTAATCATGTCTCCATGGAGGGACCATCCTTCCGCGAGTATATCAGACGTGTGGAAGAGGCTGCTAGGGTAGGTAGGCGTGCTCATGATCTGCTAGCACAGGAGGGACCATCTGAGAGATCCCATACAGTTACTCAGGTGTCAGCTGCACTAGCACCTGTTGCTGAGATTGCTAGAGTTACAGAGGATAACAGAGGGCCTAGACCAGACACTTGGTTGAAGGCATCCACTAGATGGGTGTACCCCCTTTCACTGGGAAGGTGGGGCTGGAGGTGGAGTTGTGTATTGGGCATGTAGAGTCAGCTCTGGAGTCTATTAGATGTCCAGCAGACAGGCAGATTGAGTTGGTGCAAACTCTGTTCAGGGATTTGGCACAACATTGGTGGAGGTCTGTACGGGGTCAGGTTAGTAGTTATGATCAGATGAGGACCCTGATTAGAGAGCGTTTCTGCCCCGCCTCACTGAGGAGGGAGAAACTGCGGGACTTTGTGGAGGCCGGCTTCGAGGATGTACCAGTCTCAGAGGCTATCAGGAGGTTCCAGGAGGAACTGGCATTGCTGGGTCCAGCTGCACCTCATGTAGATCAGCATGTATATCTGTTTTCCCGACGACCAAGGGATACTACCCGGACCTATATGGAGGGATTTCATTGTGAGTCCTTGATGGACTACCAGGACAGAGCTTTTGATTATGAGAGGGAACGGGCTAGTCAGAGGAGAGCCTCTCAGACCGGAGGGTTTGAGAAGAGACAGCGTACCGGGCAGACCGGTGGTACCGGTGGAGTTGTGGGTTCAAGGCGAGGCCAGATTCGCTAGAGTCATCCCTCATCTGCACCAGTTGCATAAAGAGACCACGATGTTACAACTGTGGTGGTTATGGACATATGCGGCCAGAGCGCCCAAGGCAGACAGTGATGTGTTACACGTGTGGCCGACCAGGTCATAGAGATGCCTTCTGCCGACAGGGCAGAGCATCATCTCAACAGGGTTCTTCCCATGCCAGTGTAGTAGGAGGTGGGCAGAGGCCACCTCAGCAACAACAGACACAAGGACAGCAGAGAGTCCCATATCGTCCTACGACTCAAGGATCTGCTCCTGGGCCGAGTAGAGGCAGAGGTCGTGGTGGGAGCACCACTGACACCGAGGGCCACAAGGCCGAGTTTTTGAGCTGAGGAGTGCAGAGGAGCCAGCTGCACCGACTGCTACAGGTACCATTCTGATTCATTGTTTACCTATTAGAGTCTTATTTGATATTGGAGCTACACATTCTTTTATTTCTGATGCCTGTGTGGATCGTTTGAGTTTAGATACGACTGAGGGGATACCCTTTAGTATAGGGTTACCCGATGGTAGTAGGATCGGAGGTACCCGTGAGATCCGTGACTGTCTCATTACTGTAGGGACCCGTGTATTGCTTGTGGACTTCTTTGTCATGCCATTAGTGCATGAAGAAGTTGTTATAGGTATGGATTGGATGGATAAACATTTTGCAGTCTTAGATGTAGGTAGGAGGACTGTTACCCTCTCTACCGAGTTAGGACAGATAGAGGTTTTCCGAGGTTGGGACCTTGGAAAATCAGGTATGGTTATCAATGCGATACGGGCAGCGAGGCTGATTGCACAAAGATGTGAGGCCTTCTGGTGTTATGCCATGAAGAAGGGGAAGAGTCCAGCATTAGAAGATATCCCAGTTGTCTGTGATTTTGCAAATGTATTTGTTGAGCCGTCCAGTTTGCCGCCTCAGAGGAGTGTGGATTTTAGTATTGATTTAGAGCCTGGTACGAGACCTATCTCGAAGGCCCCATACCGGATGGCGCCTGTCGAGATGCTGGAGCTGAAGAAGCAACTTGAGGAGCTGGCTGAGAAGGGCTTCATTCGCCCTAGTGTGTCCCCATGGGGAGCACCTGTCTTGTTCGTACGGAAGAAGGACAGATCGCTGAGATTATGCATTGATTACAGAGAGCTGAACAAGGTAACCATCAGAACAAGTATCCCTTACCTCGTATTGATGATTTGTTAGATCAGCTTCAGGGAGCGACTGTGTTTTCCAGGATTGACATGCGTTCAGGGTATCACCAGTTGAGGGTGAGAGAGCAGGATGTGCACAGGACAACATTCCGGTCCAGATATGGCCACTACGAGTTTGTAGTGATGCCATTTGGGCTTACGAATGCCCCAACAGTTTTTATGGAGTTGATGAACAGTATCTTCATCGACTTCCTGGATCAGTTTGTGGTGGTATTCATAGATGACATTTTGGTGTACTCTCGTAGCAGAGAAGAGCATGCAGGGCAGCTGAGGACTGTGTTGCAAGTTTTACGTGATATAGAACTTTATGCTAAGTTCTCTAAGTGCGAGTTCTGGATGCCAGAGGTAGCATTCCTGGGTCACGTGGTTTCAGCTGAAGAGATCAAGGTGGATCCGGTCAAGATTGAAGCAGTAGCAACTTGGACGACACCGACGAACGTCAAGGAAGTACGTAGCTTCCTTGGCCTAGCCATTTATTATACACGCTTTGTGGAGGGATTTTCTGTGATTGCCTGTCCACTGACGAGTTTGTTGAGGAAGACTACCAGATTTGTATGGTCTGATCAGTGTATGTAGAGTTTTGAGGAGCTGAAGAGACTTTTGACTTCTGCTCCCATTTTGGCATAGCCAGAGGGTACAGAGGATTTTGTGGTATACAGTGATGCATCCAAGCTAGCTAGGCTTGGGATGTGTATTGATGCAGCGGGGCAGAGTGATAGCATATGCGTCTAGACAGCTGATGACGTATGAGGAGAACTACCGGACTCATGATTTGAAGTTGGCAGCGGTAGTTCATGCACTGAAGATCTGGAGATGTTACATGTATGGTGTTACATGTCAGATCTTCACAGACCATAAGAGTCTGAAGTACATTTTCACGCAGCGGGAATTGAATAACCGCCAGCGTAGGTGGCTCGAGCTGATCAAGGATTTTGATCTGGAGATTTTGTACCATCCAGGGAAGGCGAACGTTGTCGCCGACGCCCTGAGTAGGAAGACGCCTCGAGAGCAGGCGATTGCGAGGCTGACAGTTCAGCATCAGTTGCAGAGAGACTTGATCTGGTTAGAGTTGGACATCCAGTTTCCTGATGAGGATGCCCAGCTGCATACTTTAGAGGTTCTTCCTGATCTGTTGGATGAAATCCAACAGAAGCAAGAGACCTGCCCGACACTGATGAGGATCCGAGAGAGGATGTCTCGAGATAAGGCACCACAGTTCCCGCTAGGAGCAGATGGAGTATTGAGGCGCCGCGGTCGCGTCTTTGTACCTGCTGATACAGAGGATTTTACAGGAGGCTCACTATACACCTTACTTTGTACATCCAGATACGAGTAAGATGTATCAGGATTTGAGACGTCTATATTGGTGGGGAGGGTTGAAGCCCGATGTGGCCAGATTTGTAGCGTAGTGTGCGACCTGTCAGCAGGTCAAGATAGAGCATAGTAGACCTGGAGGTGAGCTCCACCCACTTCCTGTTCCATAGAGGAAGTGGGAGGACGTCACCATGGACTTTGTGACTGGCCTGAGACCGAGTAGGAGCTTTGATGCCATCTGGGTTATAGTGGACAGATTGACTAAGACGGCATGTTTCATTCCTATTAGGGAGACGTGGCCGGTGAGCAGATTAGCTGAGGAGTACACTAGGCAGATAGTGAGACTCCATGGTGTACCGAGGACGATCGTCTCAGATAGAGATGGGCGATTTACCTCAAAATTCTGGCACCAGATTCAGACTGCTTTGGGGACGAGTTTGCACTTTACTACTGCGTTCCATCCTCAGACAGATGGTCGGTCAGAGAGGACCATTCAGACCCTGGAGGATATGCTGCGAGCTTGTGTGTTGGATTGGGGGCCAGTGTGGATAGATCATCTCTCACTTGTTGAGTTCTCATACAACAACAGTTAGCATGCATCTATTGGGATGGCACCATATGAGGCACTGTATGGACAGAGATGCCGTACTCCGTTATGTTGGGATGAGCAGAGCAATGTTAGTGGTTTGACACCTGATCAGATTCAGGATGATGTGGCTCGAGTAGCACTGATTAAAGAGCGGATGTTGACTGCACAGAGCCGTCAGAAGTCATATGCTGATAGGAGGCATAGACCTCTAGAGTTCAGAGTTGGAGCCCATGTGTGGTTGAGAGTGTCCCCGACACGAGGTGTTAGACGTTTTGGCATTAAGGGGAATCTGAGTCCCCGATATGTCGGACCATTCGAGATTCTGGATCAGGTTGGGAGTGCAACATACAGATTGGTTTTGCCTCCGAGATTAGAGGGTGTTCACTCTGTATTTCACGTGTCTCAACTGAGGGAGTACATACCATATCCGAGACATATTGTGAGTTATGATGATTTGGTGGTTGAGCCGGACCACACCTTTGTTGAGCATCCTATTGCAGTCCTAGAACGAGGTATGAGACGCCTACGTTCGAAGGACATTCCTATGCTGAGGATACAGTGGTCGAGACGAGGACCGGATGAGGCTACATGGGAGACTGGGGATAGTATCCAGAGGAACTATCCAGAGTTATATGCCGAGATAGATGCACCAGTAGGATCACCGAGTAGGTCTTAGTACTATCTTGGTGAGTATTATGTGCTTATATGCTTATATGCTATGATGTGTTATTTTCATACTAGCTTTGATGTGATATATGATCTTATTAGATCTTGTTGTGCTAGTATGATGATTGTTTATAGCTGGAGATGACTCTTTCCACCATGCTATTGGGATACGATTAGGATTCAGCTAAAGATGGTTATTCCTCCATGCTATTTTGATGGACATAGTGTTGCTGGAGATGTTTTTCCTCCATGCCTTTCTGCTATGAGTATGATACGGCTAGAGATGTGATTCCTCTATGCCTAGTGATGTGTTTGTGGTTTGGCTAGAGATGGTTTTCCTCTATGCCTTGGACAGTGTTTTGTTGTTGGAGTTGATGATTTCCTCCATGCTTATGTTTGAGGTTATAGAGAGAGTTGTACCTCAGCTTGTGAGTCCGAGTGGTTTGAGGATTTTACAAGTTTCGGGACGAAACTTGTTTTTAGGGGGTGAGGTGTAAGAGCCTTAGTCTTTGGAGCCACTTTTGGCCTTAGCCGCCCCTGCCGGTTAGTGGAACCGCCCCTGCGGCTTGTCTGTTGTTCCGCCCCTGCGGCCAGGAAGCCCGCCCCTGGGGTTTCTTGCGGCTGCAGCCGGCTTTGTTGACCGGTTGGACTCGTGCTTTACCATTCATTCTTTTCCCTTAAGTCTTTTCCTTGGCTGATGAGCAAGGGTTTCATCTTCCTAATCCAGCTTCTCACGTCCTTCTTGTTTCTCCTTTCTCTTCTTCTTGATCTTGACTTTGATTCCTTAGAGTTTGAAAGAGTTTGTGTTTGGTTGTGGATGATGATGTTGTCGGATGTTGTGGCTGAGCTTGGAAGCCAGTTGAAGTGTAGTTTGGATCATCTTCTTGCTTAGACGAGCAGTAGGTAAGCTCCATTCTTCTTCTTCTCTTCTTTCCTTCTTTGATTCCATCTTTCTTAGCTTAGGATTAGATGTATGGAAGGTATATTGATGTTAGAATGTGTATGTATATGTATGGATGTGGCTATGGATGGATGAAGACGTGATTTGATCACGTGAAGAGTGGAAGAGAACTCGGGAGGCTACGTTCTGCACTATCGCCGCCCCCGCGTCTGGAATCTGCCGCCCCTGCAGGAACCTAGTCACCGCACCCGCGCCCGATAGCTGCCGCCCCGCGGCCACGGTCTCAGTGCCTGCGCTTGCCTGCGGCCCCTGTCACCGCGCCTGCGGCCGAGCCTTGCCGCACCTGCGGTTACCTTGTTTCGCCCCTGCGTCCCTTTTGTCACGCAGGTGCGTCTTGTCCCGGATCTACCTCGAGTAGTGTAGATCCTTTCCTTTCCTAGTATGAGCGGGTTAGTAGCATGCTAGGTACGTGTATGAGGTTAGAATGATGATGAGTATGTTATCGTTTATGCCGGTTATGGCGTTGAGGTTTATGAGTTAGGATATGATCCTTATGGATCCCTTGTCTAGGTGTGACCCTTTGATGGATATGAGTTTGATATATTTGTATGCCTTGTTACTAGACAGTGTTGTCCTCCAGTTTGGAGTGGACCAGGTTGAGAGTTGATCTGGTTGAGACGACTTCTGAGGTTGAGGTAAGTCCATAGGACTTACTTAGCTATCATCCTTATATTGGATGTGTGCATGAGTGGTGTGTGTGTTATCTGCTTTATAGCATGCGATGTTGCTATTACCTACCTATGGTTTAGTGACTGCCCACTGTAGGGTTGTGACAGCTTTGCCCTGTCATCTTGCGAGGAGACAGGGAAGTTCTCTGCGGAGAGTCCAGATCTGGTACACGGGACGGGCACTGTCTCCACTCCCTTAGGGTACACGGGGAAGTGATCCCAGATGACCACTCCAGCTAGCCAGTTCCACCGAGAGGCGAGGGTTATATTCCTCGTGTCACATATATATTCATATTCATATATATATATATATATATATATATATATATATATATATATATATATATATATATATACGATTGAGTGATTGACGTTATAAAGATAATTAACCGGGTAAATGTGTGATAGCATGATGAGGTGTTTAATATTCCTGAGGTGTGTTTGTGCTCTTGCATCTTCTTATATATGTGTATGGTTAGCTAACGGTTTTATACCGTGTTGTAGATCTTTTGCAGGTTAGGAGAGCTGTAGAGTGATCCAGAGTGGGTGATTCGCTTAGGGCTCCGTACACTGGGTCGATATCGGGGATACTGGATATTTCATATGTACAGTTTATGTTTTATTGGTACTTAGCGGTACTTATGTATTACCTTTTGATATATATAATATCAGTTTGATGTTTTGTATTTAATCTATTTGTGCCTTGTTGTAAGATTCAGTGAATTGGTTGTCAGGCTAGGGTCAGGATCCATTGTGAGATCCTAGCCCAGTAGCACCTCGAGTCCTACGGATTTGGGGTGTTACAGCTCTGAACCGTCTCCGAACCGTCTGCAACCGTCTCCATTCTATGTCGATTTCCCTCCCTGTCCGTCCAGACATCGGGCACGACGAAGGCCGCTCGTGCAGACGAGGCAAAAAGGACGGATCTGTGGTGAGGAAGCTTCGTGCAGGTTGTTCTTCGTTGGCTTGTAGTGCTCCGTTGTCGCCGTCATCGGGTTTCTCCGCTTCTGCCATCGCCGAGATATCTACACATAATTGTGTATGCTTCATTGTTGATTTGTTCCTCCCTATTTGTGTAGATATGTTCCTCCCTATTTGTGTAGATATGTTCCTCCCTATTTGCGCCGATTTGTTCAATTTGTGTAGATCTGTTCTATTTGTGTAGATTTGTTCCTCCCTCTTTGTGTAGATCTGTTCCTCCCTATTTTATATATATATTTTTAATTTACATCAAAATTGTGTATGGTTTATTTTCATATTAATTTTGTTATAATATGACCTTGTGTAAACGACCGACAAATATTGTGGTGGAACTAGACCTTGTGTAAACGACACACAAAAGTTGTGTAACTTGACCTTGTGTAAACGACGAACAAAAATTGTGTAACTCAACCTTGGGTAAACGATGAACAAAAATTGTGTAACTCGACCTTGTGTAAACGCCAGACAAAAATTGTGTAACTCGACCTTGTGTAAACTATGGAGAGAAATTGTATAACTCGACCTTGTGTAAATGTGTAACTCACCTTGTGTAAACTACGGAAAAAAATTGTGTAACTCGACCTTGTGTAAACGACGGATAAAATTTTTGTATTTACATTGTGTATTAAAATTGTGTATTAACATTCAACTTTAAGTATAACTTTTTTTTAAAAAAAAAACAATACTAGGATACACAAGTTCAATTAGTTCAGTTGGTATAAGGGTGAGAGAGAGTGTCCATCATTCAGGGTTCGAGACTCACTAACTACAAAATTGTATTTTAGATTGGGTCTGGGCTTTTGTAACATATTTGGGTCTTTTGTATATATTGAAATTACCAATTAACCCTTTAAATTAGTCTTTATTAATAATTAAGAGGGGCCTTGTTATCCAATAAAATAAGGAGCCTTCATAGTGCTCAATTATACAATATACAATGAACCCTTAAAATTAGTCTTTATTAATAATTAAGAGGGGCCTTGTTATCCAATAAAATAAGGAGCCTTAATAATGTTCAATTATACAATATAGAGGCCTACTTCCCCATTTCGTCCATAAAACTTTAATGTAAAATAATAACATTATTTAAGTTTAAAAATTATTTATATTGAAAAATAATTTTAGCCATGAAATCTAATGTATATCATTAAAATATAAAGAATATTTATAATAAAATGGGTGATGAGCGCGAGTGATGGGTGCAGGTGATGGGTTGATGGGTCCTGAGATGCTCACACGTATCCGACTCGTCCCATCACTTGTTGCACCCGTCACCCGAGTTTTACCCCCATGTTAACAGGTTTTTACTTGTTTTTCGGGACGGGTTTTAGGTCATCTATCGGATGCGGATTATATTAGACAAAAATAAATAATGAATGAAAAACAAAGAGAAAAGAATAATAAGGAATTCAATGTACATCACTAGATAATGATTGTCAACAACACTAGAATCACAATATAAATGTGTTTTATGTATGAAGAACATTAGAAAAATTAACAATATAAAGTTTTAAGTGTTATCAATAACACAAGAACAACAAGTTAATTTCTTTCAAGCATTTGTCAACAACCTTACAAAACTCAAAAGTGGATTTTAGTATTGTCAACTAATGTGTTGTGGATTAACACTCCAAAATCACATAGTACCACAAGTGCACAGTCGTGTCAATGTAAGTATATGATGTTTCATCAAGGTCCAGAACCCAAGAGATTATGTATAACCCAACTTTGTCTCAAATTCAACTAGTAAAGCAAGAGTGTGTAAAATGAAAGGAAAAATGGGTGAATCAAGTGATCAAATGCTTTGGGTTTGTGATGTAACAAGTAGCAAGCAACATTTATCACATATCAATAAGAGAAAGCACTAGGAATCGGGAATATTCCTCCAAACCATAACTTGGTACATACTTGATCATGTTGTGTTTAGTAAATTAGGAGAGTTTAAAGTCATAAATAGTAATGTAGCATGGTAAAGGTATGCTTTGTCAAGGCATTTGTCTTGTTTCAACTAATGAGTATCACATGGTGTTTACTATTTACTCATTAGTTGATAAGTTTTTCTACAACTTATGACTATTTTAAACTATGCAAGCATCACATGGTGTTTGCTATTTGTTTGCACAACTCAACATAGTCATAGTTTGGACATTCACAAGACAAGTGTACTAGTCATCCTTTCCGCCCTAGCTAGTATCACACAAGCATTATAGGCATCAATCATTGCAAAACCATCTTCATATTACTTATAGGTCTCATCTAGGATGATCAACTCATAAAACATTCATTCGTGCTTGAAAATATACAATGTGCGAAGGGAATGATCTAGATTATGACTGACATTCAAAATAAGATCAAACATGGATGAATATTAATATGAATTCGAGAACTCCTATATGATACTAAACATGAATTTGATTCTCCATCAATTTATGAAGACAACATAGAGCATGATTATCCTAGCATGATTTGAGTTTTCACCCCAAATGCTAGATTGAAAATAAAGAATGTAGGGGGGGGAAATGGAATAATTCGGACTTACCAATCCAAAGATATGGCCGAAACAAGTTCCAAACAAGATCTGTAGAAGAGAATTGCGAAGAACTTTCAAGAACACTTCACTACTTCAAGGCCAATCATCCAAATGCTTACAAAAGAGGGAATTTATAAGATTTTTTGTGTCTTGTATGATACGGTCCTTGATGCCCTCAAAGGTATTCTTTTTAGAGCGTCCGACCACCGCCAAGAGATCAAGGTACATGCCTTGTGTGTGAACTTTCCGCACTCCCATAACACCAGCCAAATGGGTATCATAAATCTCCGAGATGTTGTTGTTGAATGAAACATCAAATTTAGCATAGTTAATTTTTTTTATCCCAATGATCTCTCGTATCAGCTGATAACATCAGCAATCATAGAGCATTCCTGAAGGTTCGCTCGAGCAAATAGCATCCTATCGTCAGCAAAAGGGAGATGAGAGATTTGGGGGAGCATTTCTGCGTACCTTGATTCCATGGATTATGCCCCTATTCACTTCAACATTTAACAAGCAAGAGAATACATTTGCACACATGATGAAGAGTTGAGGCAAGATAGGGGTCACCCTGTCGAAGCCCTCTTGACGGAACCACATGACCACGGTGGGGCCCATTAATATATGAAGGTGAAGGAAGTAGCCTAGACGCACTCCATCACCTTCCAGATCCACAAAGGGGCAAACCCGAACCTCTTCATCACCGACTCAAAAAAAATTCATTCAATCCGGTCATAGACCTTAATCATGTCGAGTTTAATTGTCATATTACCCACACACCTCCTCACTTGTTCTTCATGAAATGAAAAACTTCCAATGTAATAAGTGCATTATCGGTTATGTGTCTTCCTGAAACGAACGTACTTTGTTCACATGAAATAATAGCTAGAAATATCTCCTTCAATCTATTAGCAAGGACATTAGGTACAACTTTATATAAAACTGCACGAAGTCTTATATGCCTAAACTCACCAACATTTGTTGGATTTTCTGTCTTAGGGATCAAGGATATGATTATCTTGTTAACATCTGTAAAAGCTAGGATTTTCGAATCCTAATTAATGATGATTAAGACATATTAAACTTAATCATCGATAGTAATTGACTTATAACTCGCGAATAATGCGTAAATGACGAGTATGAATTCCACCGTTATGTTTGTGGTGTAATTTTGGACTTTCACTTTTTTCTCCGGGGAATAATTTTTACCCTCCGGTATTATTTAGTACATTTGGGAGCTCCAATTAATAAAATTGCAGTTGAGAGAAATGATCAGGGCATCGAATATGTCCTAGATATGAAATAACATGAAAAGGCAAAACGGCCAAAAAGAGTCGCTATTTCGTTTCTTAGCGGCTAAGAAAGGCGGCTTAAAAATATGCGTTTTCCGAGAAAGTTGTGGAATAATTATCCAGACAATATTCCGGATTTATTACTGCAATTTCAAGAAATTTGGATAAGGGGCTCAAATCGCCTTCGGAACGATAAATGGATAATTATCGACTTCGCTAAAGGATAATTATCGTCTTCATTAATTCATTTCATTTCACATTTCTTCGTAAAAGCTCTGATTTCTCTCAACCTTCAAACTCAGATCTACTCTTTGTTTGTAATCCGATTTCAATTCCGTTTGAAGTTTCAAATTCCTCTCTTCATTCTCTTTATTTTGTTACCAACGTTTTGCATTTCCATCGAAGATAAGGCCTGGCGTGCATATCCCTTACCTGTCCGGTTCTGTCGCTCTGTTTCCGGTGAATTTGGTTGTGTCCGAGCGTAGCCTTCGTCCATGTGATTCCGAATCTTCTTTCGGTTCGTCAATCGGGTTAGTAACGAATAAGTTATGAATTTATTCGTTTTCCGTATTGAGGGTTGCTCTAATATGACCTTAGGCTTGTCAAAATGGATAAATGGAAATTCCATTATGCTCGTTATATTATTCTGGTGAACTTTGGTTATTTACTTGTTTAGATCTGATAACAGGTTGGTTCGGAAATTGCCTTCGGGCAAAATGTAACGCTGCCGAAATTTAATTAATTAATTAAAGATTAATTAATTAAATTAAGATTCGGAAAATGTCGTAAAGCTAATTAAATTCAAAGGAATGAATTTAATTGACGTTTGAAGCGAGAAGTTTAATACGAGGAATCTGATATTCCTGACAGGCGATGCGGAAGACTTTGATCTAAATGTAGGTTAGTTTGCCTTGTGAGCGTATCCAGGTAAGTCTTCAGACTTACTTAGCTTCGATCTGCAGAACTCTCATACCCGAGAGATTAGTGTGATATTATATGCTTATTATGTTTGTCTGATATAATATGATATAGTCGTGTTAATATCACCTTACTTGATAAAGTTGAGGATCTAGTGACGAGTAATGAGCATGATAACAAGCTAATAGGGTGATATGGAAATGTGATGGCATGATTTAAAGGATATGTTATGTTGGTAAAGTGATGAGAAGGAAGATCATGAGTGATTATGTTAAAAGCCCAACTTATATAGCGGCTTATTATTTCAAAGCCCGGCTTATATGGCGGCTTGTTATTTGAAAGTCCGGCCCGCAAGGCGGCTTGTTATGTAAAGAGCTCGGCTATAATGGTAGCTCCCTATTACTTAAACTCTACTCTTCTGGAGGTTGATGAACATTAAAATATGACTTAACTATTTTAGTGAGTGATGTTCACGGAAGGGTGTATTAGCAAGTTTTCCTTATAAGATAGTTATTTATTAAAGGTCTAATTTGTTATGAGTAGTTTATTGATTATAAATTAAATTTTAGGGAATCGGAAATTGTTTTGATAATATGATTATGTATTATGTGATTGTGTGATTATGTGATTATATGATAGTATGATATTGATATATGATTTTGATATGTTATTTGTTTTATTAGGATTCTCTCGTGGATAGATTATGATCGTTAGCTAACGGTTTATACCGAATTCTTTTTAGGTAACTTATGGATATGTTCAATATAAGGATGTCAATTGGAGATGGTGGTCAGCCGAGGTAGTGTGTGTCACAATAAGGTGAGTTGGGGTTATTTGTGTTTGTTAAACCGCTTGTAGGAGGATATGTACGCTCGCATAAAGCGGCGTTGTAAGTTTGTTTATGATACAAGCTAAAGGCTGCTAGTGTGAAGTTATGTTTTTTTTTTGTTATGCGGTTGCATACATGAAATGGTTTTGATAATGTTTGTCAACTAAACAGGTTGAATGTTTTAGAATTTTGTCGTGCTTCTTGTTGCAAGGTCCTACAAGTGAATTTGTTGTCAGACTAACTGATGGGACCCACTGTGTGGTCCTAGTCTAGTGACGTCTTGGGTTATTAAAAACCCGGTCGTTACAATATCAACAATACTCAACTCATTATTCAACCATGACTTAACATATGGTATTAGATCCCCTCCAACGACGTACTAAAATGTCTGCAAGAACACGACATGAATACCGTAAATTCGGGTGCCCTGCTCATATGCATGTGCTTCACAACCCTCCAAGTCTCCTCCCCATTGGGTTCACAAGTATGATCCTCGTTCATAGCATTAATAATATTCCTCTCAATTACCCATGTTGTATTCTCTAGTCCGTCTATAGTACCAGCCGAAGAGAAAAGTTGATCACAGAAACGAACCACAACCTGTTCCACTTGTTCATCACCACGGTCTTTGTTTCCTTCCTCATTTGTCAATAATGGGATCGAGTTCTTACGTTGTCGTTGGAAGGCCTTGTGATGAAAGCACGCCTTGTTTTTTGCCACCATCCCGCATCTCATTCGCTCTTGCTCTTAAATACCAGTAGGATTCCTCATCGCGGTGGAGTTTGTCTAACTTGCAAGAGATCTTAACTCTTCTCTTCACGATCGATTCATATGGTTGACTCCTTTGGCACACTTTTAGTTAGATTCTAGGCTTTGAATCTCCTCTTTCCTTGCTTTGACGGTGACTTGCTCCAACTCATCAATTGACAAGCACCAAGTCTAGTTTTTTGGTGTATACGTACCCGTGCTCATAATCCAAGTAACAACTTTCTTGAAATTTGAGTTTTGTAGCCACCATGATTCAAATCTTGGTTTCCTTCATCTCTAGTGGCCTGATGTGCGCCCCTTAGTATCTACCATTACAGGACAATGGTCAGACTTATATCTTGGGAGGTGAGAAACCTTATATAATGGGTATTCAGTTTGCCATTCATTGGTAGCTAAAAATCTATCCAACTTCTCTTTAATGTAATGTCCTCCAATGGCACCCCGAAGCCATGTATATTTCCTTCCGTCCCAGCCAAGGTCACTAAGGCCACAATAATCCATTGTGTCCCTAAATAACTCCATATCCCGATTATCTCTTGGATTGCTTCTCTCCTTCTCATGTTGGTATGCAATCTCATTAAAAATCCCCTAAAACAACATAGGTCTATCATACTGGTGTTTAAGGGCTATCATAAGCTTCCAAGTTGCAACATTGTTTTGTCGTTCTTGCCACCCGTAAATTCCCACAAAAGCTCTCTTTTGTACATATGTGGTATTCGTCATTTCCACCATCATATGGTAGGATGAGAAAGAGATGAGCGAGGCATCCACATCTCTCCACCAGAATCCCAGACCCCTAGATAATCCATTGATGTCAACATTTATTTCATTCATAAACCCACACTTTTTCACCACCTTTTCAATAATTTTTTTTATTGATTTTTGTCTCCATGACAAAGACAACCGATAGACAAAGCCTCCAACACCACTCTCAGAGGGCATTATTGTTGAAGAATTGCCCAATCTTTGACAGTTCCAGCTTAATGTTTTCATTTTTGTTCACAAGTCGAGCAACATCCCGAACTCGCTACTTTTGGAGAATTCTCGCCTCTCACCATTCCTACTTTATACTTCATGTCTGATGGTTTCTCCGAACTTTTCTCCTTATCTTCATTATTTGTCTCACTTTACATACCAGTTTCAACATAGCCTCCGACCATTTTCTATCCATTTCTTTTTTGCCTCTGAACATTACAGTCCTAGGGGAGTCCATCATGACTCTAAGCCATTGCCCATATTGGTGATGTCCTACATCATCTTCTTTCCCCGGGTTCAATGTGCAGTTTTTGATCGTATGCCTATTTTACCACATTTGTAGCACAAGGCTAGTAATCTCTCGTATTTGAAAGAGATCCACCGCTCACTCTCTTGACTTTGGACCACATTTCCTCTCGGTAGTGAGTTGTTGACTCGAACTTCAATCTTTATCCTCATAATGCTTTTCAGTAAGTTACTAGGGCTCTTATCTTATTGGATAAACACGCCTATTTGATCCCTTATTCTCTGCGCCGTCTCCATGAACCTTAGGCCTATTAGTAAATCATGCACCACAACCCATAACGGTTTTGAATCGAATTTTTCTTGGTCATAACTCTTCTCTAGATCGATTTCTCGCAACATCAATAAGTTTTCGTCTAAATTCCAAGGCATGTCGTCCATCACACGTTCTTTGTCTGATTATTCGAAGAACTGGAAAAGAAATAGGTTGTCTCCCACCTCTCTAATTACCACTTCTTTCCGCAATCTCCAGATTGTTCGAATTGTGGATCTGAGTGCCGTCACGCTCACCTTCTTTTGGACCATGATCGTATGCCCTATTTTAATTTAACTACTCTCAATAACACTAGAATACTATTTCACTTTGATTATGTACTATCAACAAGTTCAAAATAACAATATGTACTATATAGTGTTTAATTATTTTCAACGACACAAAAATACTAATAAGTTGTGTTAGGTGTTGCAACAACATAATAAACCCTTAATAGTTTGAAGAACACCAAAAAGCACAAAATAATATCAGTTTGAGTATGTACTGTCAACACGTTCAAAATAGTAATATATAATGTTTAGTTATTGTCAACTCAACAAAATAATTCTAATAAGTTGTCTTAGGTGTTGTCAACAACATAATAAACACTTAAACTATGGTGATTGTTTTGTCAACAATAAAAAAACACAAGAATAAATGATGTTGATGTTTTTTTTTGGTAAGGGAGACGGGTATGCATAATGCATAGCCGAAATTATTTAATTAATGGAAAAGGCCAACAATTGGCATGCCTTTGGGTCGCCACACCACGGACATCATTGTTCAACAATGCAAAACCCCCTTTGGAGGATCATTCAAAATATGAAAACCTAACGGAAAAGAATAAGGAAGAGATGCGAGAAAGTCAGCGCATTGATTAGCTTCACGAAACACATGATGGATCCGGATTGTCCAGTTCCTACGTAGGAAGCCTTGTCACCTAGTCACCAGGCTAAAGAGAGGGTGTGATCTTTGGATCTGAGAATTAATCAATTTTACCACCAACTCCGAATCCATTTCCACCTCCAGATTGTGAATGCCTCGATTCCAAGCCAAGTTTAGACCAGCCGCAAGCCCCCATAATTCATCCATGGGGAAAGAATTGAGACTAAACTTGAAACAGAATCAAATAGACCATTGGCCTTGATCACCCCGAATAATCCCTCCAGCAGTGGCCCAAGCTCGGTCAACAAATATTGCACCATCGGTATTGAGCTTAAACATTCCTTTGGGAGGCATTTCCCACTTAATATGAATAATCTTCCTATTCCTGGTAGTATTAATATAGGCTCTGTTGTTCTCAATAGCCGAAGCAAGTTCGAGTACTTTGGAAGTAATAAAATGATTTTGTTCGTAGGGGGAAGACGGTCTTGGAATATTACACCATTGCGCCACCGCCAACACCACCACAACGTCAATGCGAACCATGTAGCCCACAAAGAGCCATGAGCATGCATAGCAGTAACAATGTAAGAGCCTTAGTTTTGGGAGCTAGTTTTGGCCTTAGCCGCCCCCGCGGGTCTGTGAGGCCGCCCTTGCGGCTCCCCTGTTGTTCCGCCCTTGCGGTTTCCGGCGGCTGCATCCGGTTTTGTTGACCCTTTGACTTGTGCTTTCCCCTTTCCTTTGCCTTCTCCCTTAAGCTTTCCCTTAGCTGCTTGAGCAAGGGTTTCACTCTGTTCTTTAGCGTCCCACGATCTTTTGCTTCTCCTTCTCCTTCCCTTGAGTTTGATCTTGTGTATTAGTTTCTCTTGAAGTTTACAAGAGAGTTTGAGATGGCTTTGATGCTATGGATGCTGGTGGTTGTTGTTACTGGGCTTGAGGCCAGCTAGTGTGTGTGTGACCGTTCCCTGCAACCTTAGACCGCAAGTGTGGTAAGGATCTTCTTATTCTCTTCTTCTTTTCTTGTTCTTTCTCCCTAGCTTAGGATTAGATGTTTGCATAGATGTGTATTGATGTTTGTATGTTATGTATATGTATGTGCTTGACCCTGGATGAGAGAAGACGTGGTTGATCACGAGAAGAGCTGAGGAGAAATCGCATAACCGTTTCCTGCGTTGTCGCCGCCCCCGCGACCGAGAGTCACCGCCCCGCGGCTACCGTGTCGCAGCACCTGCGTCGAGCCAGCGACGTGCCTGCGTTTGCCAGCGTCCCTTGTCACCGCTCCCGCGGCTACGTTTCGCCGTGCCCGCGACCGCTTGCCTCCCGCGGCTGCGTACATTAGAGGTCCTTCCTGATCTGTTGGACGAGATCCGACAGAAACAGGAGACCTGCCCGACTTTACAGAGGATCAGAGATAGGATGTCTCGGGATGAGGCACCACAGTTCCTGCTGGGAGCAGATGGAGTTTTGAGACGCCATGGTCGCGTCTGTGTACCTGCTGATATAGAGCTGAGACAGAGGATATTAAAGGAGGCTCACTGTACACCTTACTCGCTACATCCCGGTACGAGTAAGATGTATCAGGATCTGAGACGTTTATATTGGTGGGGAGGGCTGAAGCCCGATGTGGCCAGATTTGTGGCACAGTGTGCGACCTGCCAGCAGGTCAAGATCGAGCATTTCAGACCTGGAGGTGAGCTCCATCCACTTCCTGTTCCACAGAGGAAGTGGAAGGACGTCACCATGGACTTTGTGACTGGACTGAGGCTGAGCCGGAGTTTTGATGCCATCTGGGTCATAGTGGACAGACTGACGAAGACGGCACGTTTCATTCCTATTCGAGAGACGTGGCCGGTGAGCAGATTAGCTGAGGAGTACACTAGGCAGATAGTGAGACTCCATGGTGTACCGAGGACGATCGTCTCTGACAGAGATGGACGATTTACCTCGAGATTCGGGAAGCAGATTCAGACTGCCCTGAGGATGAGTTTGCACTTCACGACTACGTTCCATCCTCAGACAGATGGTCAGTCAAAGAGGACCATTCAGACCCTAGAGGATATGCTGCGAGCTTGTGTGTTGGATTGGGGGCAAGTGTGGACGGATCATCTCCCACTTGTAGAGTTCTCCTACAACAACAGCTGGCATGCATCTATCGGGATGGCCCCATATGAGGCACTGTATGGACAGAGATGTCGTACCCCGTTATGCTGGGATGAGCATAGCAGTGTTAGTGGTTTAGCACCTGATCAGATTCAGGATGATATGGCTCGGTTAGCATTGATCAGAGAGCGTATACTGACTGCACAGAGCCGTCAGAAGTCTTATGCTGATAGGAGACGTAGACCTCTAGAGTTCAGAGTTGGAGCCCATGTGTGGCTGAGGGTGTCTCCGACACGAGGTGCTAGGCGTTTTGGCATTAAGGGGAAGTTGAGCCCCCGATATGTTGGACCGTTCGAGATTCTGGATCGGGTTGGGAGCGCAGCTTACAAATTAGCCTTGCCTCCGAGATTAGAGGGTGTTCACCCTGTGTTTCACGTGTCTCAGCTGAGGGAGTATATACCAGATCCGAGACACATCGTGAGTTATGAGGATTTGGTGGTTGAGCCGGACCACACTTTTGTTGAGCATCCGATTGCAGTCTTAGAACGAGGTATGAAACACCTGCGTTCGAAGGACATACCTATGCTTAGGATACAGTGGTCGAGACGAGGACCCGAGGAGGCTACATGGGAGACTGAGGATAGTATCCAGAGGAACTATCCAGAGTTCTATGACGAGATAGGTGCACCAGTAGGATCACCGAGTAGATCTTAGTACTAGCTTGGTGAGTCTTATGTGCTTACATGCTTATATGCTATGATATGTTATTTCATGCTAGCTTGTTGTGATTATGATCTTATTAGATCTTGTTGTGCTAGTATGATTTTTGTTTATAGCTGGAGATGGCTCTTCCCTCCATGCTATTGAGATATGTTATGGTTTGGCTAGAGATGGTTTCCCTCTAGGCCTTGGATAGTATAGTTTGCTGCTGGAGTAGATGGTTTCCTCCATGCTTATGTTGAGGTTATAGAGAGAGTTGTACCTCGGCTTGAGAGTCCGAGTGGTTTGAGGATTTTACAAGTTTCGGGACGAAACTTGTTTTTAGGGGGGTGAGGTGTAAGAGCCTTAGTTTTGGGAGCTAGTTTTGGCCTTAGCCGCCCCCGCGGGTCTGTGAGGCCGCCCCTGCGGCTCCCCTGTTGTTCCGCCCATGCGGCCAGGAAACCCGCCCCTGCGGTTTCCGGCGGCTGCAGCCGGTTTTGTTGACCCTTTAATTTGTGCTTTCCCCTTTCCTTTGCCTTCTCCCTTAAGCTTTCCCTTAGCTGCTTGAGCAAGGCTTTCACTCTGTTCTTTAACTTCCCACGATCTTTTTGCTTCTCCTTCTCCTTCCCTTGAGTTTGATCTTGTGTATGAGTTTCTCTTGAAGTTTACAAGAGAGTTTGAGATGGCTTTGATGCTATGGATGCTGGTGGTTGTTGTTATTGGGCTTGAGGCCAGCTAGTGTGTGTGTGACCGTTCCATGCAGCCTTAGACCACAAGTGTGGTAAGGATCTTCTTATTCTCTTATTCTTTTCTTGTTCTTTCTCCCTAGCTTAGGATTAGATGTTTGCATAGATGTATATTGATGTTTGTATGTGTATGTATATGTATGTGCTTGACATTGGATGAGAGAAGACGTGGTTGATCACGAGAAGAGCTGAGGAGAAATCGCAGAACCGTTTCCTGCGTTGTCGCCGCCCCCGCGGCCGAGAGTCACCGCCCCGCGGCTACTGTGTCGCAGCACCTGCGTCGTGCCAGCGGCGTGCCTGCGTTTGCCAGCGTCCCTTGTCACCGCTCCCGCGGCTACATTCCGCCGCGCCCGCGGCCGCTTGCCTTTTGCCCCTACGCCCCTTTGTCACGCAGGTGCGCTTTGTCCCGGGTCTACCTAGAGATAAGTAGATCCTTTCCTTTCCTAGTATGATCGATAGTAGCATGTTAGGTACGAGTATGAGTTTAGAATGAGAGTGAGTACGGAATGGTTTATGCCGGTTATGGCTTTGAGGATTACGAGTTGGAATATGATCCTTATGGATCCCTTAGGTCTAGGTGTGACCCTTTGTGTGATAGGAGTTTGATATTTATGTATGCCTTGTATAGGCCGTGTTATCCTCTAGTTGGAGTGGACTGAGTTGAGGGTTGATCCAGTGAGACGACTGCAAGGTTGAGGTAAGTCCGTGAGACTTACTTAGTTGTCATTCCTTTATAGGATGTTGTGCATGAGTGGTGTTTGTTATATGTTTATAGCATGTGTTATGATGGTCACCGACCTATGATGTATTGATTGCCCATTGTAGGGCTGTGACAACTTTTCCATACATCCCGCTGGGAGTTGGGGGTTCTCTGTGGTCAGGCCAGACCTGGTAAACGGTTCGGGCACTCTCCATTCTCTTAGGGTACACGGGGAGGTGTTCCAGGCACCATTTCAGCTGGTTATAGTACCCAGAGGCGAGGGTTATATTCCTCGTGTCACTTATGTTTATATGGATATTTATATATGAGTTGATTGCTAGACTTTATAAAGATAATGAACCGGGTAAATGTGTGAAAGCATGATGATGTTTTAAGATTTCTGATGTGTGTTTGTGCTCTAACATATTCCTATATATGTGTATGGTTAGCTAACGGTTTTATACCGTGTTGTAGATACTTTGCAGGATAGGAGAGTTGCAGAGTGATCCAGAGTGAGTGATCCGTTGAGGGCTCCGTACACTGGGGCGTTATCGGGGATATGGGTCTTTTGTTGTACAGTATGGTTTTGTTTGTACTCAGCGGTACATTGTATTACCTTTTTGATATATATATATATATATATATATATATATATCAGTTTCATGTTTTGTTTTAATCTATCGGTGTCTTGTTGTAAGATCAGTGAAATTGTTGTCAGGCTAGGGTCAGGATCCATTGTGAGATCCTAGCCCAGTAGCACTCCGAGTCCTACGGATTTGGGGTGTTACAAACAAATAGGTTATATAATAGCCACTCTAGGCCAAAAAGAGTATAGAAATGTCCTACCATATCTGAGTTGATCAAACCTCCCCACATGGCATGTGTCGCCTTGCAATCTCAAAGAATATGCATATACGTCTCACTACTAGCATTACAAATAGGCCACAGGTCGGATACGGCCAAGTGCCGTCGGACCCTCTCGTTGTTCGTCTTAAGGCGCTCATGGGCTAATATCCACATAAAATGACGTACCCTTTTCGGAACTCCAAGACTCCATCATTCAATAATTTTTATAAAAAAAGTATGAATATTAATGATTCTACTTCTTTTAACATTATAATCGGAATGAACACAAATTTAAATCTAATTACAAATGAAATACCAAAAAAAACATTATAACTATTTCGAAATCCTAATTTGTAATGTTTCATTTGTTCATACTTAATTGATTCTCCATTGTTGATTACGTTTGTGAATAAAATAGATGTAATAACTTCTTTTCTTCTTGAATCAAGTAGATGGATCAAGAAAATGGGAGAAATTTGTTGAATTTTGAAGAAGGGTTTGAGGGAAGTTGAACAAGTTCGAAGGGATCTTATTTCGAAAAAAGAGAGCGTTTTTTTGTGTTTTTAGTGAGAGAGAAATTTATTTAATTAAAACTTATAATGGTTATTTTATAAAAATAAAAATTTTGTTGATTACTTTTACAATATAAAATATTCAATAGGTCATTTACAAAAAATTTACTCATTGAGATATCATAAATTTAAATAGCGATAATGCCCCTTCTTCAAATTTAGAACCGATTTTTAAAAGTCAATATTTCAATTAAAAAAAATACCCTTCTTTTTAAAATATGAGTTGAAAATCAACATAAAACATGTAAGAAAATAAATAGACAACCATCTTCTTCTTTTTTTTTACCGAAAATTAGGACGCATCATTAAACCTTGCTAAGAAACCCCATTACCACTAATGATACTTAATCACACTTTTGGAGGCTTTGTTTGACAAGGTTGATGTATGCATTATGCAAGCGGTAAAGTTTATTTAAAACTTGGGATACAAATACAGCAATACTAAAAGTTATTTATTCAAAATTTGACAAGCAAAAGCAAAATTTTAGGTTCTTGCGCAAATGCTAAACAAGTTTCACGCACTTATCTAAAACAATTGAGTGTGCTCATGCTCTCACTCATACAATAGAACGACTAGAAAGGGTGCAAAAATTATGCAGCCGACGACTTGTTAGTTACTCAGTCTTCACTTGTCAACTGCTTACAAAGATTAATCACATCTTGCCCATAAGCCAACAAGTTTTGTATCCACAAAGTACCACATCTGACCTTTCTTCGGCCAACATCTCGAAACACGCTAAGGGAAAGTGTCAGGTTAGATATAAATGGTATGCATTCCTATAATAAGTAGTTTCAATACTATCAACAACATAATAAGTAGTGTTTTTACTGTCAACGGACGTGAACAACTCAAAAACACAAAATTAAGTAGTTTGTCATTTCAACAACGCCAAAAAAAACTCAAAAGGAATTCAATGTTGTCAACAATACTAAAATCATACTATAGTTTGTTTAGCTCCCCTCATTAATACTAGAATAAAAAACTAATGTTTTTAAGTTTTGTCAACAACAATACTTTAATTTATAGTTATGAAATGTGAACAACACTAAAATAAGTAGTTTAAATTATGTCAACAACATAATAATTACTGTTTGTATTGTCAACAAGTGGAAAAAAACCTTTAAAAAAACTAAAAACAATGTGTTTGTGTTGTCAACAACACTAAAATAGCAAAAAACTATGTTTAATTGTTCTCAACAACACTAGAATACTATTTTAAGTTGATTATGTACTATCAACAGTTTTAAAATAGCAATATATAGTGTTTAGTTATTATGAACAACACAAAAATACTAATAAGTTGTGAACTTGTGTTAGGTGTTGCAACAACAAAATAAATTCTTAACATTTTGAAGAACATCCAAAAACACAAAAATAAGAACCGTTTATCGTGTCAACAACACCAAATTAGCAAAACAATATGTTTAATTGCTCTCAACAACACTAAAATGATATTACAATTTATTTATGTACTATCAACAATTCATAATAGCAATATATAGTGTTTCATTATTAATAAAACAACAAAAATAATTCTAATAAATTGTGTTAGTTGTTGTCAATGACATAATAAACACTTCAATTGTGGTGGTTGTGTTGTCAAAGATAATAAAAACTCAAGAATAAATAATGTTGATGATATCTACGATAACAATAGTTTTAAACCGGTAGAACAATGAAGTACTTTTGTCAATAGTCCTACACATACTAATATCAACAACATAAAACTCGAAATTTGATATTTGATTATAAACTCAGTCATTCAATAATCTTAAAAAACAATATGAATATTAGCGATTCTACTACTTTCAACAATATAAATCAGACGAACATAAATTTAAATCTAATGAATAAAATACGAACAAAAACCATTATAACTATTTTGAAACCCTAATGTAATGTTTCATTAGTTCAAACCTCATTGATTCTCCAATGTTCATTGCGTTATGAATCGAAGAGATGTAATAACTTCCTTTCTCCTTGAATCGAGTAGATGGATATTGAAAATAGGAGAAATTTTTTGGATTTTGAAGAAGGCCTTAAAGAAGTTGAACAAATTCGAAGGGATTAGATTTCGAGAAAATAAAGCATTTTTTGTGTTATTGTTGGGGAGAGAGAATTTTCTTTTAATTAATGTTATTTATACTGGTTATTTTGTAAAACTTCAAAGTTTGATGGTTACTTTTAGAATATTCAATTTTCTATAGTTCAGTTACGAAAAAATTTCCTCGTCGAGATATAATAAATTTGAATAACGAAGATGCCACTTCTTAAAATATAGAACTGACTTAAAAAGTCAATATTTCAATCTATAAAAACTTTTTTGAAAATGAGTTGAAAATCAACATTAAACCATGTAACAAAATAAATAGACAACCATTTTTTTTATTGAAAATCATGAAGTGTCTTTGTGAAGAAACCCCAATACCACTAATGATACTTGATCACACTTTGGAGGCTTTGTTTGACAAGGTTGATACATGAAATTATGCCAGCGGTAAAGCTTATTCAAAACTCGGGATACCAATCCGGCAAAACTAAAAGTTATTTATTCAAAATTTAACAAACAAAAGCAAAATTTTAGGTTATGGCGCAAATACTAAACAAGTTTCATGACCTTATCTGAAACAGGTGAGTGTGCTCATGCTCTCACTCATACAACATAACGACTAGAAAGGGAGCAAAAATTATGCAATCGATGACTTGCTACTCATTCTTCACCTATCAACTGCTTACAAAGACTAACCACATCTTGCCCATAAGCCTACAAGTTTTGTATCCACAAAGTACCACATCTGACCTTTCTTCAGCCAACATCTCGAAACACAGTAAGGAAAACTACCAGGTTAGATATAAATGTTATGCATTCCTCTTCTTACACTCGTAGTTCTTTCCCGAATATCCATCTAAATGGGACTAGGCTCGCTTGTTTTGCTCGTGTTTGAGCTCTTTCCTCCAGTTTTCTGATTTTAGGAGCCATCCCACATACATTCTA
>CM008279.1:41773062-41905143 GCA_002319775.1 Fagopyrum tataricum | reverse complement strand
GTTAAATAGAAACTTGATAAACGGAGTATGATTAGAGATTGACTGCTCAAGAAACAAATTAATAGCCCAGAGAGCAACATGACCATTTACAGATGTTAATTTAAGCTTCTATAACCAAAGATGAAGTTAACTGATGATATTATGTTCAGTTACGTAAACCAAAATGAAAGAATTTGAAATCTTACCATGCCCGATCCAATTAGATATTGAATTGTCTTTTCTATTTGCTTCATGTCCACTCTTTCAGAAAGGTAAAGATACTTATGCAAGAGACCTCCATGCCCATTCTCTTCAACAGTCCATGTCTTATCCCAAATAGCCCATGGTGAAAGACTTGCGCCTCTCTCATCACGACTTCATCAAGGGTGTTTTTGTTTAGTTGAAAGAACTTCCTCCGTGATCATATCACCAACCAAAACAACAAAGTAGTCATCTGGAATTTCCTTTGTTCTTTCCCTCAACTCATGACTTGTTCCTAGAATCCTTTTGTAGCTGGATCTGGGAGAAAATTGTTCGCTGGATTATGACCATAAAAATCCGTGTCAATAACGACAAAGACTCGTAAGCTCACAAGACACGATATGCTATGTTTTAAAATTTATAACGTGTAATAAATGTCTAACTAGTAGTGAACTCACAGTGTATGGATCAATATGTAGTATGGTAAGTACTCCTAGGTCGAACACAAGGACGTTGGCGGTTCAATTTGCAAGGATTGATCAAGAATAGTATAAGCCTAGACTAAGAAATAGAAGGAAGAAGTTAAGGTTAGAAGAATCATGTTTTTGGTTGTGTTTTTGTTTTGTTCTTCAATAAATATCGATTCAATCAAAAACAACTGATAAAACTAAACAAACAAATGATATCAAATTATAAGGAAGAAGGATTCCAAGGATTCAAGATCATTATTTATGACAACAGGACTCAAGACAACTCGTAAAGCTTTAGTATAAGTGCTATAGGGATAGACGTGTCTTTGTAACACCCCGAATCCGTAGGACTCGAAGTGCTACTGGGCTAGGATCTCACAATGGATCTTGACTCTAGCCTGACAACAAGTTCACTGAATCTTACAACAAGGCACCAATAGATTAAAACAAAACATAAAACTAATATATATATATATATATACACATATCAAAAAGGTGATACAGAGTACTGTTGAATACAAAGTCAAAACAGAAATCCGTACAACATAAATAACCCATATCCCACGATATCGCTCAGTGTACGGAACCCTTAGTAGATCACCCCTCTGGATCACTCTGCAGCTCTCCTAACCTACAAAGGATCTACAACACGGTATAAAACCGTTAGCTAACCATACACATATATAAGAAGATGCTAGAGCACAAACACACATCAGAAATTATAACATATCAACATGTTTTCACACATTTACCCGGTTTATTATCTTTAATAAGTCCAAACACTCAATCGTATAAATAGATGTATATGAATATACGTGACACGAGGAATGTATATAACCCTCGCCTCTGCGTGCAATAGCTAGCTGGAGTGGTATCAGCGCACTTTCCCGTATACCATATGGAGTGGTAGGTGCCCTTCCCGTATACCATGTCTAACTAGCTTACAGAGAACTTCCCAGACAACACTACGGGATGAAAGGTAAGTTGTCACATCCACTACAATGGGCGGTCAATATAACATAGGTCGGTAATGAACCATATTGCATGCTACAAAGCATATAACAAACACCACTCAAGCATGCATCAAATATAAGGATACATACACATCAAATATAAGGATACATACCCTTAGTAGATCACCCCTCTGGATCACGTCTTCTTCATTCTAGATTCACACACATACATATACATACACATTCCAACATCAATCTATGATCAATACATCTAATTCTAAGCTAAGGAAGGAAGAACAAGAAAGAAGGAAAGGAAGGAGAAGCAAGAAGCTCACCTCTATTGTTGTGAGCACTCAAAGGCAGAACAAACACACTCTCAGTTGGCATCACAAGCTCAACAAACATGCACACAACACCAGCAACACAAAGCCACACTAAAAACTCTATCAAACTCCAAGAACTCTCAAGCAAGATCAAGAAGGGTAAAGGAGAAGCAAGGAGGACGTGAAAGGGTTGGATTGGGAAGTGAAGAAGGAAACTCTTGCTCAGCAAGGAAAAGAAAGAAGTAAGGCAAAGGGTAAAGCACGAGTCAACCGGTCAACAAAACCGGCTGCAGCCACAGGAACCCGCAGGGGGCTCTTACACCTCACCCCCCCCCCCCCCCCTAAAAACAAGTTTCGTCCCGAAACTTGTAAAATCCTCAAACCACTCGGACTCACAAGCCGAGGTATAACTCTCTCTATAACCTCAAACATAAGGATGGAGGAACTCATCTACTCCAGCAACAAACTATACTATCCAGGGCATAGAGGAAAACCATCTCTAGCCAAACCATAACACATCACATGGCATAGAGGAATCACATCTCTAGCCGTATCATAACCATAACAGAAAGGCATGGAGGAAATACATCTCCAACAACACTATGTCCATAAAAATAGCATGGAGGAAAGAGCCATCTCCAGCTATAAACAAGAATCGTACTAGCACAACAAGATCTAATAAGATCATATATCATATCAAAGCTAGTATGAAAATAAACACATCATAGCATATAAGCATATAAGCATATAACACTCACCAAGATAGTACTAAGATCTACTCGATGATTCTACTGGTGCATCTAACTCAGCATAGAACTCTGGATAGTTCCTCTGGATACTATCCTCAGTCTCCCATGTAGCCTCATCAGGTCCTCGTCTCGACAACTGTATCCTCAACATAGGAATGTCCTTCGAACGCAGGCGTCTCATACCTCGTTCTAGGACTGCAATAGGATGCTCAACAAAAGTGTGGTCCGGCTCAACCACCAAATCATCATAACTCACGATGTGTCTCGGATCTGGTATGTACTCCCTCAGCTGAGACACATGAAATACAAGGGGAACACCCTCTAATCTCGGAGGCAATGCTAATCTGTAAGCTGCGCTCCCAACCCGATCCAAAATCTCGAACGGTCCGACATATCGGGTGTAACGTCCAGAATTTTATTAATTTTATTCCGGACTTAGAGCACTTTATAGTTATTCTGTAATCCCGAGATGCTGAGATCCGGGATTTATTCCTAAGAAAAATCCCGAGCCGACTCGTCATTTTTCCTCTTTTTCCGCGTTCCGACCCTTCGTTCCGGGTTAAAAATGCCAAGGGGTCATTTCCGACCCTTCGTTCCTTCCTTAGATTTGTGTTTAATCATGTTAGTAACATGCCTAGGATGGATCTAGAGTAGCTTGAAATACCATTTAGTGGTTGTGAACCTAGGAGCCCCTAAGGCTCGATGTAATTGTTGGATATGAGCATGTGAGCATGATGGATCTTCTAGGCTAGCTTGTGTCTCTTGGGTTGAGGACTAGTATCTTTGAGGTTATGAACTGTTGGGTGTTACTTTCATGTGTGGAGAGTGTGATGAGCATGATAGACCTAGTAGGCTTTTACTCGTTCTTGAGTTTTGAGTATGATCATATGAGAGTTAGTAGGTTGTTGAGATATCTCCTCATGCGTTGAGTGAGATGTGAGTATGAGAGATTCTAGGATGCGGTCCTAGAATGAGAGTCAAATGATCTTGCGTAGATCATTTGTGTAGAAGTCTTAGACTTCTTGAGTTGAGCGGGTTTTGACGGTTATCTTGTTGTGAGCAGGTTGTGTGCGTCTTCCCAAGGGAAGCAAGGGCGTTTGTGAGTTAGCATTGGGACGAGGTAAGTCTCCGGACTTACTTAGCTCGTATTCTATGTATTAGCATTGATGTGTGTTTGGTGGTGTGTGTTTATGTTATGTTATAACAATTAAACCGGTAATTAGGACCACCGACCTTATATGTATATGTTGGCCCAAGTGTATGATCGAGTGAGTCTAGGGGGATCTCGGCGACTGGCCCGGCGGGTGATATGGTCGGGTGCATCCGTACCATTCTTGACGGAAGGGGGGACCGGGGCGAGACCACGGTGGTTCTCGTGTCACAAACCGAAGTTGAATTAGAACGGGATACGACTTAATAATAAAAAGATAATAAACTGGATTGTGTGTTTTATGTTTTGTGTTATGTATGTGTTTGTGCCTTCACCGCTTTTCTAATGCCTAGAATATGAGCTAACGGTTTAAAACCGTTTGTGTAGATGACTTGCAGGTTAGGGATGCCGCCGAGTGAGGTGGAAGAGTGGACAGCCGGGGTCTCCGTACATTATAGGACGGGGGCGTTTTGGGTTATGTTTCATCTTGTTAGTTCGTGGATGTTATTGTATGTTTAGATTCCGTATCGGGTTATGTCGTTTTGAGGACTCGGCTGAGTTTCCACGTTGTATTCTTACCTTTCAGTGTCTCGCATACATTATAAACGTTTTTGAGTTTTGCCTTTATTTGTGCCTTGTTGGAAGGTCCGGTGAAATTGTTGTCAGACTAAGGGTCGGGACCCATTGTGAGGTCTCGCCCGTAGCATCCCGAGTCCTGCGGATTTGGGGTGTTACATCGGGGACTCAACTTCCCCTTAATACCAAATCGCCTAACACCTCGTGTCGGGGACACTCTCAGCCACACATGGGCTCCAACTCTGAACTCTAGAGGTCTACGCCTCCTATCAACATAAGACTTCTGACGGCTCTGCGCAGTCAGCATCCGCTCTCTAATCAGTGCTACTCGAGCCACATCATCTTGAATCTAATCAGGTGTCAAACCACTAACACTACTCTGCTCATCCCAGCATAATGGAGTACGACATCTCTGTTCATACAGTGCCTCATATGGAGCCATCCCAATAGATGCATGCCGGTTGTTGTATGAGAACTCAACAAGTGGGAGATGATCCATCCACACTTGTCCCCAATCCAACACACAAGCTCGCAGCATATCCTCAAGCGTCTAAATGGTCCTCTCTGACTGACCATCTGTTTGAGGATGGAACGCAGTCGTGAAGTGAAAACTCGTCCCCAGGGCAGTCTGAATCTGCTGCCAAAACCTCGAGGTAAATCGTCCATCTCTTTCTGAGACGATCGTCCTCGGTACACCATGGAGTCTCACTATGTGTCTAGTGTACTCCTCAGCTAATCTGCTCACCGGCCACGTCTCCCTAATAGGAATGAAACGTGCCGTCTTCGTCAATTTGTCCACAATAACCCAGATAGCATCAAAACTCCGGCTCAGTCTCAGCCCGGTCACAAAATCCATGGTGACGTCCTCCCACTTCCTTTGTGGAACAGAAAGTGGATGGAGCTCACCTCCAAGTCTACAATGCTCTATCTTGACCTGTTGGTAGGTCGCGCACTGTGCCACAAATCTGGCCACATCGGGCTTCAACCCTCCCCACCAATATAGACGTCTCAAATCCTGATACATCTTACTCTTACCTGGATGTACAGAGTAAGGTGTACAGTGAGCCTCCTGTAAAATCCTATGTCTCAGCTCTGTATCAGCAGGTACACAGATGCGACCGCGGCGTCTCAAAACTCCATCTGCTCCTAGCAGGAATTGTGGTGCCTCATCCCGAGACATCATATCTCGTATCCTCAGCAGTGTCGGGAAGGTCTCCTACTTCTGTTGGATCTCACCCAACATATCAAGAAGAACCTCTAAGGTACGCAGCTGGGCATCCTCGTCAGGGAACTGGATGTCCAACTCTAACCAGATCAGGTCTCTCTACAACTGATGTTGAACTATCAATCTCGCAATCGCCTGCTCTCGAGGCGTCTTCCTGCTCAGGGCGTCGGCGACAACGTTCGCCTTCCCTGAATGATACAGAATCTCTAAATCAAAGTCCTTGATCAGCTCGAGCCAACTACGCTGGCGGTTATTCAATTCCCGCAGCGTGAAAATGTACTTCATACTCTTATGGTCTGTGAAGATCTGACATGTAGCACCATACAGGTAATGTCTCCAGATCTTCAGTGCATGAACTACCGCTGCCAACTCCAGATCATGAGTCGGGTAGTTCTCCTCATACGTCTTCAGCTGTCGAGACGCATATGCAATCACCCTGCCTCTCTGCATCAACACACATCCCAAGCCTAGCTTGGATGCATCACTGTAAACCACAAAATCCTTTGTACCCTCTGGTTGTGCCAAAATAGGAGCAGAAGTCAGATGTCTCTTCAGCTCCTCAAAACTCCGCATACACTGATCAGACCATACGAATCTGGTAGTCTTCCTCAACAAACTCGTCAATGGACGGGCAATCACAGAAAATCCCTCCACAAAGCGTCTGTAATAACCGGCTAGGCCAAGGAAGCTACGTACTTCCTTGACGTTCGTCGGTGTAGTCCAAGCTGCTACTGCCTCAATCTTGGCTGGATCCACCTTGATCCCTTCAGCTGAAACCACATGACCCAGGAATGCTACCTCTGGCATCCAGAACTCACACTTAGAGAACTTAGCATAAAGTTCTCTATCTCGTAAAACTTGCAATACAGTCCTCAGATGTCCTGCATGCTCCTCTCCACTACGAGAGTATACCAAAATATCATCAATGAAAACCACCACAAACTGATCCAGGAAGTCGATGAAGATACTGTTCATCAACTCCATAAAGACGGCTGGGGCATTCGTAAGCCCAAATGGCATCACTACAAACTCGTAGTGGCCATATCTGGTCCGGAATGTTGTCTTGTGCACATCCTTCTCTCTCACCCTCAGCTGGTGATATCCTGAACGTAGATCAATCCTGGAGAACACAGTCGCTCCCTGTAGCTGATCTAACAAATCATCAATACGAGGCAGTGGATACTTGTTCTTGATGGTGACCTTGTTCAGCTCTCTGTAATCTATACACAACCTCAACGATTCGTCCTTCTTCCGTACGAAGAGGACAGGTGCTTCCCATGGGGACACGCTAGGGCGAATGTAGCCCTTCTCATCCAGCTCCTCAAGTTGCTTCTTCAGCTCCAGCATCTCGACAGGCGCCATCCTGTATGGGGCCTTCGAGATCGGTCTCGTACCAGGCTCTAACTCAATACTGAAATCCACACTCCTCTGAGGCGGCAAACTAGACGGCTCAGCAAATACATCTGCAAAATCACAGACAACTGGGATATCCTCTAATGCTGGACTCTCCCCCTCATTCATGACATAACACTAGAAGGCATCACAACCTTGTTCAATCAGTCTCACAACCCGTATCGCACTAATAACCATGCCAGATTTTCTAAGGTCCCAACCTCGGAAAACCTCTATCTGACCTAACTCGGTAGAGAGGGTAACAGTCCTCCTACCTACATCTAAGACTGCCTGATGCCTATCCATCCAATCCATACCTAAAATGACTTCTTCATGCACTAATGGCATGACAAAGAAGTCCACAAGCAAAACACGGGTCCCTACAGTAATGGGACATTCATGAATCTCACGGGTACCTCTGACCCTACCACCATCGGGTAACCCTATAATAAAGGGCATCCCCTCAACTGTATCTAGACTCAGACGCTCTACACAGGCATCAGAAATAAAAGAATGTGTAGCACCAGAATCAAATAAAACTCTAATAGGTAAACCATGAATCAGAATGGTACCTGTAGCAGTCGGTGCAGTTGGCTCCTCTGCACTCCTCAACTCAAAAACTCGGCCCAGTGGGCCTCTGGTATCAGTGGTGCTCCCACCACGACCTCTGCCTCTACTCGGCCCAGGAGCAGATCCCTGAGTCGTAGGGCGATCTGGAACTCTTTGTTGTCCCTGAATCTGCTGTTGCTGAGGTGGCCTCTGCCCACCTCCCGCTACACTGGCAGGGGAAGAACCCTGTTGAGATGAAGCTCCGCCTTGGCGGCAGTAAACAGCTCTGTGACCTTGCCTACCACATGTGTAGCAAGTCACTAGTGGCCTCGTGCACTCGGGCCTCATATGTCCTGGGTCACCACGGTTAAAACACTGACGTCCCTTATCTGCAACCGGTGTAGATGAGGGCTGACTCTGGCGTCTCTGACCACGCCAACCACTAGTAGCACCACCAGTACCACTGGTCTGCCCTGTACGCTGCCTCTTCTCAGGCCCTCCAGTATGAGAAGCTCTCCTCTATACAGCTCGCTCCCTCTCATAGTCGGAAACTTTGTCCTGATAATCCATCAGAGACTCACAGTGGAAACCCACCATATAGGTCCGGGTAGTATCCCTCAATCGTCGGGAAAAGAGATAGACATGCTGATCTGCAGAAGGTGCAGTTGGTCCCAGTAATGCCAGCTTCTCCTGAAACCTCCTGATAGCCTCGGAGACTGGTACATCCTCAAACCCAGCCTCCACAAAATCCCGCAGTTTCTCCCTCCTCAGTGAGGCAGGGCAGAAACGCTCTCTGATCATAGTCCTCATATGCTCATAACTGGTAACTTGACCCCGTACTGATCTCCACCAGTGTTGTGTCAAGTCCCGGAATAAAGTCTGAACCAACTCAATATGTCTGTCCACTGGACATCTAATGGACTCTAGAGCTGAGTCCACATGTCCGATCCAGAGCTCAACCTCTAACCCCACCTTCCCAGTGAAAGGGGGTACACCCATCTGATGAAAAGCCTTCAACCAAGTGTCTGGTTTAGGCCCTCTATGCTCCTCCCGAACCTGAGGAATCTCAACAGCCTGTGCCTGTACAGCTGGCACCTGTGTAACCCCGTGGGATCTCTCAGATGGTCCCTCCTGTGCCTGTAAATTTGGGGCACGTCTACCGGCTCTGGCAGCCTCCTCTACTTGTTTGATATAAGCTCGGTAACTACCTATTACCGGGTAAGTCTCAATATATCTAGGACGGAAATTCAGTACAAACCGGATTATCTATCTAAGGATTAAGTAACCCCTTACCGGGTAAGTCTCGAAAATTACCTAACTTAGATAGTTATCTGGCACATCTCAATCCAATAGAGGTTTTTCGCCTCTATTACTTATGGTTAATCTACTTCTATATTCAAGGAGGAATATCACCTAGTAAGTCTCAATACCAACTTAGTTTGCTAGCTTAGAAGGTTCTAACCTAGATTCATTCCAAATCAACCATAGGGTTTCAAGAAATTTCATACCAAAATTAACATACAACCTAATGCATCATAGTCCAAGCAATAAATAAATATTTATCCACCCTATAATCACAATGATTCTAGCCAACAATCAACAAATCAAAATCTGGAAATAAAATGAAAAAAGACAAACAATTCATGAAATAAAAGTGCAAGAGAGTGAAAAGAAACAAACTCAGTTTTATAACTTCAATATTCAGCAAAGGAAGTAAATCTTTATCACAAACTAGTTTCGATCAAAATCAAACAGCAAAGTCTAAATCGTTCACTCTAAACTCTAATCTATGTCAAGAAGAAGAAGATGATTAAAGTGGGAGACAAGGTAGGAGACAATAGAACTCTAGGATAGAATATTAGCTCTCAATCAGAACTCTAAAACAGGCCTAAATCGAACTACCCTTGAAAAATATTCAAGCTTTCCTTTTATACCCAAACCTCTGCTAAAAAGCATGGGCTGGATATAAAGGGCTTGAAAATAAAATAACGCGTTGAAAATAAAATAACGCGTTGAGATAGGAAATCCCGGATGATAACATCTAAGTTAGGGTGATCAATGATCATGTAACCAGGCATTGTCGTTTGACCATCACCTTGACAAATACCATTGTAATATTATTAAGATCTTTGTTACGATCACTTCCACGATATGAGCAGCACCATGTAAACAATGAGAGACATCACCTATGTGATAATTGTTAGTTGATTTCAAGATTCTCGGCCAACTAGTAAACAAAACATAAATAGTCAAATGGTCAATAAATAAAGGATGAAAAATAGTAGTTAGAACTCCATCCACCAAACCTCTCCATCATTGAATATTCCATGCATGGATAACTAATTCTTCTCGAATCACCAAATCACAATAGCAACATGGACAACATAGCACTAATCGTAGCAAAACAATATAAAGTAGTTAGCAAGCAGTTATGAAAGAAAAATGCATTGATATTAGAGAACTATTTTCAAATAATAATTTACTGTAAGAGAACATAACACTTAGAGAACAAGTCAATATTCATAGTAAACATTTACTAAGAATGTCACACTTAATTGCTAAGATCTACCTTCTGCAACTTATTAGTCACAAGTCTTGAAATCTTTACTAAACAGATATTCATAACCTTTGTTTTTTTATTTCAATTCCTGGTTTCTTTAGTTTGCAAATTTTATCCCAACGTATCAATGAGTGAAAATTTTGCTCCTTTGCTCCAAAAAATGGCTATTAATTTGATCTAATTTCTTATGGATGAATGATGGGAGTGTAACACCCCGAATCCGTAGGACTCGAGGCGCTACTGGCCTAGGATCTCACAATGGATCCTGACCCTAGCCTAACAACAAATTCATTGGATCTTACAACAAGGCACAAATAGATTAAAACCAAAACATAAAATTGTAATATATAAATCAAAAGTTTTATACAAGGTACCGCTGAGTACAATCAAAACATATACTGTACATAACAAAAGATCCCACATCCCACGATAACGACCTAGTGTAAGGAGCCCTCAGCGGATCACCCACTCTGGATCACTCTGCAGTTCTCCTAACCTGCAAAGGATCTACAACACGGTATAAAACCGTTAGCTAACCGTACACATATATATAGAAGATGCAAGAGCACAAACACACTTCAGGAATCATAACATATAAACATGATGTCACACATTTACCCGGTTAATTATCTTTATATAGTCCAACACTCAAATCGTATAAATATCTGCATATGAATATATGTGACACGAGGAATATATAATCCTCGCCTCTGAGTACTATAGCTAGCTGGAGTGGTATAAGCGCACCTTCCCGTATACCATAAGGAGTGGTACGTGCCCTTCCCGTATACCAGATATAGCCTGACTATAGAGAACCTCCCAGACTCCACTACGGGATGAAAGGCAAGTTGTCACAACACTACAATGGGCGGTCACTAAATCATAAGTCGGTAATAGTCACTATCGCATGCTATAAAGCATATAACAAACACCACTCATGCATACATCCAATATAAGGATGGTAGCTAAGTAAGTCATATGGACTTACCTCAACCTCGGAGTAATCTCAACCACGATCTCAAACACGATCCACTCCAATCTGGAGGATAGCACTACCTAATAACAAGGCATAACAAGATATCAAACTCCTATCACTCAAAGGGGTCACACCTAGACCCAAGGGATCCATAAGGATCGTATCCAACTTATAAACCTCAAAGCCCTAACCGGCATATAACGATATCATACTCATCATCATTCTATCCTCATACACATACCTAGCATTCTACTACCGCTCATACTAGGAAAGGAAAGGATCTACACTACTCTAGGTAGATCCGAGACAAGACGCACTGCGTGACAAGAGGGACGCAGGGGCGAAGCAAGGAAAACCGCAGGCGCGGCGACACTCGGCCGCAGGCGCAGTGAAAGTGGCCGCAGGCAAGCGCAGGCGTTGGGACCGTGGCCGCGGGGGCGGCAGCTTCCGGGCGCGGGTGTGGTGACAAGGTTCCCGCAAGGGCGGCGGCTTCCAGACGCGGGGGCGGCGACAGTGCAGAACGTAGCCTCCCGAGTTCTCTTTCACTCTTCACGTGATCAAATCACGTCTTCATCATTCCATGGTCAAGCACATACATATACATACACATTCTAATATCAATACACATTCAAACACATCTAATCCTAAGCTAGGAAAGAGGAAACAAGGAAGAAAGAAAGGAAGGAGAAGCAAGGAGCTTACCTCTACTGCAAAGGCCTAAACAAGGAAAGATCACAAAGACCAGAAGTTGGCTCCCAAGCTTAGCAATACACACATATGCTCAGCATCATCAACCACACAACAAAACTCTTCCAAACTCCAAGAAAAACAAGCACAAGATCAAAGAGAGGAAAGGAAGCAAGAAGGACGTGAGAAGCTGAAGAAATAAAGATGGAAACCCTTGCTCAGAAGCCAAGGAAGAAACTTAATGAGGAAGGAAAAGAAAGGGTAAAGCATGAGTCCAACCGGTCAACAAAACCGGCTGCAGCCGCAAGAAACCGCAGGGGCGGTTCCCTGAGCCGCAGGGGCGGATAACTAAACGAACCGCAAGGGCGGCTCCCTAAACCCGCGGGGGCTGTTAAGACCAAAACAAGCTCCAAAGACTAGGCTCTTACAGGGAGGATGGAACTTTACATCTTAGAGATAGATTTTGCATTAAGATTTGCCTTCATCAAAACCATTTTGTCTTCTTGATAAAGAGATGTTGCTTTCCAATTTGTTAATTATAGTCTAGATCTTTCAATATCCTCGAACCTTGATTTATTCACGTGCAAGGATGATGGGTCAGTTGTAGTAAATTGATTGTTGAATTCACAAGGATCGCGTTTGACTTGAAAAACACTAATTATTAATTATTCTAAGTAAAGGACGAAGAGAAGAGAAGAAGAAAGAGAAGAGGGAATTAAAATATGTTTTTTGGTAAACAAGGAAAATAAGAGAAAAACTTATTATTGTTGTGAGACAAATAATAGAAGGAGGTGATCTCACCATAATGAATTAAAGTAATATTGCATATATAAACTCATGAACATTGTAGGTAATTATCTAAAATAGCCTTTGACATAGACAAGTAAAGACCGTATTATCCAACTTGATTGTGCTCTCAATCCAGCAATTGTGTCAAGTAACAGGAAAACCCTTTGAGAATTTAGAATCACATAAAAGACCAAGAAAAAACATCTGGCAACAATATAGGTCATGTGTTTATTCCGTATCGTTCTTTCACAAACATATGCGAAATTTACCTTAAAAACAATATTGGGTTATATTTTCCTAAAAAAAGTATTCACACATGGCTAGTTTTTTGTGTCGGTCTCAAGAGTGACGAGTAAGGATGAATTAAGGATTATGATTAGTGAACTCGCATACAAGATACCATAAATAATGTAATATACGAATGAGTTTTTTTATAATGTATTATAAGGTAAAATAATTTTTTTCATTTGTCAATCCTTTATTAATTTCATACAATTAATCACATGGGATTTTTTTTATTTTTATTTTACAGGTAATGCTATCGAAAGATCTTGATACCTCAACTTTAATCATAAGTATCATAAATTTTGTCAACTTCTATATGCTTGTTAGCTATAGGTGATAAATACTTTATTTTTTTAATTATTTTATATCTAATATTGTATCATACAAATTACTTAGAATATATATATATATATATATATATATATATATATATATTATTTTCTTATTAGATATTGTTTTCTCACATATATAATTTATGGAAAAAAAAAATTTTAAAAACAGATTCAATCAATTTTTACAAGGAACGGTTCTATACAATCAAGTATTAGTGTTAAATTAGTTTTATGCTATTGGTTCATTATGCTTTTATTTATTTTTGTTGGAATAAAAGTAATGTTTGACACTCCTAAGGGGTAAGGGAAATAATATTAGACCTTCTTTTCTGCAATGTAAGGGTCGGACTATCTCCGAGTAATTAATACTTAACCCATTTTCAATATAATAAAAGTGTGTACATGTGCGTTGGAGACTAGTAACCACCGACTCTCCTTCCCACAAAAACTTTTTTAAAAAAAGAAAGAAAGAATTAATATTTAGTTTATATCATCAGCATTCGCAAATTTCAAATCTTTTCTTAACAAATACTCGTGCAGAGGGAGGATAACCATTATAGCAAGTGGTAAGGGAAATAATATTAAAAGAATGTTAAAGGTCATTTTTGAAACAAAGGGAGGATAACCATTATAACAAGTTTCCGTCAGGTCAAGATTCGTCACGTCTTCAGGGAAGTCAATTCCGTCAGGTCAAGGATGCGCTAGGTTGGAGCTCCAAGAGATGATCCAAGCTAATTTTTTACCGTGCAGTATAAAAAAATTATAAAAAAAGGGGGAGGATAACCATATTCAAATCAATTTTCTATTATTTTAACCAAACAACTATAAAATTATAGAAGTTATAAGACCACCCACAATGGGGTATCTAACTATTAAAATATAATAAGTATCTAGTAAATTGTGAAATTTTGAACCAAAACTCTTCTGAAAGTTTTGAAGTTAGATACAAGAGAGAGAAATTTGTAAGCTTTGTGATTGGTGACATATGGTAATAGGAGAAACTTTCACATTTTTCATTTTTTAAGTATTTTTGATTTGTCATTAAATAAATATTCCGAATAAAATAAATATATTTTGACAAATTTATAATTTTAAATATTCATAATTTATTTTTCTCTATTCATAGAGTCCAATATTGAATATATTTAGAATAATTTTTTTTTATATAGAAAATGAGTAATGATTTATTTTTTAAGATGTTTTTGATATTTATTACATAAATTAATAATGTAACACATAAAATTAATACATTGAAGTTATAATGCATACAAAATAATATTATATATATTTAAAATATAAAATAATTATAATTAAAAGTAATTAGTGTAAGTAATGTATTAATCTAACGATGAATTTTGATATTTATTATAAATTTAGTAAATTTGACACAATTATGAATAAATTTAAAAAGTATCCGATTTTTAAAAATTATATAAATATTTTGGGTAGATAAATATAAAGTTAAGAAATGAGAAGTAAGAAACTATGAATGTGGAAAAAAAGTAAGATAAGTATTATAAGTTAACGTGACAAATAGAGAGTGTTAAGAAACTTTGTTAATATACTCACCATTGCACATAGTCTAATAACTTTTGAGCATTCAAATAATGAATAAGACTTTAGCTTCAGCAACACAAAAACAAGGTAGGCTAGCATTTAACACTTTCCGAAACCATGAGCACTCAACACATGAAAAATGGAAATTAACCCAATTACCATGTACTAGAAATTACCTCATATTAAATTAGAAATTTCAACCAGCAAACAAAGAAAGAAAATTTTTGTTTTAAACCAAACATATGAATGGTCTTCAACCGATCACCTACTTATTCATAAAACAAAAAGTAGAGTTTCTCAAAATGTACAAGCCAATCATTCTGAATCACACAACAATACAACATGCAGCTAAAAGAGCCATTTGGGTTGGTTCAAAAATGTAAGCCGGGACTCCATCTCATGTCTTCAGTTAGCATCGAACGTGAATGCTCTTATCCACTCTATACCCACAATGTGGGGATGAAAACCAAAATGATGAAGTGTGATTAGAATAGACGCTGTCCTGTTGGCTGCTGTGAATCTGAATTTGAGCTAGCTGGTTTTTGAGAGGCTTCAGGAGAAGGAGAGCTTTTACTGGGAACAGGAGAATTTCCGGAAGGAGGCATGCACCTTTTCGAGAAAAATGTTGCAATGCTTGGGGCTCTCGCGACTCTCTTCTCTGTTAAGCCAGTAAACAACATGCTATTGTTAAGGGAGATCAGAGACATAAAGGTCAAAGGAAAATAAGAAATGAATCTCAAACCTGGTGTAATGGGAAGTCCCAATTTGACCAAAATCTCTTTCTTCACCTGCATAACAAATACAACCTTGAGGATCATAAACTCTAACAAACTATCCAAAACAAGAACAGTCTTTCAAACTTGTGTCACATAAGGCCATTTGTTTTGCACAATAGACTACACCTGTACATTATCCAGTACTTATTTGTGCTTTAAGCTCCTTAAAATGTATCAAGATTTCTCAACACTCCAAAGTACAATACATATAATTGTTGGGGGGTGAAGATGCACCAACCTGCCACCTGTTGTCCACAAAATCTGATATCTGACGCACTATATTTCTTAACTGCGCTTTGGGAGTCTTGGGAAATTTCTTCAACAGGGAATCAAGGACCTTGTTCATACCATAGGGGCAAGACTGGATAACAGACACCTGCAAGATAAATAAACATCAATGATAATTGATTGAAAAACTCCAGCTTCATTGCTGTATTTTTAAACATACAACTCCCAGAGAATAGTAAACTTTAGAACTGTACAACTTACCATTTTTTGCAAATCAAAATCTTGTGTTGATGTCGAGCTTCCTGCTGATAACATACAACTTTTTCTACTTGGAGTGCAAGTTTCTTGATCCTCCTCATTCCTCAAGATGTCTTCAGATGGTACCTCCACAATCAAACCATCTGGAAAGGGGCGCATTGCAAGAGCTTGCAAACACATCTGCTCAACTTTGAGGGTACCAGTCAGATTGTCACTAGATAGCAAATGAGCATTCTCGTGCATTATACTTATTATATGAGGTTGATTCTTTCGAAGAGCATGATCAGTCAAATTGTGCAGATGCTTCAGCTGCCGAAACCAGATGGAGAACTCCTCACTATCAGCTCCAGGTTTACTACTGGGTGAAAGTCCGGCATCATCTTCATTGATACAAGGTCTCCGATCATTCTCTACTCCCTGCATTGAGATACACTTCACACTATAATAAAGCAATCATTGGGAAGCAAATTTTTATGCTCCATCAATCTTGGATAGGGCATGGTGCAATGGTATGTGATCAAAGAACATAACTTCAGGTTATAGGGCTACATAGTGTTTGTTGAGCACAGAAGTTTTTCTACAGCATATAGGATTCACAAACAAGTTCCTGAACAACTTTCTTTCAGGCATGAGATCCTCATATACTGGCTCAAGTTTAACTTGAAAGTCCATGTTCCAAGGCATATGCAGAAGTAGGTATATAGTGAACCTAAGGTGCTCAATATTTTAGAAGAGAACCGCAGAAAGTAAAGAACATCACATTTTAGTATTTTTTGGAACATTTATAATCTTAAAAATTTTAAAAACTAGTACCTCATTCTCTGAAAGATATCCATCAGGCACAAAAAAACCGTCTTCGCTTTCATCTTCATCTTCAGCTTTTGAGAATCCTTCTTCCAGATTTTCATCTTCATCCTTTTCACATTCTGATAGGCTTTCACCAGGTTCTTCCTGTACCATTACAAGTAAAAATGGTGGGGGAAAAAAACTTTCAGCTCATGAAACTACACTTCATGTGTTAGAAATCAAGCATTGGTAACACTTATTAATATTCAAAATAAAAATAATTGAGTACCTCCTCCCATTCTTCATCACTGTCAATGTCATAATCCAACTCAGGATCCTTCTTAAATGGACAGCGCAGCCCAACAACATGACTGCATCATTTCAAAGAAAATACAACAGATGCATAAAGTGATAAAATATTTAACTGCTGAGAAACCTGATGCAACATCAATTATATGAGGAATAATGAAGTTGGAGCTGATAATTTTACAATGGAACCAAAAGTAGGAAGAACTCTTATAGGTGGCAATTCCCCACCACATAAGAAGTGATGCCTTCTGGTAAAAAACCCAATCTCAGTATAAAAAGGATCACAAAGTTCATCTGGAACATTGACCATTCATTTAGTAACTGTGCTTGAAATTCATAAAGAATTGTATGGTATCAAAATTAAAACATCTTTTTATATCCTCTTCCAAAGCAGAAATATATATATATTGAATTCAAAAGAAAAGGGGATTTCACAAGAGCTGCACACTAAGATGAGAATATAATGTTGTCTTACCTTTTCTTAGGCCAAACACCATAAAACGCAGGCCTGTTACTCTTGTCAAACTGCAGTAGCTGCCTACTTTGTCTAGACTTCCTCGTATCAGAGCTGAGCTTGGTATCATAACCCTTGTCATCCATACTTGTTTCTTCCCATCTGCCTGTCAGGCTTCCTATCCTCATTTCATCATCTTGTTCTGATCCTTTAATGTCACTTAACTTCAATTCTTTAATGAATGCAGTTTTAGGCTTTTGGCGTGTGCCCCAATGTTTCCTGTTCCCATGTCTGGTAAATTGGGCAAGACTGTGCCAAGAGTCCACATGAGACCTGCCAAATAAGAAAATGTAATCACTTAGGGAAAAGGGACTACATATGCAGTTGTATTTAGCTCCTGTTGACTGTTTCTATTGCTTACTTGCGAATTTCTTTTATATCAACTGCATCCTTCTGCAATAGAGCACAATCCATCAAATGAGTTGTTGACTGATGTTTATCATCACTTCTATTTGATACATCAAAAGTTGTAGCATTGCATGAAGTTTGATCATCACATGAAGCTGAATTTTCTTTGCTCAGTTTGAGAAAACGTTCCATAACTGAAGCTTGCTTTTGTATAGTGCGCTGCTTCTTCTGCTCAGCTTCTTCTTTCTCCCGGCGCCGCTGATCTTTCTCTACTTCCTCTTGCTTCCGCTTGAGCTGTTTTCTCATTTCGGATTCTTCTTTTTCACGACGCTTCACATCTTCTTTTTCACGACGTTTCGCCTCCCTATCCGCCTCTTCTTGCAACCTCTTGAGGTCCTTTTCCTGTACCATGAGTAAAAATTTAGCACATAAAAGCCTCTGATAAAGTTGAAGATGGCCGCAGATTACTGTAAAAGGGAACTGGGGCCAACACACCAATTAGGTAAATCAACTTTCATATCCAAAAGTTCTAGAGAGATGACGGCAAAATATAAAACATGGATGGCGTCCTCTCTACACATTTCCACCCATCACTTTGAAAACTTTTATAATTGAGTAAATATTTATGCAATTAAAAGCAACATTAGTTGTTCAGAAGTGAGGTCATATGTCACTTTTCACTGGTAATGTAGCATAGTAATGGCTAGTTGGCTACTGATGTACCTCAGCTCAAATAAAAACTTATGGTATTACTGTCACGATTTTTTTAAGCATATAAACCAGTAACTAGCATGACTATTAATCCCATTAGTTCATGCACAACCAACGCCTATTCAAGATATGAGATGGAAGATGATAATTAAAGGAAATACAGCCACCTACGTTTTGCAATTTTTCCTTTTGGCGTTCACGATCCAGTCTTTTCTTCTCCTTTTCCTCTTCACGTTTGACTTTCTCCAATTGTTTGATAAGAAGCTTTTCTTCTCTCTTTGTTCCCTTCTCAGCTCTGAAACAAGTAGGAAGATTACCAATTATTGTCTTGATAAGAAGAAAAACAAGAATAACCACATACACCAACTGCAGAGAATTATACATCTCAGAGCCATCATTTTTCTTTGAGGTTTCAGCTACCAAGCGAATATCTGCCTCGCTCAGGACCTTGCTCAGCTTATCTGATGCTTTCCTCAAATCATTGCCATAGCTCCGGCAATCCATAGGATTAGGATTTTGCAGTAAAGATAACAAGGCTGCAAGGGAATATAAATATCAAGAATGGTTTCATTTACCAAATCTGCTAATTTTCTAACATACACAGACGACAACATATTCTAAGAAGCATAGATCTAAAAAATATACATGAAAAACAGCAAAGACAGTATGTATGCATAGTGGCCAGACACACATATGATCACATGTTAAAGGAGAGCAGTTAAAATAAAATATATAGCTCAGATGTTGAGAATTTGTCTCCGGAGATCTTAGTGGACGTCGTTATTTGAAAACATATTGTAAAATACAAATAAAATTCAGAGAAAAGCCAAACACTTTCAGTTTCAGTTATAAACATGATTTATGATTACCAGATATTGCAGTGATCCTCTCATTGATCTTTTTCCTACAAGTCCGGCGAATCTTCAGAGCTCCACGTAGATCAGTGGGTATCAGTTTCATATCCCTGGTCTGGAATGCACAAAATACAACATCAAATATCACAAGAACACACAATTCATCCTACCATCAATAAAAATATCAAGAATACAATCAGCATATTATAAAGAATACACCAATTACACCAATACTACTGACAAATTTATATAGCATACGACTAGATAGTCAGTTAGAAACTAAACAGCCCATCAAATTGAAATATTTTATTTATCAAATGTGACTTCAGCACCGCAGGGAAAAAACCTAGTATAGACACGTATCAAAATGCATGATAACCCATGGATATAACAAAATTGAAATATTTTTGTTATCATCTATTCAATTCATTATTTGATGCTAAGCCCTCCAGATCTATCCATTTATTTATGTGCATGTGTATAGATCAAGATACAAAAAGAAATACCTCCCAGCACCAAAGGCACGACTCTGACTCATCTTCCAGCACATCGCCTTCATCGATCCGGAGACCATAGCAAACCCTCCGTCCAATGTAGATAATGTTACTCTTCACACTCGCTACGGTAACCGTGCTGCCTCTCTCCTTCAATATCTCGAATATCTGACTAGAAAGCTTCGAGTACGAAGCACTCTTCTCCTCCAACAGTACAGCTATCATCGCGTTCACATTACTGCTCGAACAGCTTGCTAAATGAGACTCCGTAAACGTAGATACTCCATTCTCGCTCCCCAACTCCTTGAAGTAGTTAATCAGGCTCTGAAGTTCCCCATTCAGATCCCTAATTTTCGCTTCCCTGTCCCCCGCGACATCGGCCACTAAAGAGATCTGGTTATCCCTCTTCCGCTTCACCGATTGATTTTTCTCTCCGGTCTCCTCCGGCAAACCAAAGTCAATTACAACCGTCTCCGCCATGAGTACAGCCAGTAGTGAACACCCAAATGACCGCGGCCGACAACTGACAAATTAGGGTTTTCGAAAGAATAAAACCCTGAAAGAGATATCAACTTGGAAGGCGTAGAACAATCCCTCCGAGGATTGAATTTTCTACTCGTCCAGGGGAAAATGGAATTACGGTGGTGGAAGATTTTGTTTATGATATTTGGCGGAGTGGGAATATGAGGGGCGAGTTTGCGTCATTTCGGGAGATTCTTCATTTTCCCGCCAGACGACACAAAGGAGGATGTGGAATTTGGCTCCAAAAAAAACACAAAATATTTCGCGTCGTCATTTGGCGCGCTTGTTTAAGTTTCACGCTGGGTGCTCAAACATCCAAATTTGGAGACAGTCTCGTTGGTTAAATTGGGCTGGGCTTCATATTGAATTGGGCTTGACCCGTTACTTTAGTTTCCATTCTTACTTCTCTGACATCCAAGTCATGGACATGCGGCCCATGCCCAACAACTCTTGGATTTATTGAATCTACTGTACATAATACTAAAATAGAACTAAATAAGTACACTTGTCGTCCTCAGATTAACCCACCTCAACTTTCGTCACGTGTCAACACCATATTATACCACGTCGGATTTCGTCACATGTCATTCTCACATTAAACCGTATATTTGATAATTTTAATTATGAAAGATTATTTCTAATTTTAACTTGCTTATTTTATCTTCACTCAAATCTTTATTTTAAAAAATGACCAAAAATAAACTATTGAGCTAATATTTGGATATATTATACAAAAGAAATTCATATATCTTAATTATAATGCATAATATTCCTTAAATTATATTTTTTTAATTTCATATTTCACATTCTTTAGTTGTAATGATTAATAATTTATTTACAACTTTTTATATAGGTTGTTGATGATGTAATTTGTTGTTGTTTTTTACATAGTTTTGTTATTGTTTCATTTTAAATTCTCAGTTTTTAGATATATTTATTCCTTCTTTTACATTAATATCATTTAAAATTATATTTTTATATGGATCGCAATAAATTATTTACCATTAAAAAAATTTAGTTCAAAATTTACAAATCCCTACAAGGTACGGGTACTAAAATAGTTGTATTGCTAAATTTTCAAAACTAAAATTAATGAATTTTATGATAAATATTAGATAATCTAAATAATTTATACATATACCGAGTGATATAGATAATTTCCATTTTTTCCTCTAAAAAACCACAAAATAATGAATTATCAAACATTTTGTTATAAACACAAATACCGCATAATTCGTGTAGGACACGGATATTAAAACTAGTATAATATTAAAGTAGAAGGAATTTAGGTGACATGTCGTTCCCACTTTAAACCACCTAGGAATTTGCCACTTGTCGTCCCTAAGTTAACCACGTCATATTATGTCACCTCATTTTTATAGATTTTTTTAGTTCTATTTATGGTTATGATAATAATCTTATTGTCTTTTAAAAATAAATTGATATTATGTTATTTTGTACCAATTATAACTATATATGATTTTATTGGCTTAGAAGTTTCCTTTCTATGACTATGTGTCATATTGATATCATGCAATATAATTTTAATTTTATTTCACTTAATCAAAGATAAGATTACTATGTAAACTAATATTAATTTAGATAGTATAAATAGTTCTAATATCTTTATCAAATTGAATAATAGAATTCGTGAATATTAGTCAAAATATTAACTAGATGGGTGTTTTTTGAGAAAATTTTCGTTATTCTTCATAGAAGTCCGCCATTATCACCTTACATAGTTAAGCAAGTAATCTCTAAAAATCTAAGGCCAAAAATTAAAAGAAATACATTTACGATTTGTTAAATTGTTTTTTTCAATTGTTTGGTGAAAAAAAATCTCAATATATTTTGATTTTGATTTTTATAAAGCTATCTAATTTTCTTAGTTATTATTTTAAATTGTTAATTTGGATTGTAACTAATATAGTTTTTAAAACATCAGCCTAAAATTAAATAATACATTTAGACTTTGTTGGTTTATTTTTTTTAAATCATTTTTTGGTGAAAAATATATAATAAGCTTTCTTTGAGTTACTGTTTTTATGAATTTGTTTGATCTACTTGAGATTATAAAATCTCAAAGATTTTGTGTTATTGAGGTGATAGCATGTGTTTAGTAGATTTTAGATTCATGCTTTTAGGGTTAATTTTAGCATGTTTTGACACGAGTCGTATACTTTGTTACTAGTTTTTAAAACTTTTAGTATGAAGACCTACACTTTTTTGTCTTCGTTTTCGGGAGATTTGGGGGTGTTTATGTTAGAGAAGTTATGTTGAAGACTTGATAGGGAATGATATGAAGTAGGGGAGATCTTTGACTAAAGGTTAGCAAGGAGGGTCATGCAAAGAAGAAATGAAATCGTACAAAGAACGGAAATAGAGCTAAGGAGCTGCTCGTGCAAAAACACCTGTTGTTTGTGCATGTTTGTGCGCTTGCAGCACACGTTCATGTGACGTACGCTTTGAAGAAAGCATGTTCTGAAGCCGTTGTCGGGTTACACGATTGTGCAATGCCGTTGCACGTTCGTGCAACCTACATTAATTGCCTGCCTTTAAGGAATTTTTGTGATTCCTTAGCTATTTAATCCTCTTTATAAAGTTTTAGGGGTTTACATTGAGTCATTATCATATGAGCTTTAACCTACTTTGAAATTAGAAAGAAAGGAGGTTTGAGAGGAGATTTTAGAGTTCTACTATATTTCTTCCTCTTCGTTGAAACCTTGTAAGTTGACGATGTTTGTTGTTATTTTAGTTTTTGTTTCATGTTTCGCTTAAGCATGATAATTTTGAATGTCTATCAATGATATATAATGGATTTAAATCTCCAATCTTGAAATATTATTCTCATATAATTCAATTAGTTTGTAATTCACAATTTTCAACCAATCTACTATATATAATACTAAAACAGAAGTGTATAAACCCACGTATCATCGTCTCATTAACCCACATTGGATCTTGCCAAATGTCATAATCACATTAAGCCACCTAGGATTTTGCCACATGTCACTACCACAATGAGCCACATCATATTTTGCCATATGTCTTATTTTTATTTAAGTAAACTATTTTCAATTTTATTTTATTTAGTTTCTTAAATTAAATTATGATTTGATATGTAAGAAAATATTATGATATAAAAATTAATTTTTTATATTTAACAATATACTCTACTTATGTGTTAGAAATTTATATTATAGAGATTTTTAAATCAAGTTATTATTAAAACAAGATATATGATTGTTATTTTCTTTGTACATTTCAACAATTGGATGTTTTGAATATAAAAATTATAATTAAAATAATTTGATATATATTAAGTATCATCTACATTTTTTAAATTAATGATCAATTTAATGTATTTTATAAAAAAATGACAAAGTCCATTATTCATTAATGAAAATATTGAACACATTTATTATAACTATATATAATTATCACATTATGATTGATACACCTTATTTATGATAGTCTTATAAAAGAGTAATCCTATACAACTTTTTTTTTTTTTTAAGTTTTAAATTTTAGGATTCATTTTAAAATTAATTTTAAAAAAATTAAGTAGAATTTTTTTTTAAATACAATCATAATAACTTATATTTTAACACATGTAATATATTATGATTAAAAATTTAAAATATAAAATATTCTTATAATAAATTTATTGTAAGTTTGTTGTAAATAGTTATATGATTGTTAACTTATATTGCACTAATTTATTTTAATTTATAAATAAATTTTGTACCATCCCGTGCAAGGCACGGGTACTATCCTAGTTTGGATACTAAAATCAACAAACATTTATCACTTTTATTTTACCGCTTTTGGCTTTGAGAACCGGTTTGAGGTTCGTTTTTAATTCACAACTAGTGTATTACCCGTGCCCTGCACGGGTGTTTTTTTTATATATTACTAATAAAAATAATTCTTATATTTTTGTAAATGTGTAATAAGATAATAAAATAAATTTAAATAATAGAAAATAAATTTCATTTACATTTTTTTAATTATTTAATTTTGAAAATATTAATAAAATGTCTAAGACATTATCCTATTTTTAGAAGATTTTAGATTAATTTCTTTTGATAATTGGATTTAAAAACCACTTTTTAAAAAAGATTTTGGCGGTTGCGTTAAACCTGGTGGCGACACGTGGCTAAAATTGCTTCTGCTTTAATATATACTAGTTTTAATACTCGTGCCCTGCACGGGTTAAACGATAATTGTGTGTCATAAAAAATGTTTAATAATTCATTATGTTGAGAATTTTCTTAATTTTTATGTGATACTTTTTTAAGACTTTAATTCTCACATTATGAATGAAAATGAAGCAAGAATCCAAATCTTGTCATAACAATCGGAAAAGAGGATTTCGGGACAATACCATTTGAGATACTCGAATGTCAAAGTTAGTATCAATCCCATAAAGAATTAGGGTTTATTAAATTAAATGTTAGGGTACGTGACGTTGATTAACGAATATGATACTGTAAAATTAATGAGGTGACCGTACGAAATTGCGTCAAGTATCAGTTCACGGGTTGTTTTAGTATATAAGATGAATAAAAAGTCATAAGTAAAACATATACTAACAAAAAAAAGAAGGATAAAACAAATCATAAAATTTAAATTAATAATATTAAATAATAATAATAATATATTAAAATTTAAATGAAAGATATTTACTTAATATAAGTAGTATGTCTAAGGTAAAAATTATAATATCAAATAGTTAAATTTAAATAGTGAATTACCTAACAATCAATAAGATTAATAGCATATGTCAAGTTATTAAAATAAAAATATTACTAAAAATATTTTTAAAAAAAAGAAAAAGAAAACTCAAAATAATAACAAATATTAATTAAACTCAATAATACCAACTTTAAAAATTATTGAAAGTGATATATACTATTAACGTATTTATAAAAAATAATATAACTTATATTTCTAGAAGAAAAAAAAATTCTAACTCCGGTTTTGATTTGGCAAGTAATTTCTTAGATGTCATTAAAAAATTTAGGATTATGAGTGTAACGTGAATTTGTTTTTTTAAGATGAATTAATATGTTAAAAGTCATAGTTTAAGTAAAATATATTTAATATTTATAAAAAAATTGCAACTTTCTTGAATTTTTTTTTGGAGATTTTTATTCTGATTTTTTAAATACTTTTGTGTAAATGACAAAAAAAAAATTATTAAAATTATTTTCTTTATATTAAAAATTCGATATTTAAAAAAAAAAAGGGAATTAATATAAAATGTATGAGTTTTTATACAAAACTATATAAAGATATCTGAAATTTTTTTCAAAAAATATTTAAATTGATTTTTTTTATATGTGAAAAACTTATTCTATTTTTTTTACTCTTTATTTTAATTTTTTAAAATGAAGAAATAATTTTTTTTAAACCTGTAAAAAACGAATTTTAGAAAAAAAAATAAAAGTTTTTAAGTTTCAGGAAAAAAAATAAAGTTGAAGAATATAAATAAAAAAAATTTTAAGATCATTAAAAGTTTTAAATAAAAAAATAAAATTTATAAGTGTTAGAAAATATAATGTTCAATTGAAAATTAAAATTATAAGCTAACAAAATATTAAGATCTTTAAAATTAGATTTAAAATCTTAACGATTTTGATTTTTAATTATAATTAATTAATGGTCAATTAATAATATACGGGACTAACAAAGAAATTAGTTAGTAAAATATTTAAAATAAATTCGTAAATTAAATATTTTAATAATTTATTTAACATGGTGGGACCTGGATTAACAAAAAATTGACACGTGTAAATTTAATGACGTGGATTCACCAAACTGTGCCACGTGTAAATTTAATGATGTGGATTCACCAGACTGTGCCACGTGTAAGTTCACGGGCTGCTTTAATATATAGATACATATAGGATAGGATAAGATAATTTCTTTTGATAATAATTGGATTTAAAAACCACTTGTTAAAGAATATTTTGATAATAATTGGATTTAAAAACCACTTTTTAAAAAAGATTTTGGGGGCTGCGTTAAACCTGACGGCGACACGTGGCTAAAATTGCTTCTACTTTAATACATATAGGATAGGATAGGATAATTTCTTTTGATAATAATTGGATTTGAAAACCAATTTTTAAGAAATATTTTGATAATAATTGGATTTAAAAACCACTTTTTAAAAAAGATTTTGGGGGTTGCGTTAAACCTGGCGGCGACACGTGGCTAAAATTGCTTCTGCTTTGATAGATATATAGGATAAGATAATTTCTTTTGATAATAATTGGATTTAAAAACCACTTTTTTTATAAAAAAAATTGATAATAATTGGATTTAAAAATCACTTTTTACAAAAGATTTTGGGGGTTGCGTTAAACCTGACGGCGACACGTGACTAAAATTGCTTATGCTTTAATACATACTAGTGTAATACCCGCACCTTGTGCGAGTTTTTGATAATATCGTCTTAAATGTATTATTATTATTATTATTATATTATTATTATTATTATTATATTATTATTATTATTATTATTATTGTTGTTGTTTTGTTTTATTTTATATTCATATATAAATGTATTGAATGATAATTATTTATTGGTTTCAATATTAAACCGCACTTAGTAAAATACAATTATCAAATACGCTACTTGTAATATCTCATTTTGATAATACCATTACCACATGTCCCTTGTTACTCCTTTTCCGTTTGAATAACCAATAACCAACAACAAAACAAAACAACCCTCGTCAAAATACGTTGATTCTAATATCTCATTTTGGAGTCTAAAATTATAAATTTCAACATATATATGTAATCATATAAAATATAATTAATAATGAATTAAACGATTTTAAATTTCAGTAATTAGTTTGGTAGATTTAAAAAAAAAATTGTATTTAGCTCAAAATTAAATCTAATTCATTTCGCTATATTTTTTGTTCCAATCATTGTTAGCCAACTATTAAAGGAGGAGCTTCTAAAATTCAACCCGATTTAAAAAAATAAAAGGATATTCTATTCACTTTAATTTATTTCAACATGAATAAGCTAAGTGATTAAAACAATGGAAAAGTTATGAGTTGATATCCAAAAGTCGTTCTTGGATGAATATATATAGTGGAAACATAATTAGGGTTAACAAAACTTGTAGAGAAAGTTTAAATTTTAATTTTAATTTTAATTCTAATTCTAATTCATAAAAAGAGATAAAATATTTTGATGAGATAGTGTAACAATCTCTTTTAAACAAAAAATACTGAAATTGTTGATTTTAAAATGATTCGTTGAGATAAGAACGAAATTATCGAATTTAATAAAAAAAGAACTTAAATATCAGGATTATATTTAGTTGTAAACTATTTTTTTTATTAAAATTCGATTGCATATATTTTTATTTAAATTACGTGAGTAAAAATTTTGGTGGCTGACACTAACTTCTCAAAATCAATAGATTGATATTATAAATTAGGGTTTATTTTAAATGTTTTTTTTATTTAAATCTAAACACGTAACAAATAAGATATTCATTTTTTTGCATATACGTGATCTAGTGGTTTGATATTATCTGAGATTTCCCAATTTATCAAGATTTTATTGTTAGCATTACCTTCATATTTACGTTGATAAATATATTTTTTAATGTATACTCCTATTATGAATCTCTATCACTTACGTGTGTTTGACTAACATTTTTTTTTGTCTTAATAACTTTTTTAATTTTTTTTGGAATATAATTATTTATTGTAATTATAAATTGTTAAAACTAATTTTAAAATATGTGGACTATAAAATCTATTATTAGTTTACGTGTGTTTGACTTTAACTTTTTTTGTTTTTAACATTTTTTTTAATGACTATAATATTTATTATTATTATAAATATTTATTATTTTTATTTTTATTTTTTGCACTATAAAATTCATTAGTTTGTTAAGTAGGCAACAAAGATTTTTTTTTAATCCGATATTAGAAAATAATGATTTGAATTACGTAATTATAATTGTTTTTAGACGAACGTTAAATCTGGGAGCGACACGTGGCAGGAGAGGCCTGTAAAATTTCCGTTGGCCTGAGAAAAATCCTGGAGGCGACACGTGGCAATAGAGAACTCTGCTTTAATATATATAAGATAGGATAGGATAGGATAATTTCTTTTGATAATAATTGGATTTAAAAATCACTTTTTTAAAAAAAAATTGATAATAATTGGATTTAAAAATCACTTTTTAAAAAAGATTTTGGGGGTTGCGTTAAACCTGACGGCGACATGTGGCTAAAATTGTTTATGCTTTAATACATATAGGATAGGATAATTTCTTTTGATAATAATTGGATTTGAAAACCACTTTTTAACAAATATTTTGATAATAATTGGATTTAAAAGCCACTTTTTAAAAAATATTTTGGGGGTTGCGTTAAACTTGGCGGTGACACGTGGCTAAAATGGCTTCTGCTTTGATAGATAGATATATAGGATAGGATAATTTCTTTTGATAATAATTGGATTTAAAAACCACTTTTTTAAAAAAAATTGATAATAATTGGATTTAAAAATCACTTTTTAAAAAAGATTTTGGGGTTGCGTTAAACCTGACGGCGACACGTGGCTAAAATTGCTTCTGCTTTAATATATACTAGTGTATTACCCGCACCTTGTGCGGGGATGAGTTCAAAAAACTGTTTATACTTAGATTGCTAAGTATGTTTTGAAATATGAGGGGTGAAAAATGAAATTACGTTTATATTGTAACACCCCAAATCCGCGGGACTCGGGATGCTACGGGCGAAACCTCACAATGGGTCCCGACCCTTAGCCTGACAACAATTTCACCGGACCTTTCCAACAAGGCACAAATAAAGGCAAAACTAAAAAACGTTTATATGTATGCGAGACACTGAAATGTAAGAAACTACAACGTGGAAACTCAGCCGAGTCCTCAAAACAATATAACCTGATACGAAGTCTAAACGTACGACAACATCCATGAACAACAACATGAAACAAGACTCAAAAACATCCCCGTCCTATAATGTACAGAGACCCCGGCTGTCCACTCCTCCACCTCACTCGGCGGCGTCCCTAACCTGCAAGTCATCTACAACACGGTTTAAAACCGTTAGCTCCTATTCGAAGCATTAGAAAAGCGGTGAAGGCACAAACACATACATAACACAAAACATAAATCACACAAGTCCAGTTTATCATCTTTTTATTAGTAAGTCATATCCCGTTCTAATTCAACTTCTGTTGTGACACGAGAACCACCGTGGTCTCGCCCCGGTCTCCACTTACCGGCAAGAATGGTACGGATGCACCCGACCATATCACCCGCCGGGCTAGTCGCCGAGATCCCCCTATGTAACACCCCAAATTCGTAGGACTCGAGGTGCTACTGGGCTAGGATCTCACAATGGATCCTGACCCTAGCCTGACAACAAGTTCACTGATCTTACAACAAGACACAGATAGATTAAAACCAAAACATAACTGAAATATAAACTCCAAAGGGTTTATACGGAGTACTGCTGAGTACAATCAAAACAAAACATATAAATACATGATCTAAAGATCCCATATCCCCACAAACGTCCTAGTGTACGGAGCCCTCAACAGGTCACCCACTCTGGATCACTCTGCAGTGTTCCTAACCTGCAAAAGATCTACAACACGGTATGAAACCGTTAGCTAACCATAAACAAATACAAGAAGATGCAGAGCACAAACACACCTCATGAAAATATAAACATGTCATCATGCGATCACACATTTACCCGGTTTATTATCTTTATATCAATAGTCCAGCACACGCATCATATAAATAATATCTATATATGAACGTATGTGACACGAGGAATATAACCCTCGCCTCTCGGGAATGGTGCCAGCTGGAGTGGGAATCCGGTCCCACCTCCCGTGTACCCTATGGGAGTGGTGCAGGTGGTCGGCCCACTGAGCCATACTAGCTTGCCCGTAGAGAACCTCCAGACTCCCAGCGGGATGAATGGACAAGTTGTCACGGCCCTACAATGGACAGTCAATAGACCATAGGTCGGTAATAACAATATCATACACATGCTATCAAACATAGACACACACCACTCAAGCATACATCCATTATAAGGATGGCAGCTAAGTAAGTCCTATGGACTTACCTCAACCTCGGAAGTCTCAACCTCAATCGGCTCCGCTCTGGAGATCAACTCGGCCTAAACAAGATATACAACATATCACACTCATATCCGTAATAGGGGTCACACTTAGACCCAAGGGATCCCTAACGATCATATTCCAACTCGTAACCTTAAAGCCGGAACCGGCATAACCGGTACCGTACTCACTCTCGGTCCAACCTCGTACTCATACCTAGCATGCTACTAGACCGCTCATACTATGAAAGGAAAGGATCTACCTTACTCAAGGTAGAACCGGAACAAGACGCACCTCCGTGAAGGAGAGACGCCGTGGCTGAACACAGGCGACCGCAGGCGCGGCGGCACTCAGCCGCGGGGGCGGTGACACGGGCCGCTGGCAACGCTGGCACGGCGCGGGCGCTGCGGCACAGGTGCCGCGGGGGCGGCGACAACGCAGGAAGTTATCCTGCGGCTTCTCTTCGGCTCTTCTCGTGATCAAATCACGTCTTCACTCATCCAAAGTTACATACAAGTATTACATACATAAGCCCACCTTGGGAGTTCTAGTGATCAAATCACGTCTTCTCTTCGGCTCTTCTCGTGATCAAATCACGTCTTCACGTCTTCACTCATCCTAAGCTAAGGAGATGGAATCAAGGAAAGGAAAGAGAGGAAGCAAGATCACTTACCACCTTGGGAGTTCTAGGCTGCAAGGGGAGACCACACACCTTAGTAGCTGGCTTCCAAGCTCAGCATACATCATCCATCCACCACTAACACAAGTAACACTCAAAAACTCTTCCAAAGCCAAAAGAGAACATGATCAAGATCAAGGAAGGGCAAGGAGGCAAGCAAGGCGTGAGAGTTGGGAAGAAAGATGAAGAAGGAACCATTGATCAGCTAAGGTAAGGAATAAAAAGAGTAAAGGGTAAAACACAGGTCAAAGGAGTCAACAAAGCCGGCTGCAGCCGCCGGAAACCGTAGGGGTGGCAGCCAGGGCCGCAGGGGCGGCACCATGTGCCCGCGGGTGCGGCTGGCCAATCTCGGCCCAAAGCCAATCTCGGCTATGGTCCGATCTCGGTCCGAAAGTGTAACACCCCAAATCCGCGGGACTCGGGGTGCTACGGGCGAGACCTCACAATGGGTCCCGACCCTTAACTTGACAACAATTTCACCGGACCTTCCAACAAGGCACAAATAAAGGCGAAAACTCAAAACGTTTTTAATGTATGTAGAAACCGAAAAGTAAGAAACTACAACTTGGAAACTCAGCCGAGTCCTCAAAACAACACAACTCTAATACGAAACTTAAACCGTACAACATAATCCACAATACGAAAACATAACCCAAAAACATCCCCGTCCTATAATGTACGGAGACCCCGACTGTCCACTCCTCTGCCTCACTCGGCGGCATCCATAACCTGCAAGTCATCTACACAAACGGTTTAAAACCGTTAGCTAATATTCTAGGCATTAGAAAAGCGGTGAAGGCACAAACACATATATAACACAAAACATAAATCACGCAAGTCCGGTTTATTATCTTCTTATTATTAGGTCGTATCCCGTTCTAATTCAACTTCTGTTGTGACACGAGACCCCAATGGTCTCGCCTCGGTCCCTACTTACCGGCAAATAATGGTACGGATGCACCCGACCATATCACCCGCCGGGCTAGTCGCCGAGAATCTCCTAGACTAACGCCGAGTCAGGCAGATTGTCACCGCCCGTTATCATACACTTGGGCCATACAATAATATAAGGTCGGTGGTCCTATTTACCGGTTTAGATGTTATAACAAGAACATAACATAACACACACCACCAACACACATCAATGCTAATACATAGAATACGAGCTAAGTAAGTCCGGAGACTTACCTTGTCCCAACGCTAACTCACACAACGCTCTCGCTTCCCTTGGGAAGAAGCACACAACCTGCTCACAACAAGGTATCCATAAAAACCCGTTCAACACAAGAAGTCTAGGACTTCCACACAAATGATCTACGCAAGATCATTTGACTCACATTCTAGGACCGCATCCTAGAATCTATCATAATCACAGTCAAGAATAATGTAAAAGCCCACGAGGTCTAACACGCTCATCACATTCTCATAAGGTCCCAAAAGCCACTACTTGACATTTCTTCTAAGTTATGCTAGTTCCAACCTATCATGATACTACTAAACATAACTAGATCGAGATAAGATTATTAACTCGAGGGAGAGGGTACTCACGGGACGTCGAAGGATGGAAGACGATCTATGAGTGTCGATATGGATTCGGGGCCTTTATCGGGCTTCGGAACCTAGCATCAAAACTACAAAATTTAGCTCATACGCTAAATTGATCATAAAATATAGTATATAAAAACCTAAGACAAAACTCATTTATAAATTCCGAGGTTAAAAACCGCTAACCCATTTTCCGGGGCAAGTATACGTTTTCCAAACTTATGGGTCATCATCCGTAATTAAAACCTTGGGAAAATTTCCGACAAAAACCCAACAGAGGGTATAAATGCAACAAAATCAGAAATCTGGGTCAAAACTGCAATAACCCAAAAAGCTGGGTACATTATGCAATTAACACAAAATTGAGGGGGTCGAAATGTAATTATACCAAATAAGAGGGGACCCGACCGGAATTAAGCCAAAAGGCTGTTCCAGCCCACGGCGGCGGCGGCGGGGGAGAACGCAGGCGCGGCAGGGCTCCGGCCGGGAGGAAGGCAGCTGCAGGGGCTCCCTTGGCGGCTGCAGACAGGTGGCGGAAAAAAAAAAAGAGAAAAGAAAAGAAAAAGAAAAAGAATAAAATAAAAGGAACGGGATCAAAACTCGATAAAAATAATTTACGGGTTACGGGTCGGAATATTTTCCGAACATTTATTAAAATAATCTACGGAAAAAAAATATATCTATTTTAAAATTTTCCGGACGTTACAGAAAGACTACGACTCTTACATCTCTCCCTCCTAAAAACAAGTTTCGTCCCGAAACTTGTACAAACCCGGAAACCTCTCGGACTCAGCATCGGGATACACTTTCTCTATCGGAGGTATCACAATCCCGCTCATAGGTGGTCACCTATGTCACTCTATAACCTCACACGCATGGATGGAGGAAGGTATCGTCCTAATCCACCCTGCTCGTGTCCCAATAGCATTGGAGGGAAGAACCATCTCTAGCTATACCTAACAGTTGTACTAGCATAGCAAGATCTTAAAAAGATCATAAACACATCAAATCACGGCTAGCACGAAAATAAACACATCATAGCATGACATATAAGCACGTAAGCACATAAGCATATCACTCACCGAGAGAGTACTAAAATCTACTCGGCGATCCTACTGAAACCACTATCCCGACATAGAACTCTGGATAGTTCCTCTGGATACTATCCTCAGTCTCTCATGTAGCTTCATTCGGTCCTTGTCTCGACCACTGTATCCTCAACATAGAAAGGTCCTTCGAACGCAGGCGTCTCATACCTCGCTCTAGGATTGCAATCGAATGCTCAGCAAGAGCGTGGTCCGGCTCGACCACCAAATCGTCATAACTCACAGTGTGTCTCAGATCTGGTATGTAGTCCCTCAGCTCAGACACGTAAAACCCAGGGTAAATCTTCAAATTCTCGGAGACAAAGGAGTCAACAAAGCCGGCTGCAGCCGCCAGAAACCGCAGGGGCGGCAGTCAGGGCCGCAGGGGCGGCACCATGTGCCCGCGGGTGCGGCTGGCCAATCTCGGCTATGGTCCGATCTCGGTCCGAAAGACTACGACTCTTACACCCTAGACTTCACGCAGAGCCTAGGCAAGAAGTCACCGCCCGTTATCATACACTTGGGCCAAAATATACATAAGGTCGGTGATCCTAATTACCGGTTTAATTGTTATAACAAGAACATAAACACACACCACCGAACACACATCAATGCTAATACATAGAATACGAGCTAAGTAAGTCCGGAGACTTACCTCGTCACCAAACCCAAGTCACTACACTCTCGCTTCCTTAAGGCGGAAGCCAACAACATGCTCACAAGAGATATGCATATCAATACATACTCCCACTCAAGAAGTCTTAGACTTCACTCTAGTGATCTATGCAAGATCACCTAACCCTCAAACTAGGAATGCATCCTAGATCCCAAGTACTCATCACACTCTCAACACATGCAACAACCCACAACAGTTTATATCATCATAAGATATTACTCCTCAACCAAAGAGGCACAAGCTATCCTAGAAGATCCATCATGCTCACATGCCCATATCCAACAATTCCATCGAGCCTTAAGGGCTCCTAGGTTCACAACCACTAAGTGGCATTCTCAAGCTACTCTAGGCCATCCTAAGCATGCTACTAACATGATTCAACACAAATCTAAGGAAGGAACGAAGAGTGAAGGAGAGGAGGGACCTACTGTTGCCGAAACCGCAACCGCGGAGTCAAGCTGGCGCCCCCTGCGGACACAGGAGCCGCCCCCGCGGAACTAGGAGCCGCACCCGCAGAGGACTGCGTCGCCTGCCAGGAGCCGCCCCCGCGGTTTTGCCGAGCCGCGCCCGCGCCTTGTGTCACGCCGCACCCGCGGCCGTCCGCTGCCGCCCCCGCGCCCGAGTCACGCCGCACCCGCGGCCATCCGCTGCCGCCCCCGCGCCCGAGTCACGCCGCACCCGCGGCCGTCCGCTGCCGCTCCCGCGGTTGTGCTGAGCCGCCCCCGCGGGTTCTGCGCAGAACGTCGTCTTCTTCGTCTTCGACTTTGGATCCTTGGCTCCAAAGTCCTTCTCTTGCTGGATCTCCTCCAAACACTCACCACGGGTCTTAGACACCTCTTCTTGACCTAAACGAGCTAAGAACCTAGACATGCAAAGAGTTGAGTGAAAACCTCTCCAAGCTTCATCCATGGCCATGGATGAAGGAGGAAGGAAGAAGAAAGTAAAGAGCAGCAAGGAAGAGAGGGAAGGAAGAGGGAGAGCTTACCAACAGCTTGAGATCACCTTTTGCAGTCTACAACAGATCTTCAGCACCAAGGGAGAAGAGAAGAGATCAAAGAGAGGAAGAGGAGATGAGTGTGGGAGAGTGAAAGAGAAACTAACGTGAGAAAGGAGGCAAGGAGGAGAGAGGGAAGACAAAAGTCTGAAAAGTGGGTGTGGGGATCAAGGGGTCAGCTGACCTCTTGTCCCTCACCCAGACCAAGGGGTCGGAAATGACCCCTTGGTATTTTTAACCCGGAACGAAGGGTCGGAACGCGGAAAAAGAGAAAAAACGACGAGTCGGCTCGGGATTTTTTTCTTAGGAATAAATCCCGGCTCTCGGCATCTCGGGATTACGAAATAACTATCAAGTGCTCTAAGTCCGGAATAAAATTAATAAAATTCCGGGCGTTACATATATGGTACTCATTTTTATTAATTTTAATAAATACCATTAAATTTATTTATTACATTAAATTTCGGTGTTCAACAAAAGTTATTATCATTTACCGAATAACTTATCGAATCATGCGTATTCAAAATCTTAATCCTATTAAATCTACCGAAACACCTTTCAATATGAGACCGGCAAAAAATTTGGATACATAATTTTTTATGGAACAACTTTTTGTAATTTTATTCTCTTAGAGCATCACATAAAAAAAATTTGTTTTTAAACAATTCATTGTAAAAATATAATTAAAATATCAAAATACAAATAAAATTTCTTTAAATCAAGAGTACGTTGAATTCTAAAACACTTTTTATAATTAGTTAAAACTTAGAATGGAAATTTTAGGGTTGTATTTGTTGTGATTATCTTGTAGTCACAATATTGTAGGGATGAGTAGAAAGTGTGAAACTGTTTTACATTGATTTTGTGGATTACTTGTTAGATGATGGTTAAATTACAAATTTAATTTTGTAGGAAATATTAAAGTTTTATATGAATTTACCTTACAATATATTTTTTTTAATACAATAATTAATATTTGTTAGATTTGGTTTTACTACTTTCTTTTAAGTACTTTAATTAAATATTCAATAAATATTGGTGATCTTTTTATCGATATCAGATTATGAACGTCATATTTTTAGAATAATCAAAATGTTAGATATAATTCTTATATAAATTTTATAGTTTTTCTTTAAGTACTTTAATGATTTCATTTATATATTCAAAAAAATTTTAAAAATGATTTAGAATAGCCGGTTACCCAATCTATTAGCAAATTTTAATGAAAGTGTAAGTAATAATGTATTAGCAAATTGATAAAGAAAATGGTTGATTAGCCAACAAATTCTCAGGTTATACTTCCACCATTTGGTGTCCCTCATTTTTATGAATGGTAAATTGGTTTTTTGTCATCAAATTTGCTTGATTTTTTTGATAAAACAGTTGATTAGCCAATACTTTGGTTCAAGTTCTCAACGTACAGATCGTTGTTTGAAAGCAGGCGACAATAATGAGAGATTAAGGTGTAAGAGCCTTAGCCTTTGGAGCCACTTTTGGCCTTAGCCGCCCCTGCGTGTGAGTGAGGCCGCCCCTGCGGCTCAGCCATGATCCGCCCCTGCGGCCAGGAAACCCGCCTCTGCGGTTTCCGGCGGCTGCAGCCGGCTTTGTTGACCCTTGGCTTGTGCTTTACTCTTTTCCCTTCTTACTCTTTCCTTGGCTCGTGATCAAGGGTTCTTATTCCTCTTCTTCAGCTTCCTACGTACTTCTTGCTTCTCCCTTCTCCCTCCTTGGTCTTGTGTTGTTTTCTCTTGGAGTTTGGAAGAGTTTTGATGTGAGTTTGATGATGTTGATGATGGATGTTGTTGTTGCTGAGCTTGGAAGCCAGTTGTGTGTGTTGATCTTCCTGGCAACCTAAGACCACAAGTGTGGTATGTGATCTTGCTTCTCTTCTCTTCTTCCTTCCTTAGCTTAGGATTAGATGATTGATCATAGATTAATGTTGTAATGTGTATGTATATGTATATGTGTAACTTTGGATGAGAGAAGACGTGAATTGTTCACGTGAAGAGTGAAAGAAGAACCGCGGGATCACCTTCTGCACTGTCGCCGCCCCGCGGCAAGAAGCCACCGCCCCTGTGGAAGCCGTGCCGCAACGCCAGCGCCAGCGCCTTGCCTGTGTCCCGTGTCACCGCGCCTGCGGCTGATCCCTGCCGCGCCTGCGGGTTGTCTACTCCGCTCTTGCGTTCCTTGATCACGCAGGTGCGTCTTGTCCCAGGACTACCCATAGTTGGGTAGCTCCTTTCCTTTCCTAGTATGAGGGGACTAGTACCATGCTAGGTGTCGGATGATGATGAGTATGATATAGATATGCCGGTTACGGATTTGAGGTTTAGTGTTATCGAGGTTTACGAGTTGGATATGATCCTTATGAATCCCTTGGGTCTAGATGTGACCCTTTGTGTGGTAGTAGATTGATAGGTATATATGTATGCCTTGTATAGGCCGTGTTGTCCTCCAAATTGGAGTGGACGTATCTGAGAGTTGATCATAGTTGGGATTACTTCCGAGACTGAGGTAAGTCCATAGGACTTACTTAACTGTCATCTCTATATTGGATGTTGCATGAGTGGTGTATGTTTATGCTTGATAGTATGTGCTATGATGTTTACCAACCTATGGTATAGTGACTGCCCATTGTAGGGCTATGACAGCTTTGCCCTGTCATCCCACGGGGAGATAGGGAGGTTCTCTGCGGACAGGCCAGAGATGGAAGTGGGACGGGCACTTGCTCCACTCCATAGGTACACTGGAAGTGTGACCAGATCACCACTCCAGCTGGCAACCTCCCCGAGAGCGAGGGTTATATTCCTCGTGTCACATATGTTCATATTGATATTTATATATATACGATTCGTGTGTTGGACCATTTATATAAAGATAATGAACCGGGTAAATGTGTGATATCATGTTGAAGTGTTTAGTATTTCTGATATGTGATTGTGCTTATGCTCATTCTTTATATGTGTATGGTTAGCTAACGGTTTCATACCGTGTTGTAGATCTTTGCAGGTTAGAAGAACTGCAGAGTGATCCAGAGAGGGTGATCCGCTGAGGGCTCCGTACATTGGGATTATTATCGTGGGATATGTGATATTTGATGTACGGATATATATTTCTTTTGTACTCAGCGGTACTTATGTATTACCTTTTGAGATTTATATATCAATTTTAAGTTTTGTATTTAATCTATCGGTGCCTTGTTGTAAGATTCAGTGAACTTGTTGTCAAGCTAGGGTCAGGATCCATTGTGAGATCCTAGCCCCAGTAGCACCTCGAGTCCTACGGATTTGGGGTGTTACATAAGGATAGAAAACCATGTATTATACTGATGATATTACACGTTACATATAGAAAAGAGATGGGTGATTTGAGGAAAGAAATAAGCAAGCTATCCTAATATACACATGAGGAGATACGGTGGTTTTATACACATAGCTGAATATGGTAATTGGTAATGTAATCTTAATAAGTAAAGAGCAAAGCAGAAGAAAAGAAGAAAGGGAATGGTGAGAGGAAACTCTGTGGACGGCGTTGAAGTGGAATTAACAATTTGAGTATCTCCCGCTTGATGATTTGGGGTCGGGCTCTTTAGGGTTTGTGTTGTCTTGTTTGAATCAGACAACATGAGAGAAAGTTGTGGTGAATAGGATCAAAGGAGCCAGGTGCGACAATTTCAATGCATCACCAAAACTCCATCCCCCTTGAAGACTGGACGATCGCCCATCACCTGCCGGAAAATCGATTTTCAACAAGTTTAGCAGTTGGTTAGTCTCTGTGCTTTAATATATTAACCACTTTTAAAGGTTACGTACTGTAAAATATTGAAAATATAGGCAATCTAATTAAATTTTTCATCAAAGTGATGTAAGCAAAACTAAACCACGGAGGCCAGTGATATAAATAAACATAAATATCGAAAGCTATAACAAATACCCGGATCTCAATCGGATCATGAATTACTTTGTTTGGTCCGACAATGTAGGGAGTAATAGTTCTGAAAGCAACCAATTGACAATAATATAAATAATAATGGATAGTTAATATGAATAAAATTGATTTGCATAAATTTACTATTTCATCCTCTTTGCCGATTGAAATTCTGTCTTGTATGTCCCGCAAATACATTACACAAACTCGGAAAGTTGGTGACGGATTAGCGTTGGGTTTGAGATCGGCAATAGAAACAGCTTGAGTAGTCATTCTGTATAAAAAAACAAAGATAGAAAAAAATGAGTTAAAATTAGGATTGGTTGTAAATAGGAAGGATAATTAGAGAACGATGGAAAAAAACCCTTTCGTTTTGATGACTGGTGAGTAGTTTCGTTTATAAACGTAAACTTATATAATGGTTGTGGTTAAGGGTGAGGTCCATATCTTTGTAGAAATCTCCATATCTTTTGAAACAAAATTTTAAAATAATTTGTAACTGCTTCATGTTGATTAAGTAAGAGATACTGAAGAGATAATTTGGTTAGATTTATTATTATAAATCATTTATAACTGCTTTACGTTGTAATTGAGAATTTATATTTTTAAATTAAAATAAAAAGAAAGTAAGATAAACGTTGCTAACAATATCCTTATGTTTCTCCTTTAATTATCATTTTTTTATCACCTACCTCCGCGAGAGATAATTTTGTTGAATTATTAATTCACAGTCATTTGTTTAAATTTTTAATTTTGATTAATGATGATACATTTTGCTGGATTTATATAAAGAATAAGATGAGAAAAGCCACGTGGATATATATATATATATATATATAATAAATACTAATTTATAGAAATAAATTAAATTTTGGAATTTTAGAAAAAATGGGCTGATCTTTTTTTTTATAAAATTTTTGATGTTTGAAACTTTTTTTTAATTCAATATGATTAATGTTAATATTAATTAATATTAATAAAATTTTGTTATGAGTAAACTTACGGTGTTTTACTTCCTCTTATTTATGTTTTTTCATTTTTTTTAATTTAACAACTTATAAATTAAGGTTAACCAATAATGTTAATATTATAAAATTTTGTTATGAGAAAGCCATTTTTTTTTGTTTTACAATTTTTTGATGAGAAAGTCACGTGGTAATAGAGGCCTCTGATTTAATATATAAGAAATATATAAGATAGGATTTTCAACCAATTTGGATACTAAAATCAACAAATATTTATCACTTTTATTTTACCGCACAAAGTCGAAGCGCATATGCGTATTGCGCCCAAATTCATCACATAAGTCCGACATGGTTCCATCCTAAAATTAATTGACAATAGGAGGAGGAGTCTACCAACCTTATATATACTATACTTTTATCCCAATATTGTCTACGTGAAAAATATAATTTTCACGCACTTTAATACTGATCAAAACTAATGCATTTTATTTTTATTATTTGGATTTATAAAAAAAGAGTTTGAAATTGACGCACATTGCGAAATAATATTTGAATAAGATTTAACGTTGTGTACTTGAAAATTCCGTTTTATCGATTAAGATTTGAATCACTACGTCTAAAAGTTTTAAAATATATTAAGCAACACTCTTTAACTTTTTGTGTTGCTTTTTAAAGTTATGATATATTGAACAATTACTGTTTTTTTCTGAAGTTACAAGTTACTATTTTCGTATTATATTTGTGTGATTGCAAATAATAATGATAAATAAATTATGATTTTATATCCAACAACCATGTATATTCCTAAAATATTATTTTATCAATATAATTAATATATGTAATAGCAAATATTTGAGTAAGACACGTTATAACTAAACTTATCTTGATATAAGTAGAGTCAAGTTTTGAAAAGATTGAAGTATAAAAGAATAATTGGTAATGGCTGAGGAAAAAAACACGATTTTAGGTGGATTTGTACAATTTCTTATTATATGGATGGTTTTGTGTACTTTTAGGCTTTTAAAAATGACGTAGGATGCAGTAGCTGGAGGAATAAGCTGAGTTGTTCGGCGGAGCTCAGAGCAGGAGTGGTGGTACTGGAGGTGGTAAAGCGCGGGTCCGAAGATTTGACATGAAGCTGAAACACTAATATCCGGGTTTAACCTTTTAACCCGATGGAGTCTTGGAGGACCGGTGGCTAAAGCAAAATACTAACCAGCAGGCCATCGGGCCCGGTCACAACCCTCTGCTCGCCAGATAGAGAATAAGAATCCTGAAAGCGAAGATGTGTTTGACCTGACTGCCTCGTAGCTGGATATATATATATATATATATATATATATATATATATATATATATATATATATATATATATATATATATATATATATATATAATGAAATGGAATACGAACATTATAGTTCAGTGTAATTGAGTAACGAGTGTAATTTGGTGCACTGCAGGATATAATATCAATTAATCTCGAAAATTATCATACGTTATTTACTTGAATATATTTATGGAGGATGAAGAACACTTATTAGGGTTGTTAAATAGACGAGTTATTCGAATTCGGTTCGCGTTCGGCTTGTTAAAAAGCTCGGTTTAGGCTCGGCTTGTTCGGATAAAATAACAATATATGAACATTATTTAGACGAGTTATTCGGGCTTGGCTCGTCAAAAGCTCAGCTCGAGCTCGGCTCGTTCAACTCGTATAACAACCCTATCACTTATAAAATACAATTACTTTAAAAGATCACCCATGAGTTAAGGTTAGTGTGCTTTGTTTGTTTTTTTTTTTGAAATTTTACTAGTGTAATAGTGTTTAATACTTTAGGGTGTTGTCGGGAAAACAATAAATTTATTCACTATTTTCGGTTTAGATTAGTGTTTTGGGTAGTAACAGACAAAATTATCCATTAAATTTTTTATTTCTAAAAACTCATTTTTATCTCAAAATACGAGAACACTAGTTTAAGTCAAACATTAATTATTATTTTAAAGATAAACACTAAGAAAAACACATTTTTTTTCTCAAAAACAATAGAATACACTATACCAATTTATCTTAATGGCTTGACAAACACATCCTAAATTTTTAGAAATTTGTTCTAACATACCTCTTTTATAGATAACTATACAAAACCTTAAATAATTTCATTTTTTTTATATTAATATAGGTTGAGATTTTGATATTCTAATATATGGTTGTTGATGAAATACTCGATCGTTTCAGTTCATAATGAAAGGAGGATATATATTATGGCGAACATATATAGGAAATTTGGTTGTTCTACTAGGGTTGATATGAGTTGACCTAGAAAGGAAACAGTCGCAGTTTATATATGTTGGCACTTTGGGCAGGACAAGGAGAAGCTCAATATTCATCTTGTTGAGATTCCATATATTTCCATGCACCTTTGGAGGTCAACACACATTTCTTTCTTGTAGACTACTAATTTACATGCTTGATAGGATGTATGACATGACGTTTAATTCGTGACGTTACCAAAAAGAAGATAACACACATTATCACCTTAACAACGTATGGATAGCAATAGCATATGAGCATGCAGGGTGCTCTTGACTAGCATATAAACATATATATATACCTAGTTGCATGCATATTCGTATTATCTAGCTAGCTTATACGTATCATTCATTCATTATTTTATATATATATATATATATATGGATTTTGAAGAATATATGTCACACGTTTCGACCTTCATGTGGATGCAACTCGACTTTCTTGCTTACATTTTAAGCTTTATACTATTCTCAAATCTCAATCCATACATCTACTCTAAGTACTAGAGATCAAAATACCAACTGCATGCTTTAAACAAAAAAATAAAAATTATATTCATTCTTCTTTCTTTTTGTTCTTACTTATAAAACTATTTAAACAAAAATTGGTATCAAATATTATAAATATGAATGATTTAGTAGATACTAGTTTAGATCCCACGCCATCTATGAGATGGTATTTATAAATATATATAGGTTTGAGGGTGAATAGACATTTTGTTAAAAAGAACGCATTTAAAAAAAAGTTATTCCTTAATAAAAGTGACTGATATATAATCTAATTTAAATCATGTAATTTAGAATATAATTTAACCGTAAGAAGGTTGAAATTCATAAAAAAAAAAGAAAGATATAATATAATGAAGATCTAATTTGTTCGAAAGATAGAAATGCACCGAAATATATAAATCGTTTAAACAAAAGTTAAGCTTACTTAAATGGAACTTTTTTTAAAAAAAAAAATCAGATTCTTTAAAATATTTAATGTTAACAGAAAAAACGATACTGATATATATTGGAGATTTGTAACAATTTATAATTTTAATCTGAATTGATTTTGGTTGAAGTGCTGTAAACAATTATTTACTTAATTTTAAACTTTCTAATATAAATAATGAAATAGACGAGTTTTGAATATATTTATGGAGGATGAAGAACACTTATTAGGGTTGTTAAATAGACGAGTTATTCGAATTCGGTTCGCGTTCGGCTTGTTAAAAGCTCGGTTTAGGCTCGGCTTGTTCGGATAAAATAACAATATATGAACATTATTTTAGACGAGTTATTCGGGCTTGGCTCGTCAAAAGCTCAGCTCGAGCTCGGCTCGTTCAACTCGTATAACAACCCTATCACTTATAAAATACAATTACTTTAAAAGATCACCCATGAGTTAAGGTTAGTGTGCTTTGTTTGTTTTTTTTTTGAAATTTTACTAGTGTAATAGTGTTTAATACTTTAGGGTGTTGTCGGGAAAACAATAAATTTATTCACTATTTTCGGTTTAGATTAGTGTTTTGGGTAGTAACAGACAAAATTATCCATTAAATTTTTATTTCTAAAACTCATTTTTATCTCAAAATACGAGAACACTAGTTTAAGTCAAACATTAATTATTATTTTAAAGATAAACACTAAGAAAAACACATTTTTTTTCTCAAAACAATAGAATACACTATACCAATTTATCTTAATGGCTTGACAAACACATCCTAAATTTTTAGAAATTTGTTCTAACATACCTCTTTTATAGATAACTATACAAAACCTTAAATAATTTCATTTTTTTTATATTAATATAGGTTGAGATTTTGATATTCTAATATATGGTTGTTGATGAAATACTCGATCGTTTCAGTTCATAATGAAAGGAGGATATATATTATGGCGAACATATATAGGAAAATTTGGTTGTTCTACTAGGGTTGATATGAGTTGACCTAGAAAGGAAACAGTCGCAGTTTATATATGTTGGCACTTTGGCAGGACAAGGAGAAGCTCAATATTCATCTTGTTGAGATTCCATATATTTCCATGCACCTTTGGAGGTCAACACACATTTCTTTCTTGTAGACTACTAATTTACATGCTTGATAGGATGTATGACATGACGTTTAATTCGTGACGTACAAAACCAAGAAGATAACACACATTATCCACCTTAACAACGTATGGATAGCAATAGCATATGAGCATGCAGGGTGCTCTTGACTAGCATATAAACATATATATACCTAGTTGCATGCATATTCGTATTATCTAGCTAGCTTATACGTATCATTCATTCATTATTTTATATATATATATATATATGGATTTTGAAGAATATATGTCACACGTTTCGACCTTCATGTGGATGCAACTCGACTTTCTTGCTTACATTTTAAGCTTTATACTATTCTCAAATCTCAATCCATACATCTACTCTAAGTACTAGAGATCAAAATACCAACTGCATGCTTTAAACAAAAAAATAAAAATTATATTCATTCTTCTTTCTTTTTGTTCTTACTTATAAACTATTTAAACAAAAATTGGTATCAAATATTATAATATGAATGATTTAGTAGATACTAGTTTAGATCCCACGCCCATCTATGAGATGGTATTTATAATATATATAGGTTTGAGGGTGAATAGACATTTTGTTAAAAAGAACGCATTTAAAAAAAAGTTATTCCTTAATAAAAGTGACTGATATATAATCTAATTTAAATCATGTAATTTAGAATATAATTTAACCGTAAGAAGGTTGAAATTCATAAAAAAAAAAGAAAGATATAATATAATGAAGATCTAATTTGTTCGAAAGATAGAAATGCACCGAAATATATAAATCGTTTAAACAAAAGTTAAGCTTAACTTAAATGGAACTTTTTTTAAAAAAAAAAATCAGATTCTTTAAAATATTTAATGTTAACAGAAAAAACGATACTGATATATATTGGAGATTTGTAACAAATTTAATAATTTTAATCTGAATTGATTTTGGTTGAAGTGCTGTAAACAATTATTTACTTAATTTTAAACTTTCTAATATAAATAATGAAATATATTAATATATTAAAATTTGGCTTCAAAAACAGATAATATTAATTTGGTTTTAAACTAAAAAACTAAAAAATAGAAATATCGAAATTAATAGTAATAGGTTTTAAAATAAATACTTTTTTAATAAATTAAGATTTATTAATGAATTGTAAAAAAAAAATTTACGTATAATTTTAAAGGGTGTGACAATTTAGTAATATATGGTAATTTGGCTGAAATCCTAAAATTTTAAAACGTCACATCAGTAATCCGTAAGTTATATTTAATAGATCTAAGTAACGGGACGCGTGAGTGAGTAGTTGAACTATGTTAAAGTTTGTATTTTACGAGTGGTTTACTAACTTAATCCTTACCAGGACGCACTTCTTCTTTCCATCTCCTCTTACTCCACCACAACTTCTACTCAATATACAAAAAATACATAAAATTAAAAATTATCACGTTAATATCGGTTAAGATCTTCTCTATCACCCACTTTATGTATCCTTATATACTTATTGCATGATAAGTTGAATTGTTGTTGTTTATTATTTTTCACGTAAAGCATTATTATTTTTACTTCTTTATTTAGCTTCAACCAATCACATAAAAGGGATACATGTATCAGTGATACGAAAAATCTTAATTGTGCTAGTACAGGCGGTAAAACTTATTACCTTTCTCTATAATTATGATTTAAAAACTAGTTTTAATATAGATGTTACGTCATCAATAAATATATATTATATTTTATATATATTTAAAATATTAAGTATAATTATAGACTATATATATCTTAATTATCATAAATTTAATATATATTATATATAATATTTTAAATATATTTTATTATTAAATAAAGTTTATATTTTAACATAGTTTTACATTTTTTTTTGTTGAAAAAAGGGTACCGGAAGCCCGTCAGCCTGCCCGACCGGGTACAACAGGATTGTAGGCTTGCCAGTTGGATTTAGTCTGCTCCGGATCTGGATAAACGGGCTGAAATCTTCACAAAGTTCGATCCGAGTCCGAATATAAATAGGTATATTAATTAATAACGTTAGCCGTTAAAAATATTTACGGTGGACCTGAGCTGAATTCCATTACTTTCCTAAACTCCAAAGGATCAACTCTAAGAGAACCCGCTACTAAATAAAATGATACCTCTCTTAATTTACCATAGAATAGTTTAGAAGGAAATACACTTTATCCCCCTATTATAAACTTTAGATTATTTCTCGTTCACAAATCACAAGTTATAATTTTTATTTTTGTCATTTTCCTTGAAGAATAGAACAAAATCACAAAAGCATCCCATAGTTTTTCCTATATTTAAAAATTGTACCATTTTTTGGAAAAAACGCCCATAATTATTTTAACTTCTTTTAAATCCTCCCTACAAAATCGCTTTTGTGAATCCAATTTTTTTTTTTTTTTAATAAAAACACAAGGAATCATCCCTATTCTAACCCATTTATATTTACTATAACAATTTTTACATTGATAAAACTCACCTATATAATGGAATCCAAAATCATGGAGTACCTCATTCAAAATTTTAATATAATATTTGATTTATATATAATCTCTTATAAATGAAAATCTTTATTTCAACTTGCAAGACTTAGTTTGTAGATTTTTTTTGTATTGAAATAAGACAAAATTGACACCTCATATAATACGAATAAAATATTAATTTTATCTTTGTGAAAAGACTAACATAAGTCAATGTATATTGCACGTTTTGTTAACTTTGAGATATAAAGTGAAATTTAGAAGAAGAAAAATCGGTTAATTACTGTAAATTATAGGGGTGGAAATGGAATTGAGGTGTCACCCCAGTCCCGTCCCGATTATTTTAAATGGGACGGGATCGGGACGAGCCTTATGAATTTTTGATTGAATTCCACCGGATCCTATTTCGGCTGGGATCGGGACGGGCCCTATCTCGTTTGTACATTAGTTTATTTAATGTTTTTAAACATTACGTTTTATTCACAAAATATTCGTATATATCGTACTTAAAACGCCAAAAAACATTAAAGTTTCCAGAATTTTCATAATAACATATTATATTTAAATTAAAGTTGCAAATATATACAATAAAACATATCTAAATGAATTTGTTACATTTGTCAATTTGGACGGTTTGACCAACCTAATTTATTTTTTAAAATATAGAAACATAACTGTATAATAACTATCTAAGTATTTCACTAATATTTATGGATTATACTCTTATTTATTATTTTAAATTAAATTTTTTATTATATACGGGACGGGCCTAGCGGGGTGGAGAAGTTAAGGCTAATATCCCGTGTCCCGGATAGTTTTTGACGAGATGAGTTCGGGACGAAATTTATAATTTTGAATGAAATTCCGTCGGGATCGGACCGGGATCAGGATGGGACCGGGATTGGCGGGATTTGTACCCAGCCATAGTAAATTAGGTTATAAATTTGTGTAAAAAAGAAGAAAAGAGGAAATAAATATTGTGCAACCATTCACGTATCAAAACATATATAGCGGTACACAGAAAAAGGAAGAAATACAGAGAGGAATCAGGAAAGACAAATGTCAATTGATGGAACAACAGATTAATATTTTGTTTTTAAAATCAACAAAAAGAATATACTGCCCATTAAGCTCTATATAAATATCCACAACATGCATTCACTGAAATCCCACAAAACAAAACAAAACAAAACACTTTTATTCCTAAGAATGCCGAGAGAGATCAGAGACCCTCTAACTGTAGGGAGAGTTGTAGGAGAAGTGTTGGATCCTTTCAATAGAACTATCCCTTTTCGCGTTATCTACACGGCTAGAGACATCGTCAATGGATGTGAGCTTAGGCCTTCTCAGGTCGTCACCCAACCTAGAGTCGAGGTCGGTGGCGATGATCTTCGCACTTTCTATACTCTCGTAAGTTTAGTTACCCTATCCTCTCTCTCTATATATATTATTTTCTTTCGATTTTCACGTAATATATAATCCAAAGCTATTATTAACTGTTAATGTGTAGATAATGGTAGATCCTGATGCTCCTAGTCCAAGTGATCCACACCTAAGAGAATACTTGCACTGGTAATAAGTTCTATTATTATCTTCTAATTTCTTTTTTTTTTCTTCTGAATATTTGGTCCCAGACAAAACATATAATTGATTCTCACTGTCCCTTTGAAAAAAATGACAAGGATCGACGTGTAAATATTGTTGTACATGCATCGTTGATGTAAACTAGTGATTATAATTGTTTTTACTTACATCTTGAATTATTAATGTGATTAATTAGGTTGGTTACTGATATTCCAGCAACAACCGGAGCCACCTTTGGTAAGTGCAATATCATTTTCATTCATTAATCATAATCTTAAATTTAAAACTTTATTAATATAATACCTTTGAAAGTTACTGATGAGGAGAAACCCATCGTATTATTTTCATCCTTATTAGATCAACTTTGGCTTCAAAACAAGTGCAACTTTATATTTTTGTATATATATACTTATTTGTTAAACTTTATTTTCATGCAATTAATATCAGCTGATTAAAGAAGTGGTTTATTTTCAGTAAGTGACATATTTAAAAACTTATTATAGTGAGTTGTGTGGGTTCATATAATCTAGAAAAACACGACACCGAGTTTATTTGGAAACCAGAAAGCTCCGCTCTCCAACCTCTAAAATAAACTCTGCATTTTAAATTCAAGATTAAAAAATGTTTTTAAAAAAATAAATCTTGGGTTATGTAGGGCAAGAGGTGGTATGCTACGAGTGCCCACGACCGACGGTGGGGATCCACCGCTTTATATTCGTGCTATTCAGGCAACTTGGTCGCCAAACGGTATACGCTCCTGGTTGGCGCCAAAACTTCTGCACTCGAGATTTCGCCGAGCTGTACAATCTGGGTCTTCCCGCCGCCGCCGTCTACTTCAACTGCCAGAGGGAGGGTGGCTCAGGAGGCCGCCGCCGCTAGATCCACCACACATGACACTATCTACTATAAAGTATAATTACCTATTTTAAGTGTGTTTTAGTCTACGTCAGTCAGATTGCATGTTACAGAGGCTACATAGTACGTACTCCCTAGCCATGACTCACGATGGTCTATTGATTGATAAACAGTTATCAAACTTGTACTTTTATTTATGATTTGAGCTGTACCACTTGTATGTTTGTACATCACAAATATTATAACCAAATCTTAATATGATATATAAAGTTGTTAATTATACAATAACAAGCTAATACAACAAAGCAAATTCCTTTTGATAAAACATGCGATAATTTAAGATAGCTTTTGGAAAAGGCGTTGGAAATCGAGCATTTCATTATGCGGGAGAGCAACGAGGACGTTGACGCCGCCGCTGTTGGATCCATCATCGCAATCTGGGAAGAGCAGGACGATATCCTTCCTCTTATGCACAAGTGGACAGCTGTACTTGGGCCGGCCCCATGGATACTGAACCCGGTCCATGCCCAATCTCCACCAAGACGAGATCAAAAACTCTCCACTTGGAAACCCTTTGTTAATCTCCCCCCAATCGATCACCGATCGAGCATACTCATCGGTCATTCTCAACGAGCCTTCAGTCACCATCTCCACCAGCTTTCCAATCGGCGCCGATTCAATCTCCGCTTTCTTCGCCGTCGCGTACGCAGTCAACACGGCGTTTCCGGTGAATTCCGCCGGCAAATGTGGTTTCAGTCTCTGTCGAATGTCAATCGCGAACAGCAAAGTGGACTCTCTTTCCGGCCCATTTCTCTCTACATCAAACGAAACAGCCTTGCATCGCCAGATATGGGCCGCGACGACATTAAACCCAGTCACCTTCGCCTTAGTTGGGCCTGGGCCCAAATCTAATTGGGCCGTTAACTTAAGTTTATCAATGTCCTCTGCGCTGAGGCGGAAGACCTTGAAGTCGAGGTCGTTGGAGGTGGTGTCGAAGACATTTGGGCTGGGCTGTGTTTCATCTTGGGCCTGAGTTTGGGCTTGGCCCATTGCGGTATTAAGCTTGAGTAGCTCAGGGTGTGGGAAAGCGATCTGGGGTGGGATTCGAGCCGCCAAGAGCTCACGGTCGTTGCATGGACTCACGGGCAACGGTTTATCCCCTGCGACGGCGGCTAGGTTTTCCAGGAATGTTTTGAAGGCGGCTCCGTCGAATGTTGCGTGGTTGGTTTGTATGCCCATGGCAAATCCCCCGCATTTGAACGACGTCGTCTGCAGTGTAATATATCTTGTTAAATATTTTGTATAAATATTACTCGAGGTTATAGATTGTAGATAAAGAAAATAGTATCCAACCAACGTAATTAACGTGTAAGATCTAGCAGCACGGTTACCCTACTGTGGGTAGTATTGGTTAGCATTAAGTTTGGGAAGTTGGTGATTTAATTGCGCTCACGTTTGTGGTTGTGTATGTATGGGTCATACCACTTAAAAATCACCAATCAAAACTCATCATGCATATGTAGTGATCATCTCTTAATACATTAATGGAAGATTTGACTATTTTTTTTATTTTTTTTTGGTAAGAGAAGATTTGACTATTATAAAAAGGACAAGTTACACCAAAGTTAGAGGCTAACTGGTTTAAAGTTTAATAATAAAGCAATATTTTTTATTATAACTTTTTATTATGTTTTTACAAAATTCCTATTTTATAATATTTTCATTTTTTTTGAAATATATATACTTTTACATTATGATAATTTTCAGTATTAGACATACATTCCCCCCCCCCCCCCCTACATTTGTTAACTCTAAAAGTAAAAGAAAAAAGTTGTATGAACTTCAAAATTATTAAGTTTAAAAATCTAAAAAGAAGTTATTGTATGAATTTATAACTTAAAAACAAAGTATTGTGATCATACAAATAAAGATCAATCAAAATAATATATGCCATTTTATAATTTAGGGGTTAAAAACAAAAAATTGCAAATTTGATGCTGTGGATGTGATATGGTAAATGTATGTGACCCACTCAATATAATGATTCGCTGTTTTTATTTGGTAGACTTGAATGTGCTACGATGGTAGCATGTGAGGTTGTTTAATGGCGGATGGTTGCATCTTCTCAACCATCTAATAATCTCACTTATACCCCCAAATGCCATTTATCAAGATCTTCTTATCCACCTCCTCTACGTGTTGGCTAATATTAATTAAAAGAATAATTAAAAAAAAACAATGTATTCAATATTGATCTTTAAAAAAAAGGGTGATGGGTTTCCTACCCTATTTTTAAGCCTGGCATAAATTATTAAACGTGATGTCCGTTGATGTGAAAAATATTAGTTTTATAGTCTTTATATTCACAATCACATACATAATAGACTCTTTTTAAGTCATGATTAGAAGAAAAAATTCATGTCATGTCATATGCAAGTCAACACAAGGTGACACAACGTGAAAAATAAAGTTTTATGCCGCTTTCAATTTGAAAACCAACATAAAATACCTATTTTGATGTTAGATTTCGAGGTGACAATAGAATTTATACATCGTGTAAGGCTAGGATATAACAGACATATCACATTGACTCCCATCCCTTGTAGTTTGTATACATTTTACAACAAGTCCAACATAAAACAACTCTTTTCAATCAATTTAATGCAATCATGGACCAATTTTGTAACACTTATAACATCACGCTTTAATAAAAATACATGAAAAAAAACTCAAATTTTACCAAATTTTATAATATTAAAAAAGTTTGGGGTGTGATCTCTAGATTAAAGACCTTAAATATAACAGATATAACTCGTAGATTTTGTACACTAAATTTGTCGACATTTAAGGATCTTTCGATAGTTCGATGAGATGGTGATTAAATCCTTAACCATAAAAACTAGCCTTCAAATAGACCTTTCGGTGGGTTTGGTATTAAAAAAAATAGTCGGCAAGGCCGCAAGAGAGATCAAAATTTAAACTTAAGGCCGATTTTATAATTTAACGAAATATTCTATGACATAGACTTAGAGGTTAAATATGAATTGAAATTAGAAATGAATACTCTTTATTTTCTATATTTGTCCTAATTTTTTTTAATTTTAAAATTAGGCTTTCAAGAAAAACGATTTTGCTAAAAGCTAATTTTAAAATTAACTAATTTTTTTAATCAATAAATATAATATTATTTATATGATATAAAAAAATTGAACCAGTGATAACTATTTTTAATAAAAATATATATTAGTTGACCAAAAATATTTTGTTAATTAGTTGAAATAATCATTTATTTTAAAAAAATAGATTAAGATTTGCTTTAATAACTAATAATTTTTTTTTATAAAATTTAAAATATAATTCAAAACTTTTAATGCGTAGAAGAATGATTATAGATGAGTAAGGGTAGCATACTAATAAATTTATATTATTATTTTTTGTATTACATAGATTAGTATCTAGTTTTTGTAGAAAAAAATATTATCATTGTACCTTCAAAACGAGTTCTTTTTTAAATTTAGATTATTTAAGAATTTTTTTTTTGGCTTAAAAAATCATATGAAATATTAAAAAGGTTCTTTATACAGAAAACGGATATAAAATGTAGTTGTCACCGATTTTATATACTTAAATGCAAAACTGAATTGAGAAGCAGACAAATAGAAAATATTTAAGTTTGCATAATAATATGATTTATTTTGAGGGAACTAATATGATTATATATGCTCTACCAAAGAAAACATGAATATTTATGTTCCTTCAAAACCATACTCGATATAACTTTAGTATATGTGGGAGAAAAGAAGATAAAAATATCATTCAAGTATATACTAAATGAGGATGCTGGATGCCATATTACAAACTGAAAAAATGTACCTGAACAATGCAAAGCGGGTGGGTCGACCCGGATTCAAGACGTCGGGTAACCAGATCCTCAAAAGCCGGATTCGGGTACACGAGATCCCCGATTTCATCAAGAGTACACTCACTGCTAGCCACCACGAATCCAACCCCGCCATTGTTGTGATCGATCTCGAGCCGAGCTTTTTCCGGGTTTATCTTCATCCGGCCCGCTAAGAACCCGTACGGAACCAGTAGCTTTTCAAGTGCCACCTCTATCTTCCTGGTGGCAACTTGGGGCGGGTAATCCGGGTTAGGCAAGAAGAAATGGATGGTTTGCACGTCAAAGTCGAGCACTTGGTCGATGTTCGATAGGAACACCGAGTTTGTCAGGGGTTTCTCCGGTGAGAATATGAGGCAGGTGCGGTGGCGCGTGACTTTCAAGTCGTGGATCCTTTTGGGTTCACGTGATTGGTCGATGCTTCCCATTTTGCAGGCTTGTTTTGTGTGTGTTTTGGATGTGCCTTTGTGTTGTTGTTGGAGTTGGGTATTTATAGCAATTGCCAAATATGAAATATGTATTGAAGGTATAAAAATACTGTAAATATTGGAGATGATCGAAAAATGGTTTTTACTGTACTTGCTATGGGCTAACAATAACATACATTTTTAGTTTATGCCTATGGTCTACGGAGATGGATTAACTTGGGTTTGAAACTTTGAATGTGGTGGGTAGCCCTGGACTGTATATTTAAAAAGGACGTATATTTATGATTCGATATTTTTATATTTATTACAACGAAATGAATTGTTTTTTGTTACAATAATGTTAGGTTGGAGAAAACTTAGAATATGAAAAAATAATTCGAATGTAAAATATATGTGTGTGTAAATGTCGGGTTAGAGGTTGTAATAAGTGTCTCGTCAATGAAACCTAAAGCTTTAGGTGGCACAGGTATTAGGAAAGCGAGGGTATGAATAAGACACTATAAATGAAACTCTTATGAAAAATTATAATAGAATCCGATAACATTTGAGTCAAAATCATAGAAGAAAAATACCTTTGTGGACAAAACCTATGTGACTATGAGTGTGGAAAAAATACATCCTGACAATGAAAAAAGTTGACCAAACTGAAGGAAGAATTCAAGAAAGGTCTGAGATGAAAAATGGGAGATGGAAAAACAATAAAGTTTTGGGAAGACAGTTGACTATTAAAGGAACCACTACAATCTTTAGTCCCTGATCAAACTCTAATAAAAACAAAGGAATATGTGAACGATTTTATATCGGACAAAAAGTGGAATGAAACACGCCTTAACCAATTAAGGAGCATTCTTCCATCAAACATTATTAACCAAATAATCACCTATAATCTCCCATTCAACGACATAAGAGATAGAATCTATTGGTCCACAAATGACGACGGCTGGTATGCCACCAAATCAGCCATGAATATGATCCAAAGGAGGAAAGTTGGGGTATCCGAATATAAAACTTGGATATGGAAGCTGAGCATCATGCCTAAAGTTAAAAATTTCATGTGGAAGATGGCTCTTAATGGCCTCCCAACCAAAGTAAACCTTGACAAACAAAATATCGCGGTAGTAATTAATGTCCTGCATCTACTGTAACTACCATACAGAGAGCGTCAAACATCTTTTCTTCGAATGCCACTCTACCCTCAGAGCAATTGACTAAAATCTCTGGTATCATAAATGACTGCACAATAGACAACTACTCTACTTATGATATACTACGAGAACTAAAGGAAAAAATAACTAACTCAGAGTTTAGGCAACTGATTATGATATGGTGGAATATCTGGTTAGATAGAAACCAACGAGATTTTAATAATAAAAGAACAACACAAAATATGAAACAAATAGCCATCAAACAAATCGAAGAATGGGAGCGAGCTAACACCAAGAACACGAATATTAACCAACCCAAAACAAAAACAAGAAGAAAGACTAAGAACATCAGGTGGCAAAAGCCTAAGCCAAACTTTGTTAAACTTAACTTCGATGCGTCATCAAATAACGCTAACCAATTCGCATATAGTTTCATCATTTGTGATGAACTTGGCCATCCGCTGACATATGGAAAAAGGAGATGTAACGCAGAATCGGTTCTTGAGGCAGATGCTTACGCTTTGCGGGAAGACCTACAAAAGGCCAAACAGTTAGGGATATCAGCTATTGAGATAGAGGGGGACAATCTGACACTAATCAATTCGATCAACCACACATGGAAACCACCATGGGAGACGGACATGATTATCTCAGACATCTCCTCCACGATCTCAAGTTTTGCTCAAGCTAGCACTTCACACATCTTCAGGGAAATCAAGAAGGTGGCGGATGAGATCGCAAAACACGGATTCTCCAACACTGAAGACCATGATACCCTCCCAGATGATGTAGTTGTACTCATCCGTAAGGATGCCATAGGTTGATTGGTTTTTAGAAGCTGACCCACCTATTTCGCTTACCTTGTATAAAAAAAAAAAGAAGTCTCGTCAACACCTGAGAGACTATATATCAGAATTATTTTGAGATTATTGTAGAAAAAAAGTAATATGAATTATTGTAATCAGTTTTTTGATCAGATTCAACTTATTATTATTTTATTATAATCTTTTTGCATGGTTTCACGAAAAGGGAGCTTTATCGTGATGAATCTTATCATGATTGATGAGTCGATGACCCCTACCGAGAGTGGTTAGTAATTATGTATCTACTATCTACTGTACTGTTATTTGGCTCCCAGAACATATATACTCAAACATACATGAAGAGGAGTCGTCACTCGTCACATGTCACATATGAGCTAGTCAAGGTTCTGATATGAAGAGAGGATGAGGCATGAGCGAACCGAAACATTTGATGTATTAAACTTAGAAATTGAGGTCTTGATTTGTTGCATATTATATGTATTAAACTTATGTCTCATTGTTTATTTCACATACTCTTCTAAATGCCCGTTTGATTAATGTTGAGTGTGGAAAATGTATCTCACATCGATAATATGACTCTCGTGAAACTAACATATAAGTACTAGATCTACTCATCCTTGATTTTTTGATGGAACACCAAATACTTGTGTGTGTAAGTTCTCTTTGACGTGCATAACCCTTCACGTCTTAGGCCCGACGGATATAAAAAGATAAATTAACAAATAAGAAATACTTCAAACCCGATTAAGAGAGCCCGGCCGCCTCACCCTTAGTCTCGTGTTTATGTAGTTGCCTTAAGGTTCGCCGTCGATGTTTGATGGGCATGACTCCTGAGGTTGCACTGCGAAAATTTGTGCACCCAACATCGACGAGCATTTATTTATTTATTTATTTGGCATTCTCTACTTTTTGCTATTTTGGTTCAACCGATCCTTCGAATCAATTCACGATCAAGCCGTTCCTAAATTTTCTTTTGTTCTCCTATCCACGAAAGCTCTAGATCCAACATTGCAGTCATCTGGCTAGGTTTTATATTCAAATTGTGAACCAAAATTGGTTTAGAGAAAAAATATTAATATTGAAAAGTGACTCACATTAACAAAAAAATTAGACGGAAATGAAAGAAAGGTGTGATTTTACTAATGGAGCCGTTTTTACGGATAATTATTGATAATTATAAAAAAGATAAGTAGTTAGTTGTAAATGATCATATTTGACCGGTGTATCTAGAAATTTATCTATTAGTTATTTATCAATTATTTAGTTTTCTATACGTGTAAGATTGTTTTTTTTTTTTTTTAATAAATGAAAATTTAGGATCCCGATTTTCTTATCTCCCAAATTTTTTCTTGTTTTTTCAGTTAAGTTATGAGTTTCGAAGATATGGAGAAAAAAAATAATGAGAAGTTATTTTATATAAAATAATTTGATGCTGTTTTAAATTAGAAAAAGGTCTGTGCTTCCTTTTCAAATTTTATTTCGGAACATACTCGCTATGACTTTCAGATCGAACAAAATTAATATTTAGCATCTTATGCTAATCATACTATAAAATATATTATTATGTGACTTATTTATGATTATATTGAAGGGTCAATTGGATGACTCCATCCTATTAGAATCTTAGCTAGACCTTTAAAATGATAGTTATATGCTAACTACATGGAAGCTGTGAGGAGTATTATCATTATTCATTACTTACATTAAGTCACATTTCACTAATCTTTTAGCCATTTTGGTCGAGCACCCCAACTGCTCCATCTCCCTTCCATTTCACTTCCATTCAAGAACAAATTTTATAGAAACTAAGGAGAGCTCCCATTAAATCTATTTAGAGGAAATTTCTAACGAAGATGAAAGATGGAGTAACGAGTAATTTAAAATGGGTTACACGACTTAAAAGTAGAGGTACCATGCATTTTTAACTTTTTTTCTCACCCTCATTCTTACCATTTCTTTAACATATATAGTAGTTTTTTTTTTTTTTTATAGCATTATGGTAGAATTCCTTCTCTCTTTGGTAAGATCTTGGCATCATGCCTTCTCTTGGTCTTTTCTTTGTAGATCTTCGCGTTTTCATAAGCGTCGAATCTCGTCTAGATCCTATAGTTGAAAACGACGATGCTCGCCAACATCCTTAAGGTTGAATTTCAGATGCTTCAGGGCCCACATAGTGTTGTGTTAAAGCTCGACCGGCAAGTGACAAGCTTTTCCATAGGCGAGGCTGAAAGGTGAACTACCATTGCGTGTTTTAAATGCAGTTCGGTAAGCCAAAAGAGCATCATGGGGCTTTGAGCTCCAATATTTCATGGAGTGAGAAATTGTCTTCTCTAAAATGCTCTTTATCTCCCTATTAGCTAGCGACTTCAACTTGTCCATTTGTTTGGGGATTATATGGTTAGCTATCTTGTGAAACACGTACCCCATACTTCTTCAATAGTCCTTCGGATTGTTTTTCAATGAAGTGGTATCCGCCATCGTTGATTATGATAGGGGAACTCCAAATCTGGTGAAGATGTTCTCCTAGATGAATTTGGTGACTATACGTGCGTCATTAGTGGGGGTTTTGGCTGCTTCAACCCACTTTGACACGTAATCCACAACGACGAAGATATATAGTTGTAACTTCCGGATGGAGGGAATGGTCCCATGAAATTAATTTCCCAACAATCGAACAACTCAATTTCTTGGATGTTGTTCAAAGGCATCTCATTTCTCTTTGAAATGTTGCCCGTTCATTGACAAGAGTTGTAGGAGGCGGCATATATCCGCACATCTTTGAATATGGTGGGCCAGAAGAAACCATATTGGAGGATTTTTGTGATTGTTTTTCCCGTGCTAGCATGTCCGCCGACAAGATGAGAATGGAAGTGCCCAATGATGATGGGTATTTCTTCTTTTGGATCACATCTTCGGTAAACACTATATGCTCCTCTATTGTATAGGAAAGGTTTGTCCTAGTAATAATAGTTGACAACTTTATAGAACCTTTTCTTTTGTTAAAAGTTGAGGTAGGGAGGGAGCTTGTTATTCACGAAATCTCCATACCATGACATGTCTGGTGTTTCCGTTGAGATTTGAAACATTGCCCCCATCTTGAAAGATTGATCATCGACGAACTCATCGTTGTTTAGATCTTCAGCTGGATCTCAATGAGTAGAATATGGGAGTCGAGAAACGTGATTAACAACCAAATTTTCTGTACCTTTCTTGTCCCGAACCATTAGATCGAATTAGCAGCAATATCCATTGAATGAGTCTTGGCTTTGCGTCCTTCTTTGTAATGAGGTACCTAATGAAAGGATGGTCAGTGTATACAATAACTTTTGAACCAACCGTATAAGACCTGAATTTGTCAAATGTGTTGACGATGACAAGAAGCTCATTTTCTGTAGTTGTATAGTTCATATGTGCAATGTCCAACGTTTTGTTGCATAGTAGATGGCATAAAGTTTCTTATCCTTCCTTTGTACTAAAACGGCCCCAACCGCATAGTCACACATGATTTTAAAATGGAGATTCCAACCGGGTACTTGCATGATGGAGGCAATGACTAGTGCGTTTTTAACTTTTTGAAGGATTCATGGCATTCCTATGTGAACTCAAAAAATACATCTATAAGAAGGAAGTTAGTCAAGGGTTTAGTTATTTTTGAAAAATCTTGAATGAAACGTCTATAAACACAACATGACCAAGAAAACTTCTTACTCCTTTTATGGAAGAAGGGGGTGAGGGAGTTTTTCAATAATTTCAACTTTTGCTTTGTCAACTTCAATCTCTCTTTGAGACACTAAATGTCCAAGTACAACCCTTATTTACCATGAAGTGACATTTCTCCTAGTTCAACACGAGATTAGAATCAATACACCGATCAAGCACCCTAGTGAGGTTTTCAAGGCACTCAACGAAAGATCCTCCATAGACGTAGAAATTTTCCATGAAGACTTCAATGATCTCCTTAATAAAATATGAGAAGATTTCCATCATGCATCTTTGTAAAGTGGCAGGAGCATTACACATGCCGAAGGGCATCCTTTAGTAGGCAAATGTTCCATTTCGGCATGCAAATGTGGTCTTCTCTAGATCGTCTGGATGAATTGGAATATTGAAGAAACCATTATACCTGTCAAGCAAACAAAAACTAGCATTTGATCAATCAATGGTAACTGAAAATGATCCTTCCTTGATGCTTTATTCAAATATCGGTAGTCGATACACATCCACCACCCAGTGACCGTTCTTTGCGGAATGAGATCATCTTTTTTGTTCTTGACAATTTTCATTCCTCCATTTTTGGGCACAACGTGTACGGGCCGGGGCTAACCCATTGACTATTGGAGATGGGATATATTTGTCCCAACATTAAGTAGTTTGAGGATTTCCTTCTTAACTATCTCTTTCATAGATGGGTTGAGTCTTCTATAGCGCTTCTCTAGAAGGTCTAGCTTAGACTTGTGCAAATCCGGCCCGGCCCGTCCAGCCCGCCCGACCCGCCCAGGAAAAACACGGGTATGGACAACGAGTTTGACCCGTTTGAGCCCGGCCCGGCCCGTATTTTGGTGGGACGGGTATGGGTAGCCATTTTAGCCCGCGGACTGGCCCGGCCCGGCTCGTATATATATATATATATATATATATACATAATAAATTAATAATATATTTTTAAAACCCTATTTCCCTCACATTTTCTAAGTTTTCTTCCGCCGTCACCCTAAATTCTCGACTAATCGACTCTTTGAGTCTCTTTCCTCAGTTCTCTGACTTCTCGTTCTCTCCCTCGGTCGCCGAATCTCCGTCGTCTCCGAATCTTCGTCGTCGCCGAATCTCCGTCGTCTCCGAATCTTCGTCGTCGCCGAATCTCCCGCCTCTCCGCATCTGTCTCCTTGTAACTGATTTTCATCAACTTTGTTCCATGAACTTTGTCTAACAAATACAGGAATGAAATTAAAAACTGCTCAGGAATATAACTCGGGCGGGCGGGCGGGCCCGTCGGCCCGCCCGAGTTTTTACGTGGGTGGACATGGACAGGCTTAGAGGCCCGTATAAGCTGGGCCGGCCCGGCCCGTACATTTCAGGCATATTTTTGGTTTTGGCCCGGTCCGAACCCGGCCCGAGCCCGGATTTGCACAGGTCTAGTCTAGCTTCTTCTTCCAAATGACTTTTGTGCATGCATAGTGAAGGGTTTATTCATGTAAGATCATCCATAGATTATCTCAAAGCTTTTAGGTGAGATGTTAGTTTGCAATTTTTGTTTCAAATAACAAGGAACTAACAATAACCGAAAAAGTTGAATTGGGACCGACGAATTCATACCTGAGAGTTGAAGGGAGAAGTTTTAGCTTGAGCTTTGGTGGTGCATAGGGCATTGTTCGCTGGTTTTACCACCCTATAAACCCCTATCAAAATAGATAGAAATTCACAGAGAAGTGAAATAACGGTCTGCTTTAAATTTATAATCTCACAATATCTACTCTATAATGTAGCGAACCCACAATGTATGGATCAATCGGAATAAGAGCAAGTATTCCAAGGTCGATCACAGGGACTAAGTTAGATGAAAGTGAAATTGATCCAGAATAGTATAAATCTAAAATAAGAGAAAGGTTGGAAAAGAAAAGAGAAAGAAGGATCAAAAAGATTTTGAAAAGGAGTGGTGGATTCGCAATCAATTTGTCACTAATTGATTGAAAATCAAATAAAAACAAATAAAACAAACAAATGAATATATATGGAAAGAATGTAGTTCTAAGGATTTAAGATCATTATTTATACTCATGAACTCATGATATATGTAGAATCTCACGTGGCATATGCAAGGTTGAAAAGCTCAAGGGATGAATGTTTCTTAACTAATGTTCTGTTAAAGTTACGTATCAAGAACATAAAAGTCCGCATCCTAATATCTATTGCTTTCAAGGTAAATAAGGAGAAATCATAAATAAACCTTAGTCTTTAATTAAGGATCAAATAACCCTTTACAATTATGTCTCAAGAATTAAATGCCTTAAAGAAGGAATAATAACACATTCTATCCAATAAATGTTAAACCTTTATTACCTAAGAACATGTTTTTCTCATGTATCTAAGAAGGAATATCTCAGTTACGGCTCAATCCCTACTTAGGCTGAAGTGGTTTAGATTGATTCTAAACCTGACAAAGAACCATACCTTTCCATAAGATTTAAAGCGATTTACACAACCTATTATTAAGAACAATCAATTCATCATAGTCCAAGGTATAAATAAATCTCTGACTACCTTGGAATCACAAAAGGTTTTTAGCCAATGATGTTCATATCAAAACCTGACTTCAATTCAATAAAACAAAGCACACAAATGAAATAGGAAAAAGGGATGAAGAAAGTACTCAACTTTATTGAATCTCAAAACAAACTGTCTTCCACTTGCAAATCTCAAACAAAACTCTAAACAAACTAAAAAGACTGAATCTTCCTTCCTAAATTATTGATCTAACAATGGTGAAAACGAACGGAAAAGAAAGGTAGGAGAAGAGTTCCCCTTGCAACAGTCGAACCTAAACAAACTTCTAACCGAGACTAAACGGGATTAAACGGAGATGAACGAACTCTTTCCAGTATTCGGAACCCTACTTTTATAACCTAAGACCTGTTAAAAGACGCGAGCTGGGCTAAAAAGTCCGAAATAAAATAAAATCGACGCCAGGGAAGAATCTCGGGTGACATCTCGGCCGAGATGGGTCATGGTCGGGGCCGAGATTTTGACTTTCGATCTTCAACATCATGGAATCTCGTTCAAGTCCTCTTGGATCTTGGTCCGAGATGTGGACCGATATATTGCAACAAAAGCTTCCATCTTGGGCCGAGATAAATGGATCTCGGCCGAGATGTTCTTTACTCGGGTACTTTGTCTTGTTCGTTCCAAAATCGTCTTCTTCTCCTTTCTTATGCTCGTATGATTGCTCCTAAGCATCCACTCCGAGGCTTGATCCTCAAATGCATCGTTTTAGCTCCAAAACACGCCAAATTACCTACAAAGTCACCAAAAGAGTGTGTAGACATCTATACTTGCAAAGTAACACTAAACAAGCATTAAAAGACACAAACTAAGGCTAAAACATGCATGCGGAAAGGGAAAAACTACCTATATGCTCTACTAAACTAGGTCGATAAATCATGTTATTAGACATTTATAGAGGATCTTTAAGTTCAATGGCGTTAAAGGTTTCACAAAATCTTTTTTGGTAAGAAATTGCCAAATTAGCGTAAGTTACGTGCAGGGTTACGACCGTAAGGGTGGTCGTAACATAGTCGTAAGGTTTCTATCGACTCCAGAATTAGCAAGTGCTATTCCGTCAACAAATCTTGGCTTTTGTAGGGGCTCAAAAGTTGTAGTGGGATCTCTTGGGACTACGTGAGCGAGTATAAAAGCAGGTGCTAGGAGACTGTCTTCTTCGGGTTCCTGCACATTTTTAGATAAACAGACTTGGAAGGGTCATTAGAAATCATGGTGTGCATACGATCCTCGACAACAAGATCAATTTCATTGGGAAAGTTCACTTCGTCGTTCATTGATGGTTGCTTGACAATCGTTGAGAGGTTGTATTCCACATTTTTATCCCTAAAATAGAAAATCAAGATTCCATCACGAACGTCAATAAGGGCTCCTGCAGTAGCAAGGAAAGGTCTACGAAGGATATCAGGCACATAAGATACACTGACATCGATCACAACAAGATCAATAGGGACATCAAAACCGTTAAGTCTTACTTGCACATCAACTAGCATCCCTACAAGACTATTTGTAATTCTGTTAGCCATTACAAGAGTGAACTTAACAAGTTGATTATCTTTGTTGCTCAATTTGTTGCATAAATCTAACGAAATAATGCTTACGCTTGCTCCTATATCACAAAGGCAATTGTGAGGTCGTTCTTTGACACTCCCCAAGTGTAGGTGATAAGAGTGTAGAAATGTGTAAGAAAACACTCAATCATATAAAACAACAAGTGCATGGTCATGTCAATGTAAATATATGATAATATCAAGGTCATCTCCCAAAGGACAATGTTATCCCCACCATGCTCTAAGAAGTCTTCTAAACAAATGCAAGGGTGTAAAAGAAAGTAAAAACAAGGATCAAGTGATCACACAAAAATCAAGGGAAATGGGAACCTTGGATCGAGTGATTGATACACTTGGATCAAGAGTATCAATCAACGTCGATCAAGTGGTGAACAAATCATGTAGCCTTCGATCGAGTAAGAAGCAGATCAAAACACAATCACAAAATCAAGTAATGAGAAATAACTGGGGGTTGGGGATAGTTCCTCCAAACCCTTGCTAAGCCACATGAAATAGATGTTATGTCAATCTAGGATATGAGAACTTAGATGATCAAGTAACACATGATGCTACTAAACTTATGTATACATGTTAGGCATGTGAAAATCAAAGCATGAGTAATCCAAACAATAAGTGTCACATGATGTTTGCTATTCAATTGTTGAAAGGCAACTATAAGTCACTATTAAGCTCTAAATCAAGACATACAAGCATCACACGGTGTTTGCTATTTTCAAGCATTAACACAAAGCAAGAATGTAAGCCATCCTCTCGGCCCTAGCTACACATACTCTAGCATGGAGAGGCATCTAAACAAGCATTACTATCAAGGAATTACTTATGAGTCTCATCCTTGATAGCCGGCCATATAAGAACATAAAATCATGCATGAAACCAAGCAATGTGCATAAGAGGATCAATCTAGATATAAACCTAGAATCCGACATTCATATTAGGATCAAACACGGATTAAACATTCAAAACGGCTAAGTCTCTCCTATATGCTCACTAACATGCATTGATACTCATTTATTTCCTAAGACATAACATCAATTCAAGGGACAAAGCTTGGATTTGGAGTTCTTCACCCCAAACCCTAATATAGAAATACTCACACATAATCGTGAAATAAAATATCTCAAATCTAGAAATCAAACTTCACTTCCTTCAACTTTTTACTCAAGAACAACAAGAACACTTTGAATCCGTGTAACTAGAAAAGAGAGAGAGAATTTGTTGTGATCTACTCCTAAAGTGTGGTGATATATCTATTTCTAAGGCACCCAAGCCCTTTATATATGTCTTTACATGTTGCCAATTAATCAAAGGAATCTTTTCTAACAAGCTCTTGTAAGTGGACAACGCTTACACTTTCTTCTTTGTCCGAGTTTTCCGTTTTACTCGATCAACATTGATGGTTCACTTGATCGAGTAGAATGGAAAATTTCCCCTTTTTCCACTTTGTTTGATCTTTCCATTCTACTCGATCCACGTTGAAAGTAGGTCAGTCGAGTGACTTTTCTTCTTCGATATAGTGGAATGGATTGCGGAAATCATGAAGGTTAAGGTTGGCTTAAGCTTGGCATGAGCTTGTTAGAATTCCAACTTGTATGGAGAGCGTAAGTCACCCTAGATCGAGTGTTTCTTCTTCTTTGTGCGAGCGAGTGGTCTTCATCAGTCGAGTGAGAACATTCACTCGACCTAGTGGACTTGCAATCTCCTTGACGAGTCTTCAACTTTCTTTCTTTTACTTTGGCCTTTTTTCCTTGTTGCTCAAAGGAGTTCTTATTGCTTTTCTTCCTTGCTTTCCATATATGATGTTGATGATGTGAGCTTCCTTAGCCTTGATGGATTTCATTTCTTTAAACTCCAATTTGGACCTAAAACACCTAAACACAAGAGATAAAGGGGAGTAGACATTCTTTGATGTATTCAACACTAGAATAGAGTCAAGAATAGTGGTTGATGACTCCGTGGTTACCGCCTTTTGTTGCTTGTTAGTTTTTTCAATATTCATAGCTCGTTTGGATTCCTTAAGCTCCATTGCCTTGGAAACTTACCATCCCTTATGGTAAGTACAAAATGTATCACAAATGTACTCAACAAAAGAACGTCATATAACCCCAAAGAGAAAGGTCGTGTCAATGTAAATATATGACTACTAGCCAAGGTCGTCTCCCTAGGGACTATGTTATACTCACCTTATTCTAAATTACCTTCTAGGAAGCTAGCAAGTGTTGTAAAAGAAATAAAAAGGTGCGATCAAGTGATCGACTTAGAAGAACTTCAAGAGTGATGGTCAAGTATGATCAATCGAGTTGCTTTGAAATCTTCAATTGAGTTCCAAAACAACGTCAACAAAGTCACATTCATGTAGCTTCTGACTTGGATCGACTTAGAAACAGAGGACGTAAGATATGAGATCAAATATGGTAAACGACTAGGGGTTGCGGACTAGTTCTCCCAATCCTTGCTAATACAATGTTCATATACATTATAATGTCATAGAGTGAGAAATATTTGCTCGAGTGCTCAAAAAATTAAATGATGAATAAACAATATTATGCATGGATAGACAAATGTAACTCTAAGCATACTAGTCAATCCAACATAGTACCTCACATGGTGTTTGCTATTGGTAAAATGCTAGTCAACTACGGTCTCAAACTAGTGATCAACATAAGATACACAAGCCGCACGTGGTGTTTGCTATTGGCTTGCATAAAATATAATGATCTAGAGTGGATTTATACTTCACAAATTAGCAATCAATTATTCCTCACATGGTGTTTGCTATTGGAATAATTGAATTACTAACTCTAGCATCATAGGCGTCTACATATGCATCACTAGATTATGAAATTACTTATGAGTCTCATTCATACTAGCCATCCATTTATCAACACATAGAATCATGCTTAAAGAACTAAACAAAGTGCATAAAGGAACAATATAAGGTAGGCTTAGCATCCGACTTTCATATTATCTTAAACATGAATTCTAGTATTCTAATCGGTTTTTAACCTCCAATATTTTTACTATCATTCTTTGATACTCACATAGATTCTAGGAATTATAATGAATCTAAACATTACATAGCTTTAGATTGGGATTTTCACCCCAATCCCTGGTATTAAACTACTCACTCGGGTTGAGTGAACATTCAACCAACACAATCAAACACAACTAATCCATAGAATTACGAGAGAGATGATGATGATGATCAAAGAAATAAGAGTAATCGATATTACCAAACACAAATCGGAAAGTAGCAATGTATCCAACTCTAACTCGACTCAACTCGGCACAACTCGGCATAACTTCTCTTACAAGCTTCGAACAACTCGGACCTCTAAACTAAACTAAGGAGACTTTGCTCCAACCTAAGAGAGAATTTTAGAGAGAGAATTGTGGAATGGTGGATGGGTATCAAATACATGCAGCTAAGCCCCTTTATATAGGCTGAAAATAGAGGAAAATTGGCACGAATTTCCAACCTCAGCACAAAAGGAATCTTGTAACCGTCATCACGTGGCGAGTTGTTGTAACGGCATTGACCATCGATCGAGTAGACCCCAAAGTGACTCGAATGACGTTGAAAAGTAAGTCGGTGACATGATCGTCTTCTTTGATCGAGTGGGTTGCCGAACTCGACTGACACTTGAACGGCGTTGACATGTCTTCAGCCTAGCTCATTCGGCAGTCGAGTCACTCTTTGTTCTCCAGTCGAGTCTAGTCCTCCTTCTTTGTGCGAGTGAAGGGGAGCCTTTAGTAGAGTTGCACATGCACTCGGCCTTCTGGACTTGCATGTCCAAATGATCTTTGTCATTCCTCATGAATTGCGTAGCCTTCTTCCACATTCTTGCTCTGGGGTTTTCCTTTGTGTCTTTTTTCCATGCTTCCAGCTTTGATGATGAGGCGGTTGTTTCCTTGAGCCTTTTGATAGTCCATTTATGCTCCAAATAGGCCTAAAATCACCTAAGTACAAGAGACAAATGGGTGTAGGCATTATTTGATGCAAATGAGCTTTAGCAAAGATGTCAATCCGTAAACCCATGCAAAACTACTAAAAACACATGAAACTAACACTATAAAAGATAGTATAAAAACATATATGCTATCAGAAACTATTGCTTCCAATCTTTCTATCTTAGCTTGGATAAATTCTACTAATCCTTTTGCATTGGTTTTTGGAAGAGGAGAGTTTTCTGGACACATTTCAACATTCTTCACTTCCTCGACCACCTTTCGCCTTGGGTATGTCTCCTCCAAACGAGTTGTTTCTGCTAAGTAGTTCCAAACATCTTCAACATGTAGAAAAGGAAAACGGTATCGGTTTTCAATGTCCACCATCTCGGGCTTTGTTATTTAGAGCACCGTAGAAGGTGTCTAACAAAGCATGCTTCATATATTCGTGGTCTGGATATAAGTTCAGCAGGTCAGTGTATCTTCTCCAAGCGTCATGGAGACTTTCTCCATTTGGCATTTTGAAGTTTGGGATATCTCTTTTGCACTGCTCATCCTGTCAAGTGGGAAGAAGGTACTAAGAAATTTTACAGAGAAATTTTCTCAAGTAGAATACTCACTTGATGGTGCTTTGAAAAACCAATCACTATCTTTTCTAGTGAGGGAGAAAACGAAAGTTCGCATTCTTATTGTGTATGTAGATACAATAGGAAACTTCACGGTGTTTGTATTGTCTTCAAAACGACTTAGGTGTTGATGAGTACTATCATTTGGTTTGCCGCTGAAGATAATTTCTTGGATTAGTGCTATGGTAGAAGCACTTAGGACATATTCTCCGTTATCTTCAAGAAATATCCACGTCGAAGTATGAGTGGATTGTTTGGGGTTAATCTTTGCTTGAAGCGTGGGCGGGCAATCAACGTCATCCATTGTATGTTTTTCTCTATTCCTAGTTAAAATACAAAGACAAAAAGGAAAAACGCAAATCAAAGTAACAAGAAAACTTAGACTATATGTTTATTGGATACAACCAAAATATCAATAATCCCCGGCAACGGCGCCGAAACTTGATCGTGGTAAGTTTTACTGTAACAAAACAATCTCCTTGTAAGTATTACAAGATCAAATGAAGTATAAACGGTTATAAAACACAAGGACTATGTCAGTATTGATTGAACAAATAAACAAATATACAAAGCTAAAAGAAGGAGAAAAGAGTAAACAACTGCATGGTAACAAAACGGACAGTATGTGATAAGTTGTGAAGATAGTTTAAGCAAAGCGATTGAAGGATAAATTTATCCCACTATGATAAATTACATAGCAACCACATATGTAATATTCATGAACTTCAATCAGCGATTATGTAGGTAACCATCTAAAGTAGCTCTGAGCATAGACAAACCAGGACCGTGCTTTACAACTTGTGTAGCTATCATTCAACGGTTCAGCAAGTATAGGAAAACCCATGAACATTTATAATTTCGAAAAGACCAAGAAAACCTTCACTAACAGTCCTTCAGTTTAAAAGGTACAAAGACCGATAATTGTACGATGATTAAGAATCCTTGAAGCATTGATAAAGCGCTACTCTCAAAACCAAGTTCTTTTCAAAACATCTAATAAACCAAAACTGTTTGGCTCTTCACTTTGTTTTATCTAAACCAATCGAGAGCGTCACTTCGAAATACGAAGGTAATCGAAAGTTAAAACTAAGCCCTTTGAAAAGAAACATAAAACTTGCTGATTTTTGTTCAGAAATTCACATACACAGTCGCCATCGATCTATCATAGGGTTCAATGAACCCTTACAACGAAGGAGACTTAATTAGACATAGAGAAGGGAGAGAAATTAGATGAAAGAGGAAAACCTTGCATATAATAAAACTCAAAGCAACAGAATAACAAAATAAGTCTAACCTTCAACTCTATTGCTAAAAACCTTGGGAACCGATGCATCAACTCTTATTGTATCTAGAAAGAAAGGGGGAGAGGTTATGAGTACTCGGACAATGGATGTACCATATGATAGAAGATTGGATGCCTCTAACCCTAAGGCAGAGAGTTGTATTTATAGGGAAACCTCAAGCCGAAACCCTAGGTTAAAAAGCCCGTCGGAAATACCTAGAAATCGAGGATGTCGTCATCTTGTCACAACGGAAAGTTACGGTCTTCATTACGGCCCTAAGGGACCGTAATGTAGCCGTAACAAGCCCAACGTCTCCAGCTTGTGGGTTGGACTTTGTCAGAGATGGGCTCGACGGTACAGTTGACCTTACGACTACCGTTATGGCTATGTTACGGCTGTAATATCCCGCAAGGATAAGCATAACCCTTAAGTTTCAGCTTTGTTTCGGAAGGCCATCTTGTATGGTTTTATTCTTCGAAGTAAGGAAGTCCAGAGCTCCAATCCAGGGTGGTAGATGAGCTTTTCGAGAAACCAATCATCAGTCATATGTGATATTGCCTTGTAATGTCTTGACTTTAGGGAAGATCGAGCTCTTCAAGCATCTTTGAGTGATAAGTTCGGTAAATACTTCATAACTAGCCTTAAATGCTTGAAACATGGAATATCTGGAAATAGATACCAAAAACATAATATGAACGCTTTCAGCATTATAAGAAGATATATCTTGCCAAAAGACTTGTAAAACGACATGAATAAGTGGGATAAAAACACGTATATTTCGATGATATCATGTTTGGATATATCTTGCCAAAAGATGTTCTAACCATGAACATACAAGGCAGATAAGCTGCATACAAGGCAGATAAGCTGCAATTGATTAGCAGTAACATTCTGACTATAATGGCCGTTCTATCCGGTTTCAGGGATATAAAATTTTCCTATAGTTACATATCTCTTTTTATATCAGGTGTTGGTAGAAGGGATGCATTTAGTGTATGATGGTTCTTTTGAGATCATTTTTTGTTAGCTATTTAATTTTCTTTTAAAGTTCTTTTAAAAACGATTAGTTCTTCTTAGTTTTGTAGCATGGTAGAGTATTTTATCAGCAACTGATTTGGCTTGTTTTCACTTTTCTGATAAAGTTTATGTCAGATTTTGGATACATTTTCTGTCAAAAATAACGTTAGATTTTAATTAACTGATTTTGATTTTAACTTCAGAGTTGGATATGCTTAAAAACATGGAAATCAGATAACAAAAGTGGAGGGAGGAGGCTTATAAAACTGAAAAAAGGAAAACTTGAATTTATGATGATAAGTAAGTATTATACTGGAATGGACTTAATTAATATGTTCTTAGAAACCGATTATATAAATAGATTTGGTTTAGAAATTGCAATTTTTGTTGTTTCTTTGTGCCTGAATTAATTCCTTTTCTTTTATTTTGTTTCAAACATAGAAAATGAGGTAGAAACAATAAACTACCTACTGATATAAAACAATAAGCTTGGAATTTGAATTAAACTGACAAGATTGTAATCCTAAAAAGTGAGGACTATAGGTGTATTCTTGTAATGTTGGATGTGTGATAAGTTTGAGATGCATATATAAGGATTAGAGTGTAGAGATCAACAAATACCTCTTCTTTTCTGTAACAATGAAGATAGTGAATCTGAACAGCTTGGTTGGTTTACGATGAGCTAGTTACTTAGTGAGACAACTATTCACAAAACCTATTTTATGGATTTATTGGTATAGGTCTTTAGAAACCTCATATCAATTTGGTTGAATCTTTGCATCAAACTGCTTTATGAATTTACAGTTACATTATCAAATATAGTTCATGAGGAATAAACCTTCTTTTCTTTTGATTGAAGAGATTGTTTTTGTTGTTGTGTGAGATGGGCATGTGGGTTTTTTATTGTCTTGCTATGATGTTGAGTTGAGATATGATTCCTACACTGACACATTTCAAGCCAGGTAAAAAAATTGGGTTATTTTGAATTCTATATGCTTTTCTTTTGTGTTACAAAATAAATTCTAATTGTATTTGGACTATCATGTATAGACATCCACCTCATGGGAGAAGGACAACTACATTAACAAAGAATGATATTGATTGGGAAAGACTAAGAGCGTCACCTATTGATACTTCTCCACATGATCTTCATCTATCAAATTGCTTAAACGATTTACACCTTGGTGATCATATGGAGAAGAAACAAATAATTCCCTTTATGGTATGTTCATGCTTTACTTCTCCTTTGGGTTAACTGCTTCTACATCAAGCAGGCCACAAAAGGTAATGCTTAGTTGGTGGAACAACATACAAAGAGGCACGTTATCTGGCTTTGCAAAATTTATACAATTAAGGGTTTTTTTTTTCTACTCAGTCGTACTGTTATACTCAATTCAAAGAGGTAACACTCATGAGATCGATCGGTTTTCCTGTCTCTTATTGATTCTGCACTTACAACTTTTGAGCTTATGACATTTTCTAAAGAACCATTTGCTAAATTGCAGGTTTATACAGGATCACTCACATAATAGTTTGTTCTAATGTCAATGTCCTCTAACATCCTTAAGATACAAATATATGAAATTCGACGTAGCTTATAAATCCTTGATGATTCGATGTACTTGCATTATTCATGAAATTCTGCTGGTCGGTTATTTTTACCTCGTTTAGATTGTAGTTGTTGTTCTTTGATAAAAGTGTAAGATTTCGTATTGTTTCAATGAACAATATATAGAACAACTCATGGTTAATGCATCCATATGCGTACTATTTTTGTGACATTTTCTTCTATCAAGCTTCTCATTACAAGATTTATGATTGAGTCTTATTTTTCAATATACCTTCTTTGGCTAAATGTACCTAAGAATTACAAGGTTTATGATTTGCTAAATATACAAAGAGTTACAAGGTTTATGATTGGGTTATCCGATAATTCCTCTTTTGTTTTATAAAAGACAAATTCATTCAACAAAATTCATATCTATTTAATTTCATAAAGCAAAATCAACCTGTTACTTAGGAGTGTATGTATACATCATGTTGTCGTATCTTTCGGTTAAAATGTTTAATTTTAATTAGTAAATTTTCTTGTGAAAGTCTCTAACTTTGTACAAATAAAAGTATTAACCGATTAAATAAAATATTCTGCATAAGCAATATAGAAGATAAATAGTTTTATTTTATTTTATTTTATTTTGAGAAATCGTTTTTTTATATCATCAGATTTCGAAGATATTATTACTTTTGATCATAATAACTGGATAATTATGTGATTTAAATTAACGGGTTGATGGATGAACGTTCAGAGGACACATGCGAATAAACGTCTTCTCCTAAAACATTTTTTACATGATCACCGTTAATTTTTTTTTATATATATACTTGTTACCTGCATTTATGAAATACTGTCAAGAAAATAGTTGGAAATATATAGGGTCCAAATGAAAATGACATATACCTACAAATTTAATACAATAATAAATGCCCCTATTGCAAATTACATGGTATATATAGACTGTGCAGTCAAGATGTAGTAAAATAGACTAAGCTACTAAGGTCGAAATTATTTTTTTTTTTTGACTACAAGCCTAATAAATTAGGCATGCTCACCATCTATTGATTGACCATCCTAGCTTATGATATTCTTGTGAGAGCCCTCTTCTTTCGGATCGAGATTGGTCTTTGACCGAGCTCGACTCTGGCCGAGTTTGGCGGGTCGCCGCTCCCGCGGCCACCTCCGCCGCCCCGCGGGTTCTTGCGGCTGCAGCCGTTTTCATTGACCCCTTTGACCGTGCTTTACTCTTCCGTTTGCCTTCCTCTTTAAGTTATATCTTGGCTGAATGAGCAAGGGTTTCTCACCCATTTCCAGCTTCTCACGATCCCTTGCTTTCCTTCTCTCCTCCTTGATCTTGCTTGTGTTCTTGGATGTGTGGAAGAGTTTTGTGTGACTTTCTGGGTTGTGATGCTTGTGTTGTATGTTGCTGAGCTTGAAGCCAGCTGGGAGGCCTTGGTTCTGTCCTTTCCTTGCTAAGCCATAGCTGTAGTAAGCCTCTTTCCTTGTTCTCTTCTTCCTTTTCCTTAAATCTATCTTCCTTAGCTTAGGATTAGATGAATGGAGTATAGATTAATGTTGGTATGTGGATGTATATGTATATGCTTGGTTTTGGCTGAGTGAAGACGGGAATTGATCACGTGAAGGGTGAAAGAGGAGTCGCGGGATCTTGTTCTGCATTGTCGCCGCCCCCGAGGCCGAGAGTCACCGCCCCTGCGGCTACCGTGCCGCCGCGCCCGCGCCGTGCCAGCGCCGTGCCTGCGCTTTCCAGCGACCTTGTCACCGCCCCCGCGGCTACGTTCCACCGCGCCTGCAGCCGCTTACCTTCCGCCCCTGCGTCCTCCGTTCACGCAGGTGCGTCTTGTCCCGGGACTACCTATAGTTAGGTAGTTCCTTTCCTTTCTAGTATGAGGGAACTAGTATCATGCTAGGTATCGGTTTATGATGAGTATGATATAGATATGCCGGTTACGGCCTTGAGGTTATGAGTTGGATATGATCCCTTATGGATCCCTTGGGTCTAGGTGTGACCCTTTGTGTGATAGGAGTGTGATATATATGTGTGCGTCTTGTATAGGCTACGTTGTCCTCCAGTTTGGAGTGGACGTTTTTGAGAGTGGATCATACTTGAGTTACTTCTGAGATCGAGGTAAGTCCATAGGACTTACTTAGCTACTATCCTTATATTGGATGTATGCTTGAGTGGTGTGTGTTATGTGCTTTATAGCTTGTGTTGTTATTTGGTCACCGACCTATGTTATATTGACCGCCCATTGTAGTGGCTGTGATAACCTTTCCCTTTCATCCCGTAGTGGAGTCTGGGAGGTTTTCTGTAGTCAGGTCAGATCTGGTATAAAGGAAGGCCCCTCACCATTCCCACAGGGTACACGGGAGGTGTGCTGGTACTATCCCAGCTGGTTAGAGCACTCAGAGGCGGGGATTATAGTCCTCGTGTCACCTATCTTCATATATATCTATTTATACGATTGAATGATTCAACTTATTAAAGATAATAAACCGGGTAAATGTTTGATATCATGCTGAAGTGCTTATCATTTCTGAAGTGTGTTTGTGCTTTAGCATCTTCTTATATATGTGTATAGTTAGCTAACGGTTTCATACCGTGTTGTAGATCCCTCGCAGGTTAGGAGAGCTGCGGAGTGATCCGGAGGGGTGATCTGCTGAGGGTTCCGTACACGGGGCATATTCGTGGGGTTTTTGAGATTATCATTATTGTACGGCTTTCAGTTTGACTTTGTACTCAGTAGTACTCTGTATTATCCTTTTGACATGTATATATATATATATATATATATATATCAGATTTTATGTTTTGATTTAATCTATTGGTGCCTTGTTTTAAGATTCAGTGAAGTTGTTGTCAGGCTAGGGCCATGATCCTTTGTGAGATCCTAGCCCAGTAGCACTTCGAGTCATACGGATTCGGGGTGTTACAAAGTTGGTATCAGAGCCCAGGTTGACAACAATGGCACTAGTAATGTGCAATAAAGTTCGAATAGATAAATAAACTGAACCCGAAAGGGGTCTGACTTTTCAAAAGAATTTGGTTTTAAAATGAGTACAAATGTTTTGGGTTATCATGTACGTGAGCCATCACCCCTCTGAAGATCTCGACAGTACACATATATAGATATTCTGTTGTGATTGATTTGATACATACATATGGCATATATATAGCCTTCTAAGCTAGGTTTACGTCCTCTACAGATGGTTCAGACTAGAGCCTTACCTGCAGCTGGGCGAGGTAGAGGTAGAGGTAGAGGTAGACCCCCTCTAGGCCGAGGACGAGGTAGGATACCTCCTGATGGTTCCCATGCAGCAGGAGAGATCCACGAGGAGGTTGCTGAGAGCGCCGTTCCTGAGACTGGGAACGGGGCAGTTGAGGGAGGGGGCACAGAGAGCCCAGTCTGGTGAGTCTGATCGTGTCTCTATGGGTAGATCAGAGTTTCAGGCTTATATCAGACGTGTTGAGGAGGCTGCCAGAGTCGGTAGGCGTGCCCCAGACTTACAGGCATAGGAGGGACCATCTGAGAGGTCCCATACCGTTACCCAGGTACCAGCTGTACAGGTACCTGCTGCTGAGATTGCCAGAGAACCGGAGGAGCATAGAGGGCCTAGACCAGATACCTGGTTGAAGGCATTCCATCAGATGGGTGTACCCCCTTTCACTGGGAAGGTGGGGTTGGAGGTTGAGTTCTGGATCGGGCATGTAGACTCAGCTTTGGAGTCTATTCGCTGTCCAACTGACAGACAGATCGAGTTGGTGCAGACCCTGTTCAGAGAGATGGCACAACACTGGTGGAGGTCAGTACGAGGTCAGGTTACCAGCTATGACCAGATGAGGACCTTGATCCGAGAGCGTTTCTGCCTTGCCTCACTGAGGAAGGAGAAACTGCATGATTTTGTTGAGGCCGGATTTGATGATGTGCCAGTTTCTGAGGCCATCGAGAGATTCCAGGAGGAGCTGGATTTACTGGGTCCAGCTGCACCTCCTGTTGATCAGCATGTTTATATGTTCTCTCGACGATTGAGGGATGGTACCCGAGCCTACATGGCAGTTTTTCACTGTGAGTCCTTGATGGACTATCAGGACAGAGCCGCAGATTATGAGAGAGAGAGAGCTGGGCAGAGGAGAGTTTCTCAGGCCGGAAGGTCTGAGAAGAGACAGCGTACTGGGTAGGCCAGTGGTACTGCTAGAGCTGCTAGTGTTGGGGGTAGTCAGAGACGTCAGGGTCGTTCTGTATCTACACCAGCTACAGAGATGGGACGACAGTGTTTTAACTGTGGAGATCCAGGGCATCTGAAGCCCGAGTGTACGAGGCCATTAGTGACTTGTTTTACCTGTGGTAAACAGGGTCATAGAGCCGTTTATTGCCGCCAGGGCGGAGCTGCATCTCAGCAGGGTTCTTCTCCTACCAGTGTAGCGGAAGGTGGGCAGAGGCCACCTCAACAACAACAGCAGACTCAGGGACATCAGAGAGTCCCAGATCGCCCTACGACTCATGGATCTGCTCCTTGGCCGAGTAGAGGCAGAGGCCGTGGTGGGGGCACCACTAATACCAGAGGCCCACAGGGTCGTGTTTTTGAGCTGAGGAGTGTAGAGGAGCCAGCTGCTTCTACTGCTACAGGTACCATTCTGATTCATGGTTTACCAGTTAGAGTTTTGATACTGGTGCTACGCACTCTTTTATTTCTGATGCCTGTGTAGAGCGTCTTGGGTTAGATACAGTTGAGGGGATGCCCTTTATTATAGGGTTACCTGATGGTGGTAGGGTTAGAGGTACCCGTGAGATTCACGGTTGTCCCATTTCTGTAGGGACCCATGTGTTACTAGTTGACTTCTTTGTCATGCCACTAGAGCATGAAGAAGTCATTTTAGGTATGGATTGGATGGCTAGACACTCTGCAGTTCTAGATGTAGGTAGGAGGACTGTTACCCTCTCTACCGAGTTAGGCTAGATAGAGGTTTTCCGAGGTTGGGACCTTGGAAAGGTAGGCACAGTTATCAATGCTATACGGGCAGCTAGACTGATTGCACAGGGTTGTGAGGCCTTCTGGTATTATGCCATGAAGGAGGGGGAGAGTCCAGTGGTAGAGGACATTCCAGTTGTCTGTGAGTTTACTGATGTTTTTGCTGAGCAGTCCAGTTTGCCGCCTCAGAGGAGTGTGGATTTCAGTATCGAGTTAGAGCCTGGTACGAGACCCATCTCGAAGGCTCCATACCGGATGGCGCCTATCGAGATGCTGGAGCTGAAGAAGCAACTCGAGGAGTTGGCTGAGAAGGGCTTCATTCGCCCTAGTGTGTGTCCCCATGGGGAGCACCTGTCCTCTTCGTACGGATGAAGGACGGATCGCTGAGACTGTGTATAGATTACAGAGAGTTGAACAAGGTGACCATCAAGAACAAGTATCCACTGCCGCGCATTGATGATTTGTTAGATCAGTTACAGGGAGCTACTGTGTTCTCCAGGATTGACCTGCGTTCCGGGTATCACCAGCTGAGGGTGAGAGAGCAGGATGTGCATAGGACAAAATTCCGGACCAGATATGGCCACTACGAGTTTGTAGTGATGCCATTGGGCTTACGAATGTCCCAGCCGTCTTTATGGAGTTGATGAACAATATCTTCATCGACTTCCTGGATCAGTTTGTGGTGGTTTTTATTGATGACATTCTGGTATACTCTCGCAGTGGAGAGGAGCATGCAAGACATCTGAGGACTGTATTGTAGGTTTTATGGGATAGAGAACTTTATGCTAAGTTCTCTAAGTGTGAATTCTGGATGTCAGAGGTAGCATTCTTGGGTCATGTGGTTTCAGCTGAGGGGATCAAGGTGGATCCAGCGAAGATAGAGGCAGTAGCAACATGGACTACACCGACGAACGTCAAGGAAGTACGTAGTTTCCTTGGCCTAGCCGGTTATTCCAGACGATTTGTGGAGGGATTTTCTGTGATTTCCCGTCCACTGACGAGTTTGCTGAGGAAGACTACTAGATTTGTGTGGTCTGATCAGTGCAGGCAGAGTTTTGGGGAGTTGAAGAGGCGTTTGACTTCTGCTCCTATTTTGGCACAACCAGAGGGTACTGAGGATTTTGTGGTTTACAGTGATGCATCCAAGTTAGGCTTGAGATGTGTTTTGATGCAGAGAGGCAGGGTGATTGCATATGCGTCTGGACAGCTGAAGACGTATGAGGAGAACTACCCGACTCATGATCTGGAGTTGGCAGCGGTAGTTCATGCACTGAAGATCTGGAGACATTACCTATATGGTGCTACATGTCAGATCTTCACAGACCATAAGAGTCTGAAGTACATTTTCACGCAGCGGGAATTGAATAACCGCCAGCGTAGGTGGCTCGAGCTGATCAAGGATTTTGATCTGGAGATTTTGTACCATCCAGGGAAGGCGAACGTTGTCGCCGACGCCCTGAGTAGGAAGACGCCTCGAGAGCAGGCGATTGCGAGGCTGACAGTTCAGCATCAGTTGCAAAGAGACTTGATCTGGCTAGAGTTGGACATCCAGTTTCCTGATGAGGATGCCCAACTGCGTACATTAGAGGTCCTTCCTGATCTGTTGGACGAGATCCGACAGAAACAGGAGACCTGCCCGACCTTACAGAGGATCAGAGATAGGATGTCTCGGGATGAGGCACCACACTTCCTGCTTGGAGCAGATGGAGTTTTGAGGCGCCATGGCCGCGTCTGTGTACCTGCTGATACAGAGCTGAGGCAGAGGATTTTACAAGAGGCTCATTGCACCCCTTACTCGGTACATCCAGGTACGAGTAAGATGTATCAGGATTTGAGACGTTCATACTGGTGGGGACGGCTGAAGCCCGATTTGTAACTTAGTGTGCGACCTGTCAGCAGGTCAAGATCGAACATTTCAGACCTGGAGGTGAGCTCCATCCACTTCCTGTTCCACAGAGGAAGTGGGAGGACGTCACCATGAATTTTGTGACCGGACTGAGGCTGAGCCGGTGTTTTGATGCCATCTGGGTTATAGTAGACAGATTGACGAAGACGGCACGTTTCATTCCTATTAGGGAGACGTGGCCGGTGAGCAGATTAGCTGAGGAGTACACTAGGCAGATAGTGAGACTTCATGGTGTACCGAGGACGATCGTCTCAGACAGAGATGGGCGATTTACCTCGAGATTCTGGCAGCAGATTCAGACTGCCCTAGGGACGAGTTTGCACTTCATGATTGCGTTCCATCCTCAGACAGATGGTCAGTCAGAGAGGACCATTCAGACCCTGGAGGATATGCTGCGAGCTTGTGTGTTGGATTGGGGGCAAGTGTGGACGGATCATCTCCCACTTGTTGAGTTCTCCTACAACAACAGCTGACATGCATCTATTGGGATGGCCCCATATGAGGCACTGTATGGACAGAGATGTCGTACCCCGTTATGCTGGGATGAGCAGAGCAGTGTCAGTGGTTTAGCACTGATCATATTCAGGATGATATGGCTCGGGTAGCATTGATCAGAGAGCGTATGTTGACTGCGCAGAGCCGTCAGAAGTCTTATGCTGATAGGAGGCGTAGACCTCTAGAGTTCAGGGTTGGAGCCCATGTGTGGCTGAGAGTGTCCCCGACACGAGGTGTTAGACGTTTTGGCATTAAGGGGAAGTTGAGTCCCCGATATGTCGGACCGTTCGAGATTCTGGATCGAGTTGGGAGTGCAGCTTACAGATTAGCCTTGCCTCCGAGATTAGAGGGTGTTCACCCTGTGTTTCATGTGTCTCAGCTGAGGGAGTATATACCAGATCCGAGACACATCGTCAGTTATGAGGATTTGGTGGTTGAGGCGGACCACACTTTTGTTGAGCATCCGATTGCAGTCCTAGAACGAGGTATGAGACGCCTGCGTTCGAAGGACATACTTATCCTTAGGATACAGTGGTCGAGACGAGGACCTGAGGAGGCTACATGGGAGACTGAGGATAGTATCCAGAGGAACTATCCAGAGTTCTATGTTGAGTTAGATGCACTAGTAGGATCACCGAGTAGATCTTAGCACTAGCTTGGTGAGTCTTATGTGCTTACATGCTTATATGCTGTGATATGTTTATTTCATGCTAGCTTTGATGTGATTATGATCTTATTAGATCTTGTTATGCTAGTATGATTTCCTATTTATAGCTGGAGATGGTCCTTCCCTCCATGCTATTGTGATACGCTTAGGTTTAGCTGGAGATGGTTCTTACCTCCATGCTATTTTGATGGACATAGTAGTGCTGGAGATGTTCTCCCTCCATGCCTTTCTGTTATGGTTATGATATGGCTAGAGATATGTTTCCTTTATGCCTTGTGATGTGTTTATAGCTGGCTAGAGATGGTTTCTCTAGGCCCTGGATAGTATAGGTTGCAGCTGGAGTTCATGATTTCCTCCATGCTTATGTTTAAGGTTATAGAGACTGTTACCTCGGCTTCTGAGTCCGAGTGGTTTTAGGATCTTGCAAGTTTCGGGACGAAACTTGTTTTTAGGGGGGTGAGATGTGAGAGCCCTCTTCTTTCGGATCGAGATTGGCCCAACCGCTCCCGCGGCCATCTCCGCCGCACCTGCGGGTCGCCGCTCCCGCGGCCACCTCCGCCGCCCCGCGGGTTCTTGCGGCTGCAGCCGTTTTCATTGACCCCTTTGACCGTGCTTTACTCTTCCGTTTGCCTTCATCTTTAAGTTATATCTTGGCTGAATGAGCAAGGGTTTCTCACCCATTTCCAGCTTCTCACGATCCCTTGCTTTCCTTCTCTCCTCCTTGATCTTGCTTGTGTTCTTGGATGTGTGGAAGAGTTTTGTGTGGCTTTCTGGGTTGTGATGCTTGTGTTGTATGTTGCTGAGCTTGAAACCAGCTGGGAGGCCTTAGTTCTGTCCTTTCCTTGCTAAGCCATAGCTGTGGTAAGCCTCTTTCCTTGTTCTCTTCTTCCTTTTCCTTAAATCTATCTTCCTTAGCTTAGGATTAGATGAATGGAGTATAGATTAATGTTGGTATGTGTATGTATATGTATATGCTTGGTTTTGGCTGAGTGAAGACGGGAATTGATCACGTGAAGGGTGAAAGAGGAGTCGCGGGATCTTGTTCTGCACTGTCGCCGCCCCGCGGCCGAGAGTCACCGCCCCTGCGGCTACCGTGCCGCCGCGCCCGCGCCGTGCCAGCGCCGTGCCAGCGCCGTGCCAGCGCCGTGACTGCGCTGTCCTCCAGTTTGGAGTGGACGTTTTTGAGAGTGGATCATACTTGAGTTACTTATGAGATCGAGGTAAGTCCATAGGACTTACGTAGCTACTATCCTTATATTGGATGTATGCTTGAGTGGTGTGTGTTATGTCCTTTATAGCATGTGTTGTTATTTGGTCACCGACCTATGTTATATTGACCGCCCATTGTAGTGGCTGTGATAACCTTTCCCTTTCATCCCGTAGTGGAGTCTGGTAGGTTCTCTGTAGTCAGGCCAGATCTAGTATAAAGGAAGGCCCCTCACCATTCCCACAGGGTACACGGGAGGTGTGGTGATACTATCTCAGCTGGTTAGAGCACTCAGAGGTGGGGATTATATTCCTCGTGTCACCTATCTTCGTATATATCTATTTATACGATTGAATGATTCAACTTATTAAAAATAATAAACCGGGTAAATGTTTGATATCATGCTGAAGTGTTTATCATTTCTGAAGTGTGTTTGTGCTTTAGCATCTTCTTATATATGTGTATAGTTAGCTAACGGTTTCATACCGTGTTGTAGATCCCTCGCAGGTTAGGAGAGCTGCGGAGTGATTCGGAGGGGTAATCTGCTGAGGGTTCCGTACACGGGGCATATTCGTGGGGTTTTTGATATTATCATTATTGTACGGCTTTCAGTTTGACTTTGTACTCAACAGTACTCTATATTATCCTTTTGACATGTATATATATATATATATATATATATATATATATATATATATATATCAGATTTTATGTTTTGATTTAATCTATTGGTGCCTTGTTGTAAGATTCAGTGAAGTTGTTGTCAGGCTAGGGCCATGATCCATTGTGAGATCCTAGCCCAGTAGCACTTCGAGTCCTACGGATTTGGGGTGTTACAATTCTTGCGGATGACGAGTCCTACGGATTTGATTTGAACATGCTTAACTAGTTAATCTATCAAACTTAAGACCGATTTGTTAGCTATAAGTATCTTTCTTGACTTGTAAATATTGCCAATTCTAGACAAGAAAGAGATTGATCGGATGAACCTAATTAAATAACTTGTTAGACGATGAAATAAGCCCTATTACTTGTTTGATTATGAACCCATTTAAACTTTACCCTACATAACATGCAACTAATGTTACACGTATTTATTGTTGAAAAAGATGACCACACAACTGCAATATATGGGCTGGTTTTCGTTTTCAGTTTTTACTCACTAACTTCTTTTTCTTCTTCTTCTTTTTTTTTTTTTTTAATTTTAAAAAATAAACTTTTATCCCCAAAAATAAATGCATAGTTTATTTTTTCCTTCTATAATTTGAATAAAAATTAATAAAAAATAAATAGTGAGAAAATGTCTTAGAGTCAAAAGTACAAAAAATTTACAATCATTTGATCAAGTAATAATTGTCATATATAATATGTATTTGTTCAATTAAAAGTTATTAGACATATAGTCATATCGTCAAACAAAAGTTAGTTGATACAATTGAACATATAAATTAACACTCGAACAATTTCGAACATATTTAAACAAATAAATGTTATATTTAAATCCTTGCTACTTTTGACCCTAAAACACCTTTTTCTTGAACCCAACCCCTCCCTATATATATATATATATGACAGGTTTCTTGAGCTCGGGCAAATTTTGTTCATTTTTTGTACTATTTAAATTCACTAACCTTTGTTTTTTCTTTTAAAAATTAATTCTTATTCTAAAAAAGTGAGCACTTATTTTTATTCACGATCGAAAGAAACGCACAACTCCTCACCTCCACAAAAGAGTATAGTCTACTCACCGAAACCAGAATGAATATATACAATGAGTGAATGTTAACCACCTAACATAGTACACTCTCCATTCAAAATTTGATTGTCACAACAATACAAATAGAAAGTACTACTGTCGTTGTCTTATTGTCAAAGGACATAAAATTCAAAAGGGTGTGGTTCTATCAAAACCATTAGTCATTTGATCCAACTACTTTGGGTCGTGGAACTCTTCGCCACTGCACAATCCCTCAATGATCAATACTTATATTTAATGGTTCTACCAAAACCATTAGTCATTTTATTTATTTATTTTTTTATCAGCAATTCGAAGAATTAAACAACACACCGTCTAATGGATCAAAAGACCGAAAGAAATCGGTAGACGGACAAACCGTCATGAGGAACCATAATAGAAGAACATCAAAGAAAACACAAAATCATTAGTCATTTGATCCAACTACTTGGATCGTTGCAAAATAATTTTAAACCTCAAATATACTCTTTTCATAGGACATGGTTAGTTTTTATTTTTTATTGTCATGGTTTGATAGATTCTTGATTGCCATTTATGATAAATTATGTGTCAAAGAATGTAGTCGAAAATGAACTTTAGATATGATTAGTTGTTTGGTCGACAACCATAGAGACCAAGTGTAGAAGATGATTTTTTACGGACTTGACACACATTTGAGAAGAGTAGGAGGGGTAGTCATGTAATTGAAAAATCTTCGGGGGTGTGATAGTAATTAAGTCCAATTTGACATTGGTGGACATAAATTTAAAAGTGTGTTAGTATATATATTTTTTTGAATAAGGAAAGAAATTCGAATCACTAGTCAAAAACTAGCGAAACGAGAGGCCACAAATGGCAGACGGACTAACCGTCATGCTTTGACATACTGATGATGAGAAGAAAAAAGAGAGATAGACAAACACAATGCATCGACCGACGAGATTTTGAAACACTAAGAACGAAAAGTCAGGCAACCAAAGGATAGAGAAACAGGAAGACCATGTCAGTCGCAAACGTGCACAGAAAAGCTCCCAAGGACTACTGGTGGAAAACTCAGATTTGGACTCTCTCTTGAGCCTTCAGATTTCGATCACCTGTCCACGACTCCTCCAAACGAAACAAGGTCAACCCGTCAATCAAGAAGATCAAACGCCAAGATGAGCAATCACCCAACCGCGAAATAGAAGTGAAACAAAACCTCGGGAGATGCATGTGTTTGTCAACCAACTCAATTTGTTATTGGAAACACATTGATTTGTTTTGTTTCTTTTCGTTTTCATATATTAATAGTGATGAATTTGCATTCAGAAAAGCCAAAAAAGGCTTTCATAACAATAAGATACCGACGGTTAAGCCAAATGTGTGAATACTTATGATATTGAATTATAGATTACCCGGCTCTTAAGCCAAAATGTGTGAGAGTTTGATGGATTTTGTGGTAGTATAACAAGAATTAACGCAAAAAGGAAAAAAATAAAAATCAAAAACAAAAACTGGATAAAAATGAACATTGGCAAAAGGCAAAAAAGAAGACCACAAGGCACCAGGAGCGAACCACACAAAACAAATTTTTTTTTTTTTTCAAGGTTAAAATTAAAAATTAAAAAATGTAAAAGGCAACACAGGAAGAAGAAACAGAAGAAAGAAAAAATTAAAAAAATTTATAAGAAAGGGCTTAAACAAAGATAAGCCCAGCTGCCTAGATTTAAAGTTGAGCCCACATAGAAATTGAACGATATGATTGTAGGGCGTTTAAGTTTTTATTTTAATTTGTATAATTATTCTTTTGTAAATATCCTTTCACAAGAAAGAGACGTTCTAGGTTACGGGATGGTGGCCGCCGCAGCCAGAGGCATGGGCAAACGACGACAAACATCGACGGTAAGGAAGGGAACACGTGATTATACAAACGTAGGAAAGTCTTCCCGATCTAGTTTGTGAGGGCTTTGATTTTTTCTACTTTGTTTGTTATTTGTGATGACAGGATGATACATTCCGATCTCAGATGATTTGGGAAGGGTTTTGATTTTTCAATTTAGTATATGCATGCATGATAGCTAGCTAGGAAAGAAATACTAAAATCTCGGTTGCTAAAACTGCAATTTGTTACATGATGGAAATTGTCGGATTTACTAAAAGTATTGCTAGCACTATTCACCGGTTCTGACCTGGATCGGACCAGACCAGACCTGAATAGAGCGGATCAGCAATTGACTGAATTTTTCAGTTCAGGTTCGTCCATAACCGGACCGAGTGTTAATTAATTAATTAATTTTAATTTTTTCGCACTAAAATTTTAATTAATTTAATTTTTTTTTCACTAACTTTATTTTTTAAAAAATATAGGTCCGGACCAGACCTGTTGTTGATCGGACTATTTGGACCGAAGACCGGACATGTTTGTTTCGGTTCGGTCCGGAATTCAGACCGAACCGAAAATTGAACCTTCCTACTTATGATCCGATACGCCCATACAGACGTGAGAAATTTTCAGTAATGGTCCTTCATAATTTACTAACTAGTGTATTACCCGTGCCTTGCACGGGATTTTGATAAAAATATTATTTGTTATTATATTTCTTTAAGGGATTATATATAAACTATTTTTTTGTCATTAGATAGAGTAGATAATAAGCAATAAACATTGTACACTTTACATATAATATTATATAATAAATTAATAAAATATTCAACCGTATAATAATTCATAATTTGATTTTTCTCCCCTTATTATACTGATTCATATGTTAATAGAAATATTACATTGGTAGTCATATGGTGTTAAATTAATTGTTATATATAAATTAATTTAAGAAACACAATCAATAATCAAAAAAAGTAATTGGAAGGGATGAAAGTCCTAAAATTTAGTGTGGATTTAATTAAGATTTTAATTGAGATGGATTTAATTAATATTTCATTTTAATATTTTGTTAAATAATTTTTTAATGAATAAACTTAATTAATATTTTGGTGAGATGTGGTTAAATGCTAAAATGACACGTGACAATTAACATTTTTCTGCTGACACGTGGCAAGGAGTGTTACTCCTATAATATGTATAAGATTACCCGTGCCATGCACGAGATTTTTTTTAAATTATTTGGAATATCATCCTATGATTCTTATACTTATCTATAAATATTTTAACAAACATACTGAGATATCAAATATACTTTTAAAGTACTATAAACATTAACATAAAAAAATAAAAATACCCATTTGAACGTGTACTTTTTTTTTTTTTGAATATTTGTTATCTATGATATTGTATTTATTTTTAAATTTATTAACTAACAATAATAAATAAATAAATAAAATGTGATATATTATGGTAATACAATAGTTAATTTTATAAGTTTTATTGTAGATAATGTGCATTTCTTTTTATAACATTAATATATATACAATAGTTAATTTTATAATTTTTTAATGAATAAACTTAATTAATATTTTATAAGTTTTATTGTAGATAATGTGCATTTCTACTATTAAATTGATAACAAAAATAAATAAATAAATGAAAATCACTTTGAAGTACATTAGACATGATCCAAGCGACGGTGCATCATCCGTGATGATATCTCCACCATGCGTGTATAGGATACCAAGTTTAGTAGTAGCCTCAACTATCACCATGGTCACAACTACCAGGTTTAGTAGTGTGCTAAGATAAACTTAAATGGCAAAAGAAAATCACCAATATCAGAACATCATATCTTTCTAATATTATTATATTTTTTTACAAATTAATTTAAATTAATTTGTTTTTTTGTTAGAATATTTGTTATACTTTTTAATTAACTTGTTGACGACATTTTACTAATTCTAAAAAAAATACCAATCTTTCTAAGATCATTGAATTTTTTTTACTAACTTATTTAAATCTATGACTTAATTAATATTTAGTTATTAAAAGTGGATTTAATTAAGATTTTAATTGAGATGAATTTATCTAAGATTTGATTTTAATATTTTGTTAAATTTTTTTTAAATGAATAAACTTAATTAATATTTTGTTGAACTGCGGTTAAATGCTGAAATGACACGTGACAGTTAATATTTTTCTGCGTGACACGTGACAAGAAGTGCTACTCCTATAATATATATAAGATACATCCCTTGTATTTAATTAATTTTGAATTGAATTCGTTTGTTACAACTCTTTCTATCAATAGACATTACTAATGGGTTGATTGCTTAACTCCTTCGGAAGTCGTCTACAACTCAATCTATTATGCATCAACGATCATAATCCCTCAATATATATATATATATATATATATATATATATATATATATATATATATATATATATATATATATATATATATATATATATATTACTTATCCTAAAATTTGGATAAAAACAATTTTTACGGAAATAAATGAAAATCTCTAAATACGTATTAATTGATTAATGTCCTAGAGCTATTCAAGTAATTATCTTATTATGATAAGTAATTATTTAAGAATAAACAGAATAATGAATGTAATTTTTTAAAAATTAACAAAAAAATGAATGTAAGGTTTCATTAATGTAATGTTCAAGCAAATTAAGTGTATATTCTAGTCATATTGTTATTGTTTATAGAAGTTCTTTATATATATATATATAATTCAATTTAATTAAACAATATTTTTTTTATTTACTAGGATACACATGCCTTTCCACCAATGTTATTATTGTATTTACGAGTTTTCTTTTTTATTTTTTCACAATTGAACATACGGTTCATGAACATAAAAAGGTATCTTCCGAGCATATTGAGTAATGCTATAATTAAATTCTTTGATTCAATTTTAACCGTTAATCTATTATAATTCAAATATTATTAGATGTTCAATCTCTATCCTCCCTGCCTGTAAAATTGGTTCTCCCCCAAACATAGTAACTCAGTTCAAGTAAACACTTGCTCAATATTTTATTATGCAAGTTTATACATCTCTAGCTTGCATGTCAACTTTTACTAGCACTTTTTTTTGCTAAATAAGAGTTATTCTATGTACCATGAGTCTTGTTTGTAGTTATGTCAGAAATTTTGCCAATTTTTCTCAGGTTACCATGACCTTTCACAAGCTGAAACTCGTGTCTAGCTGAAATTTTGTGCCCGTTTGGTTGGAGTGGTGGAATGAAAACGGAATGAAATCGGTTAAGGGGAAGGAATGGAAATAGAATTGATTAGATTACTTTCATGTGTAAAAAGACCTCTAAACAAACATAGTTTTTTATGTGAATAATGATATAAGATGGTATTAGTTTTTTTATACATACAAATAGTGCATTATAAATGTCATACACACGTGCATATGGTTCATCCCGTGCTATATGCTAACAATGTTCACATTCTCCGTCATCTTTCAAGTTGAAGGCATGCTGATTTGAAGAAGAAATTAAAATATTAAAATTACAACAAAATTGGCCATAGAACATAGAAAATGTCGATTACCTTCCCAACCAAAAAAGATAAACGCAACTCAATCCAACACTCATCAAAGATATCATTTGTAACACCCAAATTCTAGGAACTCAGGATGCTACGGGTTAGAACCTCACAATGGATCCCGATCCTACTTTGACAACAACTTTACCGGATCTTACAACAAGACACAAATAAAGGGAAACCGAAATACGTTTTTATGCATTAACGAGTCATGACAAAAGAAGGAAAATAAAAAGAACAGTCGGTAACAATGAAGTCTAAAACGGAATTGGCATGAAAGTCTGCCCAAAAGAAAATCCCAACAAAACTAACAAATACGGAAAACCCGGCTGACCACTATCTCCATATCACTCCACAACGTTCCTATCCTGCAAATCATCTACAACATGACGGTGAAAACCGTTAGCTAGCAATTCTAATATTAGTAGCACTATACTAGCACAAACACACATCAAAACGGAAATAAACACACAAGCATAATTTCACACACATCCAAATTATTATATTTTCTTTAAGTGATTCAATCTAATTGTTCAACTTTGTAGTGTGGCACAAAGGTTACCCGACCTTCGCCTCTGTCCCCGTTCACCAAGCGGACTGAAGCCATGCATACCCCGTGTACCGTATGAACTCTCTCCAAAATCTCGAACGGTCTGACATATTGGAGACTCAAATTTCCCTTGATGCCAAGACGTCGAACGCCTCGTGTAGGCGACACTCTCAACCAAACCTGAGATCCTACCCTGAACTCCAATGGTCTACGTTGTTTGTTGGTGTAGGATTTCTTCCGACTCTGTGCTGCTAGAATACGCTCTCGGATATGAACGACTCAAGCTATATCATCCTGTATCTGCTCTAGAGCAACTCCCCCTGCTCTCCCAGCATCATCCCAACATAATGGTGTACAACATCTCTGTCCATACAATGCCTCATAAGGAGCCATACCGATAGATGCATGCCAACTATAATTATATGAAAACTCAACTAGAGGAAGGTGATATGGCCACACCTGCCCCCAATCTAGTACACCAGCTCGAAGCATATCCTTTAAAGTCTGGATGGTTCTCTCCGAATGACCATCAGACTGAGGATGATTAGTAGTAGTGAAGTGGAGACTCGTACCCAATGTAGTATGTACCTGCTCCCAAAACCTCGAGAAAAATCGTCCATCTCTATCAGAAATGATAGTCCTCGGTACTCCATATAATCTCACAATCTGCCTAGTGAACTCCTCAGCTAAACGACTCACCGGCCACGTTTCCTTGATAGGATTGAAACGGGCGGTCTTCGTAAGCCGGTCTACCATCACCCAAATAACATCAAAACTCTCACTCGGTCTCAGTCCGGTAACAAAATCCATAAAGATATATATCCTCACACTTCTACCGTGGTACTGAAATTGGGTGAAGCTCTCCTCCTGGTCTATGATGCTCAATCTTGACATGCTGACAGGTCGAACACTAGGTACTTATCTAGCCACAACTGGCTTCAAGCCAGCCCATCTATAGGAACATCTCAAATCTCGGCACATCTTACTAGTACATAGATGTACAGAGTAAGTTGTAGCATGAGCCTCCTGTAAAATCCTTTGGCTCAATTCCTCATCCGTCGGTATACATATACGCCTTTGGTGTCTCATCATCCCATCGCCTCCAATCACAAATTATGGGGCCTCACCTCGGTCATCCTATCCCGGATTCTAACCAATGTCGGACAAGTCTCCTGCTTTTGTCAGATCTCGTTCAACAGATCAGGTAGTAACTCTAGTGCACCCAAATGACTGTGTCTCAACCTCCAATCTCCCCAAATCCCACTGTAACTGAGGTTAGGCTGTCAAATGAGCTATTGCTCTCTTCCGAGGTGTCTTCTGACTAAGCGCATCGGCGACAACATTTGCCTTACCCGGCTGATACAACACCTCTAGATCCAAAATCCTTGATCAACTCCAACCCTAAGTCAATCCTGGATATCTCGGTAACTCTCACACTTCCGGCATCTCATCTAATCCTCGACTTTCATGTTCCTTCATGGCATAGCACCAAAATGCCTCACAACTCTGTCCGATCAATCTAGCCGCTCTAATTGCGCTAATGATGGTTCCAGATTTTCCGAGATCCCATCCTCGGAAGACCTGCATCCGCTCCTTTTCTTGTAGTGTCGGTCACTGTTTCTACCTATATCAAGTATTGATCCGTACTAACCATTCAATTATCCCTAGTCACTCCTCATCTATCCATCTCACGTTTGTTCCAGCCAAAGTGTATTCTTCCATTATAATCGTCCAACCTGACAAATCGTTTTCCCATAGGTGATTAGATCTCACCCTAGAGCATATTCAAGTGTTCTCAATTCTATTATTTCCTGTCACGTCACAAACTTACTATGGTTTCCTTGACAATGTCTAACTGCTATACCTCATCTCCCTTTCGTGAGGACACACCATTAGCCCAACTTAGGCAAAACCTTATGCACACTCTTGAATTCCTCCATTTACGCGGAACAATAGCTTGAAATTAAACATCTTCTTCAATTTCCCAAGTTCTTCTCACCTGATTATTCTCTTCTGTTCCAATTTGTGATATCCCTCCATTATTGAATAGTTGGCTTCCAACAAGTAGTTGACTTAAGGTCGCTTCTGATCGCCAAAATGCTCACCCGTATTAATTACCTCAAATACTTGAATTGAACCTTCTTAGAGGATGGATCAATTTATACTATTTCATTCATAACTCACCCTGTCCTTGTTTAACAATATGAGGCTAATCTAAAAAGACAGTAGCCGACCTTGCCCAAAATCATTGGCTTAACTTTTTCCATACTCTCCAAGGTTAATATCCCTCCAAAGATCTTGCTCCTATGAACTCGTCCATTTCAGTTCGCTTTTCAGGTTCACTTTACGACATACGCCTCTCTTCTATTGCAAGAGGTCTAAACTTCTCAGACTAAACTTACGTCGTCCATCCGACAATTCCGTGCTCCTCCGGTACTTCATGATGACATGTTCGTGCGTTCATTGAAGTTGGGACCTCATTTCTCACCTAGGGTTCTTTCCGTATACTTTCCTTTGATGAACGATGCTAAGAACTACTGTTTGTATCATAGCCCTTTCTATGGATCTCGTGTTCTTAAAGAAGTCAATCCGCATTCCTGTCCATGAAATTGGGACTCTCTCTCCGCACTCCATAGCTTCCATCAAGTGCAGCCCGAGTCGGATAGTTATGCCCTAGAAGGTTCTAGTGTGTAACATCGGGTGCCATTCTCTTAGCCATCTCTTCTTCTACCTCAGTTGTGGCTCATGCACTGATGACTCGTATGTAGCATTGTGATCTCGTTTTCTCCTGACTGAAGGTCTTCCCTACGTCCACGCCTCCTAATAGTAGGAGTCATACCCCTACCACAACCGGTAGGGTGGAAGAGATAGATGACCTCTATCTCGACCTATAATGGTCGCTAACCTAGTGTGGAATTATAGAAACTAAAATTAAAACAAGAACTAACTAACTAAAGTCCAAACATCCAATCTAAACTACGTTGTCGAGATCCGCGGAGAATAGTGGTGGTTTCCGTACTGACTATCCCAACCCGACTATGCATGTAGTTAAAACAAAATTCATTTGAAAACTCAGACCCCTTTCGGGTTCTGTTTAATTATTTATTCGGCCCTTTTGTAGATTGCGAGTGCCATTGTTGTCAACCTCCCTTTGATACCATGTTGTAACACCCCAAATTCTAGGAACTCAGGATGCTACGGGTTAGGACCTCACAATAGGTCCCAACCCCAGTTTGGCAACAACTTTACCGGATCTTACAACAAGACACAATTAAAGGGAAACCGAAATACATTTTTATGCATTAAAGAGTCATGACAAAAGAAGGGAAAAAAAAGAACAACCGGTAACAATGAAGTCTAAAACGGAATTGGCATGAAAGTCTTCCCAAAAGAAAATCCCAACAAAACTAACAAATACGGAAAACCCGGCTGACCACTATCTTCACATCACTCCACAACGTTCCTATCCTGCAAATCATCTACAACATGACGGTGAAAACCGTTAGCTAGAAATTTTAATATTAGTAGCACTAATCTAGCACAAACACACATCAAAACGGAAATAAACACACAAGCATAATTTCACACACATCCAAATTATTATCTTTTCTTTAAGTGATTCAATCTAATTGTTCAACTTTGTAGTGTGGCACGAAGGTTACCCGACCTTCCCCTCTGTCCCCGTCCACCAAGAGGATTGGAGCCATGCATACCCCGTGTACCGTATGGACTGGTCGCAGAGAATCCTCCCATCACCTATAAGCGTGAGCAGTGATGCCACGACCCGTTTTCTTACACTTGGGTCAATAACATAAATGGTTATCCTACTCAAGTTATAATTAATAACCATCCAATACACACAACTAAAATAGCGCACAACAATATTTCGAAAAACTAGCTAAGTAAGTCCATAGAACTTACCTCTAATGGTCCGATATCCAAACTCGCTAAAGTTCTGATCCGCACGTAAACAACTCAACAACCTGATCAAGACGGAAGACGTCTTAATAACACAATTCTATCATATGTGAATTTTCTAGAAGGTTCCTAAACTATCTAGGAGGTTCTTATAACAAAAGAATAAGAAACTAACACTTTAGTAAAAATTACCAAAATGCCCCTCACTTTTCGGAAATTCCTAAAAGTGCCCAAACCGGTTCCAAGTCTCATTTATAGTCCGACAACACTTACTAAACCTCAAAACCCTAAAATAAGTTTGAGGGTTTGCTCAAACTTACATTCTATGTCCCAAACTCACTTTCCGAAACTACACCAAGTACTCTACTTTGGTCTATCGAAAGTACCTCTTACTAAATTCCGAAGAAAATATCTACACACTCTACGTTATACCTACTCTAGATTAGAACAGACGAAAACCATAAATAATTCCACAAGTTCTACACAAAATCCCAAAGGTATCTTCAACCACGCTTAACTCTCAAATCTAGGTTTCGAGTCAACTTTGGGAGGTTATAACTCTAGATCCGACCGTTGGATCTTTCCCAAGTTTTAATACCATAAACTAGGTGTATTCATCTACAACATAGTAAAAATTCAACGGTAGATTATTTCTATAAATCATCGAAACGTGTTCTTAAAGTCAGCTATTTAGCACAGTTTCAGGGCAACCTAAACTAGCATTTCACGAGGTCCTGAGTTCGAGTCTCACTGCAGACAAACACTCAGATTAATTAAGAAGCCCAATGCCCCAGGTTCAACTCCTATATACCACAATTTCCTTAAAGCCTACAACTACTAGATCCAAGGTTCGATTCTTTCTAACCTCCGCTAACAACCTATACTAGAGCCTACCTTCTAGTTCGATTCTTATCTAGTCTAACTAGATTACGGCACTACGATTCACATGTAACAAGAACAAAGCAGGGGATTCACCTTACCTCGTTTCTCCAACAAGAAGGATATGATTCCACTGTTGTACTTCGAAGAACTACCACCAGTTGATGACGATCAGCACAACTCTATTGCGGTATACACACCGGCGAACTCGATCGCCCCTTTCCCATATCCAAGAAGAAGAAAGACTCAGTAAAGAACAAGAACAGCCGGTAAGACAGAGAAGGGAAGGCCGCAGCCCGGGTTACTCACCAGACCGGTCGAAAACGATCGAACGAGACCACCGTTGTTGCTCCGGAGAAGAAGAAACGAGGAAGGAGAGGCGTAATCTTCCCAGCCGGTCCCAGGAAGAGGGAAGTAGGAAGAAGAATAGGAGCAGCCCCCACTGCAGTTCGGTAAAGGATTGTGATTAAAGCAAAGATGGTGCCGGGATGTGCAAGGAACGAGAAGCGTCGGCAGAGGGAAGTTCGCGGAGAAGGCGGACGATCAACGCAATACGATAACTGTTGCGGAAATGGTGGTTCGATAGATAAGGTCATGAGAATACATATCCAGAAAGGAAGAGGAGGTCTCGGCCAAGAAAAGAAAGAAGAGGGAGAAAAGTCACAAACCGTAGCCCAAGTCCAAGAGAGACGGCCGGCCCAAATAAAGGAAGAAGAAAGAGGCCTAAGCCCAAGAAGGGAATAAGAAGCCCACGTTGGGCCTACAGCCAGATGGGCCGGCTCTTTAGCCTAGAAAGGAGAAGGAAAGAGGCCTAAAACCTAAATAGATTAGTTTAAATTATATTTAATTCGATTAAATCCGGTAACGCTTCCGGTTTCGGAAATTAAAATTTCCGGGTATCACATCATTTTTGTGACAATCAATGTAAGTGCGACCAAAAAAGAATCATGTTCCTGTTTGTTTATTCTCGTAATTGAGTTTGGCCTCAACAATTCGGGTTTAAAGGTATACCCTCAGTACCCGTTTGTTTTAGTGGTGGAATGAAAACGGAATGAAATCGGTTAAGGGGAAGAAATGAAAATGGAATTGATTAGATTACTTTCATGTGTAAAAAGACCTCTAAATAAGTATAATTTTTTTATTGATTCGGAATCATTCCGTTACCGGGAATGATTCCTAGCGATACCAATTCAACACTTTGACATAACATTATCTTGTTTAGAATTCAAGATAGCAAACTTAAACTAGTTGGACAGCTAAGTCTACTCTAGATCTTACCTCAACACGCTCAATGATAGTCTACAATCGAAAAGACATTCTAATTTATACCTCAACACACTTAATGGTAGTCTGCTATTGAAAATCTAGGAGCGTACCTAGTTGTCGCATTTAATCTATAAAAAAAAATATTTAATAATGAAAAACTATTCTTATCTAAACTGAGTAATTTTCCTATCAACTAATATGACTAACATATGTGAGGATTGAATTATATTTTTTTTATAAATGGAAGGAGAGTGTTAAAAATATATTAAAAAGATTATTGTTAGAATATTATATTTATACCTCAATATATTATCACTTTTACTGAAAGAAATAAAAGTGACGAGAGTGAACTTTGTTTCTCAATGCATTGGTTACATATATAACGCTAACCCTAGAGGAGCAAAGTTTGATTTAGTTTTAAATTTAAAATTTGTAAAATCTGGTTAAAAAATATGCGTGAGATTTTCTCAACAAAATCGAATTATAGTAGATCAATTTGTTACTTTTGATTGGTAGATAAGTATTTTTAATCTTTTTTTAATTAAAATGACATGGCATATGTTTACTAATTATATTAGATATTTTTATGAAATAATTAATGAAAAATCTGTAAATATATTGTGATAAATCTGTAAATAAATCGAAAAATACTGATGTGGATGACCTTAAAAGTTGACACACACACACACACATATAGATGGTTCATACATTTTTACAATTTTTTTTGTAAGTTTAACATAATGCATGAATTAATAATACAAATTGTTTGAACTAGTAGAAGACTATATTTGAACCAACATTATACAAATTTTGAATGTTTTTTTTTTCCTTCTAGTTTTCTTCTTCTTCTTTTTCTTACTGATACTTTTTTCGTTCAAAGTATTTTTCATTCAAAAATTTTATTCTATTTGTTCAAATTATATTGTACTTGATCGTTCATGTATTTTTACAAACTTTTTCATAAGTTCAAAATAATGGATGAATTATGGTTAAACTAATGAAAAACTCGATTTGAACCAATAATATAAATATTATAATAAAAGTATACTAATAATTGTAGCTATAAAAAAGTATACTTTTATAAAATTATTTTAAAATTAGGGTATTATTAGTTCAAACATTGTGTTTTATAAGCTCAAACATGTACAAGTAAAAAAGTGCATACAAACATAACTAATAAATAGAACAAAACAAACCGTGAAATAACTATAGAAAATATTAGAATTGATAGAACATAAATTTTGAACGAATTGAACTAAAATAATGAACTAAGATAGTAATTGTTACAATTTTTCTCATAAAAATTACAAAATGTCACTCACCACGGCCACCATATTTTGAAACGAATAATCAAAAGAAAATATTTTCTCCGTACCTTCTAAAATTGTAAAACCGTCAATGAACCTCTCAAAAATCAATAATTGACATGGATTGATCTAACCATTGGATCAAGTCAATCAATGACTTAGATTACCCAATAACGTCTTATCCTAATAATGCAATCCAAAATGTAAAATAATACTATGTTGTAATATATTATAGATATAGGCCGTTGTTAGACGTACGGGTCAAATAATTTATTGGTCAACAGAACTACACAATTCGGGTGCATAGTTTTGATTTTAACTCCGGATTAAAACTACGCGTATGAAGTGTGTAGTTGGAGCCGGTGAACTACGTGTATGGCATGCGTAGTCGTTGTTATTTTTTTAAGAAAAATACTACGCAACAACCCTCCTCTGTATGTTTTCGAACGAAGAATGGGTCGAAGAAACTCACCCTCCTCTAAATGCATCGAAGAATGGCTCAGAAGACGAGCTCCTCCAACAGGTTTGGTTTCCGGTGAAGAATGGTTCTTGGCAAAGAAGGAGAGGTGGAGAGGCAAAGAAGAAGAGACCATTGGTTTAAGAATGGTTTTTGGCGAAGGAGCTGCTCTGGATTGGTCTCGAACTAAAAATGCGACAAAGAAGGGAGAGCGCTTTTAATCACTAGAACCCTAGAAATCTCAATCCCGCTTCACTAATGTCACGACCCGAGTTTTTAATAACCCAAGTCGCAACTTGGCTAGGGACCACACAGTGGGTCCTATCAGTTAGCCTGACAACAACATCACTTATAGGACCTTACAACAAGAAGCACGGACAAATAATGAAAACATTCAACCTGTTGTATAAAAGTTTTCACAACAAAACTATGCACATCCATATGTACCTCAAACAACCATAAGCATTATAACTATAAAAACACAACCGCCAACCCTGCAAAAACAACACCTAACAACGCTGCACACCGGAAAGTGTGCACCTCCGCTAACAAGCGGGAAACTCAAAATAAAACAAACCAACCCTTGTGAGATCACTGTCCCGGCGGACCACTCCCAGCAGCTAACGTCCCTACAACGTCCCTATTAGCAGGAATACCTAAAATGATGTTGGTATAAACCGTAAGTTCATGATCCTGACTCTGTCCACAAGAGATTCTACTAAACACATATCTATAGTATATGCAACACATAAACCTAGCCATACTGTATGCAATGCACTTATGACCGGAACATTCATTTACATGCTTATTATAGGTCGGTGATTGTAACACCCCAAATCCGCGGGACTCGGGGCGCTACGGGCGAGACCTCACAATGGGTCCGGACCCTTAGCTTGACAACAATTTCACCGGACCTTCCAACATGGCACAAATAAAGGTCGAAAACTCAAATACGTTTTAATGTATGCGGAAACGAAAAGTACGAAACTACAACTTGGAAACTCAGCCGAGTCCTCAAAACAACGTAAATAAATCCGAATTCTAACAACCGATAATATCCATAAAAGTCGACGTGAAAAGACTCAAAACATCCCCGTCCTATAATGTACGGAGACCCCGGCTGTCCACTCCTCCGCCTCACTCGGTGGCATTCCTAACTTGCAAGTCATCTACACAATCGGTTTAAACCGTTAGCTAATATTCTACGCATTAGAAAAGCAGTGAAGGTACAAACACACCCATAGCATATAATATAAATCACACAAGTCCGTTTCTTTATCTTTATATCATCAAGTCATGTCCCGTTCTAATTCAGCTTCGGTTGTGACATGAGACCCCAATGGTCCCGCCTCGGTTCCCCCTCCGGCAAGGAATGCCACGGATGCCTCCGTCCATCTAACCCGCCAGGCAAGTCGCCGAGAATCCCCTAGACCCCGCAAGGCTAGGCAGTATTGTCACCGCCCGTTATCATACACTTGGGCCAAAATTATACATATAAGTCGGTGGTCTTCTTTACCGGTTTAATAGTTATAGCAAAACATAAACACGCACCACCAAACACATATCAATGCTAATACGGAAAATACGAGCTAAGTAAGTCCGGAGACTTACCTCGTCTCAAACGCTATCTCACAAAACGCTCACGCTTCCCTTGGGAAGAAGTACTCAACCTGTTCCCAACAAGGTATCATAAAAACCCGCTCAACTCGAGAAGTCTAGGACTTCTACACAAATGACCTACGCATGATCATTTGACTCCCATTCTAGGACCGAATCCTAGAGTCCAACATAATTACCGTCAATAACGACGTAAAAGACAACTAGGTCTAATCCCGCTCCTCACATTCTCCTAAGGTCTCAAAAAGCCGCTACTTGGCATTTCCACTACGTTATGCTAATTCCAACCTATCATGATACTATCCATTTAGCCCATACGTTAAAAGATCGTAAACTTATAGCATAACGGAACCTAAGATAAACTCGTCTAATTCCCAAGGTTAAAACTCGCTAACATAATTTCCGGGCACTTATGCAATTCCTAACACATATGGGCATAAACTGTAATTTAACAAACTGCTGGGTATAAACTGTAATTATACCGAAAGTGAGGGTCAGAATCGCAATTATACCAAAAAAGGGGGAGGCCCGTCCGAGATTTCTGGGCAATCTCGGCCGAGATCCTGCAGTGTCTCTCCGGCGGCGTCACTGCTTCTCCGGCGGGGCAAGGGCGGCGGCTAGCTTCCTCGGTGGTGCTGCAGGTGGCCTGCAGTGGTCTGGCTCCCGGTGGCGGCCGTTCTCCGGCGAGGTCGAAGCGTGCAGGGGGAGAAGAGCCGCGAGCTGCTGCTTACCCGAGGCCGAAGGCAGCGGCGAGACTGGACGGCGGCTCCTAGGGCAGCGGGGAGGCTCTTCCTCGGCAGTGTCGCAGGCGGCGGCGTGGCGTTCTCCGGAGCTCAAGCAGGTTGAACGCAGGGGGTATCCCGGCCAAGGAAAGGAAGGTGAGAGGCGCCGGTTGGTGGCTCTCCACGGTGCTCCAAGGGCTCGGGACGTGGGGAGGAAGAAGTGCCGACGGTGGTGGACGGGCGGCTAGGCACGGCGGTGTGAGAGAGAGAGACTGCGTGAGGAAGACAAGGGAGAGAAGAGGGAGGAGTGTGAGGCCGGCTGGAGTGAAAGAGGGAGCAGCCTGGACCGAGGGGTCGGGCTAGGCGCGGGGCGGACTGAGAGGTCGGAGGACAGCAGGCCAAGCCTAGGCAGGAGGTAGGCTGGGCGGCATGCTAGGTTGGGCGGCACGCTCCAGCTGGGCCTCGGTCTCGGCCGAGATAGGCAGGCCGAGCTTGTCTCGGCCGGGATTTCCAAGAGGAAGGGAGGAGAAGAACCCGGGTGAAAAACGACTCGTTAAACTAGTTCCATAACGGGTGTCACGGGTCGGAAAAATTCCCGACATTCCCGTAAAATAATTTATGGTTTACGGTTTGGAATAAAAGTCGGATATTCCCGTAGAATAATTTACGGAAATAAGAATAACTCGATAAATTCATTTTCAAAAATTTCCGGGCGTTACATCTAACCCCCTAAAAACAAGTTTCGTCCCGAAACTTGCTAAACCCAACACTCTACAATATATCCGCATCGTAATCCCGTACAACTCATAAAAGGTATACTGTCATCTCTAAATCAAGCTTATGTATAGAAACATATCACAACCTCGTAAGGTCCACATAACTCAACCAAACACATATCACAAAAAGCAAACAAGAAAGATCTCGGGACTAACCCGACGGTCCTATAGATGTGGCTAGGTCTGCATAGAACTCGAGATAGTTCCTACGGACTATCCTCTGTCTCCCATGTAGCCTCGTCGGCTCCTCGCCTCGACCACTGAATCCTGAGCATCGGTATCTCCTTCGATCGAAGGCGTCTCGTACTCCGCTCTAAGACCGCTATCGGGTGCTCTGCGAAAGTGTGGTCCGGCTCGACCACTAGGTCCTCATGACTAATGACGTGTCTCGGGTCATGGATGTACTCTCTCAGATGAGAGACATGAAAGACCGGGTGTATACCCTCCAACCGCGGTGGCAATGCTAACCGGTATGCCACCTCACCGACTCTTTCCAAGATCTCAAATGGTCCGACATATCGGGGGCTTAACTTCCCCTTAATGCCGAATCGCCTAACGCCCCGCGTCGGTGATACTCTCAACCATACCTGAGCTCCTACCCTGAACTCGAGAGGTCTATGTCTCCTATCCGCATACGACCTCTAACGGCTCTGCGCAGCCAACATCCTCTCCCGAATTAAAGCGACTCTCGCCATGTCATCCTGCACCTGATCCGGTGCTACAATGTTAGAGCTCTTGGGCTCATCCCAACACAAAGGAGTACGGCATCTCCGTCCATACAGTGCCTCATACGGTGCCATCCCAATCGAAGCGTTCCAGTTGTTATTATACGAAAACTCGACCAACGGGAGATGATCTGGCCATACCTGACCCCAGTCTAGTACACACACTCGAAGCATATCCTCCAAAGTCTGAATAGTCCGCTCAGATTGGCCGTCGGTCTGGGGATGGTATGCGGTGGTGAAATGAACACTCGAACCTAGGGCGGCGTGTACCTGCTGCCAGAACCTCGAGGTAAAACGCCCGTCCCGGTCCGAGATGATGGTCTTCGGGACTCCATGTAGCCTCACAATCTGTCGGGTAAACTCCTCGGCTAAACGACTCACCGGCCACGTTTCCCGTATAGGAATGAAACGTGCGGTCTTCGTCAGCCGGTCTACTACCACCCATATCGCGTCAAAGCTCCTACTCGGTCTTAGTCCGGTCACGAAGTCCATTGATATGTCCTCCCACTTCCACTGCGGCACGGGCAGTGGGTGAAGCTCTTCTCCGGGTCTATGGTGGTCAATCTTGACATACTGGCAGGTCGCGCATCGGGCCACATATCTAGCTACATCGGGCTTGAGCCCGCCCCACCAGTAGGATCTCCTAAGGTCCTGGTACATCTTACTCGCGTCTGGGTGCACTGAGTAAGGTGTGGAATGGGCCTCCTGTAAAATCCGCTCTCTAAGCTCCTGATCCGACGGTACACAAATGTGTCCCTGACGTCTCAACAACCCATCTGCTCCCGTGACAAACTGTGATGCCTCTCCTCGGGAGATCCTGTCCCGGACCCTCCTCAAAATGGGACAACTCTCCTGCTTCTGCAGGATCTCCCTGGGCAGGTCAGGTAACGCCTCTAACTCGGTCAAACGACCGTCCGTACCCGGAAATCGGATGTCCAACTCTAAGCCCATCAAATCCCTCTGTAACTGAGGCTGAACCGTAAGCCGAGCTATCACCTCCTCCCGAGGTGTCCTCCTACTCAAGGCATCGGCGACTACGTTCGCCTTCCCGGGATGGTATAAAATCTCCAAGTCAAAGTCCTTGATGAGCTCCAGCCATCTCCTCTGGCGGTTATTCAACTCCCGTTGAGTGAATATATACTTCAAACTCTTATGGTCTATGAAGATCTGGCACGTAGCCCCGTACAAGTAGTGTCGCCAGATCTTTAGGGCGTGAATCACTGCCGCTAGCTCGAGATCATGGGTAGGGTAGTTCTCCTCGTACGGCTTCAGCTGCCGAGAAGCGTACGTAATAACCCTACCCCTCTGCATCAAGACGCACCCCAAGCCTAGCTTGGAGGCGTCACTATATACCACAAAGTCCTCTACGTCCTCAGGTTGGGCTAACACAGGAGCGGAGGTCAACCTCCTCTTCAGCTCCTCAAAGCTGCGCTCGCAAGGCTCGGACCAGATGAACCTCGTAGACTTCCTCAGCAAGGAAGTGAGCGGTCGTGCAATCACGGAGAAACCCTCAACAAAACGGCGATAGTATCCCGCTAAGCCCAAGAAACTGCGCACCTCCTTGACCGTCCTAGGAGGCGGCCATGAGGAAACAGACTCTATCTTCGCCGGGTCGACCATGACACCACGGCGGAAACTATATGTCCCAAAAATGCCACCTCGGACATCCAAAACTCACACTTAGAGAGCTTAGCGTAAAGCTCTCTATCCTGAAGAACTCGAAGTACCGTCCACAGGTGTCCCTCATGCTCCTCTCTACTCCGGGAGTAGACTAAGATTTCGTCAATAAATACCACCACGAACTGGTCCAAGAAGTCGATGAAGATGCCGTTCATCAACTCCATGGAGACGACAAGTGCATTCGTGAGCCCGAATGGCATCACGACAAACTCATAGTGGCCGTATCTCGTCCTGAATGCCGTCTTCGGTATGTCCTCATCTCTCACCCTAAGATGGTGGTATCCCGACCTCAAATCGATACGTGAAAATACGGAGGCTCCCTGCAACTGGTCTAGCAAATCATCAATGCGCGGTAACGGATACTTGTTCTTGACGGTGACTTTGTTCAACTCCCGGTAGTCGATACATAGCCTCAAAGATCCGTCCTTCTTCTTAACAAAGAGGACCGGTGCACCCCAAGGGGAAACGCTCGGGCGTATCAAACCCCTATCGGCTAACTCCTCGAGCTGCTTCTTCAGCTCCAGCAACTCGATCGGCGCCATGCGGTATGGAGCCTTGGAGATCGGCCTAGTGCAGGGCTCCAACTCAATAGTGAAGTTAATGCTCCTCTACGGTGGTAGCTCAAGGGGCTCCCCGAAAACGTCCTCGAACTCGCATGCCACAGGGATCTCCTCCAGTGAGGGTCCCGTCTCCTCCTCCTTCATGGCATAACACCAGAAGGTCTCACATCCATGCCCGATAAGTCTAGCAGCTCGTACGGCGTTAATGACTGTACCGGCTTTCCCGAGGTCCCAACCTCGGAAAATCACCTCCTGCCCCGTCTCTGTGGAAATCGTCACGGTCCTCCGGCTGATGTTAAAAACGGCATGATGGCGGTCCATCCAATCCATACCCAAGATGACTTCTTCATGCACTAAGTGCATGACAAAGAAGTCGGCTAACCAATCTCGGTTCCCCAACCGGATGGGGCAACCGCGTACCTCTCGGGTACCACTAACCCTACCTCCATCGGGTAACCCTATAGTGAAGGGTCTCCCCTCTATCGTAGCTAAGGACAACCTAGCTACACAATCATCAGATATAAACGAGTGCGTAGCACCCGTATCAAATAAAACTCGGACCGAAAAACCGTGAATCTGTATAGTACTTGGGTCTGCCGGCGCTGGAGGATCAACAACACTCCTCAGCTCAAATACTCTGGCCTGTGTGCCTCGGGTCTCCTGAGTACCTCCACCTCGGCCTCTACCTCGGCCCTGTCCCTGAGCGGATCCCTGAGTGCGGGTCTGACCCTGACCTTGGCTCCTTTGCTGAGAGCCCTGTGCCTGATACTGGGGCGGCCTCTGACTGCCCCCTGCTATACCAGCAGGTGAAGAACCCTGTTGTGACTGGGACTTGCCCTGACGGCAAAAAGCGGCTCGGTGGCCCATCTGACCACAAGTGAAACAAGCCACAGGTGGCTTCCTACATGTATCCCTCCTGTGTTCCAAACCCTCCACAAGCGTAGCATTGAGGTCCTCCGTCGGATGCCGGTCTCAACGGCTGAGGACTAGAACGTCCCTGACCTACAGCTCCGGCCCCTGACCCAGCTGCTGCCATCCTCTGTCTCTTGTCCGGTCTCCCGGACTGTGCTGCTCTCCTGGACCCAAGGCGGTCTCTCTCATAGGCCGAAGCCCGGTCCTGGTACTCCGCTAGTGAGGTACAATGGAATCCCGCCAGGTAAGCACGGGTAGACTCCCTCAGTCTCCGGAAAAAGAGGTAGACATGCTGGTCCGATGGGGGTGCGGAAGGTCCCTGCAAGGCTAACTCTGCCCGAAAACGCCTGATCGCCTTAATGACTGGGACGTCCTCAAATCCTGCCTCCAGGAAATCCTGGACTCTGTCAATCCTCAGTGAAGCTGGGCAAAAGGTCTCCCTGACGAGGCTCAACAGCTGATCCATCTTGGTCACACCGCCTCTAACTGTCCTCCACCAGTACTGGGCCTGCTCTCGAAACAGTGTCTGAACTATCTCTACCTGCCTCTCCTCTGGGCAACGGATCGCCTCTAAAGCTGACTCAACGTGCCCAATCCAGTGCTCCACCTCTAACCCTACCTTCCCATCGAAGTAGGGTACATGCTGCTGGTTGAAAGCCTTCAACCATGAATCAGGTCTCGGAGACCTCAGCTCGTCTCTCGGCCTAGCAATCTCCGCAACTGGCTCGGGTGCAACCACTGCTGGTGCAACTATCTCTGGTGCAGCCCGAACCTAGGTCACCCTCTGTTGATCTCTCTAGTGCAGGTGCAGGCACGGGTGGTGCGGGAGGTGGTGCTCCAGTCCTAAATGCCTCCTCTACTCGATGTACGTAATCTCCAAATACAGTAGCTGCCACGGACGCTCTCCCGGTCCTGGTAGATGAAGAACCCTGAACTCCGGACCTATCCACGGTCCCATCCCTAGCCTCGGGAACGATGCTCTCAGCTACCTCCTCTATTGGGGCCTCTGCTGCTGGTGCCCCCACAACTGGTGGGTCCGCAATGGGACACGTCCCCGACCTCTACCTCTCGTACCTGGAGGTCTTCCTACTCGTCCCCGTCCTCTTGGGGCGGTAGGGGGAAGTGGTGGTCTACCCCTATCGGGTCCTACATATGTTGTCGCTCTCGTACGTGCCATCTGATTTCGTATTGCGTTTACTTAATTATAAATACGTGGTACCATTTATTATCCGGTATAATAACTTAAAAGCATAAGTATAACATGTTCATCATACCTATCCAAGGCATGCAAGCCCAAACACCCTAAGGTCACATAGTATCTAGATACATACAACTTCCACAATCACCCTAAGGTCATATGTTATATATAACTATATAACTATGTACTTAAAATAATATAAGTAGCTAATTCTATTCCAGAGATCTATGTCGTCGAGGTTTTGCGGAAGGAGCGGTGGTCCCGTACATTCTAGCCCAATCCCGACTCATGCACATGATTTGAAAACGAAAAGTCAGAACCAGTGTGGGTTCTGTTTTATACCTCATTCGGCCTTTAAAAGGTTGCGAGTGCCATTGTTGTCAACCTAGGGCTCTGATACCACTTTTGTGACACCCCAAATCCGCGGGACTCGGGGCGCTACGGGCGAGACCTCACAATGGGTCCCGACCCTTAGCTTGACAACAATTTCACCGGACCTTCCAACATGGCACAAATAAAGGTCGAAAACTCAAATACGTTTTAATGTATACGGAAACGAAAAGTACGAAACTACAACTTGGAAACTCAGCCGAGTCCTCAAAACAACGTAAATAAATCCGAATTCTAACAACCGATAATATCCATAAAAGACGACGTGAAAAGACTCAAAACATCCCCGTCCTATAATGTACGGAGACCCCGGATGTCCACTCCTCCGCCTCACTCGGCGGCATTCCTAACCTGCAAGTCATCTACACAATCGGTTTAAAACCGTTAGCTAATATTCTACGCATTAGAAAAGCAGTGAAGGCACAAACACACCCATATCATATAATATAAATCACACAAGTCCGTTTTTTATCTTTATATCATCAAGTCATGTCCCGTTCTAATTCAGCTTCGGTTGTGACATGAGACCCCAATGGTCCTGCCTCGGTTCCCCCTCCGGCAAGGAATGACACAGATGCCTCCATCCATCTAACCCGCCAGGCAAGTCGCCGAGAATCCCCTAGACCCCGCAAGGCTAGGCAGTATTGTCACCGCCCGTTATCATACACTTGGGCCAAAATTATACATATAAGTCGGTGGTCTTCTTTACCGGTTTAATAGTTATAGCAAAACATAAACACGCACCACCAAACACACATCAATGCTAATACGGACAATACGAGCTAAGTAAGTCCGGAGACTTACCTCGTCTCAAACGCTATCTCACAAAACGCTCACGCTTCCCTTGGGAAGAAGTACTCAACCTGTTCACAACAAGGTATCATAAAAACCCGCTCAACTCGAGAAGTCTAGGACTTCTACACAAATGACCTACGCATGATCATTTGACTCCCATTCTAGGACCAAATCCTAGAGTCCAACATAATTACCGTCAATAACGACGTAAAAGACAACTAGGTCTAATCCCGCTCCTCACATTCTCCTAAGGTCTCAAAAAGCCGCTACTTGGCATTTCCACTACATTATGTTAATTCTAACCTATCATGATACTATCCATTTAGCCCATACGTTAAAAGATCGTAAACTTATAGCATAACGGAACCTAAGATAAACTCGTCTAATTCCCAAGGTTAAAACTCGTTAACATAATTTCCGGGCACATATGCAATTCCTAACACATATGGGCATAAACTGTAATTTATCAAACTGTTGGGTATAAACTGTAATTATACCGAAAGTGAGGGTCAGAATCGCAATTATACCAAAAGAGGGGGAGGCCCGTCCGAGATTTCTGGGCAATCTCGGCTGAGATCCTGCAGTGTCTCTCCGGCGGCGTCACTGCTTCTCCGGCGGGGCAAGGGCTAGCTTCCTCGGTGGTGCTGCAGGTGGCCGGTAGTGGTCTGGCTCCCGGTGGCGGCCGTTCTCCGGCGAGGTCGAAGCATGCAGGGGGAGAAGAGCCGCGAGCTGCTGCTCACCCGAGACCGAAGGCAGCGGCGAGACTTGACGGCGGCTCCTAGGGCAGCGGGGAGGCTCTTCCTCGGCGGTGTCGCTGGCGGCGGCGTGGCGTTCTCCGGAGCTCGAGCAGGTTGAACGCAGGGGGTATCCCGGCCAAGGAAAGGAAGGTGAGAGGCGCCGGTTGGTGCCTCTCCGCGGTGCTCCAAGGGCTCGGGACGTGGGGAGGAAGAAGTGCCGACGGTGGTGGACGGGCGGCTAGGCACGGCGGTGTGAGAGAGAGACTGCGTGAGGGAGACAAGGGAGAGAAGAGGGAGGAGTGTGAGGCCGGCTGGAGTGAAAGAGGAAGCAGCCTGGACCGAGGGGTCGGCCTAGGCGCGGGGCGGACTGAGAGGTCGGGGGACAGCAGGCCAAGCCTAGGCAGGAGGTAGGTTGGGCGGCATGCTAGGTTGGGCGGCATGCTAGGCTGGGCGGCACGCTCCAGCTGGGCCTCGGTCTCGGCCGAGATAGGCAGACCAAGCTTGTCTCGGCCGGGATTTCCAAGAGGAAGGGAGGAAAAGAACCCGGGTGAAAAACGACTCGTTAAACTAGTTCCGTAACGGGTGTCACGGGTCGGAAAAATTCCCGACATTCCCGTAAAATAATTTACGGTTTACGGTTTGGAATAAAAGTCGGATATTCCCGTAGAATAATTTACGGAAATAAGAATAACTCGATAAATTCATTTTTTAAAATTTCCGGGCGTTACAGTGATACCATCTTATTGATTCATTTACACTCTGATCGCCCCATGGAGCAAGCTCCTATGCCTGTACCCCATGATAGCAGGCATATCCTATTCGCAACAGTCACACCCTCCACTCCTAGTATTGAGGGAATCCCGGCCGCGACTCATAGAGTCTTATCGTCAATCCAGGCTAACGCCAGTCCAGGCTAATACGGCATTCTTACCCAAGTCCATGGGTGTAGCCGGTGCACTTATGTGCCTCGCCCCATATGGGTTATGAACATATGATTAAAGGGTCGTTCTCACATACACATATCACATGTGTTCACACATCTTTGTCCGTTAGCTATATGCCACACACATTTTTAATTCCACTTGAATTAATATAACATTTTCACACGTTGCCGCACATCATAGCTAACCCATATATCATATATATACATATATACCATAACAATATGTGAGCATGCTTGTCCATTAACTCTCAAGATAATTATACCACACAACATGCTCAGTATTTCATACAAATATCACAATCATCATGGCATCACATTCATCATGCTTTTATAACAAAATTATTACCATACAATTTAAATCTCTCAGGTAGTAATTTATGCAGATCAAGAACTAAGTAAGTCCGAAGACTTACCTGAATATTTGCTAACAGCCAAATCCACCTATAGTTAGTCTACTGCATCCAACGTAACTGTAAGGAATATCATATTCCTTGTTAAAATTCTCGTTCCAAAATTAATTAAATTCTTTCTTTAATATATAATTAACTTTCGATGAATCTCGTAGTCTTAATTTAATTAATTAATCGTTTAATTAATTAAATTTTGCCGGAATAACGTTTTGTCCGCAAGCCATTTTCTAAACCACCTGTCAACATATCTCAACATCCAAATAGCCTAAGATTATCAAAATAATTCATCGAACACAATGGAATTTTCATTCATCCATTCCGATAAACCTAAGGTCAATTTAAACCAACCCGCAATACGGAAAACGAATAAATTTATAATTTATTCGTTACTAACCCGATTGATGATCCAAAAGAAGTTGCGGACTCCCGGCAACACGAGGAGTAAGAACACGGCCCTAAACTCGGCTTTCGATAGCTTGCGGTGGTCGGCGGTGTTCCGATAGCGGTGGAACGAAAACTTAACCAAAAAACTAGCAAACGGAATATAAGTTTGTACCAGGATGAAGAGAACAAGATAAGAGACTCGATGATACAAACAAATTTGAAAATGGGTTATGAATGAACGGTTTATGGCTAGATGAAATCAATCGCCATTTTTTTCTAGGTTCCTCGTCTGCGCAATTATAAAAGTGAAATGTGAAAGAGAGTGATGATGATGCTGCCTTTCCTATGTTGTACATGTGTACATATATAATATATAATATATTATATATCTAATAAGTTGGAAGATGTACACCGCTCTCCCCTGTAACTTAATGTAGATTTATATATATAATATTATATAATATTATATATATAAATTTAATCTAGATTATTTAATTGAAATGAGTTTATAAATTTCGGTCTCTAAAAATTACCAAATTGGAATTGATAATCCGAGATATTATGGGAATAATTGTTCCACAACTTTCTCGGTAAATGAACATGTTTAAGCCGCATTTCTTAATCGCTAAGAATCAGAATAACGACTCTTTTGACCGTTTAGTCTTTTTATATTATTTCACCCTTAGGATATGTTCTAAGTTCTAAACATATCTCTCAACTACAACTTTATTATTTGGAGTTCCCAAATGCCCCAAATAATACTAGAGGGTAAAAATAACTTACCGCAAGAAAAAGATATATTTCTTCCCACAAGGTCAAATCTAAGTCAACCACACAAATGTGAAATTTATACTCGTCAATTTCACACCGTTCGCAAGTTATAACTCAATTATTGTCTATGATTAAGTCTAATCCAATTTAATCACAATTAATTAGGATTCGAAAATCCTAGCTTTTACAATTGAAACCAATAAGGTGGTCTGAAACCTAGTAAAGGGAAAGAAGAAGACGAACCTTTCCTCCTCTGGATTGTGGAGAAGGGTTTCTGGTTACTGTCGTAGACGGAGAGAAGGGTTTCCGGTTCCTAACGACACAAACATACAACGGAGATAGGGGAAGAAGGAGAAGCAGAACATTTTTTCCTTCTGGCGACACGAACAGACAACACAATCTCCTCTTGCACTCGGATCTGATGGTGAAATGAAGAAGACGCATAACTATGATATTGGGGAGCGTAGTTGGAGTTCATATCCAACTATGCGATCCATACATATATTCTAAAACCCTAAAAAAAATTTTAACTAGACATGAAAAGTGCGTATTTTTTAACCTAGTGAAACCCAATGGCGAAATTCCAGTTTCGACTCTTGTCTTTTTATCCCTTCGGTTGGTCGTGCGGGTGGGATGTGCCTCTTACGAAAAAACTACAAATTGGTAAACGAAAAAATTAGAATTACTCTTTCCGAGGAACGATTTGTAATGCTAGAACTTCAAAATTTTGATAATAACTTTACTTATAATATTATTTTTATTTATGTCCCGCCGATGAAAAACTTTAAGAACGAGTTCTGGAATAAAGTGGTAAAATGCATTAAGGATTATAATCTTCCTTCAATTGTCTTGGGAGATTTCAATGACCTTATCAGCCCGACTGATAAGGCTGGAGGTGCGTATTCAAACAATAATAGATTTCATATTATTAATAATTATACAAGAATGTAATTTGATGGAAGTAGTTTCGAGAGGGAATGAGTTTACGTGGAGGAAAAGGTAAGAAGGAGAGAATAATACATATGAAAAACTGGAGAGAGCTCTGGCTCACTTCAAAATTTTAAATAAATATAATGATATACACGTGGGAATCATGCATTTACTTCTTTTGATCATTGTTTGATTTCCATTAACCTTAACTATTCAAAACAAAAATTTAAAAACAAACCGTTTAGATACGAATCTATGTGGAATGATAGTGAAGATTGTAAGAATATGATTAAACAGGCTTGGCGAATCCATGTTTCGGGTACTAATATGTTCAAGCTTGTAAAGAAATTGAATATAGCCAAAAATAAACATAAAATTCAAAGTAAAGAGAAGTTTGAAAATATTAATAAACAAGTCAAGAACGTGGATATGGTTATTGAAAAACTGCAAAATGAAAACTATTGGAACTATAATCAAAGCAATAATGATAAGCTTATGAGACAAAAAGAAAAAAGAGAATGTCTAATTGAATATCAACAAAAATAATGTATGCAGAGAGCTAAAACTAAATCTGTTGAAGATGGAGATAAGAATACGAAATATTTTCATCGGAAAGCTATTGGTAGAAGGATAGAAAGATAATAAATAATATCCAGAAAAGCGATGGACAATGGGTTAATATTGAGGATGAAATCTCCCTGGAAATTTCAAATGAATATAAGAAACGGTTTTAAGCTTCTGCTGGAAACCAAAATAGGTGTAACTAATTTATTCAGGTCATCTCAAAGGATGTTTCGGATAATGATAATGAAGTTCCGACTAGACCTTTCTCAAATAGTGATATTAAAAATGCAGTGGTTAGTATTGGAACGGATAAATCACCTGGTCCTGATGGGATGTGTGCCATTAGGACATTGTGGGTCTTGCGGTGTATAAGGCAGTTAAAAGCTTCTACCACTCTGGAAAATTACTAAAACAAGTTAATCTCACCTTTATTACCCTCATCCCTAAAAATGATAACCCAATTTCGACAAATGATTTCAGACCTATAAGTCTTTGCTCAACGTTGTATAAGATCATAGCAAAAATTCTGGCGTCCAGACTCAAAACTATTCACCCGAAACTTATACATCCACTTCAAAGTGCTATCATCCAAAAATGAGCTATTTATGATAATATATTAATTGATCATGAAGTTTTCCACGGTTTTAGATCCAAAAAAGGTAAAGAGGGGTATATGGCAATTAAGTTGGATATAGAGAAAGCTTATGAAAGAGTGGAATGGAATTTCATTCGAGCAATTTTTGAAAAGTTTGGTTTCAACAACAAATTCACTAACTGGATTATGGAATGTATTTCATCGGTCTCATACTCTATTTTAATTAATGATAGACCTTCTGACCTTATTTTCCCAAATAGAGGATTACGCCAAGGTGATCATATCTCTCCTTTGATTTTTAATTTTGGAGCGGAGGTTCTGGCAAGAAATATTCAATTTGAAAGTAACTGAAATAAGAAGAACATTGGTTTCCCTATTACTAAACACGACACGATTATTCCTTTTTTAACTTTTGCTGATGATATTATTATTTTCACCAAAGCCTCGATGGGAGAGAGTTCCAAGATTTTAGAAATCTTGAACGGGTATTGTCTTATTTTTGGACAGAAAATCAATCTTCAGAAGTCTACTTTCCAAACTTCAAATAATGTTGATAACTCGACTAAAAGACAAATTCAACAATGTCTGGGTATTGCAATGTCTAATTGTTTGGAAAAATACCTAGGATGTTCGATCATTAATTGAGAAAGTAAACAAAAGTGTTTTTGAAGATGTGATTAATAGATCTAAACAACAACTAACGAAATGGAAGGCGTCATCCCTCTCTCAAGAAGGAAGAGTCACCCTTATCAAAGTTAATTTAAATGTCAAACCAAACTTCATCATGCAAAGCTTTATCCTTCCAACTAGTATCCATAATGAATTAGATAAAATTAATAGGGATTTCTTCTAGAATAAATGTCCAAAGTTCCATCCGTTGGTGAGTTGGGAGAAAATCTGTAGACCTAGGAAATTTGGAGGGATGGGTATAGGAAGACTGAGGAAATGAATAAAGTTCTCCAAATGAAATTACTATGGAAAATATTAAATGAACCTGACAATATTTGGGTTTAAATTGTTAACGAAAAATATCTCAAAGGAGCTGTACTTTGGAATTATAATCCCAAAGGAAACATGTCATGATAGTGGAAAAAATTAATGAAACTAAGAACAAAATTTGAATTAAGATTCAGATGGAACGTTGGAGATGGTAGTACATTTAAATTCTAGAAAGATTGTTGGATTAAGATTCATGATGCTAAGACAGTGTCTCTTGGCTATGGGAGATGTGGTAACATATCGGCCCAACTTGCCGAAGCATTTGCGCTAAGAGAAAGACTGGTCATGGTTTATGATCTAGGAATTAAATTTATTGAACTTGAAGGAGATTGCCTATCTATCATTGATTCGGTTAGACAGATATGAAAACCTCCTTGGGAGTTGGATCTTTTGCTGTCGGATATTTCTAATATTCTTATGAGTTTTTGTCAGGTTAAGATCCACCATGTGTTTAGAGAGATTAATGGTGTTGCGGACTTGCTTGCTGAGTTGTGGCACGGTTGCCTCCAGCCGTCCAGTTCGTCCACCGTCCAAGTTGATGAGTTCATCCGCAAAAATGCCCTAGGATGGAAAGCATCGAGGAGATAATCTACCTAACTTCCTACCCTATAGTATCAAAAAAAAAAAAATGGATATATTGTTATTTCCCTATTATTGGAGAAACAAAATTTTGGCGCCTTAGCAAGTGGATAAACGGGCAACGACTAGCGTCCACTCATAAGGGGCTCCTGCCACATCAGCACGCAACCGTAACCCACTAACCCTCCCTATGATTAACTGCCACAAAAACCGCACCATTCTTCCCCCTTCACTCAGACGGAAGTGAGACGATCCCGGCTACCTCTTGATTCTCCTGGAGATGCTTCTCACAGCTGGTTGCAGGGCGATCTCCACTCCAGCCGCCACTCTCTTCCGGTCTAACCGAAACCATAACTCCAATTCCTCAATCGGAGCAATATCTTCTCTCTCCTCTGTCTCCTTTTCCCGATTCGGCACTCTCCGATGCTTCACTTCTCCTAAGAAGATGAGTTCCGGCTTCTCGGTGCGAGCTTCTGCGCAACAGTTGAAGAACGCAGACGAGCTCATCGATTCCGTTGAGACTTTCATCTTCGATTGCGACGGTACATATTCTATTCATCTCCTTGTCAATTTGTAATGCAATGTCGGTTGTTTGATAAACAATCGAACAATTTCTCTTTAAAAAATCGAATGCACCAGTGATCGGGAAATTTGATGCTAGCAGGTGTTATATGGAAAGGGGATAAGCTGATTGAAGGTGTCCCAGCAACCCTTGACTTGCTCCGTGCTAGGGTTAGTATATAAACGATTTTCGCACTTACCATAAATTGCAAGCGAATTATGATTAGTTACCGACTTTTCCTTTATGGAATTTATCCTTAGGGCAAGAGATTGGTTTTTGTGACCAACAATTCGACCAAGTCCAGGAAGCAATACGGGAAGAAGTTCGAATCACTTGGCCTTAGTGTCAATGAGGTAAGCGTGGAGCTACTGAACTCTCTCAATAAAAACTCTGGCAAGTTACTTTAATTGTTGTGATGAATTTTTTTTTCAGGAGGAGATCTTTGCTTCATCTTTTGCTGCAGCTGCATACCTGCAGTCGATTGATTTCCCCAAGGATAAGAAAGTATGTGTTTTTGGATTAATATTATGTTCCTTGGGGAAAAATGCTTTCTCAGTGATTGATAAAGAGCAGACTAATTCTAATATTCAATCAAAACTTGCATTGTAGGTTTATGTCATTGGGGAGGAAGGTATCTTAAAAGAGCTTGAGCTTGCAGGATTCCAGTACCTTGGCGGTCCGGTATGGCACATCGGATTATGATATGCTTGACTACATGTCATAGCCAGTGTACTCGCTGTGTCTGCTTGTCATTTTGTTATTGCTTACAACTGAAATAATAAACACAATTAGCATACTTTACCGTCTTGTACTTAGAACGTCTTATTTACTACACATATTCTGCTCCTTAGGAATTAGAGAGTAATGACATATGGTCATACTGATGTTGCTTTTCTTTTGGTTTTTGGACGAAAGGCTAATACTGGTTTTATGTTCTGATCTTTTCCAGACAGATGGAGATAAAAAGATAGAGCTGAAACCTGGGTTCCTCCTGGAGCAGGATAAAGATGTAAATTACTCTAGAAACTTCTACCTCTCTTACATCTGTCTGCTATAAACAGATTACGTTCTATACAACATTCTATAATCTGGTCCTTAACATACGCAAATTTTGGCTGTTCATTAAATACTTCTATGCCTTTTAGGTTGGAGCTGTTGTGGTAGGATTTGATCGTTACTTTAACTACTACAAAGTCCAGTAAGTTCCCTCTCAAGCTTGGCATCTCATTTATGAATTACCCATTTTTTAGCCTATCAGAGATCTTGGCGTCTTTTACCTGCCATGCAAAAGTACATAAGTTTTGCAGACTACTCCTTTTATTACCAATTGGGTTTAGGATGAAACTTGCTGGGCTTATGTGATGTCAGATGTTCTAATATGGATTTTAAACCTCATTATCCGCTTTCTTTTCATTCTAATGTAGACTGCATAAGTGCATAATATCTAAGAAATGAAGAGGTGCCAAGTATGTTTAACATGAATGCTACTTATCTTTGTCGGCCTTCAGATATGGAACACTGTGTATACGTGAAAATCCTGGATGTCTCTTCATCGCCACAAATCGTGATGCTGTTACTCATCTCACAGATGCTCAGGAATGGGCAGGTTCATCCTTCTCACCTGCTTTATCTGATAAAAATAAGCACAACTGCTGTTCAATCTTTGTGTACAATATTTAAAAACTTTCAATGTCTGGCAGCCAATTTTGACCCTTTATGCTAACTATTCCAACTTATTCGTACTTATGAATGACCGGTAAACCCTCCTGGTGTTCTTCTGGTATTTTACAACCCGTTGTCAGGTGGTGGCTCTATGGTTGGTGCTCTGTATGGATCCACCCAACGTGAGCCACTGGTAGTGGGAAAGCCATCAACCTTTATGATGGATTATCTATCAAACAAGTATGTTTCTTTCGTTCTTCTTTTTTAATATATGTCTGTGACATCAGTTTCCAGTTTCCAGTCCTGTAAAATTGCCACTATCAGTGATCTGTATTGGATGGTAACCACTGATTCTTACATTGATGCTGATGACAGGTTTGGCATTCTCAAGTCACAGATATGTATGGTTGGAGACAGACTGGATACTGACATTCTTTTCGGGCAAAACGGTGGTTGTAAAACTCTTCTTGTACTGTCAGGTATATCCAGTGTGTAACTGTAATCTCTGTTCTTACTGCATGATGAACTGAAGTTACTGAATTTGGCATACCTTCTCTTTGGCCAGGAGTGACTTCTCTGTCAAGGCTTCAAAGTCCTGACAACACCATCCAACCAGATTTCTATACCAACAAGATTTCCGATTTTCTTTCACTTACAACTGCTGCCGTTTGAACAAATGTATGATCACTTATTTCTTCCTTCTGTAAGTCTTATATATAATATCTTAAGGATGCACATATGTTCTTTCTTTTTATCTCCGCCAGTACACATATTTAGTAGAACTCATGAGCAAAAACTGTAACTTAGATACTCCCTCCAGTTCTTAATAGTTGTCATTAAAAAACACGTATTAAGAAATCTAAAAGAAGAAAGTATAATATTTAATGATGTATAATAATTTTAAAAAATTGTATAAAATTATATTAAAAGGTAGAGAATTGTATGAAAGAGATGAAATAGTGCTTTGAAAATACAAACAATAAATGAAAAGGTAGATAGAATTATATTTGTAGAAAGTTTAAGTATTAATAACACCTCTAAGACCAAATATTGTGAACCAAAATTTTAGAGTTCAAATGACAAGTATTAATAACGAAGAGGGAGTATCTTTTATGACATAATTGATCAAAATTGAAAAATAACCGGTCAAGATTTTTCATTTGATGTGCTTGTTGATCATTCCACTTGTTAGGAGTAGTTGCTATTTCTGTTGCAGCATCTTTAACAAAATGTGTTGCATTCAAATGCAATTATTAATAGAAAGTAGAACCTGAAAAGGAGTAATCCTATTATGACAGTTCATAAGTTGGCATTCTGGGCCAGTTTTGTAGGGTGCTTCAGCTGCTGTTGTAACAATTACTGATGCAGCGAATGTATAATCACCATACAATTTCTTGAGCTCCCTTTGCTAACTGGATTATCTCAGCAATTCAGGGAGGTTTCTTCTTGCTAAGATTTTTGTAAATTATTGTTATGCTCTGGTATAGTGGTATTTCATCTGGTCTTCATGTGTTTCTTCATCGTCCGGGCTAAAATCTAACAAGATGATCATGTGAGGGAATCTACAGACCTCCCTATTCTGCCCCCAATTGTTAATTGACTTGGCCTCTTAATGGCTTGATTTCCGCATTTATGGGCGCATCATGTTCTCTCACGATAACGTGGTCTCTGGCTCTATGTCCCTTGTACAACTGCCTGCCTGTGGTTTGTATAAATAAGAAATATTTTACTCCTATTTTTGCAACGCCACAGAGTACATCTGAATGCGCATTTATGGGCGCATCATGTTCTCTTGGTTTTGGGCCGGTTTATTTCGGTTTCGGGTGTTTTTCAGATTTGGTTGAAGTGTAACCGGATGATAGATCCGGTTTACTCTGTCTTTTTTTTAGTTAAAGGGAGGATCAGTGCCTACGCGCGTTTGAACGCGCTTTTATTAGATAAAAATGAGTTAAGTAGTCCACAAGCGGGAATATGCTGACCCCTTACATCAGCATCAATAATCCTTTTAACATCCTCGGGAGGGTCAACCAATACATGAAAACTAATATTATAACCGAAAACTAGGTTAGCAATAAATTCCGCAACATAGTTCACTTCACGGAACGCATGACGAACTTGGATAGACCAACCTCTATGCATGAAGCCTTGACACTTATGTATCAAACTAGAGAGGGGGAGAAAATAGGGAATATGTTTATTTAGGAGAGTGATAGCAAGATTCAAGTCCGTTTACAGGATCACATTTCTTGCACCACTTTCCCATGCAGTTTTGAGACAATGTAAGATGTCATTGTGCACAAAACCTCCTTGCCACGCCCTCTATTATCCCTAATAAGACCTGCGGCCGTAGCAATCCCATGAGACTTCACCGCACCATCCGTATTAATCTTGATCCAGCCATTGGAGGGGTTATATAGGATATTTGATGATCGACTTTTGAGCAATCTTATCTCCACTTGTACGCTCCTTCCATGCTTTAATATAGCTCGAATCCCTTTCAACATTTCGCCTGTGACCATTCGGTTGCCACTTCTCACTCCGAAAGATCTCCTCGTTTCGCCTATTCTAAGTGTGCCAGATCGTTTTTACAAAACTATCCTTCCACATAATAAGAAAATTGGAATGAGTAAAGCATAGAAGGTTACCTCTTATCCAGCTTGCAAAGGAAAGGTTGAAAAAGCCATTGAAATATTTTTTTTTGCATGAAGCTCCTTCCAAACTTGGGCCGTTGCAGCTCAGTCCCTGAAGAGATGCTCGAGGGTCTCAAGCGAACTTTTGCAAATGTTGCACGTTCCATTTGCGATATATCTCCGCATTCTTTCCGTATTTCTTAAACAACCACCCTTCGGAACCTTCCACACAAAGACTTTGCTTCTTTCTTGAGCTTTAATGTTATACGGCTGGTTGAAAACAATCGCGTCATTCCCTTGGTGGTCTTCAACGCCCCTGATAAGCGAGCAAGCCGACTTTACAATATACCATCATGCCTTTGAGTAAGCCCAACTAAGAGTATCTTTTTTCTCACGGAGCAGCTTAGTCGTAGGTAGAGAGGAGTCAAGCGTCTCTTATTTAACCTGTTTTTCACTTAACCACCCCTTATATTTTTATTTTCATAAAATTACCTATTATTACTATATTGTTAACAACTAACCACCTTAACTTAATCCCGTCCAATTTCTGTTATCGTTAGTGAGGTCCACAAAAATCTTCAAATTAAAAAATAAAATAAAAATATTTGTACATATTTTGTTCCCTAATTTTAAAGTCCAGATAAAAAAAAACCTCAAATCCCTGATTTTCTACAACCTCCCACACTCCCACTACATACATCCCTCCAATGCTTTCTAACCTTAGCCGCCGCCGACTTCTCAACGTCTCCCCCACTGCAAAAGTTGTATTTTTCAACTTAGATCCGTAAATCTCGGTTCACACACGTTGTTGGAGAAATTCAAGTGCAACTCCCGGACATCAAAATGACGGTGTCATGGTGGCTAACACACGGGGACGAGATCGGACAAAGAAAACAAAGACTTTGGTGATGGATAAGTCGGTGAAGGAGGGAAGAAGTTCACAATTTTGATCATTTTTTAACAATATTGTTCAACATATGAACAATTTATCGAGTTTTTCTTACCTTAGTACTACATCTGAGAAATTTTAATCGAAGGAGATTAATCAACTTCTACAATCAACATCTCTTCGATGGAAATGGGTGTCGGTGGTAATGGATTGTTAACTTCACAACGGGGAAGAAAAAATTAGATATTTATTTTAGAAGCAAATTCTTTTTCAAAAGAAAATAGAGAATTTTTGTGGGGACCCACCATTACTAACAGAAATTAGACGGGAATGGACATAGGGGTTCGTTGTTAACGGAGTACTAATAAGAGGTGGTTAAATGGGGGGAGAGAGAAAAAAAAAAGTGTGGTTAAATGAAAATTAGGGTAAATAAGTGGTTTTGTGTAATTTACTCCTGTTTTTATCATGTTATTTGGATATAATCAGTATATTTGTGTTTGTGTTATTTTGGTTCCGGGTCAAATTAATTTTGTACGGTAGGGTATCGAACCGTGAGAAGTAATGGTTATTCTTTTTTATACTGCAAGGTAAGAAACTTAGAAGGATCATCTCTTCGAAACCTTCCATCCTAGAGCAACCGTTTGGATAAGATCATCCACCATGGGCGTAGATGACGACATAAGCAACAAAGCCTTATGGCCAAGATCCGCAAGCTTATTAGCAACACAATTGACTTCCCGGAAGACGTGGCGAACCATAACCTGATAAAAAAAAGCTTAAGATATTAGAACTATCAGACATAATAAGATCAATATCCCACGGAGGCTTCCAAATATGATTAGTTGAATTGATAATTGTTAGATTATCCCCTTCAATTTCAATTCTATTTAGACCTAGATCACAAGAGAATAAGACCTTACCGTAGCGCACGTGCTTCAACATGGTGAACAGATGTGTTACCACATTGTCCATAACCAAGGCAACGGTCGTAGCATGATGATCCCTTAAAATGTAACAAAATGTAGAGCTTCCGGATTCACATTTTGACCCATCAAAATTTAATTTAGTAAATACTTCTACAGGTTTACACCATCGGATATTGAGTGTTTTTTCTTATATTTTTGTGAACATTTGTTTTTGTTACATTTCTTCTTTTCTTTGAGTCCATCCCGTCATTTATTTGTTTTTGGACAATTAGTTCTACATGAGATGTAATTGTGGTCAAATCTCTTTTCACTAGTAGTCAATGATTTTTATTTATTTTTCTTTCTATTATTAACTATTGTGTTTGGGTTTTTTTAATATAGATGTGTAATTATCCGCCTAACATATTTTACATACTTTCATAATAATCGGTGGATGTTTATTTTTGGGTTTAAAAGTTATTAAAACTTGAAATTAATCTAATCATAATATTGTTTAATATATGTATTTTAATTAAATTATTATTCTTTCTATCATTCATTCTAATTTGGGTTTTTATTTTACAGGGTAGATGTGCGTGCTAGTATATGAATAAGAGGTTTAATGCCGTTATTTTGATTTGATATCAGACGTTGTGAAACGACTTAATTGAACCTCTTGATGGAAAAATCGCGGGCAATACTTATGCAGTAAGTTTTTCTTATTAGAAGAAGTTTGGTGCTTTCGCGCATCTAGTCGTTGTATATTATTTATAGAAAATAGGCTAAGTAGTGCTCAATCAGGGATAACCAGATCCCTTACATCACAAAGCATCATATTCACTATACCCTCGGTAGGTTCCAAAAATACATTCAATCCTAAAGGAAAGTTATGCGCTAGAGAAGCAATGAAATTGATACGGGGTTAGCCGCAGGTTGGCCCGATCTTTCAACATCAAGACTTGAAATGAAAGAAAATAATAAAAAGGTGAAAACTTGAAATAAAAGATGGAGGAATGATCCAATGATTGTGAAGGATCGATAGATGGATAGATATGGTCGAACCCTTAAGGCAACCAAGAGCACGATAGGGAAACAAAGGCCCTAACACACAACTTGGAATGACTTGAAGAAGCCCTTCCGCTATAATCCGACACAGAAGGGAGCGATTGTCCCTAAAGCACGAGAAGTCACCTTGAAGATGATTGAGAGCACCAACTTGTCAATCCAAGTGACACAACTCAAAACAGTCCAAAGTTGTTGGTCGAACGAATTCCACTATTCGCATAGTAAGGTGTCTCGATTTCACGAGAAGAATATGGGATAGAAGAGAAAAATACTCGAAAGTACTTGTGTTTAATTTCAATCAAATCTGAGGGTTTTGGACGTCCACCATGACCTTATATAGGCTAGAGGTGCGTCATTCTTAAGCTAACTACGGGCTATGGGCTTGATCCAAGATCGAGCCCAATCTAGCTAAAAAGAAAGATAATATTTTTGGGCTGACAATAGTTTATCCTAAACCCAAAAATAGAAAAGAAAATATCATATTTTCGGGCTGAAATTATATTATCCCAAAAACCCAAAAATAGATAAAATATAAGATCCTAAATTAAATAAAATAAAAGTCAGCCCATAATAATAAAAAGAGTCTAAAATATGGGCTGAAATAATATATCTAATTAAGGCCTTATTTAACAATAAAATAAGCCCAATTAGACATAAAAACGTCCAAAGCATCTCTTCATTTCCACGTAGCATTTGCAAGCTTCTCTAGCTCTCCTCCTTACCCATGCATACGTGATCATGCATGTCATCTCCCATCTCCAATCAATGGTCTTCTCATCACTTCCACGAATAAACTTCTTCACATATTGAGGAATGACCTTAATTCTTCCTCTCCTTCTCCTTAGAGCGATCAACACTCCGTGCTTCCTAGCTTCCATGCTCATGATCTCCATTCAGGGTAGGTCCTGAGATGCTCCTGCATCAGAAATCAGCCGTGTAATTCGCCTCGCGGTAGGCATGACGAAACTAGATATTCCAAATCCTTTTGATAAAGTCTTGGCACCTAAGTACCACACCAACAAGCAGACGACTTTGTGAAATATATTTTCCTAGAAGTATCGTTACTAGTTGCGAATTTGTTTATGTTTTCATAGCTCTATAACCACACTCCAAAGCAATCTTAAGTCCATATAAGGTGCCCCATAGCTCAGCCATAGGTATCGTACACGTACCAAGATTACAACAAATCCCTATAGCCATTCACCTGCATAATTCCTAAAAACCTCATCAATTGTAGCATTACCATCTTCTCTTACTGACCCATCTATGTTAATCTTCATTTTTCCTCCATCCGGCGGTCTCCACTTCACCATATATTACGGTTTTTTTTTTCTTTTGGTATCTAATTGATTTAAATTCTTCCAAATGTCATTGTATTCCCTAACACTTGCCCATATTGCCGTATGCACGCCTCTCCCCATTAAAGTTCACATTGTTGAAGACCTGTTCATTTCTCTACTTCCATGTCATCCACAGAGTTGTTGCAAATATACTACACAGGGTATACATATTATCAAGAGTTTTTTCACAGAGAATGTTACCTCGTATCCATGTAGAGAAAGATCCCGATGGATCCTCGTTGAGGCACTCTTCCCGCTAAAGTGAGATCTAGAGGTGGTACAGGGGTGAGCATTTCCAAAATATATGGCTTAGAGACTCCGTATAGATACGGCAGTGTGAATGTAAGAGCCTTAGTCTTTGGAACCACTTTGGCCTTAGCCGCCCCCGCGGGTTCGTGGAGCCGTCCCTGCGGCTCGTCTGTTGTTCCGCCCCTGCGGCCAGGAAGCCCGCCCCTGCGGCTTCTTGTGGCTGCAGCCGGCTTTGTTGACCTTTGACTTGTGTTTTACTCTCTTCTCTTCCTATTCTTTTCTTGGCTTGCTGAGCAAGAGTTCTTCATTCCCTTTCCAGACCTCCTACGTCCTTCTTGCTTCTTCTTTTTCTTCTTCTTCTTCTCTCCTTGACCTTGATCTTGTTCTTCCTTTGAGTTTGGAAGTGTTTGGTTTTGAGGATGCTGATGTTGATGATGTTGGATGTTGTGATAAGCTTGAGAGCTAGCTGTGAAGCTTGTTGATCTTCCTTGCCGCCTAGCTTAGGATTAGATGCATGTTGAATGTAGATTGATGTTGTGATAAGCTTGAGACCTTGATCTTCTTCTTCCTTTCTTCTTCCTTGATTCCTCTTCCTAGCTTAGGATTAGATGCATGTTGGATGTAGATTGATGTTGGTATGTGTATGTATATGTATGTACTTGGTTTTGGATGAGAGAAGACGTGATTTGATCACGTGAAGAGCCGAAGAGGAACCGCGGGGTCACTTTCTGCACTGTCGCCGCCCCCGCGCCTAGAAACCACCGCCCCTGCGGGAGCCGTGTCACAACACCTGCGCCGTGCCTGCGTTGCCTGCGGCCACTGTAACCGCGCCTACGGCTGAGCCTTCCCGCGCCTGCGGGTTGTCTTGTTCCGCCCCTGCGTCTTTCCATTCCGCAGGTGCGTCTTGTACAGGATCTACTTAGAGTAGTATGATCCTTTCCTTTCCTAGTATGAGCGGGTTAGTAACATGCTAGGTACGTGTATGAGGTTAGAATGATGATGAGTACGTTATCGTTTATGTCAATTATGGCTTTGAGGTTTATGAGTTAGGATACGATCCTTATGGATCCCTTGGGTCTAGGTGTGAGCCCTGTGATGGATATGAGTTTGATATATTGTTATGCCTTGTTACTAGGCAGTGTTGTCCTCCAGATTGGAGTGTATCAGGTTGAGAGTTGATCGTAGTTGAGACTACTTCTGAGTTCGAGGTAAGTCCATATGACTTACTTAGCTACCATCCATATATTGGATGTGTGCATGAGTAGTGTGTGTGTTATATGATTGATAACATGCGTTGTGATGATTACCTACATATTGTTTAGTGATTGCCCATTGTAGGGCCGTGACAACTTGTCCTTTCATCCCGCTGGGAGTCTGGAGGTTCTCTACGGGCAGGCCAGTCTGGCTTAGTGGGCCGGCCACCTGCACCACTCCCATAGGGTACAGGGAGGTGGGACCGGATCACCACTCCATCTTGCACCATTCCCGAGAGGCGAGGGTTATATTCCTCGTGTCACATATATTCATATTGATATATATATATATATATATATATATATATATATATATATATATATATATATATATATATATATACGCTTGAGTGACTGGACGTTATTAAGATAATAAACCGGGTAAATGTGTGATAGCATGGTGATGTGTTTACGGATTCGGGGTGTTACAGTGAGCACACATCATTGTCCGTTAAATGTCTTTTCTTCCTCTCTTCATTTGTTAGAAGGTCACCCTTGATGAGTTTCCATGGGAAGATTTTGACTATCTCCAAAACCTTCATTTTCCGGATTTTCTTATATATATCCCTATCAATTTTGGGGTTCTCTTTGCGCTTGCTGATCATATCATACGTTGATCTCACCGAGTAAAACACATCTTGAGTGTGTTTTCAGACCATTTCATCTTCTAATATTAGGTCATCATCTTCAGAAAGTTTTCAGACCATTATTCTTCTTCTCTTCTTTCTTTCTTTGATTCCATCTTCCTTAGCTGAGGATTAGATGTATTGAATGTATATTGATGTTAGAATGTGTATGTATATGTATGTGTTTGGATATGGAATGGAGAAGACGTGATTTGATCACGTGAAGAGTGGAAGAGAATTCGGGACTCTACGTTCTGCAGAGTCGCCGCCCCCGCGCCTGTGAACCGCCGCCCTGCGGAAGTGTGTCACCGCACCCGCGTCTGGAAGCCGCCGCCCCCGCAACCACGGTCACCGCGCTTGCGTCCTTGTGCCGCCGCGCCTGCGGTTTGCCTAGCTTCGCCCCTGCGTCCCTCTTGTCACGCAGGTGCGTCTTGTCCCGGATCTACTAGAGTAGTATGGATCCTTTCCTTTCCTAGTATGAGAGTCAGTACCATGCTAGGTATGTGTATGAGGATAGAGTGATGATGGGTATGATAGAGTTATATGCCGGTTATGGCTTTGAGGCTTAGTTGATCATTGAGGTTATAAGTTGGATATGATCCTTATGGATCTAGGTGTGACCCCTTTGTTTGATAGGAGATTGATATCTCTATATGCCTTGTATATGCAGTGTTGTTCTCCAGATTTGGAGCTGATCATACTTGAGAGTACTACGTGGTTGAGATTACTTTGAGGTTGACATAAGTCCATATGACTTACTTAGCTACCATCCTTATATTGGATGTATGCATGAGTGGTGTTTTGATATATGCGTGATAGCATGCGACATTGATTTTTACCGACCTATGGTTTAGTGATTGCCCATTGTAGGGCCGTGACAACTTTCCCTTTCATCCCTTTGGGAGTCTGGGTGGTTCTCTGTGGTTGTCCAGATATGGTAAACGGTTCGGGCACTCTCCACTCCCTTAGGGTACACGGGGAGGTAGACCAGGCACCACTCCAGCGGGCATTAGAACCTAGAGGCGAGGATTATATATTCCTCGTGTCACATATGTTCATATACATATTTATATATGATTTGAGTGTTGGACCATTTATATAAAGATAATAAATTGGGTAAATGTGTGATACCATGATGAGATGTTTATGATTTTATGATGTGTGTATGTGCTTATGCTTATCTTATATATGTATGGTTAGCTAACGGTTTTATACCGTGTTGTAGATCCTTTGCAGGTTAGGAGAGTTGCAGAGTGATCCAAAGTGGGTGATCCGCTGAGGGCTCTGTACACTAGGTCGTTATCGTGGGATACTCAACAGTACCTTGTATAAACCTTTTGATTTATATATATCAGTTTAATGTTTTGGTTTTAATCTATTTGTGCCTTGTTGTAAGATCCAATGAACTTGTTGTCAGGCTAAGGTCAGGATCCATTGTGAGATCCTAGCCCAGTAGCGCCTCGAGTCCTACGGATTCGGGGTGTTACAAAGTTGGTATCAGAGCCTTAGGTTGGCAACAATGGCACTTGCAATCTGCGATAAAAATCGTATCCTAACTCATAAACATCTAAGCCTTGATGAGTTTCCATGGGAAGATTATAGACCCAAGGGATCCATAAAGATCGTATCCTAACTCATAAACATCTAAGCCATAACCGGCATACAAATATATCACATCCTCATACACGTACCTAGCATGCAACTAACCCGCTCATACTAGGAAAGGAAAGGATCTACCCAACTCTAGGTAGACCCGGAACAAGACGCACCTGCGTGACAAGAGAGACGCAGGGCGGAGTATGGCAATCCGCAGGCGCGGAGAAGCTCAGCCGCAGGCAACGCAGGCGCTGGCGCTGGGACAGTGGCCGCGGGGGCGTCAGAATCCGAGCGCGGGTGCTGTGACTGGGTTCCCGCAGGGGCGGCAAACTCCAGACGCATGGGCGGCGACAGTGCAGAACGTAGTCCCGTGAGTTCTCTTCCACTCTTCACGTGATCAATTCACGTCTTCTTCATTCCAAATTTACACACATACATATACATACACATACTAACATCAACATACATCTATACATGCATCTAATCTTAAGCTAAGGAGAAAGAACAAGAAAGAAAGAAGGGAAGGAAGGATGAAGAAGCAAGGAACTCACCACTACTGCTGGTCTAGGCAAGACAAGATCACAACCTCTATCTCAACTGGCATCACAAGCTCAGCAACTAAGCACATCATCAACCTCAGCAAGGTCACAACACAAATTCTCTTCCACCGAAGGGAAAACAAGAACAAGATCAAGGAGATGAAGGAGGAAGCAAGAAGGACGTAGGAAGTTTGGGAATGAAGTGATGAAGAAGCCCTTGATCAACTAAAGAAAAGAATAAGAGGAGGAAAGAGTAAAGCACGGGTCAAAGGGTCAACAAAACCGGTTGCAGCCGCCGGAAACCGCAGGGGCGGTTCCCTGAGCCGCAGGGGCGGAAACCCGCTGGGGCGGCACACATGCCCGCAGGGGCGGCTAAGGTAAACTAGGTCCAAAAGACTAAGGCTCTTACATCTCACCCCTCTAAAAACAAGTTTCGTCCCGAAACTTGTAAAATCCTCAAACTACTCGGACTCACAAGCCGAGGTACAACTCTCTATAACCTCAAACATAAGCATGGAGGAAATCATCAACTCCAGCAACAAAACACTATCCAAGGCATAGAGGAAAACCATCTCTAGCCAAACCATAAACATATCACAAGGCATAGAGGAATCACATCTCTAGCCGTATCATACTCATAACAGAAAGGCATGGAGGAAAAACATCTCCAGTAACACTATGTCCATCAAAATAGCATGGAGGAATAACATCTCCAGCTGAATCCTAAACGTATCACAATAGCATGGAGGAAAGAACCATCTCCAGCTATAAACAATAATCATACTAGCACAACAGGATCTAATAAGATCATAAATCACATCAAAGCTAGTATGACAATAAACACATCATAACATATAAGCATATAAGCACATAATACTCACCAAGATAGTACTAAGATCTACTCGGTGATCCTATTCGTGCATCTAACTCGGCATAGAACTCTGGATAGTTCCTCTGGATACTATCCTCAGTCTCCCATGTAGCCTCATCAGTTCCTCGTCTCGACCACTGTATCCTCAGCATAGGAATGACCTTCGAACGCAGGCGTCTCATACCTCGTTCTAGGACTGCAATAGCGTGCTCAACAAAAGTGTGGTCCGGCTCAACCACCAAATCCTCATAACTCACGATGTGTGAAATACAGGGTAAACACCCTCTAATCTCGGAGGCAAGGCTAATATGTATGCTGCGCTCCCAACCCGATCCAGAACCTCGAACGGTCCGACATATCGGGGGCTCAACTTCCCCTTAATGTCAAAACGCCTAACACCTCGTGTTGGGGACACTCTCAGCCACACATGGGCTCCAACTCTGAACTCTAGAGGTCTACGCCTCCTATCAGCATAAGACTTCTGACGGCTTTGTCCAGTCAGCATCCGCTCTCTAATCAGTGCTACTCGAGCGACATCATCCTGAATTTGATCAGGTGTCAAACCACTAACACTGCTCTACTCATCCCAACATAGCGGACTACGGCATATCTGTCCATACAGTGCCTCGTATGGAGTCATTCCAATAGATGCATGCAAGTTGTTGTTGTATGAGAACTCAACAAGTGGGAGATGATCCGTCAACACTTGCCCCCAATCCAACACACAAGCTCGCAGCATATCCTTTAGCGTCTGAATGGTCCTCTCTGACTGACCATCTGTCTGAGGATGGAACGCAGTAGTGAAGTGTAAACTCGTCCTCAGGGCAGTCTGAATCTGCTGCCAGAATCTCGAGATAAATCGCCCATCTCTGTCTGAGACAATCACCCTCGGTACACCATGGAGTCTCACTATCTGCCTAGTGTACTCCTCAGCTAATCTGCTCACCGGCCACGTCTCCCTAATAGGAATGAAACGTGCCGTCTTTGTCAATCTGTCTACTATAACCCAGATAACATCAAAACTCCGGCTCAGTCTCAGCCCGGTCACAAAATTCATGGTGACGTCCTCCCAATTCCTCTGTGGAACAGAAAGTGGATGAAGCTCACCTCCAGGTATGCAATGCTCTATCTTGACCTGCTGGCAGGTCGCACACTGTGCCACAAATCTGGCCACATCGGGCTTCAGCCCTCCTCACCAATATAAACGTCTCAAGTCCTGATACATCTTACTCGTACCTAGATGTACAAAGTAAGGTATACAGTGAGCCTCTTGTAAAATCTTCTGACGTAGATCCGCATTAGCGGGTACACAAACGCGACCGCGGCGCCTCAAAACTCCATCTTCTCCTAGCAGGAACTGTGGTGCCTCATCTCGAGACATCTTATCTGGTATCCTCATCAGTGTCGGGCAGGTCTCCTGCTTCTGTTGGATCTCGCCCAACAGATCAGGAAGAACCTCTAAAGTACGCATTTGGGCATCCTCATCAGGAAATTGGATGTCCAACTCTAACCAGATCAGATCTCTCTGCAACTGATGTTGAACTGTCAGCCTCGCAATCGCCTACTCTCGAGGCGTCTTCCTGCTCAGGGCATCGGCGACAACGTTCGCCTTCCCTGGATGGTACAAAATCTCCAAATCAAAATCCTTGATCAGCTCGAGCCACCTACGCTGGCGGTTATTCAATTCCCGCTGCGTGAAAATGTACTTCAGACTCTTATGGTCTGTGAAGATCTGACATGTAGAACCATACAGGTAATGTCTCCAGATCTTCAGTGCATGAACTACCGCTGCCAACTCCAGATCATGAGTCGGGTAGTTATCCTCATACGTCTTCAGCTGTCGAGACGCATAAGCAATAACTCTGCCTCGCTGCATCAACACACATCCCAAGCCTAGCTGATGCATCACTGTAAACCACAAAATCCTCTGTACCCTTTGGCTGTGCCAAAATAGGAGCAAAAAGTCAGACGTCTCTTCAGCTCCTCAAAACTCTGCATACACTGATCAGACTATACAAATCTGGTAGTCTTCCTCAGCAAACTCGTCAATGGACGGGCAATCACAAAAAATCCCTCCACAAAGCGTCTGTAATAAACGGCTATGCCAAGGAAGCTACGTACTTCATTGACGTTCGTCGGTGTAGTCCAAGCTGCTACTGCCTCAATCTTGGCCGGATCCACCTTGATTCCTTCAGTTGATACAAAATGACCCATGAATGCTACCTTTGGCATCCAAAACTCACACTTAGAGATGTCCTGCATCTCTATCCCGCAAAACCTGCAATACAGTCCTCAGATGTCCTGCATGCTCCTCTCCACTGCGAGAGTATACCAGAATGTCATCTATAAAGACCACCACAAACTGATCCAGGAAGTCAATGAAGATGTTGTTCATCAACTCCATGAAGACTGTTGGGGTATTCGTAAGCCCAAATGGCATCACTACAAACTCGTAGTGTCCATATCTGGTCTGGAATGTTGTCTTATGCACATCCTGCTCTCTCACCCTCAGCTGGTGATATCCTGAGCGCAGGTCAATCCTGGAGAATACAGTCGCTCCCTGAAGCTGATCTAACAAGTCATCAATGCGCAGCAATGGATACTTGTTCTTGATGGTCACCCTGTTCAGCTCTCTGTAATCAATGCATAATCTCAGTGATCACTCCTTCTTCCGTACGAAGAGGACAGGTGCTCCCCATTGGGACACGTTAGGGCGATGTAACACCCAAAATCCGCGGGACTCGGGGCGCTACGGGCGAGACCGCACAATGGGTCCCGACCCTTAGCTTGACAACAATTTCACCGGACCTTCCAACATGGCACAAATAAAGGTCGAAAACTCAAATATGTTTTTAGTGTATGCGGAAACAAAAAGTACGAAACTACAACTTGAAAACTCAGCCGAGTCATCAAAACAACGTAAATAAATCCGGATACTAACATACGACATGAATTGACTCAAAACATCCCCGTCCTATAATGTACGGAGACCCCGGCTGTCCACTCCTCCACCTCACTCGGCGGCATCCCTAACCTGCAAGTCAACTACAAGACGGTTTTAAACCGTTAGCTCATATTCGAGATATTAGGAAAGCGGTGAAGGCACAAACACACTCACAACACAAAACATAAATCACACAAGTCCGTTTCCTTATCTTTTATTATTAAGTCGTATTCCAATCTAGTTCAACTTCTTTTGTGACACGAGACCGCAATGGTCTCGCCTCGGTCCCTACTTACCGGCAAGGAATGGTACGGATCCATCTAACCCGCCGGGGTAGTCGCCGAGAATCTCCTAGACCACAGTATGGGCTAGGCAGTATTGTCACCGCCCGTTCTCATACGCTTGGGCCAATATAAACATATATATAAAGTCGGTGGTCCTAATTACCGGTTTCATCGTTATAACATAAAATAACACACACCACCAAACACACAGCAATACTGTTACATAAAATACAAGCCAAGTAAGTCCGAAGACTTACCTCGTCCCAAACGCTATCTCACAAAACGCTCACGCTTCCCTTGGGAAGAAGTACTCAACTTGTTCACAACAAGGTATCATAAAAACCCGCTCAACTCGAGAAGTCTAGGACTTCTACCCAAATGACCTATGCAGGATCATTTGACTCGCATTCTAGGAACGTATCCTAGAGTCATACAAAGTTACCGTCAACAATGACGTAAAAGCCAACTAGGTCTAAATCCGCTCATCACACTCTCTTAAGGTCACAAAAGCCTCTACTTGGCATTTCCTTTACGTTATGCAATCCAACCTATCATGATACTACTAAGCATATATATATATATATCGATACGAATACGTGGCTCTTTATCGGGATCCGGAACATAGCATGATACTATCCATTTCGCCCTTACGTTATTTGATCGTAAAACTATAACATATCGAACCTAACATCAAACTCGTTCCTAAATTCCGAGGTTAGAAACTCGCTAACGTATTTTCCGGGCAAAACTGCATTTCCTAAGGTATAAGGGCATAATCTGTAATTAATATAAACTGAGGGGGGTCAAAGCGTAATTATACCGAAAGTGAGGGTGGCCGACCGAGATTACCCAGAAATCTCGGCCGAGATTCTGCAGTGGTGTCTCCGCGGTTTCACTGCTTCTCCGGCGAGGCTAGGGCGGCGGCAAGGTGGCTGCGATGGTCTCCCAGGACGGCCTGAGTTGCGGGCTTCACTCCGACGGTGGCGGCCGGCCTCCAGCTCCGGCGAGGATGCTGCAGTGGCGGGGAGAAGTGAGTTGTTGCTCACCCGAGGCCGAAGGAGAAGGCGTGGCGGAGGGGAGGCGACTGGCGTTGGCGGCTCCGGCTAGGCCCGTGCAGGCGAGGCAGGCAGCGA
>CM008279.1:41287047-41768028 GCA_002319775.1 Fagopyrum tataricum | reverse complement strand
AGAGGTGACGAAGTGACGACGGCGGGGCGGCGGCTGGACGTAGAAGAGAGCTGAGGGAGGTGGCTGCAGAGGGTGAAGGTCGAGAGAGAGAGAGATGCGTGAGGGAGACAAGGGAGAGGAGAGAAGAGGGAAGGAGTGCCGCGGTCTTGCACAGGCCGAGGGGTCGGGTCGGCTAGGTGCAGGGAGCAGGGAGCGTGGACGAGGGGTCGGGTAGGCTGGGCGGCACGGTTGCAGGCCTAGGCGTAGGCTAGGCGGGCGGCACGTGCAGCTGGCGTGGGAAGAGGGAAAACATCGCGGGTGTTCCCGCGGGCTGGGCGACGATCTCGGCCGAGATAGGCAGGCCGAGATTCCCCAAAGAAGAAAGAAAAGAGGAAAGAAAAGAAAGGGTGGGATCCGACTCGTTAAACTAGTTCCGTAACGGGCGTTATGGGTCGGAATATTTTTCGACATTCTCGTAAAATATTTTACGGTTTACGGTTTTGGAATAAAAGTCGGATATTCCCGTAGAATAAATTACGGAAATAGGAATAACACGATAATTCGTTTTCTAAAAATTCTGGGCGTTACAGGCGAATGAAGCCCTTCTCAGCCAGCTCCTCTAGTTGCTTCTTGAGCTCCAGCATCTCGACAGGCGCCATCCGGTATGGGGCCTTCGAGATCGGTCTCGTACCAGGCTCTAACTCAATACTGAAGTCCACACTCCTATGAGGCGGCAAACTGGACGGCTCAGCAAATACATCTGCAAAATCACAGAAAACTGGGATATCCTCTACTGCTGGACTCTCCCCCTCCTTCATGGCATAACACCAGAAGGCATCACAACCCTGTACAATCAGTCTCGCTGCCCGTATCACGCTGATAACCATGCCATATTTTCCAAGGTCCCAACCTCGGAAAACCTCTATCTGTTCTAACTCGGTAGAGAGGGTAATAGTCCTCCTACCTACATCTAAGACTGCCTGATGCCTATCCATCCAATTCATACCTAAAATGACTTCTTCATGCACTAATGGCAGGACAAAGAAGTCCACAAGAAAAACACGGGTCCCTACAGTAATGGGACAGTCACGAATCTCACGGGTACCTATGACCCTACCACTATCGGGTAACCCTATAATAAAGGGCATCCCCTCAACCGTATCTAAACTCAGACGCTCTACACAAGCATCAGAAATAAAAGAATGCGTAGCACCGATATCAAATAAGACTCTAACAGGTAAACCATGAATCAGAATGGTACTTGTAGTAGTCGGTGCAGTTGGCTCCTCTACACTCCTCAACTCAAAAACTCGACCCTATGGGCCTCTGGTATCAGTGATGCTCCAACCACGACCTTTGCCTCTACTCGGCCCAAGAGCAGATCCCTGAGTCGTAGGGCGATCTGGGACTCTCTGTTGTCCATGTGTCTGCTGCTGCTGAGGTGGCCTTTGCCCACCTCCCGCTACACTGGCAGGGGAAGAACCCTGTTGAGATGAAGCTCCGCCCTGGCAGCAGTAAACAGCTCTGTGACCTTGCCTACCACAGGTGTAGCAAGTCACTAGTCGCCTCGTGCACTCGGGCCTCATATGTCCTAGATCACCACAGTTAAAACACTGACGTCTCTTATCTACAACTAGTGCAGTTGAGGGGTGACTCTGGCGTCTCTGACCTCGCCAAACACTAGCAACACCACCAGTACCACTGGTTTGCCCTGTACGCTGCCTCTTCTCAGACCCTCCGGTCAGAGATGCTCTCCTCTGACCAGCTCGCTCCCTCTCATAGTCGGAAGCTCTGTCCTGATAATCAACCAAGGTCTCACAGTGAAACCCTGCCATGTAAGTCTGGGTAGTATCCCTCAATCGTCGGGAAAACAGATATACATGCTGATCTACAGGGGGTGCAGCTGGACCCAACAATGCCAGCTCCTCCTGGAACCTCCTGATAGCCTCGGAGACTGGTACATCCTCAAACCTAGCCTCCACAAAATCCCGCAGTTTCTCCCTCTTCAGTGATGCAGAGCAAAAACGCTCTCTGATCATAGTCCTCATATGCTCATAACTAGTAACCTGACCCCGTACTGATCTCCACCAGAGTTGTGCCAAATCCCGGAATAAAGTCTGCACCAACTCGATCTGTCTATCAGCAGGACACCTAATAGACTCCAAAGTTGAGTCCACATGCCCAATCCAGAGCTCAACCTCTAACCCCACCTTCCCAGTGAAAGAGGGTACACCCATCTGATGAAAAGCCTTCAACCAAATGTCTGGTCTAGGCCCTCTATGCTCCTCAGTAACTCTAGCAATCTCAACAACATATGCCGGTGCAGCTGACACCTGAGTAACTATATGGGATCTCTCAGATGGTCCCTCTTGTGCTGGCAGATTGTGAGAGCCCTATTCTTTCGGACCGAGTCTTGGTCCTTAGCCGAGATTGGCTTGGCCGAGATTGGCCTTTCCGCACTCGCGGGCCTGACTGCCACCCCTGCGGGTTTCCGCCCCTGCGGCTCAAGGAACCACCCCTGCGGCTCAAGGAACCGCCCCTGCGGTTTCCAACGGCTGCAGCCGGTTTTGTTGACTCCTTTGACCCGTGCTTTACCCTTTGCCTTACTTCTTTCTTTCCCTTGGCTGATCAAGGGTTACTTCTTCACTTTCCATCCAGCCTTCACGTCCTCCTTGCTTCTCCTTCTCCTTCTTGATCTTCTGGTGGGTTTTTCCTTGAGTTGGTAAGAGAGTTATGGTGGTGGATGTTGTTGTTGATGCTAGTGATTGATATGCTGAGCTTGAGAGCTAGTGGAGGTGTTGTCTTGGAGCAGTTTCGTGCCTAGGCCATAACTGTGGTATGTGTTCTTGCTTCTCCTTCTTTTTTTCCTTTGTTTCTTCCTTCCTTAGCTTAGGATTATATGTATGGAGCATAGATTAATATTGGAATGTGTATGTATATGTTTGTGTGTGATTTGGATGAGAGAAGACGTGATTTGATCACGTGAAGAGCCAAAGAGAAGCCGCGGGTTCAAGTTCTGCACAGACACCGCCCCCGCACCTAGAAGTCGCCGCCCCTGCGGAAGACGTGCCGCAGTGCCCGCGCCAGCGCCAGCGCCTTGCCTGCGTTGCCTGCGTCCCGTGTCACCGCGCCTGCGGTTGATCCCTGCCGCGCCTGCGGGTTGTCTACTCCACTCCTGCGTCTCTTGATCACGCAGGTGCGTCTTATCCCGGGACTACCCATAGTTGGATAGCTCCTTTCCTTTCCTAGTATGAGGGAACTAGTACCATGTTAGGTATCGGTTTTTGATGAGTATGATATAGATATGCCGGTTACGGCTTTGAGGTTTAGTGTTATCGAGGTTTACGAGTTGGATATGATCCTTATGGATCCCTTGGGTCTAGGTGTGACCCTTTGTGTGATAGTAGATTGATATGTATATATGTATGCCTTGTATAGGCCGTGTTGTCCTCCAGATTGGAGTGGACGTATCTGAGAGTTTATCATAGTTGGGATTACTTCCGAGACTGAGGTAAGTCCATAGGACTTACTTAGCTGTCATCTCTATATTGGATGTTGCATGAGTGGTGCATGTTTATGCTTGCTAGCATGTGATACTGTTATTACCGACCTATGGTTTAGTGACTGCCCATTGTAGGGCGTGACAACTATCCTTTCATCCCGCTGGGAGACTGGAGGTTCTCTACGGGCAGGTCAGTTTTGGATTGTGGGGCAGGCTTTCTCCACTCCCATAGGGTATACGGAGACGGTGACCGCATCACCACTCCAACTGGCATTAGCACCGAGAGGCGAGGGTTATATTCCTCGTGTCACATATATTCATATTGATATCCTTATATATACGATTTGAGTGCTGGACTATATTTATAAAGATTAAAAAATGGGTAAATGCGTGATATCATGATGAGGTGTTTAATGTTCTTGATATGTGATTGTGCTTATGTTCATCTTATATATATGTATGGTTAGCTAATGATTTTATACCGTGTTGTAGATCCCTCGCAGGTTAGGAGAACTGCAGAGTGATCCAGAGAGGGTGATCTGCTGAAGGCTCCGTACAATAGGTCGTCCTCGTGGGTTTGGGACTTTTGATCTTGTATATATTCGTTATGTTTTGATTGTACTCAACAGTACTCTGTGTAAACCTTTTGATATTTATATATCAGTTTCATGTTTTGTTTTAATCTATATGTGCCTTGTTGTAAGATCAGTGAAATTGTTGTCAGGCTAGGGTCAAGATCCATTGTGAGATCCTAGCCCAATAGCACTCCGAGTCCTACGGATTTGGGGTGTTACACAGATCAGGTGCACGCCTACCTGCCCTAGAAGCCTCTTCCACACGTCTGTTATACTCGCGGAAGGCTGGTCCCTCCATGGAGACACGATCAGACTCACCAGATTGGGCTCTGTGGGATCCCTGTCTCTCAGTTGCACCGTTCCTAGTCTCAGGAACAACACTCTCAGCAACGTCCTCGTGAATCTCTCCCGCCGCCTGTGAACCACCAGCAGGAGTCCTACCCCGTCCTCTACCTAGAGGGGGTCTACCTCTACCTCATCTAGCTGCAGGTAAGGCTCTAGTCTGAACCATCTACAGAAGACGTAAACCTAACTTAGAAGGCTATATATATGCCATATGTATAGATATATATCAAGTCAATCACAACATAATATCTATATATATATCTATATTGTCGAGATCTTCAGAGGGGCGATGGCTCACGTACACGATATCCCAAAACATTTGTACTCATTTCAAAACCAAAACCTTTGAAAAGTCAAACCCCTTTCGGGTTCTGTTTATTTATCTATTCGACCTTTATCGCGGATTGCAAGTGCCATTGTTGTCAACCTTGGCTCTGATACCAACTTTGTAACACCCCAAATCCGTAGGACTCGAGGTGCTACTGGGTCAGGATCTCACAATGGATCCTGACCTTAGCTTGACAACAAGTTCACTGAATCTTACAACAAGGCACAAATAGATTAAAACAAAACATAAAACTGATATATATACATATCAAAAGGTAATACAGAGTACTGTTGAGTACAAAGTCAAAACATAAATCCGTACAATATAAATAACCCATATCCCACGATATCGCCCCAGTGTACGGAGCCCTCAGCAGATCACCCCTCTGGATCACTCTGCAGCTCTCCTAACCTACAAAGGATCTACAACACGGTATAAAACCGTTAGCTAACCATACACATATATAAGAAGATGCTAGAGCAGAAACAAATATCAGAAATTATAACATATCAACATGCTTTCACACATTTACCCGGTTTATTATCTTTAATAAGTCCAATCACTCAATCGTATAAATAGATGTATATGAATATATGTGACATGAGGAGTGTATATAATCCTTGCCTCTGCGTGCAATAGCTAGCTGGAGTGGTATCAGCGCACTTTCCCGTATACCATATGGAGTGGTAGGTGCCCTTCCCGTATACCAGGTCTAACTAGCTTACAGACAACTTCCCAGACTCCACTACAGGATGAAAGGTAAGTTGTCACAGCCACTACAATGGGCGGTGAATATAACATAGGTCGGTAATGAACCATATCGCATGCTATAACGCATATAACAAACACCACTCAAGCATATATCCAATATAAGGATAATAGCTAAGTAAGTCTTATGGACTTACCTCAACCTGAGGAGTAAACTCAACCACGATCAACTCTCAAATACGTCCACTCCAATCCAGAGGACAATACTGCCTAATAACAAGGCATAACAATATAGCAACTCATATCCATCAAAGGGTCACACCTAGACCCAAGGGATCCATAAGGATCGTATCATAACTCATAAACCTCAAAGCCATAACCGGCATACAAATATATCACATCCTCATACACGTACCTAACATGCAACTAACCCGCTCATACTAGGAAAGGAAAGGATCTACCCAACTATATGTAGACCCGGAACAAGACACACCTGCGTGACAAGAGAGACACAGGGCGGAGTAAGGCAATCCGCATGCACGGAGAAGCTCAGCCGCAGGCGCGGTGACAGAACCGCAGGCAACACAGGTGCTGGCGCGGGCACTGGGACAGTGGCCGCGGGGGCAGCAGAATCCGGGCGCGGGTGCGGTGACTGGGTTCCCGCAGGGGCGGCAGACTCCAGACGCAGGGGTGGCGACAGAGCAGAACGTAGTCCCGCGAGTTCTCTTCCACTCTTCACGTGATCAATTCACGTCTTCTTCATTCCAGATTTACACACATACATATACATACACATACTAACATCAACATACATCTATACATGCATCTAATCCTAAGTTAAGGAGAAAGAACAAGAAAGAAAGAAGGGAAGGAAGGATGAAGAAGCAAGGAACTCACCACTACTGGTGGTCTAGGCAAGACAAGATCACAACCACTATCTGAACTGGCATCACAAGCTCAATAACTAAGCACATCATCAACCTCAGCTAGGCCACAACAGAATTTCTCTTCCACCCAAGGTAAAACAAGAACAAGATCAAGGAGATGAAGGAGGAAGCAAGAAGGACGTAGGAAGGCTGGGAATGAAGTGAAGAAGAAGCCCTTGATCAGGTAAGGAAAAGAATAAGAGGAGGAAAGAGTAAAGCACGGGTTAAAGGGTCAACAAAACCGGCTGCAGCCGCCGAAAACCGCAGGGGCGGTTCCCTGAGCCGCAGGGGCGGAAACCCGCTAGGGCGGCACACATGCCCGCGGGGGTGGCTAAGGTAAACTAGGTTCAAAAGACTAAGGCTCTTACATTGCTTTTATTTAATTTTAATTTCTTAGTTTTTATATTTATTTATTCCTTATTTTACATCACAAAATATATTAAGCTATTGTTTATTTATATCAAAACTTTATTTACGGTGATTAAAAAAATTAGCTCAATTTTTACAACTCTTGTGAAAGTCGCGGGTACTAAACTAGTGTCTAACTACATTCAAATAAGGGAAACATAATAATCTGCAAAATCTGAATCTACAAAAAAAATGTTCAAATTGAGCAATTATATGACATACAAATTTATGCAACTAATACAAACAAACAAGAATCGAAATGAGAAAAACATTAGATAACTTGACACACACGCATGAGAAAAACATTAGATAACTTGAAACACACGCAAGAGAAGAATATATTAATCTGCAAAAGAAAGGGTGCACGAATTAAAAAAGAAGAAGAAGAAGCATATATGAAATTAGAAGATAGCAAAGTTTTGCTATCATTGACATAAACAACAATCACAATTCAACAAGGAGGAACAATTGTCATGGTCCGGGCTTTGATTTGAGGTTGGATGAACGTGATGATCGGAAAACAAAAATGTTCATGCATACTTCATCCATAACAAATCTAGATCACACGATTTAAATCATTCGACGGATATGATTTGAATCATTTGATATAAATTAAGGCAATAATTAATGATATATTACACGTTTCCATATAGGTTACGTTATATATTTTTTCCTAATTTATCTCTAACTATAATTATTACTAATTAAATTGTGATTCGCGACTCGCCGGTGAAGATTTTTGAATGCACATTTCCAATACAATGACTAGTTGTACAAGTTGAACAAATACGTGCATATTGATGTATTAGAAGTTTGTTAATAAATCCAACGTGATCCTATATTTGCACATTTTATCCTCTGAATTTCAAGCCACCATAGATGAAGGTGAATGTACTCGTGTACTCGCAATAGATGGAAGTGAAGATATGTAGTCGTGCACGAAATTTTCCAACCACTCGCGTTGTACCAAAATTTGGCATCATTCCTGCATTTGGCCCCATTTGACGTACTTGTGTTGCACTATGATTTGTGAATTGCATGTATACTCTTGATTTGCATATAGCACCATTCGTGCATTTGGTCCCGTTTTTGTGCATTGCACGTTTACTCTTGATTTGCATGCACACTCGAATATAATCAATAAGCAATTACGAGTGATAAATATAATCTTGTCATACAAAATATAACATATTTGTCCAATAAACAACATAAAAAAGAAACACGCATCATAGATAACAATATTTAAATATTTTATTTCCATAATTACATATACACATATAAGTTTGTTACCATATGCACAAGTGTGTATTAAATACCAATTGAAAGTTGTCTTATTCGAATGATAAATCTTAACCATCCATTCATTGATCTAAAGCTCTATATGTGTTCTTATTTCTTACAATAATATAGGTTCTCGCCGGATCCTAATCCCCATATATATAGGGATAGGATCATGTAGGAACCTCTCTTCGAGTAGGGAATAAGGACTTATAATAGCCGTTGGATTAATATAGATGAACGTCCAAGATTTAACATTGTTTATGGTGATAATTAATCAGAATATTATATTGCCCAAAATAGAATTATGATAATGTTAAGTTTTCAATGTTCAAAAACTAATATACTTATTATTAACGAAAATGGTACTATATTTTAACGACTAATATAGCCCCTAAAGACCAAAACAAAATTTAGCGACCGATTATAACAAAGTTAACCACCATTCTTTTCATATTACAAATTTTAACGACCAAATTTTAACGACCAAAATTTAACAATCAAATTTTAACAACCAAAATTTAACGACCAATTTTAACGACCAAATTTTAACAACCAAATTTTAACGACCAATTTTAACGATTGAAATAAAATATAACCAATCATAAGAAATTTAACCAGCATTCTTTCCATATTATAAATTTTAACGACCAAATTTAACGAACAACTTTTAACGACCAAAATAAAATTAACGACCAATCCTAACAAATTTAATCAACATTCTTTCCATATTATAAATTTTAACGACCAATCCTAATAGAATTTAACGACCAAACAATATTTAACGACTGATATAATTATAATTAACGATCGTTAACCTACGTTAGATGTAAGAAAAACAATGGTTACATACGTAATGGTCGTTAGTTTGCTATTAAAAAAAGAACGTTAATTTTTTGTTATTATAAAACAATCATTTCAACCTTAAATAAAATATACTATTACTTAAAATATCTTTATATTTATTGCTAGTGTATCTTTTAAATCCAAACCAATGAAACTCTCCTATGAACACTTATTATGGTGCTTTAATCATGTTCGTTCAATTTTTAACCCGATGGAGGTTAAAGGTTCTTACTCCCTACTTTAAGAAAGGTTTCTACCGGATCCTAACCCTATGTAATAACCCGAATTTTTAACATCAAGAAAAAATACATAAATAAATAAATAAAAAATAAAAATAAAAATAAAAAATAAAAAATTTAGTAGTAGGTTCTTCCAAATTTTGGGATAAATGAACGGTTTTGGGTTTAGTCGGAAATGTATTTAAGTGATTTAACGAAATATTTATTTGGGAATTTAGTAATGATAGTTTTGTTTTTGGAATTTGAGAAATTATCGATATTATGTATGTTTGAGGAAAAATAAAAATTAATTAATTAATTAAAATAATAATAATAATAAATCGAAATCTGGATTGACTCGTAAAGTTTAAAAACCGTAACACAATTTTCGGATTACTATTCATCATCCCTAAACTCTAAACTCTAACCCTAACCCTAACCTTTCTCCCACCGGCCGCTAGTCTTCCGGCCACCAGCAGCACCGCCACCACCTGGACAACGTCGTCCCGTCGCGCTGAGCCGGACCTAGCCTCGAACCAATCGAGCCACCACATACCTAATCGAGCTCTTAACGCATGACGAGTCCTAGCCGAGAACCAGACCCGACGAGCCTTGAGGGTCAATCGGACCACCGTCAGAGGTCTTCGTCTTCCTCTCGATCTGGTGAGCCCAGATCCGGTGCCGTCGTCCGCAGCCGCCACCTCCTTTCGCCGGAAACAACTCGCGAAATATGCCCCGATCCATGTCTTCGTCTTCGCCGGGAAATAACTGCTCGGTAGGCCATTCGGGAAATTGGAACCGCCACCATGCTCGCCCTTCACCGGAGACCTTGGATCCGTGATCGCCGCCGACCGCCGTGCACCAGACCACCCGGACGAGCCCCACGCCGCCGCTGCGGCCTCCTTCGAGCCCTAACCCTAGTCAACGCGGGTTGACCAACTTTTGGGTATAATTACAGTTTCGACCCCATACTTTCTATTTTGCGTTTATGATCCATATTTCTAGAATTTGCAAATATGCCCATGACTGGAAAATTACAGAAAATGGCCCAACTTTATATTTACAATTTGTGACCTAAACTTTCTAATGTTGCAGAAAATGCCCGGAATTGGATAATTACTTAAAGTAACCCAAGTTTATATTCTTAGGTTACTACCCATGTTTATAGGATTGTGAATTTAGTAGCTTGTTGACATTTGGAGACTAATTTGTGTAGGTTGAGTTTAAGTGATTAAGATTTATAGGGTTGGATATCTTAGTATTTATTTAAGGGATATAAAATCTGTTGACATAGAATATGGACGGAAATGACTAAGGATGAATGTTAAGGATAAATTTGGCTAAGTATAGGAATTGGTGTGTGCATGAAGGCACCTTTGGAATATTGTATAGAACCTATGAATTGTTGTTTGAGGATTTTGATTGTTCTAGTCATGAAAAGGGATAGTATAGTATGTGTGAGTCAAATGATCCTGCGTAGATCATTTGTGTAGAAGTCCTAGACTTCTCGAGTTGAGCGGGTTTTTATGGATACCTTGTTGTGAACAGGTTGAGTACTTCTTCCCAAGGGAAGCGTGAGCGTTGTGTGAGTTAGCGTTTGGGACGAGGTAAGTCTCCGGACTTACTTAGCTCGTATTTTACGTATTAGCATTGATGTGTGTTTGGTGGTGCGTGTTTATGTTTTGTTATAACTATTAAACCGGTAATTAGGACCACCGACATTATATGTATATTTTGGCCCAAGTGTATGATAACGGGCGGTGACATCACTGCCTAGCCTTGACTGGGGCTAGGAGGATCTTGGCGACTAGCCCGGCGGGTATACGGGCGGTGCATCCGTGCCATTCCTTGCCGGTAAGTGGGGACCGAGGCGAGACCATTGGGGTTTCGTGTCACAACAGAAGTTGAATTAGAACGGGATATGACTAAGTAATAAAATGATAATAAACGGGACTTGCGTGTTTTATGTTATGTGCTATGTATGTGTTTGTGCCTTCACCGCTTTTCTAATACCTAGAATATGAGCTAACGGTTTAAAACCGTATGTAGTTGACTTGCAGGTTAGGGATGCCGCCGAGTGAGGTGGAGGAGTGGACAGCCGGGGTCTCCGTACATTATAGGACGGTGATGTTTTGAGTCATGTTTCATGTTCTTGTTTATGGATGTTGTCGTACATTTAGATTCCGTATTTGAGTTGTGTTGTTTTGAGGACTCGGCTGAGTTTCCAAGTTGTAAATCTTACTTTTCGGTTTCCGCATACATTAAAAACGTATTGAGTTTTCGCCTTTATTTGTGCCTTGTTGGAAGGTCCGGTGAAATTGTTGTCAGGCTAAGGGTCGGGACCCATTGTGAGGTCTCGCCCAGTAACACCCCGAGTCCCGCGGATTTGGGGTGTTACACCCTATATTATATATATATATTTCACGTCTACGTTCCTTATAATGGATCAATATCATGAACATTGATCAATCTGAGTCATCAGTGTTTTTTTTTTCATTTGAACATGATCGTATTTCGATCTTTTATACTAGTTAGAGTTTATTCTAACTTACTTTACATGTAAGCATTATTTTATTTTTGGTTTATACATGTGTTGTTAATTTCTTTTTTCATTGTATGATAGAAAGTAAGTTATAAAATAATTTGTAAATTTAGATTTTCACAAATACATTTATTTCTCTTCAATTAATTTCTTATAAGAAAATTTTATTTCAAGGTCAATTTTTATGACATTTAATCTAGATAATTGTAACACCCCGAATTCACATGACTCGAAGCACTACTAGGCTAGGATCTCACAATGGATCCTGACCCTAGCCTGACAACAAGTTCACTGGATCTTACAACAAGGCACAAATAGATTAAAACCAAAACATAAAACTGATATATATAAATCAAAAGGTTTATACAAGGTACTGAGTACAATCAAAACATATATTGTACATAACAAAAGATCCCACATCCCACGATAACGACCTAGGCCCTATTACTCCTGCCCTCCGTCGCTCGAACGAATCAAAGAATTTCTCAGTTCGCCGGAAAGCAGAATTCAAAGTCATTGAGAAGATAAAGAGTCAGCGAAGGGAGAAAGACTATAGGGCTGAAGCCCCGAATGGATTGGTGGAGCCTTTCCGCCAACGAAATCAATGAACGCGGAGCCTGTTCCGAATGCTTCTCTGATCCTACAGTTCTCGCGAAGAGAATAAGCCTACGAGACGAGATTTCCTCCACAAAAAAAAGATCAAGTACAGAAAGTAGCAGTCGTCGCCGTGCGCCCAACCTAGTGGTTACGGAGCCCTCAGCGGATCACCCACTCTGGATCACTCTGCAGCTCTCCTAACCTGCAAAGGATCTACAACACGGTATAAAACCGTTAGCTAACCATACATATATAAGATAAGCATAAGCACATACACACATCATAAAATCATAAACATCTCATCATGGTATCACACATTTACCCAGTTCATTATCTTTATATAAGTAGTCCAACACTCAAATCATATATATATATATATTATATATATATATATCAATATGAACATATGTGACACAAGGAATATATAATCCCCGCCTCTGGGTCCAATAGTCAGCTGGAATGGTGCCTGGAACACCTCCCCGTGTACCCTATGGGTATGGAGTGTGTCCGAACCGTTTACCAAGTCTGGCCTGCCTACAGAGAACCTCCCAGACTCCCAGCGGGATGAAAGGGCAAGTTATCACGGCCCTACAATGGGCAATCAATATACCATAGGTCGGTAATAACCAATAACGCATGCTCTCAAGCATATACCACACACCACTCATGCATACATCCAATATAAGGATGGTAGCTAAGTAAGTCCTATGGACTTACCTCAACCTCAGAGTAATCTCAACCACGTAGTACTCTCAAGTATGATCAGCTCCAAATCTGGAGAACAACACTGTCTATACAAGGCATACAGAGATATCAATCTCCTATCAAACAAAGGGGTCACACCTAGACCCAAGGGATCCCTAAGGATCGTATCCAACTTATAAACCTCAAAGCCCTAACCGGCATAAGACGATATCATATTCATCATCATTCTATCCTCATACACATACCTAGTATGCTACTAACCCGCTCATAAAGGAAAGGATCATACTACTCTAGGTAGATCCTGTACAAGACGCACCTGCGTGACAAGAGGGACGCAGGGGCGAAGCAAGGTAAACCGCAGGCGCGGCAGCACAAGGACGCAGACGCAATGACCGTAGCCGCGGGGGCGACAACTTGCTGGCGCGGTTGCGGAAACAAAGTCCCGCATGGGCGGTGGAACTGGAACACGGGGGCGGTGACAGTGCAGAGTATGATCCCGCGATTCCTCTTCGGCTCCTCACTTGACGATTTCACGTCTTCATCATCCCAATCCACACACATACATATACATACACATTCTAACATCAATATACCTTCCATACATCTAATCCTAAGCTAAGGAAGATGGAATCAAAGAAAGAAAGAAGAGAAGAAGAAGAATGGAGCTTACCAACTACAGGTCTAGGAAAGGAAATGATCACAAACACCTTCTCAGCTGGCTCCCAAGCTCATCAACAAAGCACAACATCAACCTCCACCAAAGCCACACAAAACCTCTTCCAAACCAAAGATCAAGGGGAAAATACACAGTCTCAGCGATCCGTCCTTCTTCCGTACGAAAAGGACAAGTGCTGCCCATGGGGACACTCTAGGGCGAATAAAACCCTTCTCAGCCAACTCCTCGAGTTGCTTTTTCAGCTCTAACATCTCGACAGGCGTTATCCGGTATGGGGCATTCGAGATCGGTCTCGTACCAGGCTCTAAATATATGCCAAAATCCACACTCCTGTGAGGCGGCAAGCTGGACGGCTCAGCAAATACATCTGCAAAATCACAGACAACTGGGATATCCTCTACTACTGGACTCTCCCCCTCCTTCATAGCATAACACCAGAAGGCCTCACAACCCTGTGCAATCAGTCTCGCTGCCCGTATCGCACTGATAACCATGTCGGATTTTCCCAGGTCCCAACCTCGGAAAACCTCTATCTGGCCTAACTCAATAGAGAGGGTAACAGTCCTCCTACCTACATCTAATACTGCGTGGTGTCTATCCATCTAATCCATACTTTGAATGAATTCTTCATGCACTAATGGCATGACAAAGAAGTCCACAAGTAATACACGGGTCCCTACAGAAATAGGACAGTCACGCATCTCACGGGTACCTCTGACCCTACTACCATCGGGTAACCCTATACTAAAGGGTATCCCCTCAGTCGTATCTAGACTCAAACGCTCAACACATGCATCAGATATAAAAGAATGCGTAGCTCCAGTTTCAAATAAAACTCTAACATGTAAACCATGAATCAGAATGGTACCTGTAGCAGTCAGTGCAGTTGGCTCCTCTGCACTCCTCAGCTCAAAAAATCGACCCTGTGGTCCTCTGGTGTATGTGGTACTCCCACCACGACCTCTACCTCTACTCGGCCCAAGAGCAGATCCCTGAGTCGTAGGATGGTCTGGGACTCTCTGTTGTCCCTGAGTCTGTTGCTGCTGAGGTGGTCTCTGCCCACCTTCCGCTACACTAGCAGGAGAAGAACCTTGTTGAGACGAAGCTCCACCCCGTCTATAGAAAATATGTTTGTGACCTAGTCTGCCACAGATGTAGCAAGTCATTGTCTGCCTTGTGCATTCTGACCGCATATGTCCATAACCACCACAGTTGTAACACTGTGGTCCCTTATCTGTAGCTGGTGCAGATGAGGTATAACTCTGGCGTCTCTGGCCTTGCCCAACACTAAAAGCTCCACCAGTACCACTGATTTGTCTAGTACGCTGTCTCTTCTCAGATCCTCCGGTCTGAGAAGCTCTCCTCTGTCCAGCTTGCTCCCTCTCATAGTCAGAAGCTCTGTCCTGACAGTCCATCAAAGACTCACAATGAAATCCCGCCATATAGGTCCGGATAGCATCCCTCGGTCGTCGGGAGAAAAGATAAACATGTTGATCTGCATGAGGTGCAGTTGGACCCAGTAAAACCAGCTCCTCCAAAAATCTCCTGATGGCCTCTGAGACTGGTACATCCTCAAATCCAGCCTCAACAAAATCCCGTAGTTTCTCCCTCCTCAGTGAGGCAAGGCAAAAACGCTCTCTAATCATGGTCTTCGTCTCATCATAACTGACAACCTGACCCCGTACAAATCTCCACCAGTGTTGTGCCAGGTCTCTGAATAGAGTCTGCACCAACTCTATCTGTCTGTCTGTTGGACATCTAATAGACTCTAAAGCTGAGTCTACATGTCCTATCCATAGCTCCACCTCTAACCCCACCTTCCTAGAGAAAGAGGGTACACCCATCTGGTGAAATGCCTTCAACCAAGTGTCTGGTCGAGACCCTCGATACTCCTCCTGAACTCGAACAGTCTCAGCAGCATGTGCCTGTGCAGCTGACACCTGCGTCACTCCATGGGATCTCCCAGATGACCCCTCCTGTGCTGGCAGATCAGGGGCACGTCTACCTGCCCTGGCAGCCTCTTCCACACGTCTGATATACTCGCGGAAGGTTGGTCCCTCCATGGAGACACGATCCGAGTCATCTGACTGGACTCTCTGGGATCCCTGTCTCTCAGCTGCACCGTTCCCAGTCTCAAGAACGGCACTCTCAGCAACGTCCTCATAAATCTCCTCTGTTGCACGTATATCACCAACGGAAATCCTACCCCGTCCTCTACCTAAAGGGGGTCTACCCCTACCTCGTCCAACTGCAGATAAGGCTCTAGTCCGAACCATCTGCAGAGGATATAAACCTAACTTGGAATGCTATATATATATGCCATATGTATAGATATATATCAAGTCAATCACAACATAATATCTATATATATATCTATACTGTTGAGATCTTCAGAGGGGTGATGGCTTCACGTACACACTATCCCAAAACATTTGTACTCATTTCAAGACCAAAACCTTTTGAAAAGTCATACCCCTTTCGGGTTCTGTTTATTTATCTATTCGACCTTTATCGCAGATTGCAAGCGCCATTGTTGTCAACCTAAGGCTTTGATACCAACTTTGTAACACCCCGAATCCACAGAACTTGAGGCGCTAATGGGCTAGGATCTCACAATGGATCCTGACCCTAGCCTGACAACAAGTTCACTAGATCTTACAACAAGTTACAGATAGATTAAAACCAAAACATAAAACTGATATATATAAATCAAAAGGTTTATACAAGGTACCGTTGAGTACAATCAAAACATATACTGTACATAACAAAGATCCCACATCCCACGATAACGACCTAGTGTACGGAGCCCTCAGCGGATCACCCACTCTGGATCACTCTGCAGCTCTCCTAACCTGCAAGGATCTACAACACGGTATAAAACCGTTAGCTAACCATACATATATAAGATCAGCATAAGCACATACACACACACACATCATAAAATCATAAACATCTCATCATGGTATCACACATTTACCCATTTCATTATCTTTATATAAGTAGTCCAACACTCAAATCATATATATATATATATATATATATATATATATATATATATATATCAATATGATCATATGTGACACGAGGAATATATAATCCCCGCCTCTGGGTCCAATAGCCAGCTGGAATGGTACCTGGAACACCTCCCCGTGTACCATATGGGAATGGAGAGTGCCCGAACCGTTTACCAGGTTTGGCCTGCCTACAGAGAACCTCCTAGACTCCCAACGGGATGAAAGGGCAAGTTATCACGGCCCTACAATGGGCAATCAATATACCATAGGTCGGTAATAACCAATAACGCATGCTATCAAGCATATACCACACACCACTCATGCATACATCCAATATAAGGATGGTAGCTAAGTAAGTCCTATGGACTTACCTCAACCTCGGAGTAATCTGAACCATGTAGTACTCTCAAGTATGATCAACTCCAAATCTGGAGAACAACACTGCCTATACAAGGCATACAGAGATATCAATCTCCTATCAAACAAAGGGGTCACACCTAGACCCAAGGGATCCCTAAGGATCGTATCCAACTTATAAATCTCAAAGTGATGTGAGCCCGGACTTAAGCAACGAGGGTGATGTGCCGGCACCTAGGTCATCACCACCTCTCACTCGAGCTAGAGCTCGCATGCTAGGACAAACCACATTGATATACCATCCTTTTGGAGCTCCGACATGTTGGTCCGACCTTGAACACAAAATGGTGAACATGCTTGAGGCGATTGAAGCTTCCGGTTCCGGCTCGTCTTGATGGACCTTATAGTTGTATTTTATTTTGTATGTAATAAGTAGTCATGCTTGACTTCATTTCATGATATTTTCATGATATTATGGACTAAAGTGGGTTGTTTAATACAAGTGAAATAAAATGTTCACTTGCATTAAACTAACCATTCAAGAGGGTGATTACCACACTTTTATGTTGGGTTTTTGGCAGCCACAATTTTGCCTATTAGAGCTTCCAAATGGCCGGCCATGTTATGGTCCTTAGGCCCTTTGTTTGCTTGCTTTTATGTGGTGCAAGCCCTTTGTTTTTCCTTTGCTTAGTTGCCCAACTCTTGAACTTGTAACCCTTTAATTGTGGGAGTTTAGGTGCTGATTTTTTAGCCTATATAAGGCCTCTCCCACACCCTTTTCTAAAGGACGAAATATATGAGTGATTATTCAATCAAGTTGTGTTTTTACTTTGAACAAAACAACCCTAGAAACTAAGGTGAGAGGCCGAAGTTTCGAAACCCACGAGATGAGAGGCTGAGTGGTGTCCTTACGGTGAGAGGCTAGGAGGACAAAGGAGATCCAAACCCAAAGTGAGATTCCGAGGGAGAAGATCTCGAGCCAATGAGATCCAAGGTGAGAGGCTGGACGATCCTTGCTTGGCATATCAAAAAAAACATAAAACAACAAAAAGAAGTGGACGGAAGGAACGATCACCGGTGGATCCTCGCGCTCAACCGACGAAGGGCACATCACAAAGCCCTAACCGGCATAAGACGATATCATACTCATCATCATTCTATCCTCATACACATACCTAGCATGCTACTAACCCGCTCATACTAGGAAAAGAAAGGATCATACTACTCTAAGTAGATCCTGTACAAGACGCACCTGCGTGACAAGAGGGACGCACCTGCGTGACAAGAGGGACGCAGGGGCGAAGCAAGGTAAACCGCAGGCATGGCAGCACAAGGACGCAGGCGCGGTGACCGTAGCCGCGGAGGCGGCAACTTGCTGGCGCGGGTGCGGCGATAAAGTCCCGCAGGGGCAGTGGAACTGGAACGCGGGGGCGGCGACAGTGCAGAGTATGATCCCGCGATTCCTCTTCGGCTCCGCACTTGACGATTTCACGTCTTCATCATCCCAATCCACACACATACATATTCTAACATCAATATACCTTCCATACATCTAATCCTAAGCTAAGGAAGATGAAATCAAAGAAAGAAAGAAAGAAGAGAAGAAGACGAATGGAGCTTACCTACTGCAGATCTAGGCAAGGAAATGATCACAAACACCTTCTCAGCTGACTCCCAAGCTCAGCAACAAAGCACAACATCAACCTCCACCAAAGCCACACAAAACCTCTTCCAAACCAAGAGGAATCCAAGCACAAGATCAAGGGGAAAGAAGGAAGCAAGAAGGACGTGAGAAATGGAGAAATGAAGATGAAAGCCCTTGCTCAGAAGCCAAGGAAGAACTTAAGGAGGAAGGGAAAGGAAAGGGTAAAGCACGAGTCCAACCGGTCAATAAACCGGCTGCAGCCGTAAGAAACCGCAGGGGCGGTTCCCTGAGCCGTAGGGGCGGAAAACCACACGAGCCACAGGGGCGGCTTCCTAAATCCGCGGGGCGGCTAAGGCCAAAACGGCTCCAAAGACTAAGGCTCTTACAATTACATTGTGGATTTTTTTTTTCCTTTTTGAAGACTCAATGTACACTTGGTAGATTGAGTCTCATTTAAATATTATCATATGGAGTATTTTTAAAAAATTAGTAATTTAGGTGAAAATATCCAAATTTGCTCATTAGTAATTCTTAAGTTGGCAAATGTAACCTTCTAAAAAAAAATCAAAACATCCGGTTACAATTGCATATGTCCATCCAATGAATTTTAGTTGTCCTAATCTAAATTTAAAATATGACCCTATTTAGAAACTATTATTAATAATTTATCATAATAATTCAATTACAAACTAAATTTATCTAGTTAATTAACACCGAATATAACAATGTTTTTTTGACATAAATACTTATGAGTAATTTAGTATCCATTAACATAATAATAATAATAATAATAATAATAATAATAATAATAATAATAATAATAATAATAATGTATTAATAATAATAATAATAATAACAATAATCATAATAATAATAATAATAATAATAATAATAATAATAATAATAATAATAATAACTAATTTTCTATTTAATTAGCCAAGTTACTAGAAGGGTAGAAATTGACTCTTCTCTTTATTTGACACGATTACCGTAAAATTTAGAAGAGTTGGTGTTTTCGACGTGTTTGTAACTTGGTGTTGATTTTTACAAGATGTAACACCTCACTAGCTTGATAAAATCAATTCTTTGTGGGCCCTTCATATTTCCACCATGGGTATAAGGGTGTAAGTGGGTATTTATGGGTATTTATATGGGTAAATGGGTGGAATGATGTGACTTGTAGGGGGAGTGTGATTGATTGATTTGTGTTTAATGGGTGCAAGTAAGAATGGGATTCTCTATATACGATATCTTGTAATTGCCTAAAGGTTGAAGATCTCATCCTCGATCTTCGTAAATGTCTTACAAGGGAGTAAATGACATTGAAATTCATGGAGATTTATCTACTTGTTCGAATTTTTTTATGTATTTTTTGTTCGAAAAAGCTATATACACGACCTTTGTTTTACTAACGTAAAATTCGAGCGCAATGCGCTAGCGTTCAGCGGGCGCCGGTGCCAAGAGCCAGCGCTCTTTTTGTATTTTTTTTAATTTTTTAATTAGTTTTTCTTGAAATCTTTTTTAAGAAAAAAAATGGGTTCCGGCTCATGGCGTCAGCGTCCATATTGAGTTTTTTTTTCAACATTTATTTATTAAAGTCATGTAGCAAACTTAGTAACCAAAATTTATCTCTATACATTTTTTTTTGTAAATCTCATCCCAATAATACTCTTCAACCCTATAAATTTCCTCTACCGAATCAATCCAAAGTGACGTACATTATTTTGTACAGGAAAAAGAGAAATATATGAATTGGATGAATCCAAAGCTACTTACATTATTTTGTACAACCGGTACCCTCTTTTTTTATTTAAAAAAATTCAGAAAAAAAATATAAATAAATAATTGGGCACCGGTAACCGGATGGGGAAAAAATGTTTGGCTCCGGCGCCATAATCTATTTCAATTCGATTTAATTTTTTGTATAAAGCTCAATGTTCATCCACAGTGATCGTTTTCAACCCCATAAACTCGCTCTATCACGGTCTAAGTCGTATTGTACGGAAAAAGAGAAATTTATAAATTGAGAAAGTTAGTTATATAAATTTTTTTCATTGCCAAAACATTTGCTAATAAACTTCGAACATCATCAACCAACGCCTAATTTTTGTTTTTTTTTGAAAAAAAAACTAGGTGCCGGCACCCAAATCTAGAAAGAAAAAAAAGTAAAAAAATACATAAATGGACGCCAGCACGATTCGACATCGCTCATGCTAGGCGCCGACGTCTTGCAATTGTTTTTAACACCCTTTTTGTTTGAAACTTAAATTAATCACGATAACCATATTATGGTTGGTGTGAGGGAATGATGTTTTCCATTTGTTTTACCATTTTTTCAGGTTAGTTAATTGGTTTAAGTTAAGCGTTAATGCTTGCTCATAAATTAAACTTCTTGTCCTTATATTGGATATGTTGATTATCATTCTATAATATGTCACATTGACACTGTTAGATTAACACTATCAATGTTGATTACCATTCTATAATTTGTCAGATTGACAGTGTTATATTAACACTATTACTGAATGTATGAAATATCCGGTTCTTATAACCGGATATCTAGTTCACTTTTTATTAAAAAATAAATAAATTGCATACCGTTTTCTAACAACCGGTATGTGACTTTTTTATTGGATACCGATTATTATAACCGATATCCATCTCTTTTGAAAAAACAAATTAATAAAGTTTCATACCGGTTTTTAAAACAACACTTTTTGATAATAAGTTGTACTAATAGCCCCTCACAAAAACCATTGAGAATTTCCCCCCTTTTTCCACTAGCTTTCATTATCTCATTTGTCGACAAAGGAGATAAACACTTAACTAAATTATTCGGAAGGACAACCACTTACTTTAATTATTGAAAGTGGATACCTCATCCAATTTTCTTTTTTAAAATAATTGGTATCCTACTATTATCGCATACTAGTTAAAAAATCCGATATGAAGGTAGTTTACTACGGTCCACTTGATACCACTCAAACAACTGGGATCCGAGCTTATATAAAATCGGTATAAACCAATGATTTTATACTAGAAGTTTGTGCGGGAGCTAATTTGGGGTGGTGTTTTGAGCAATGAAAAGCAAAATTGGCGTCATTTAAGTGCCTCCTCTACATGTCCTTATTGTGTTTCGTGTGTTGAAACATTACAACACTTGTTCCGTGATTGTTTGCATATGCAACAAATTTTGAGGAACTTCATGCAATCATGTTTTTGATTCATTTTATGATCTCCTATTTGCATCTTGGATTTGATATAATTTTATTTTGTCTCGTTCTTTTAATAATAATATTATGTGGTATGAAGTCTTTGTAGTCGGACTATGGTGGACGTGGAAATGGAGCAAACAATGGGTTTTATAAGGCATTCAAGAGATGGGTGATCGATCCAACCTTGTTTGCTCTAGGGTGCAAGAGCATGCACATGCATGGAATTGGACTCACTATAAGAAGACGTACTGTGCATAATGGGATTTTGCATATTACTTGGGAACCTCCTCCTGCGCGTAGGGTTTGTTAAAATTAATATTGATGGATTGAGGAATAGTGATGGTCAAGCTACCGTTGCTGGTCTTGTTAGGAATCATGTGGGTGAGTAGCTGGTTTTGGTGTAAACCTTGGACTATGTAGTGTAATGGCCGTTGTGGGGCATATTACATGGTCTAAAGATAGGTTGGGAGATGGCTTCCGATTGGTGATTTTGGAAGAAAATTCTCAATTGGTTACCACTCTCTTGCGTTGCTTACTACCTAGTCATCACCCACTCTCTAGTCTGATACATAAATGCTAAGATTTTTTTTAAAAAAGTGATTGGTTTATCCAGTTCTCACATACCTAACACGAGGTGAATGTTGAGCCCGATTATTTAGCTAGATTTTCTTATAACTAACCACTTGGCTTAAGTGTATATATTGACCCTCCTAAGGGTATAGTGAACCTTTTATTTGTTGACCTAAGGGGTCGGGCTATCAACGAGTGCTGATCACTTAGCTTTATTTTTATATATGGAAAGCATGTTTAAATGTGCGGAGGGTTAATAAACCTCCTTCTAACCTCACAAACAAATCTTTAATTGTAAATTGGTAATACCGATTATTTTTTAATTACATTATATCTACAATTAAAGTTGTAATAGTTTTCCCATATTCTTCGTCTTCTCTAGATCCGATACACCCGGGTCGGCCCGTCTAGGAAAACGGATGGGTATTGACAAGGGAAAATTCCCACCAGATCAAAAATCCCGGCCTAGGCGGACAACCGGATCGGATCCGGGCAAATTAAGTACAAAGTCTGGTCGGACTACTTGTCAGGGTCAAATTTTTTTATACATATAAAATAATAAATATGTATGCAAACATGTAATGTATTAAAAAATCCCGGACCATATAGGTTTATTTCTCCATCGAATCAAATTGGTCAATTTTGACGGATAAGGAGTCTAAGGACTAAACCCTAAGCAACCTCACTCTCACCCTTGCCTCTCTATCATAATCTCTCCCACTCTAAAAAATTCAACTTAAACCTTAAGCGGCTAAGCAACACTCACTCTCGTGGATTTTCTCACTTTATTAGGTGTACGGCGGCGTCTCTCCCCGGCATAGCAACCCTCACTCTTGAGTCCTTTCTGAGTCTCCTCACTCTCTTAGACTTCTATGAATTGTAACTCGTATCTCCCCCGGTAAGTAGCCCTCACTCTCAAGTCCTTGCCGAGTCTCTCACTCTCATGACTCACATCTCCCCGATGCTCTTCCCGCTAAGAAACCCTCACTCTTTCAACAAATCTATATCTAAATAATTTTAATATGGATGTAAACATGTAATGTTCAAAAAAAGCCCAACCCAAGAGATTAAAGACTAAACCCGTAGCAACCTCACTCTCACTCTCACCTCTCACTCAGATTCTATCACACTCTCAAAGTCTCAGGTTAAAGCCTAAGCGACTAAGCAACACTTACTCTCGCAGATTCTCACACTTCACCAGACGTGCGACGGCGTCTCTCGCCGACATAACAATCCTCACTCTCGAGTCCTCGTTGAGTCTCCTCACTCTCTTAGACTTCTATGAATTGTGACTTGCATCTCCCCGGCTAAACAACCCTCACTCTCGAGTCCTTGTTAAGCCTCCTCACTCTCGTGACTCGCATCTCCCCGACGTCTCTCTCCAACAAAGCAAACCTCACTCTATCGGACCTCTCCACAAATCTATATATATCCAAATTGTTTGTACTCTATATATTATCCAATTTAGATTGCTTATACTTTGTATATATTCAGATTGGTAAAACAAATTTTATTATTTTTAGTCTAAAAACAGGTGCATTGAAGCGTAAATTTATAAAAAGTGCAAAATTTAGATTGGTAAAAATCAATCCGGGTACCCAGCCGGGCCGCCTGGTCCATGTTGACGGGCGGGTATGGAAATGTTCTGAAGCCCGGTTCCGACCCGGGTAAAATAAAATAAAATGAAGAAACCCGGTCTGAACCAGAAAGTAAAAGTGGATGGGGTACCTTCATCCTGAGAGTCCACTTTTACATTGTTCTTTTCCCCTTTTTATCATTTTGCTCAACCCCTCATCTCTCCTCATCTCGCCCCCAATCCACCAACCATTCTCCTCCCCCTCCGAAATTCGATCGCCTTCTTTATTGATCTTGCTCGCGTTCTCCGTCCCGTTCGCCATTGCTTTCTTTATTGATCACCTTCTTTAGCAATCGAAGATTCGTGGGTGCTTTGTACCTAATTTCTAGGGTTTCAGAATTTTCTCCTCCCTAATTTGTCGTTTCCAATGGATTCGGATGACGACATGCATGATGCCAACGATGTTGAATCGCTTGAAGACTTCTATAGCGGAGACACCGTCGATTCTGATTATGTCGCTGATGGCGATTACGAGTTTGTTGACAACGATTCTGATGATTCCGAGGACTTCACTTTGCGTCGCCACCAGGTGAAACTTCCGTCTCTCTAGAGCTCCTGAATGATTTTGTTGACTAGTTGATTGTTTCCAGTTGCTTTATCGTAAGTATTATACGTAGATTGAAGCGTAATTCTATGTTTTAATAAATTCCCTTCTATGTTTTTGTTTGGATCTTTTCAAAATTTCAAAGAGAACTTTGCTCTCAGAAAGCTTGAGTACAATTGCATATCACCATCACACGCAAGATTGTGGCCTGAATCACAGTGGAGACGTGTTTTTGGAAAACTTTGTCATTCCAGTTGTGCTTTTGTTGCTAGTAGTTTTTGATTTGTAGGTGGAGCATATGCATAAATCTTAATGCATCACAAAAGATTATTGATATGAATTTAATAATACTCAGTATCACAGTTTCAGCGGTGATAGTGTGCTTTCAGAAAGAAATAATAAAGAAAAAAGAAAGAAAAAGACTAGAGTTAGTTTACTCGCTGCTTGATCAAGGGTTGGACTGTCAAATGCTAGTTATTGCTGAGGAATATTATTTTGGCTGAATTTAGTGCTATTTTACTTATTCTGTGGGTGGTACTCTGAACAAGTGAACATTGAGCTTCCTGGCTCTTTTGACGATTTTAATGTGTTCCTATAAGGTAACCCATTAACTTCTAGTGAGCTGGAATATTATGTATCCAGCCATGTAGGACTATTCATGGTTTAATAGTTATTAGAATCACAGTTAGACTCAATGCATGATAAATGAACCCTATAATCCTTCGAGTGTTCTATCATTTTATAGATATAAAATTAAATCTGAGTTTTATGTTCAGCAAAGCTACACTACATTAAGCGAAGCTGATATTCGTCAATGCCAAGAAGGTGATATTACAAGGATATCTACTGTGCTTTCAATTTCGAGCGTCGAAGCTGGAATTCTTCTTCGCTACTATAATTGGTAAAGTTACCATGTTTCAAAAGCTTCTAGATTTTTTGGTATGGTCATTGTCTTTGCCTTCAGTTTTTTCACGGGTTGCTCCCACACCTACGATATACGGTTTCTGTCGGCAACATCTAATCTTCAAACTACAGGCTTAAATACGATTTAGTCATGCATTCTGATATTTATTTCTTAATGAAGCTCTATTCATATGGACTTGTAGGAGTGTCAGTAAAGTGCATGATGAATGGTTTGCTGATGAAGAAAAGGTTAGAAAGGCTGTCGGTTTACTGGAGAACCCTGTCGTAGACGTCTCAGATGCAAGAGAAGTAAGTCTTAGAATTTAATGTGTTAGCCCATCTTTTATATCTTAGAGATGAAGACTCGATAAGATTGGGCATACTAGCTTTTGGCTTCTCCCCTGTGTTATGCGAACGAGATGTCATTTGTTGATCAACTTTGACCTGGGCAGTTGACATGTGGTATATGTTTCGATACCTTCCCAAAGGACGAGATCTATGGAGCTGCATGCGGACACCCATTTTGTAGCTCATGCTGGGGAGGTAATTTTATTTCTTTTGATGTAGCCATTTTAAGCAGCATATTTTTATGAAAACTGTTGTTTTTTTCCCCAGAAGATTTAAGTAAAGATAAACTTGAAGACAAGTTGCAAAACCAGCTGTGTTTGTCCTGGAAGTGAACCGCACTCTCAATATTTTGCATACTGTTGCATAGAGTCCTATGAGCACAAGTTTTGAGTTTGATTTTAGGGTCTGGATATGTTGACTGCTTTGCTCTAAATATGTGGTATATTTCTGCATACAAATCTGCTGTCATGATTTGTGGCACTGCTACCATATGTATTGGTGGTAGAATTTGTTTATTTTTTGACTAAAATGTGTTGATATTATCTTTCTCATAATTATTCAGTCCCTTTTTCTTCAAAAGTATCTTGTACGCTCTATTTCATTTCTACTGCAGACTTCTTCATTAGAACATCTATGCACTTTGGCTTGGACCTCATTCTTGATGAATGTTATTCATACATAGGCTATATCAGCACTGCGATCAATGATGGGCCTGGGTGTCTGACGTTGCGATGTCCTGATCCATCTTGTGATGCTGCTGTGGGTCAAGACATGATAGATTCATTGGCTCCTGAGGAGGATCAGAAGAAGTATAGACGTTATTTTCTAAGATCTTACATTGAAGACAATAGGAAGGTAATTGCAAAGAGTGTTGAAATTAAATGATAATTCATAAATAATTAAGTATATAGTCAAGTGAAAACCATATAAGTAGATAGGAGCAATATCTTGAAAATTGGGCTAAGTGACTATTACTGGTCATAATTGATATCTAGAAGTTGCTGCTAAGCCATCTGCTCCTTTCTTCTGACCATATGTTTTTTTGTTGTTCACGCTGACTATACACTTATTTTGATAGGGTGCTTGTTTAGTTCTATATGATAGTTTATTTATTTGTATATTTTTATGCTTAAAATTGTTCAATAGTTGTATTGCAGACCTTTGTTTAAATTCCTTGCTATTGTTTCCTACTGACGGTCAATTTTATCTGCGTGGTTTTGGGTGCTTTCTTTGTCCAGGCGAAATGGTGTCCTGCACCTGGATGTGATTATGCTGTGGATTTTGTTGTTGGTAGTGGCAGCTTTGATGTTACGTGCCGCTGCACTTATAGCTTTTGCTGGAATGTAAGTTTATGAACTTGTCTTAATTGAATATGTATGTTAGTAGATATTTACAGGGTGTCCGATATTGATAAATCTATTCGCCATTATCATGAAGCTTTTGTATTGCCTTCCTCAAATTTTTTTTTTCCTCAAGCTGTATGATTTTTAAATGTGCAGTGTACAGAGGAAGCTCACAGGCCAGTTGACTGTGGGACTGTGGCCAAGTGGATTTTAAAGAACAGTGCAGAATCTGAAAACATGAATTGGTATGTACAGATCTTGCAACTATGGTTTTGCTCTCCGGGTCCTTTCTTTTCTTAGGAGTTTGATTAGCTAAATTCTATTGAATTTTTTTTGTTGCTTTTCAGTAAATAGTAATTCAGTAAATAGTAATTTAGTAAACATGGTAGAAACTACAATAGTACATTGGATTGTTTTTTTTGCGATGATAGGAGTCACAATGACTATTTGATTCGATTAATGTTGTATCATAGCAAAATATATGTATGTTGGCGCCCTGCTTGCTTGTATAATATTGTTGACGGATCATAATTTTTGGGCTATGTCCAGTGTTCTAAAAGGCCTTAGGCGCACCTAGGTGTTGGGGTCCCCCGGAGCCTAGGCGCTAGGCGTGATTGATTTTTTTTTTTAAATATCTAAATTTTATTAAATATAACAAATAACTTGGTAGTTCCAAAACAACAAACAAGCAAGAATTATAAACCTATGATGCACGGACACTTCTAGAGAGTGCCGTTTCCCGTGTCCTCCCGTGTCGGAAACTCGGAAGCTTCCGGAAACTTCGGACACGGTCAAAATAGTGAGGACACGGATGGGCCGGACACATCTAAATCATGATCATAAATGATGGTTCAATGTGGGATCAAAGAGGAATACAAAAGAGATGAACAACACATCCATGACCACTTTGGTTGATTTTTTCGAATTCAGGATGAATAAGACATTCATGACTACTACCTCAATATCACTTAACATAATCAATATTCCGACAACTAATGACGCATTCATGTTGGTTGTATTATATATGCATCTCTTCTTATCATATATAAATTTCTCTTCGCAAGAACTTCAAAATGATATATTATTTATATTTTTTCGCCGTGTCCCCGTTTCCTACGATTTTTATGATTGCCGCTTTCCCGTTTCTCGCCGTGTCCGTTTCCCATATCCGTGTCCGTTTCCGTGCAACATAGTTATAAACTATAGTCTTTGGTTAGTGAGTTAATAAGTCAATAGTCACTGTAATTTTCAGTTAGTGAGTTAATTAGTCAATAGTTCAAAAACAACAAACAAACAAGCAAGAATTAGAAGAGAGCAGCCAGCAGCAACAGAACAAGATTGTAGAACATGGCAGACTTGAAGAGAGCAGTAGGTTCAGAGAATAGTCGTTTGCGTATTGGTTGTGGGAAGGTCAGAAGACTCAGAACTCATAAGGTGTTAGGTAGGGAAGTAGTCACGTAGGGTATGTATATTAAAGTGAAGAACTGAAGAAGGGATTCTAGTTCTAATTCTATTAGGAAAGTGTATTCAGGACATAAAATTTATAGTAACAATTAATTTATAATGCCTATTTGATAGTTTTTAATATTTAAATTATTTCTTCTGATAATTGATTTTCTTAAAATAATATATTGATATGATTTATTTTTGTCAATCAGAATAATCTACTTGGATTAAAAGATATAGTTCTGCTCTGCAACAGAACATTATCTTTTGGAACTGCTGAATGTTTTTTATGAAGACACAATCAGGCTCAGCCAGGTTCGCCTGCTGTGCCTGGGTGGCACCTAATCACAAGGGCTGAGTCTGAGCATCCTCAGGCGCTGGACCCTTGGCGCCTGCCTAGGCGCGCCTTTTAGAACACTGGCTATGTCTAGTGCATAAATACTTTGGAAAAATTCAATTAGGCAGTGTGTTTTACATGCTACTTTCTTCATGCATTTGAATGGAAGTTTTTGATAGCCAGACCTAATGCAGATAGGGCTAGAAGTTGGAATCATATCCATCTCTTAATTGTGCGTTTGCCTTCATGAATCGTTACCAAGTTTTCTGACCTTGGCAGGATACTGGCAAATTCCAAACCATGTCCGAAATGCAAGCGTCCAATTGAGAAAAACCAAGGATGTATGCATATAACTTGTACGCCACCCTGCAAATATGAGTTTTGTTGGTACGTTTGAGCGGGCTGTCTGTATTGTCTTCTGTTTACCTAGAAATACTCATCTTTCTATATATATTTCAACCATTGTATATTATATCTCACATTATGCAAGTATGCAGGCTTTGCTTGGGTGCTTGGACTGACCATGGCGAGAGAACTGGTGGTTTCTATGCATGCAATCGATATGAAACAGCAAAGCAACAAGGAATTGTAAGATAATGTTTCACGTGTATTGCTGTGCATACGTCTTAGGCTTTTAGTCTTAGCGACGTTGATGACATTTCAATTCAAATTAGTAATTCCGGGAGTCTTTCCTGATTCATTGTAGTATGATGACGCCGAGAAAAGAAGGGAGATGGCAAAGAACTCTCTGGAGCGATATACTCATTATTATGAAAGATGGGCAACCAACCAGTCGGTATGTATTGGTTTATTGAATTTTTTTTAATTTTTAATAATTTATGCAATTTGTGAACGTGTCTCACTCATTATATTCACTTCTTGACCCCTTTCCTGCAGTCTAGGCAAAAGGCACTTGCAGACCTTCAGCAGATGCAAATTGTGCATGTAGGCAATCCTTCTTAGTCAATGAGAATTTATTTTGTTTATTTTTGAGTTTGGTGGTGATAACTCTGAAATACATGCCTTACTATATTTTTAATAATCCCAACTATCTTCTCCACCTGGCATCAGTATTATATGTAGTGTGATTCTTTGCTGCATGATGTAATTTTTCTTATTTTGTTGAACACATGGGGTCCGTTCGGTTTGGTCATGGTTGAAGAGTTTATGTGGTTTATGGGGTTGAAATTTATCACTTTTTGTAAACCAGCTAGTGTAAAATTAAGGGTTTATGGGTGGTTTATTGGGTTGAAATTAAGCCCCACCGAACGGACCAATGGTTTTTATTTTAAGAACCCCATGCAATTCATCAGATTGAGATGGTCCCTGGAATTTTGCAGTTGGAGAAGCTGAGTGACATACAGTGCCAACCTGAGTCACAGCTCAAGTTTATAATAGAAGCATGGTCGCAGGTGAACTTGTATTGTATCGGTTATCTTGGGTGTTGTAAGATCTATGAAGTTCCTTACGTGATTCTTGTTTTCAGATTGTGGAATGCAGGCGAGTTTTGAAGTGGACATATGCTTATGGTTACTATCTGGCTGAACACGAGCATGCAAAGAGACAGTTCTTTGAGTACTTGCAGGGTACGGACTTCAAGTGTCGTTATCTTTTTTAGTGCATATATATTTTGCATTCCATTAGCTGACTTTCTTCTCTGCAGGTGAAGCTGAGGCTGGACTGGAACGGCTCCATCAGTGTGCAGAAAAGGAGCTGCAAGGTTTCCTAACTGCAGAAGGCCCGTCAAAAGATTTCAATGAATTCCGCACAAAGTTGGCGGGTCTGACCAGGTGCATATTAAGATTTACTGCTTTTGTATTGTTGACCTGACACATTAAGCCCCCGTTTGGTTGTAACTCCGGAAACGGAAACGGATTGGAAATGAATCTTGTTCATGGAATCATTCCTTGTGATTTCATGCAAAATACACCTGCTTCCCCCATTTGTGTCCCTATAGGGTATCAAAACTAATCAAATTCTACTACAAATACTTCAAACCGCAAGAACTGATTCTAAAAAATTTCATGAATAAGGGTATACGTATGAACTAGATTCATTTCCATTCCGTTTCCATTTTCGGAGCTAAAACCGAACGGGCCCTAACACTCTACAACCCCCCTTCTCTTCTAATTTACGACCTGTCTTGCAACAGTGTAACCCGAAATTACTTTGAGAACCTAGTACGAGCTCTAGAGAATGGTCTATCGGATGTGGATGCCCAAGGTGCATCTAACCGAGCCACTGGCTCGAAAACCGTGGGAGGGGCAGGTAGCAGCAGCAGCAGCAATAATAGGAGCAGAAGCGGGAGGGGAAAGCCTGCAACATCAAAGTCTAGTGGACCAAGCAGGGCTGTAGACGATGTGGACCACTGGTCCTGTGACAGATGCACATACGCAAATGCCAAGTCCGCTTCAGTTTGCCAGATGTGCAATCAGCAAAGGTGAAAGTCTATTGTACTTAACTGTATACTCCCAGAGAATACAATTTTCTGAAGTTGGTTTGTGGAATCTCATGACAGGCCCGATTAAGCCTGATTAAGCTATAGTGGTTGATGAAACACAGTTAAACGAATAGGGAATGGTGGATGGAAATGGAGGGAAGAGAGCAACATTTGTTCCTGGTGGAGTGTTGTTTCCAGGTAAAAGAAAATTCCTTTCTGTAAATAGTTATTGCTTTCAAGAACAAAGTATTTCAACTGAGAAAGTAATATATGTGTGCTTACTGTTGTATTGATGCTGGTGTATCGTTTTAGCTAAATTTGCTAGTGTGATAGGCTTGGAGGGTGTTTTTCGGGCGGCTTGTTGTAAAAGTGAAAATTATCATATACCATTAGGATATTAATAAGCTGCTTCTCTCTTCTCTTTTGGAAATGAATATGTAATAAATTGACACCACTAAAAACTCAAGTACACTGGATGTGTTCATTAAACCCAATTGCTAGAGTAAGGTGTTTGACCTATTTCTTAGTACATAGGTTAGAAAATTTGTATGCTAAACTAAATTGTAACGTCGTCACCCAAGGGCATCGGTGAAATCATTGTCGTCACAAAATCACAATTCGCCTGAATTGAACTATAATTCCTGAAAAAAGGTTACAATACATCGTGTAAGACATTATATATTCGATATTCACATGCTATTGCTTTGATTCAAATTTGCTAAAGAAGTAAGGAGTAAGACTTGATTTTGACGTTATGCATTATAAATCAATTATTAGTTGTGTAGTATTAGGTTTTAAAATCAAACTAAGTAGTATTTGAGTAAAATGTAGTATGAATATGTACGTTTATATTTTACTATTGGTATTTGTGTATAATGTGTACTGTATTATTTTTGCTAGCATCCAAACACTAATTATAGTAAAATGTAGAATGTACCATAATACTTGTACTATAAAGCATGTGGTTTACATCCATACTAGGCAAACCGGGCTTGCCCGCATTTGTCCAGGTATACTTTTCATAATACAGCCGAACGGGCCCTATGCAACACGGGTACATTGCTGGTCGTGTAAATAACATCTTCCATTATATGTTTTTACTGTTTTGAAGACTCAATTGCGTTTTTTCCGTGAAATTGATGTTACTTTATTAGCTTAGATATCACTTGGGCGAACACTTTCACTTCGGATGATAAGCACCCTAAAAACTACGAGTTTCCTTTCTTCTTTCTTCTATAATTTGTGTTCTTTATTTTGTATGAGACGTAGAGCCGTAAAGAAAATACCCGACCCGAATAATCGACTTGGTTCCTCAGCTCTAAATCTGCCTGATACCCGAAAATGTAAAAGATAATGAAGTTTTGAGACTAACCCAATTAAAACTGATTTTACCTGAAATAAAAATTATCTGAATTTTTATATCCGAGTAGATTGACCCACGAGGACTTGAGGACCTAAAGCAACCCATTCAGAGGTAAACCAAGTAGAATCCAAAGTAACTTGATCGAAATGACCCGGAGGTAGAATCCAAAGTAACCTGATCGAAATGACCCGAAAGTCCTATATGCTCTGGCCCAACATGAGTTTGGCATACAAATTGTTTGATTGAAATATGTATGCCACAACTCGTAACATATAAATTTTGTTTGTATCTGGCTACACAAAATTTGGTTGACCTGAAACAAAAATAATCTGAACTAAAAAAATGACGAACTTGATTATGTTCGAATAATATGATAAAACAATAACCTCAAAACGTGAATTAAGCGGATTAATATGATAAAACAATAACCTCAAAACATGAATTAAACGGATTAAAATGACCCGATAACCCAAATTTCAAAGCTACACAATTTCCCGTCCAAGTTTCCAACCCATAACAACTCAAATAAACCTGATCGGTCATTAAGCCGATTTTAATCCGTTTTAAATTACCCAAATTTGAAAATACTTAACCCGAAATGTCCGATCCACTCATTTTGACAACTCTCAAAGGACGATCTATTTATTTGTTTTTTCACCGTAGATTAAAATGATTATTCATCACCTGTTTGACAACTTTCAAAGAACGGTCTATTTCAACTCTCTAGTAACCGAGTAACACTAAAATAGAAAAAACAACAACAAAAACTAAGTATTTATATAATACCTTCAATAGAAAAATAAACATCAAAGAAGAATAAAAAACATGCATTAGATAAAAGTTGTGCTACAAAATAAAACGTGTTCAGTCATAGTCACTTTTCTTTTGTGTCCTTTTTTTTTGGTTGCAAAACCGTCACGGTTATTTCGTGAAAAATGATCTAATTTGATATGAACTATATCTATGATCAACAATTAATTTTAACTTTATAAATTTCTATTTCATTAAGAATTGTACTTTAATAAACTAATTTTGATACCCTTTTTCTCAAAATCAAAATTCCAGCAACAATGATAATGTGGCAATAGCGGAAAAAATTTGGGTTCAAAGCATAATCAATAGTAAATGAAGGTATAGTATTGTAATTTAACAAAGACATGGTAAATTAGAAACAATTTTAACTTTACAAAATACACATTTTACACATATTTATTTAACTTTACAAAAAATATATTTGTACATATAAATTTGACATAATACACATTTTATTATATTGACATATTGCACCTCTTTATATTTTCTTAAATTGATTTGATTTTTGAAGTAATAATATGGTATAATAGAAAATAAAAAAAGTGATGGGCTCGGAGGGTGTTTTTCGGGTGGCTTGTTGTAAATGATGAACTTGATTATATATATAAATTTTTTATTTTATAAAACTATTTTAACCTCAAACTTTAATTTTCTCTTTTTCTGGAAATGAATTTGTAATAATTTGGCAGCACTTAAAACTCAAGTACGCTGGATGTGTTCATTACCCCCAATTTCTAGATTTAAGGTGTTTGACCTATTTCTTAGTACATAGGTAAGAAAATTCTTATATCAAGCATAGTTTTATTAAACTATACTCTTAGGGCATCATAATATTAACTTTTATTTGCTGTGTTGTATATAAACACCTTAATATGTTGTGATATGACTAAGTATAATGATCTGCATTATCAATCTTAATATATCAAGTTATATTGAGATATTAAGATCTCAACAAGTTATATTAGGCTAAAATTGTTTACTGAATCAATATTTATTCTTTCCATATCTCGTAAATATTTCATATGTTGATTGATTCAATCATCCGTGATCTTAGAAATTAGTTTCCTCTATTGTAGATTTTAGTTCTGTAGAGCTGCTGCACTCTTCTGTATAAATTCCCTATCAATGGAAACGAGAGAAGCAACCTTTTTCACAATTCTTATTCTCTTATATGGTATCAGAGGAGCCTTCGGTCCTCAACAATGACTTCCGATGGCCAAAACACCAATGCTTTCGCCACACAAATCCTCTTCACGGCCTCCGGCGGCGCCTCGACCAACCTTCAATTCCCGGCGCTCGCGGTCCGTCTTGATCACACCAATTATTTTCTCTGGCGTGGGACTGTTCGTTCCGCTCTCGAGGCCTATGAACTTGAGTCATTCCTTGTCTCCGGCAATGCTCCACCAACTACTCTGCCGCCCAAGGAAGGCTCAACAGTACGTGAGCCCAACCCAGCCTTTCCGACTTGGAATCGCAAGGACAAACTCATCTTATTATGGCTCCGTTCGACGCTCACTACTTCTCTACTAGGTCATGTGGCGCGAGGAACCACCACTTCCGAAGTCTGGCTCATGCTCGAACAGATGTTTCACTCCCAAACTCGGGCACGTCAGATGCATCTCAAGCAACAACTTCAATATCTCAGCAAAGGATCCATGACGATTCTTTAATATGTCGAGAAGAAACGAGCCATTTCGGACTCGTTGGCTGAATGCTTATCTACCGTCTCGGATGAGGACTTTGTGACTTTTCTCTTGTTTGGTCTTGGTTCTGATTATGGCGCTTTCAAATTTGCTCTTAGCATCCGCCTGGAACCTATTACTTCCAATTGCCTGAGTTTTTTACCCACTTTAAAAGATGCAGTTATAGCCAATTAACTTATCAAGATGCAGTTATAGCCAAGGCAGTGTTACATGTGATGTCTGATATATATCACCGACTTTGTACATGGAATTTGATGCAAAATGCTTTGAAGAAAGCAGGCTATTTGTTTCGAGACCGTCGTGAAAATGAAGCTAATGCATTTAACAAATTTCTTTATGAGATTGAGGAAGAGGATGAGTTCTCATGTGCTTGGCAAACCATGCTTGACGAGTATAATGTACATAGTGATCCTTGGTTGGTGGGAAAATTTGCAATCAGAAAAAAATGGGTGTATGCATATGTAAAGTCGACATGGTCAACGGGAATGCAAACTACACAACTCAGTGAAAGCCTCAATGCTACTTTGAAGGGGTATTTAAAATCAGACCTCCAATTGCCTGAGTTTTTTACCCACTTTGAAAGAATGGTGTATGATAAGAGGTATAAAGAATTGGAAGCTGAGTATGATCTAGTTTTTCGTATTGTTCACTGCAAGGTAGAGGTAAGCATTTTGATACATGCACGAGAAATCTACACAAAAGAAATATTTAAAGTATTTCAAGCTCAATTTGAACATTCCTTAGAGTCTTCTATAACAAAGTGTGTGCCCACCGGTGAGAAATTTATCTTCACTGTTGTACAGGATAGTTTCACTAAGGAGCGGATAGTAAAGAGAGAAGGTGAGTTTATAGTCTCTTGCAACTGTAGAATGTTTGAGACTGTAGGTGTCTTATGTAGGCATTGTATCAAAGTCATGACGGAAGGCAGAGAAACTAAACTAATAAAAAAGATACCTGTGCAATATGTTTTGAAGAGGTGGACAAAAAATGCAAGGGTTGATAATGTTGTGGAAGATATGCATGGGCATGAGATTGTAGCAAATTCAAGACTAAATCACACATCTCGATATAGAATTTTATGTTCTAAACTTGTTCGAGTAGCATCTAGAGCATCCGAGAGTGAGAAGGCATATGAGGTAGCAAACATTGAAGTTGATAAGTTAGCAAAGATGGTTGAGGATCTGTTACGTTTAGAAATAAACGGTGATAAAGATGTTGAAGAGCAAGGCCAAAATGTATCAGTTGATTTGTAAGAGCCTTAGTCTTTGGAGCCGTTTTGGCCTTAGCCGCGCCCGCGGGTTTAGGGAGCCGCCCCTGCGGCTCGTGTAGTCTTCCGCCTATGCGGCTCAGGGAACCGCCCCTGCGGTTTCTTGCGGCTGCAGCCGGTTTTGTTGACCGGTTGGACTCGTGCTTTACCTTTCTTTCCTTTCTCCTTAAGTCTCTTCCTTGGCTGATGAGCAAGGGTTTCATCTTCCTCTCCAGCTTCTCACGTCCTTCTTGCTTCTCCCTCTTCTCTCCTTGATCTTGCTCTTGTTCTTCTTTGAGTTTGAAAGAGTTGGTGTGTGGTTTGTGGTGGTCGATGATGTGTGGTGTGTTGCTGAGCTTGGGAGACAGCTGAGAGTGTGGTTGTTTCTTCCTTGCTGCCTAGGACCACAGTTGTGGTAAGTCATCTTCTTCTTCTTTTCTTCCTTTCTTGAATTCTTCTTCCTTAGCTTAGGATTAGATGTATTGAATGTGTATTGATGTTAGAATGTGTATGTATATGTATGTGTTTGGATATGGAATGGAGAAGACGTGATTTGATCACGTGAAGAGTGGAAGAGAACTCGAGAGGCTACGTTCTGCATTGTCGCCGCCCCCGCGCCTGGAAGCCGCCGCCCCTGCGGGAACCTTCTCATCGCACCCACACCCGGAAGCAGCCGCCCCCGCGGCCACTGTCCCAGCGCCTGCGTTGTCTGCGGCCACTGTCACCGCGCCTGCGGTTTGCCTTGTTCCGCCCCTGCGTCTTTCCGTTCCGCAGGTGAGTCTTGTACAAGATCTACTTAGAGTAGTATGATCCTTTCCTTTCCTAGTATGAGCGGTTAGTAGCATGATAGGTACGTGTATGAGGATAGAATGATGTTGAGTACGATATAGATATATATGCCGGTTAGGGCTTTGAGGTTTATAAGTTGGATACGATCCTTATGGATCCCTTGGGTCTAGGTGTGACCCCTTTGATGGATAGGAGATGTGATATCTTGTTATGCCTTGTTATTAGTCAGTGTTGTTCTCCAGAGTTGGAGCTGATCGGGTTTGAGACTACTTCTGAGGTTGAGGTAAGTCCATAGGACTTACTTAACTGCCATCCTTATATTGGATGTATGCATGAGTGGTGTTTGATATATGCTTGATAGCATGTGATGATTGAGTACTACCTACCTATGGTTTAGTGACTGCCCACTGTAGGGCGTGACTACTTGTCCTTTCATCCTGCTGGGAGTCTGGAAGGTTCTCTGCGGGCAGGCCAGATCTGGTACACGGGACGAACACTGTCTCCACTCCCATAGGGTACGAGGGAAAGTGATCCAAGATTACCACTCCAGCTGACATTAGCACCGAGGGCGAGGGTTATATTCCTCGTGTCACATATATTCATATTTCGATATATATACGATTTGAGTGTTGGACGTTATAAAGATAATAAACCGGGTAAATGTGTGATAACATGATGAGGTGTTTATTATTCCGTGATGTGTGATTGTGCTTATGCATCTTCTATATATATGTGTATGGTTAGCTAACGGTTTTATACCGTGTTGTAGATCCTTTACGGGTTAGGAGAGCTGCAGAGTGATCCTGAGTGGGTGATCCGCTGAGGGATCCGTACACTAGGTTTCTATCGTGGGATATGGGATCTTTTGTTATGTACAGTTATGTTTTGATTGTACTCAGCGGTACCTTGTATAAACCTTTTGATTTATATATTACAGTTTTATGTTTTGGTTTTAATCTATATGTGCCTTGTTGTAAGATCCATTGAACTTGTTGTCAGGCTAGGGTCAGGATCCATTGTGAGATCCTAGCCCAGTAGCGCCTCGAGTCCCACGGATTCGGGGTGTTACAAAGTTGGTATCAGAGCCTTAGGTTGACAACAATGGCACTTGCAATCTGCTGTAAAGGTCGAATAGATAAATAAACAGAACCTGAAAGGGGTCTGACTTTTCAAAAGATTTTGGTTTTGAAATGAGTACAAAGTGTTTTGGGATAGCGTGTACGAGAAGCCATCACCCCTCTTAAGATCTCGACAGTATAGATATATATAGATATTATGTTGTGATTGACTTGATATATATATATACATATGGCATATATATAGCCTTATAGGTTGGGTGTATTTGCCCTACAGATGGCTCAGACTAGAGCTGTAACTGCAGATGGATGAGGTAAGGGTAGATCCCCTCTTCCTCCAATAGAGGTAGGACAGATTCGGATTCCCGTTGTTGATCCACGTACAGCGGAGGAGATTCATGAAGATGTTGCTGAGAGTGTCGTTCTTGAGACTGGGAACGGTATAGCTGGGAGACATACACCACATCGAGTCCAGTCAGATGACTCGGGTTATATCATTATGAGGGGACCAGATTTTCGCGCGTACATCAGACAAGTGGAGGAGGCTGCCAGAGCGGGTAAATGTACCCCGGATCTGCCAGCACATGGGGAATTGTTTGAAGGACTCCATAAAATTACTCAGGTGCCAATTGTACCGGCACGTGCTGTTGAGATTACTCAAGTTCCAAAGGAGCATAAAAAACCTGGGAACAGACAGCGGATTGGGCAGACCAGTGGTGCTGGTGGAGTTGTTGGTTCTGAACTAAACTAGAGACGCCCAAGTTACCCCGTACCTGCACAGGGTTGTGAGGCCTTCTGGTGTTATGCCATGAAGGGGAGGTAGAGTCCAGCTTTAGAGGATATCCCAGTAGTCTGTGAGTTTGCAGATGTATTCACTGAGCCGTCCAGTTTACCGCCTCAGAGGAGTGTGGAATTTGGTATAGAGTTGGAGCCTGATACGAGACCGATCTCGAAGGCCCCATACCGGATGTCGCCTCCGGATGTCGCCTGTTGAGATGTTGGAGCTGAAGAAGCAACTCGAGGAGTTGGCTGAGAAGGGTTTTATCCGCCCTAGCGTATCCCCATGGGGAGCACCTGTCCTCTTCGTACGGAAGGAGGACGGATCGTTGAGACTGTGTATTGATTACAGAGAGCTGAACAAGGTAACCATCAAGAACAAGTATCCATTGCCTCGTATTGATGATTTGTTAGATCAGCTTCAGGGAGCACCAATATTCTCCAGGATTGACCTGCGTTCAGGTTATCACCAGCTGAGGGTGAGAGAGCAGAATGTGCATAAGACAGCAGTCCGGACCAGATATGGACACTACGAGTTTTTGGTGATGCCATTTGGGCTTACGAATGCCCCAGCAGTCTTTATGGAGTTGATGAACAACATATTCATCGACTTCCTGGATCAGTTTGTGGTAGTCTTCATAGATGACATTTTGGTGTACTCTCGCAGCAGAGAGGGAGCATGCAGGGCAGCTGAGGACTGTATTACAGGTTTTACGGGATAGAGAACTTTATGTTAAGTTCTCTAAGTGCGAGTTCTGGATGCCAGAGGTAGCATTCCTGGGTCATGTTGTTTTAGCTGAAGGGATCAAGGTGGATCCGGCAAATATTGAGGCAGTAGCAGCATGGACGACACCGACGAACGTCAAGGAAGTAAGTAGCTTTCTTGACCTAGCCGGTTATTACAGACGCTTTGTGAGGGATTTTTTGTGATTGCCCGTCCACTGACGAGTCTGCTGAGGAAGACTACCAGATTTGTATGTATGAGCAGTGTATGCAGAGTTTTGAGGAGCTGAAGAGACGTCTGACTTCTGCTCCTATTTTGACACAACCAGAGGGTACAGATGATTTTGTGGTTTACAATGATGCATCCAAGCTAGGCTTGGGATGTGTGTTGATGCAGAGAGGCAGGGTGATTGCATATGCGTATAGACAGCTGAAGACGTATGAGGAGAACTACCCGACTCATGATCTGAAGTTGGCAGCGGTAGTTCATGCACTGAAGATCTGGAGACATTACTTGTATGGTGTTACATGTCAGATCTTCACATACCATAAGAGTCTGAAGTATATTTTCACGCAACGGGAATTGAATAACCGCCAGCGTAGATGGCTTGAGCTGGTCAAGGATTTTGATCTGGAGATTCTGTATCATCCGGGAAGGCGAACGTTGTCGTCGACGCCCTGAGCAGGAAGACGCCTCGAGAGCAGGAGATTGCGAGGTTGACAGTTCAACATCAGTTGCAGAGAGATCTGATTTGGTTAGAGTTGGACGTCCAGTTTCCTGATGAGGACGCCCAGCTGAGTACTTTAGAGGTTCTTCTGATTTGAGTGAGATCCAACAGAAGCAGGAGACCTGCCCGACACTGATGAGGATCCGAGAGAGGATGTCTCGGGATGAGGCACCACAGTTCCTTATAGGGGCAGATGGAGTGATGAGACGCCGCGGTCGCGTTTGTGTACCCGCTGATGTGGAGTTGCGCCAGAGGATTTTACAGGAGGCTCACTGTACGCCTTACTCTGTACATCCAGGTACGAGTAAGATGTATCAGGATATGAGACGTTCATATTGGTGGGGAGGGCTGAAGCCCGATGTGGACAGATTTGTGGCACAGTGTGCGACCTGCCAGCAGGTCAAGATAGAGCATTGCAGACCTGGAGGTGAGCTCCATCCACTTCCTGTTCCACAAAGGAAGTGGGAGGACGTAACCATGGACTTTGTGACTGGACTGAGACCGAGCAAGAGTTTTGATGCCATCTGGGTTATAGTGGACAGACTGACGAAGACGACACATTTTATCCCTATCCGGGAAACGTGGCCAGTGAGCAGATTAGTTGAGGAGTACACTAGGCAGATAGTGAGACTCCATGGTGTACTGAGGACGATCGTCTCAGACAGAGATGGGCGATTTACCTCGAGGTTTTGGCAGCAGATTCAGACGGCCCTGGGGACGAGTTTGCACTTTACTATTGCGTTCCATCCTCAGACAGATAGTCAGTCAGAGAGGACCATTCAGATACCGGAGGATATGCTGTGAGCTTGTGTGTTGGACTGGGGACAAGTGTGGACGGATCATCTCCCACTAGTTGAGTTCTCGTACAACAACAGCTGGCATGCATCTATTGGGATGGCCCATATGAGGCACTGTATGGACAGAGATGTCGTACTCCGTTATGCTGGCCGGGATGAGCCGAGCAGTGTTACTGGTTTGACACCTGATCAGATTCAAGATGATTTGTAGCTCGAGTAGCATTGATTAGAGAGCGGATGCTGACTGCCCAGAGCCATCAGAAGTCGTATGCAGATAGGAGGCGTAGACCCTAGAGTTCAGAGTAGGCGCCCATGTGTGGCTGAGAGTGGCCCCGACACGAGGTGTTAGGCGTTTTGACATTAAGGGGAAGTTGAGTTCCCCGATATATCGGACCGTTCGAGATTTTGGATCGGGTTGGGAGCGCAGCATACAGATTGGCTTTGCTCCGAGATTAGAGGGTGTTCACCCTGTGTTTCACGTGTCTCAGGTAAGGGAGTATATACCAGATCCGAGACATATTGTGAGTTATGATGATTTGGTGATTGAGCCGGACCACACTTTTATTGAGCATCCGATTGCAGTCCTAGAACGAGGTATGAGACGCCTCCGTTCGAAGGAAATTCCTATGTTGAGGATACAGTGGTCGAGACGAGGACCTGATGAGGCTACATGGGAGACTGAGGATAGTATCCAGAGGAACTATCCAGAGTTCTATGCCGAGATAGGTGTACCTATAGGATCGACGAGTAGATCTTAGTACTATCTTGGTGTTTGTTGTGATTATGTGCTTATGTGCTTATATTCTATGATGTGTTTATTTTCGTACTAGCTATGATGTGATATGTGATCTTAGTAGATCTTGTTATGCCAGTACGATTGATGATTATAGCTGGAGATGGTTCTTTCCTCCATGCTCTTGTGATACGGTTAGGGTTTAGCTGGAGATGGTTATTCCTCCATGCTATTTTGATGGTCATAGTAGTGCTGGAGATGTTTTTCCTCCATGCCTTTCTGTTATGAGTGTGTTACGGCTAGAGATGTTTTTCTTTATGCCTTTGTGATATGATGATGACACGGCTAGAGATGTTTTTCCTCTACGCCTTTGTGATGTGATATAGTTTGGCTAGAGATGGTTTTCCTCTATGCCTTGGATAGTATAGTGATCTTGTTGTTGGAGATGATGATTTCCTCCATGCTCGTGTTTGAGGTTATAGAGAGAGTTGTACCTCTGCTTTTGAGTACGAGTGGTTTCTGGACTTCACAAGTTTCGGGATGAAACTTCTTTTTAGGAGAGTGAGGTGTAAGAGCCTTAGTCTTTGGAGCCGTTTTGGCCTTAGCCGCGCCGCGGGGTTTAGGGAGCCGCCCCTGCGGCTCGTGTAGTCTTCCGCCCTGCGGCGTAGGGAATCACCATGCGGTTTCTTGCGGCTGCAGCCGGTTTTGTTGACCGGTTGGACTCGTGCTTTACCTTTCTTTCCTTTCTCCTTAAGTCTCTTCCTTGGCTGATGAGCAAGGGTTTCATCTTCCTCTCCAGCTTCTCACGTCCTTCTTGCTTCACCCTCTTCTCTCCTTGATCTTGCTCTTGTTCTTCTTTGAGTTTGAAAGAGTTGGTGAGTGGTTTGTGGTGGTCGATGATGTGTGGTGTGTTGCTGAGCTTGGGAGACAGCTGAGAGTGTGGTTGTTCTTCCTTGCTGCCTAGGACCACAGTTGTGGTAAGTCATCTTCTTCTTCTTTTCTTCCTTTCTTGAATTCTTCTTCCTTAGCTTAGGATTAGATGATTGAATGTTATTGATGTTAGAATGTGTATGTATATGTATGTGTTTGGATATGGAATGGAGAAGACGTGATTTGATCACGTGAAGAGTGGAAGAGAACTCGAGAGGCTACGTTCTGCATTGTCGCCGCCCCCGCGCCTGGAAGCCGCCGCCCCTGCGGGAACCTTCTCACCGCACCCACACCCGGAAGCAGCCGCCCCCGCGGCCACTGTCCCAGCGCCTGCGTTGTCTGCGGCCACTGTCACCGCGCCTGCGGTTTGCCTTGTTCCGCCCCTGCGTCTTTCCGTTCCGCAGGTGAGTCTTGTACAAGATCTACTTAGAGTAGTATGATCCTTTCCTTTCCTAGTATGAGCGGTTAGTAGCATGATAGGTACGTGTATGAGGATAGAATGATGTTGAGTACGATATAGATATATATGCCGGTTAGGGCTTTGAGGTTTATAAGTTGGATACGATCCTTATGGATCCCTTGGGTCTAGGTGTGACCCCTTTGATGGATAGGAGATGTGATATCTTGTTATGCCTTGTTATTAGTCAGTGTTGTTCTCCAAAGTTGGAGCTGATCGGGTTTGAGACTACTTCTGAGGTTGAGGTAAGTCCATAGGACTTACTTAACTGCCATCCTTATATTGGATGTATGCATGAGTGGTGTTTGATATATGCTTGATAGCATGTGATGATTGAGTACTACCTACCTATGGTTTAGTGACTGCCCACTGTAGGGCGTGACTACTTGTCCTTTCATCCTGCTGGGAGTCTGGAAGGTTCTCTGCGGGCAGGCCAGATCTGGTACACGGGACGAACACTGTCTCCACTCCCATAGGGTACGAGGGAAAGTGATCCAAGATTACCACTCCAGCTGACATTAGCACCGAGGGCGAGGGTTATATTCCTCGTGTCACATATATTCATATTTCGATATATATACGATTTGAGTGTTGGACGTTATAAAGATAATAAACCGGGTAAATGTGTGATAACATGATGAGGTGTTTATTATTCCTGATGTGTGATTGTGCTTATGCATCTTCTATATATATGTGTATGGTTAGCTAACGGTTTTATACCGTGTTGTAGATCCTTTACGGTTTAGGAGAGCTGCAGAGTGATCCTGAGTGGGTGATCCGCTGAGGATCCGTACACTAGGTTTCTATCGTGGGATATGGGATCTTTTGTTATGTACAGTTATGTTTTGATTGTACTCAGCGGTACCTTGTATAAACCTTTTGATTTATATATTACAGTTTTATGTTTTTGGTTTTAATCTATATGTGCCTTGTTGTAAGATCCATTGAACTTGTTGTCAGGCTAGGGTCAGGATCCATTGTGAGATCCTAGCCCAGTAGCGCCTCGAGTCCCACGGATTCGGGGTGTTACAAAGTTGGTATCAGAGCCTTAGGTTGACAACAATGGCACTTGCAATCTGCTGTAAAGGTCGAATAGATAAATAAAAAGAACCTGAAAGGGGTCTGACTTTTCAAAAGATTTTGGTTTTGAAATGAGTACAAAGTGTTTTGGGATAGCGTGTACGAGAAGCCATCACCCCTCTTAAGATCTCGACAGTATAGATATATATAGATATTATGTTGTGATTGACTTGATATATATATATACATATGGCATATATATAGCCTTATAGGTTGGGTGTATTTGCCCTACAGATGGCTCAGACTAGAGCTGTAACTGCAGATGGATGAGGTAAGGGTAGATCCCCTCTTCCTCCAATAGAGGTAGGACAGATTCGGATTCCCGTTGTTGATCCACGTACAGCGGAGGAGATTCATGAAGATGTTGCTGAGAGTGTCGTTCTTGAGACTGGGAACGGTATAGCTGGGAGACATACACACATCGAGTCGCAGTCAGATGACTCGCAGTCAGATGACTCGGGTTATATCATTATGAGGGGACCAGATTTTCGCGCGTACATCAGACAAGTGGAGGAGGCTGCCAGAGCGGGTAAATGTACCCCGGATCTGCCAGCACATGGGGAATTGTTTGAAGGACTCCATAAAATTACTCAGGTGCCAATTGTACCGGCACGTGCTGTTGAGATTACTCAAGTTCCAAAGGAGCATAAAAAACCTGGGAACAGACAGCGGATTGGGCAGACCAGTGGTGCTGGTGGAGTTGTTGGTTCTGAACTAAACTAGAGACGCCCAAGTTACCCCGTACCTGCACAGGGTTGTGAGGCCTTCTGGTGTTATGCCATGAAGGGGAGGTAGAGTCCAGCTTTAGAGGATATCCCAGTAGTCTGTGAGTTTGCAGATGTATTCACTGAGCCGTCCAGTTTACCGCCTCAGAGGAGTGTGGAATTTGGTATAGAGTTGGAGCCTGATACGAGACCGATCTCGAAGGCCCCATACCGGATGTCGCCTGTTGAGATGTTGGAGCTGAAGAAGCAACTCGAGGAGTTGGCTGAGAAGGGTTTTATCCGCCCTAGCGTATCCCCATGGGGAGCACCTGTCCTCTTCGTACGGAAGGAGGACGGATCGTTGAGACTGTGTATTGATTACAGAGAGCTGAACAAGGTAACCATCAAGAACAAGTATCCATTGCCTCGTATTGATGATTTGTTAGATCAGCTTCAGGGAGCACCAATATTCTCCAGGATTGACCTGCGTTCAGGTTATCACCAGCTGAGGGTGAGAGAGCAGAATGTGCATAAGACAGCAGTCCGGACCAGATATGGACACTACGAGTTTTTGGTGATGCCATTTGGGCTTACGAATGCCCCAGCAGTCTTTATGGAGTTGATGAACAACATATTCATCGACTTCCTGGATCAGTTTGTGGTAGTCTTCATAGATGACATTTTGGTGTACTCTCGCAGCAGAGAGGAGCATGCAGGGCAGCTGAGGACTGTATTACAGGTTTTACGGGATAGAGAACTTTATGTTAAGTTCTCTAAGTGCGAGTTCTGGATGCCAGAGGTAGCATTCCTGGGTCATGTTGTTTTAGCTGAAGGGATCAAGGTGGATCCGGCAAATATTGAGGCAGTAGCAGCATGGACGACACCGACGAACGTCAAGGAAGTAAGTAGCTTTCTTGACCTAGCCGGTTATTACAGACGCTTTGTGGAGGGATTTTTTGTGATTGCCCGTCCACTGACGAGTCTGCTGAGGAAGACTACCAGATTTGTATGGTCTGAGCAGTGTATGCAGAGTTTTGAGGAGCTGAAGAGACGTCTGACTTCTGCTCCTATTTTGACACAACCAGAGGGTACAGATGATTTTGTGGTTTACAATGATGCATCCAAGCTAGGCTTGGGATGTGTGTTGATGCAGAGAGGCAGGGTGATTGCATATGCGTATAGACAGCTGAAGACGTATGAGGAGAACTACCCGACTCATGATCTGAAGTTGGCAGCGGTAGTTCATGCACTGAAGATCTGGAGACATTACTTGTATGGTGTTACATGTCAGATCTTCACATACCATAAGAGTCTGAAGTATATTTTCACGCAACGGGAATTGAATAACCGCCAGCGTAGATGGCTTGAGCTGGTCAAGGATTTTGATCTGGAGATTCTGTATCATCCGGGGAAGGCGAACGTTGTCGTCGACGCCCTGAGCAGGAAGACGCCTCGAGAGCAGGAGATTGCGAGGTTGACAGTTCAACATCAGTTGCAGAGAGATCTGATTTGGTTAGAGTTGGACGTCCAGTTTCCTGATGAGGACGCCCAGCTGAGTACTTTAGAGGTTCTTCCTGATCTGTTGAGTGAGATCCAACAGAAGCAGGAGACCTGCCCGACACTGATGAGGATCCGAGAGAGGATGTCTCGGGATGAGGCACCACAGTTCCTTATAGGGGCAGATGGAGTGATGAGACGCCGCGGTCGCGTTTGTGTACCCGCTGATGTGGAGTTGCGCCAGAGGATTTTACAGGAGGCTCACTGTACGCCTTACTCTGTACATCCAGGTACGAGTAAGATGTATCAGGATATGAGACGTTCATATTGGTGGGGAGGGCTGAAGCCCGATGTGGACAGATTTGTGGCACAGTGTGCGACCTGCCAGCAGGTCAAGATAGAGCATTGCAGACCTGGAGGTGAGCTCCATCCACTTCCTGTTCCACAAAGGAAGTGGGAGGACGTAACCATGGACTTTGTGACTGGACTGAGACCGAGCAAGAGTTTTGATGCCATCTGGGTTATAGTGGACAGACTGACGAAGACGACACATTTTATCCCTATCCGGGAAACGTGGCCAGTGAGCAGATTAGTTGAGGAGTACACTAGGCAGATAGTGAGACTCCATGGTGTACTGAGGACGATCGTCTCAGACAGAGATGGGCGATTTACCTCGAGGTTTTGGCAGCAGATTCAGACGGCCCTGGGGACGAGTTTGCACTTTACTATTGCGTTCCATCCTCAGACAGATAGTCAGTCAGAGAGGACCATTCAGATACCGGAGGATATGCTGTGAGCTTGTGTGTTGGACTGGGGACAAGTGTGGACGGATCATCTCCCACTAGTTGAGTTCTCGTACAACAACAGCTGGCATGCATCTATTGGGATGGCCCCATATGAGGCACTGTATGGACAGAGATGTCGTACTCCGTTATGCTGGCCGGGATGAGCCGAGCAGTGTTACTGGTTTGACACCTGATCAGATTCAAGATGATTTGTAGCTCGAGTAGCATTGATTAGAGAGCGGATGCTGACTGCCCAGAGCCATCAGAAGTCGTATGCAGATAGGAGGCGTAGACCCCTAGAGTTCAGAGTAGGCGCCCATGTGTGGCTGAGAGTGGCCCCGACACGAGGTGTTAGGCGTTTTGACATTAAGGGGAAGTTGAGTTCCCGATATATCGGACCGTTCGAGATTTTGGATCGGGTTGGGAGCGCAGCATACAGATTGGCTTTGCCTCCGAGATTAGAGGGTGTTCACCCTGTGTTTCACGTGTCTCAGGTAAGGGAGTATATACCAGATCCGAGACATATTGTGAGTTATGATGATTTGGTGATTGAGCCGGACCACACTTTTATTGAGCATCCGATTGCAGTCCTAGAACGAGGTATGAGACGCCTCCGTTCGAAGGAAATTCCTATGTTGAGGATACAGTGGTCGAGACGAGGACCTGATGAGGCTACATGGGAGACTGAGGATAGTATCCAGAGGAACTATCCAGAGTTCTATGCCGAGATAGGTGTACCTATAGGATCGACGAGTAGATCTTAGTACTATCTTGGTGTTTGTTGTGATTATGTGCTTATGTGCTTATATTCTATGATGTGTTTATTTTCGTACTAGCTATGATGTGATATGTGATCTTAGTAGATCTTGTTGTGCCAGTATGATTGATGATTATAGCTGGAGATGGTTCTTTCCTCCATGCTCTTGTGATACGGTTAGGGTTTAGCTGGAGATGGTTATTCCTCCATGCTATTTTGATGGTCATAGTAGTGCTGGAGATGTTTTTCCTCCATGCCTTTCTGTTATGAGTATGTTACGGCTAGAGATGTTTTTCCTCTATGCCTTTGTGATATGATGATGACACGGCTAGAGATGTTTTTCCTCTACGCCTTTGTGATGTGATATAGTTTGGCTAGAGATGGTTTTCCTCTATGCCTTGGATAGTATAGTGATCTTGTTGTTGGAGATGATGATTTCCTCCATGCTCGTGTTTGAGGTTATAGAGAGAGTTGTACCTCTGCTTTTGAGTACGAGTGGTTTCTGGACTTCACAAGTTTCGGGATGAAACTTCTTTTTAGGAGGGTGAGGTGTAAGAGCCTTAGTCTTTGGAGCCGTTTTGGCCTTATCCGCCCCCGCGGGTTTAGGGAGCCGCCCCTGCGGCTCGTGTAGTCTTCCGCCCCTGCGGCGTAGGGAATCACCCATGCGGTTTCTTGCGACTGCAGCCGGTTTTGTTGACCGGTGACTCGTGCTTTACCTTTCTTTCCTTTCTCCTTAAGTCTCTTCCTTGGCTGATGAGCAAGGGTTTCATCTTCCTCTCCAGCTTCTCACGTCCTTCTTGCTTCTCCCTCTTCTCTCCTTGATCTTGATCTTGTTCTTCTTTGAGTTTGAAAGAGTTGGTGTGTGGTTTGTGGTGGTTGATGATGTGTGGTGTGTTGCTGAGCTTGGGAGCCAGCTGAGAGTGTGGTTGTTTCTTCCTTCATTCCTAGGACCACAGTTGTGGTAAGTCATCTTCTTCTTCTCTTCTTCCTTTCTTGAATTCTTCTTCTTTAGTTTAGGATTAGATGTATTGAATGTGTATTGATGTTAGAATGTGTATGTATATGTATGTGTTTGGATATGGAATGGAGAAGACTTGATTTGATCACGTGAAGAGTGGAAGAGAACTCGGGAGGCTACGTTCTGCACTGTCGCCGCCCCCGCACCTGGAAGCCGCCGCCCCTGCGGGAACCTTGTCACCGCACCGTGCCCGGAAGCAGCCGCCCCCGCGTCCACGGTCCCAGCGCATGCGCCCGCGCCTGCGTTGCCTGCGGCCACTGTCACCGCGCCTGCGGCCGAGCGTCGTCGCGCCTGCGGTTTGCCTTGTTCTGCCCCTTCGTCTTTCCGTTCCGCAGGTGCGTCTTGTACATGATCTACTTAGAGTAGTATGATCCTTTCCTTTCCTAGTATGAGCGGTTAGTAGCATGCTAGGTACGTGTATGAGGATATAATGATGTTGAGTACGATATATATATATATGCCGGTTAGGGCTTTGAGGTTTATAAGTTGGATACGATCCTTATAGATCCCTTGGGTCTAGGTGTGACCCCTTTGATGGATAGGAGATGTGATATCTTGTTATGCCTTGTTATTAGGCAGTGTTGTTCTCCAGAGTTGGAGCTGATCTGGTTTGAGACTACTTCTGAGGTTGAGGTAAGTCCATAGGACTTACTTAGCTGCCATCCTTATATTGGATGTATGCATGAGTGGTGTTTGATATATGCTTGATATCATGTGATGATTGAGTACTACCTACCTATGGTTTAGTGACTGCCCACTATAGGGCGTGACTACTTGTCCTTTCATCCCCCTGGGAGTTTGGAAGGTTCTCTGCTGGCAGGCCAGATCTGGTACACGGGACGGGCACTGTCTCCACTCCCATAGGGTACACGGGGAAGTGATCCTAGATTACCACTCCATCTGGCATTAGCACCGAGAGGCGAGGGTTATATTCCTCGTGTTACATGTATTCATATTCCGACATATATACGATTTGAGTGCTGGACGTTATAAAGATAATAAACCGGGTAAATGTGTGATAGCATGATGAGGTGTTTATTATTCCCTGATGTGTGATTGTGCTTATGCATCTTCTATATATATGTGTATGGTTAGCTAACGGTTTTATACCGTGTTGTAGATCCTTTGCGTGTTAGGAGAGCTGCAGATCTTTTGTTATGTACAGTTATGTTTTGATTGTACTCAGCGGTACCTTGTATAAACCTTTTGATTTATATATTACAGTTTTATGTTTTGGTTTTAATCTATATGTGCCTTGTTGTAAGATCCAGTGAACTTGTTGTCAGGCTAGGGTCAGGATCCATTGTGAGATCCTATCCTATTAGCGCCTCGAGTCCCACGGATTCGGGGTGTTACATGATTGCTCTAATGATCCTACGAGGTTGAACGCAAAAGGATTCAAGAAGAGAGAAGCTACTCATCGTACGAAACCCATAGCAAAGGGCGAGTTTGAAGCTCGGTTAAATAAAAGCAAGAAGAAACGTGCACAGGTAGATTTAAAATATACTTTTTCTTGAATAAGTATTATTTACCGAACCAATTCTCTAACTCTGTATAATGACAGGTAAATGGAGTCTCGAAAAATAATGTTGCAATTGATCAATCTCCTATACCTTCTTCACTTCAATCTCAAGTTTCTAATGGTGGATATATGGCAATGCTTTTGGATTCTTATAATGTGAGTGTGTGCTTACTTTATATGTATGTTTACAAGATATGTATATATTTATGTTCGTATTTATTATTTATATTCTTGAAATATTTACAGATGCCTGCTAATAAACTGATCATGTCAAACCAAATGTGTGGGATGCCTTGTCAAGAAAGTTTTGGACCAAATTCACAAGTACTCGCTTAATCAAATATAATGCCTTGTTAAGAAAATTTTGACAGAAGCTTCAAAATGTGAGGAAAACTAGTTCATAGGCTTGTTGACAATGTTTACTTTGATTTTAGATCGGTTGGTTTAAGAGAACATATTAGTCTATGTGGGATTCGAACCCACATCTTTGTGTATAAACACATTGCTCTACCAATTGAGCTAATATGCTACTTGTCAGTCCGACATTCGAATTGTGTTTTGGTTGACATTTGGCTATTGTCGATTTTTAAGGGAAACGGTCTTTTAATTTGCAACAAAAGACAACAAGTTTCCATTCACAGATTGCTTACTAATTAAAAAAAAATCAGCAATGACATAAGAGCTCATTGTTTGGCTAAACAATGCCTAATGAGCAATGCCATGAAGGAGAGAGAAACAAAACAAATAAAATAATATGTCAACAGTAGGTTTCCATTCACAAATTGCTTACTGATTATAAAAATTCAGCAATGACATAAGAGTTCATTGTCTAACTAAACAATGCTTGATGAACAATGCCATGAAGGAGACAAATAGAAAACAAATAAAATATTAAGCCAACAACAGGTTTCTATTCACAAATTACTTACTGATAAAAAAAAATCAGCAATGAGATAAGAGCTCATTGTCTAGCTAAACAATGCCTGATGAGCAATGTCATGAAGGAGACAAAAAGAAAACAAATAAAATATCAAGCTAGCAACAGGTTTCTATTCACAAATTGCTTACTGATAAAAAAAATCAGCAGCAAACTACACAACAGGTTTCTATTCACAAATGGCTAAACATTGGCATTATTACCCTGAACCGACAGCAGGTTTCCATTCACATATTACTTACAGGGTATACAAATTCATTCTATATATACAACCGCAAGCATGATAATTTTTACACTGAACCTATTGTTTCTCCTACAAACTACACAAGAAAATGACATAACAGATATTTGACTGGAGAAGATTATCAGCATAATATGCAAGTAAGCAATACATTTTTTCTTCATTGAAAATAAGAACATGTTGTCTTCTACAGAAAAATGAAGATATTGATACTGATTTATGCACAAAAAAACGCCTCTAAATCCGGCAGAGATGAATAAAGTATTGCTAAATATTTTATCGAACATCTAACGGGTACAAATAAAACTCAATTGTTGCTAGACTGGTCTATGTATTTTTAAGTACACGAAGAATGGCATTCATATGATAGCTATAAAGTGGGAGGAAGAAGGTTATTCACGGAGGATTCATGAGTTGAAGTTGTTCACACAAATGTTAATGATTCCAAACAACAACAAAAATTAGGAAACGATTAATTCCTCATAAAAACGCTAGAACTCTATAACTTAATATGTTGTAAATTTGAATCCACTCATATTACAATCACATAGAGGAGATGACTCGGGATGAGAAGGAAGCACAATTGGCTAGAAGGTAATGTATTAATTAAAACTAATCAGATCTAATCTTTGTGTCAAATTGTGTTTATAGTTGGATGAATTGCAGTTACCAAATAGAGTCTTTGGAAAAAGAAAGAGAAGAAAACACAATAGTGTTCTTGGAGACAGGTTAAGGGAAAACACTCATAGCATCCATGCTCTTGAGAAGCTATTCACATTTTCTCACCTACCCTTTTCATTACAAAGCTGTTTTCTTAGTGCCCACACTTGTTTTAGTCGATCAAGTTAAGTTTTATTTCCTCTCCTCTCTTAAATCAAGATTTAAGATCATTTTACTTAATTTTATTACTAATTGTGTTCAGAAAGCTCAAGTTGTCAAAAGATTTACACCTTTTAAAGTCGGCACATACTCGGGGGAGAGGAAGATGAACCTTTGGAATGGTAGCATTTGGAAATATGAGTTGGATAAACACCAGGCCAGTCGATCTCCACATAATTAATATGTGTTTTTTACCCTAACGACATCTATTGAGAATCGTAAGAAAGGAGTAATACTTTTGTACTTAATTTAACGGTTGCATGTCCTTGTAATGACGCTACAGATCTTACTAAATGCCTTGAGGCACACTTTTATCACTCTCGGACTAATAAAAGTTCTCATATTTGATGAATGCCACAGTGCATTGGGATCTCATCCTTATGCACAAATCATGAAGGAATACTATCATCCTCTATCACATACATCATCTCAACTTCCAAGGATACTTGGTATGACGGAATCTCCGGTGAAAGCAAAAGGTAATTAATTAACCCATATATAATTAACACTGCTTTGCAAATTGCTACTCCCTTTAATTATCACTTATCAATAGATGTTGTTAGAGTAAAAAAAACACACATTTAATTAAGGTTGTTTTACTAGAGGGAGTACGTACTGATATATGTTCATAAATGGAACTTTTGTGGATGCAAAGACTCAAATGCAGCGAGCAACTACGGGGAAAAGATTCACAAACTCGAGACTCCAAGGTTAACATTATACTAATTTCTTAAGCATTACATGATGAACTGAGATTATTTCATAATTAAATTGCTTAGAGAATGACAACAATATTCAAGATCTATACTTGCAAAGACCAATCTGTGGTTGAGGAATTCATTTCATTTCCGACTGTAAAGTTGAAGTTTTTTGAACAAAGTGATCCGCCTTTTTCCGAGGACATAAAGTCAAAGTTAAACGCTTTGTTGAACAAGGTAAGTATACTTATCGTCTCTAATCATTTAATTAAGGATGTTGTTTTACTAACATTATCATATTTCAGCATAGATCAATCACAAAAAGTGTCCATAAGAAAATTGAGCATCTAGCCTCAGCAGTCGATTATTGTATAGATGAACTTGGTCTTTGGCTAGCTTTGAAGTTATTCATATTTTATATTGTATAGTTATATATGTTGTTTAAACAATTATTATCAAAATTAATTTGGATTATCATCAGGTAGTACAATTCTACTCTTCAAAACCCCATAGTACAAATGTTGTACAAGGTTTCAACCTTGATGTGCATAGCTATTATCGTCGTATTGTCCTTGTGGTTCATCTTCATCATCGTCAATTTGTGAAGACAATGAGGATAGTATTAAATCTGGTTTATTATCTAGTAAAGTATCAACTCTTCTTAAATTTCTTCGTGAATACAAGTTTCTCATTTGTGGTAATTACATGCAAAAAATCCATATTTTTGGCACACTAAGCGTTTGGATTGTCGTACTTTTTTTTGACTTGAAGGAGCATAAGAGACTTGAGGTGTATTATCTTCGTCGAAAGGGTTGATACCGCGATTGCACTTGAATCCCTTCTAAATGAACAGCTTAACAAAGATTGCAAATGGGAAACGAGGTACAAAGTTGGAAATAACAATGGAGTGCATACACAAAGTAACAAAAATGATGTCATTGAAGAGTTTCGTCAAGACAAAGTATGAATTTTGTAATCCCATCCTTAATCTTAAATAATCCTTTTCTACTTATCTCACTAATTATGAAAAAATGCAGGTAAATATCATAGTTTCAACCTTAGTTCTCAAAGAGGGTGTGGATGTTCAAAGTTGTAACTTAGTCATACGATTTGATCCTTCGACAAATATATGTAGCTTCATTCAATCTCGAGGTCGTGCACGTATGAAGAATTCGGAGTTTCTACTGATGCTCAAAAGGTCTCATTTTTTCAATTGTGGAACAATCTATCTATATATATTACAAAACCTAAACGCATTTTGTTGTAGTGTACTGGCACGTAAGATTTTTTTTTTCGTATTATTTAAAAAAAGTTGTTATTAAAATTACTAAACAGACAGCGTGCAACATCAATTTGCCCGTCTTTTATAGACAATATTAAAATAATAATTTTTATGTTTAAAAGTTCATTTAGCTTATAATTAAATTTTATTTAAATTAATATTGATACATAATACGTAAAAATAATAATATAATATTTTTATTTAGGTAAAATCCGTATAAAGGGACAATAAACTAGTTTATGCATATATGAAGCTCCTATTATTTTTGGACTAATAATTGTTTTGTTAATGAACAGTGGAGATGCTTCTGCACTAGCTCAAGCCCAAATGCATCTTGCTAGTGTCGAAATGATGCGCTCCGAATCTCTACATCAATCATCGCTAACCCGTGAATCACTTTTCCCGTTTCATTCATATGAACAAATGTTTTATCAAGTAGAAAGCACCGGGGCAGTAGTGAGCTTGAGTTCGAGTGTCCAAGGTACAGATAAAATGTCGAGCCAAGTTGTTTGTTTGGAAGCCCGCAAGAAACTTCATCAATTGGGTGCTTTAACTGATGATCTAGTGCCTCATATTGTGGAAGAGACCAAAACTCAAGAATTGGGTAAAAAAATTTTATTTAAAGCTTAATTTGAAGGTTTATTTATTACAAGTCTCGTTGAAATTTTGCTATGAATAGAGCATGCAGAAGATTCATATAACGTGGAGCGTGAAGTTTACTTCCCACCTGAACTGGTTTGTAATGGCTCCATTATTAACCCAAATTCATACCATTGCTACCTCATTGAGCTGAAGACGAATTTCATTTACAATGTTCCTCTGCAAAATGTTATCTTCTTCTTCAACCTAAGCTTCATCTTAACACTCTCGAGGATATTCAAGTTAACCAGAGCAGCATGGATGTCAAGATTACGTATTTAGGCATGAGTAGTACTCTAGGGTTCCACACTAAGCGGGTAAACAATTCTTTTCTAATTTTTGAAGTTATATATATATTGTGTAACCGAACAACTCTCCGTATAGGTCAATTGCTATTAATGACAAAAACCCATGCCTCAGAAAAACCTAATTTTGCTCAACAAGAACGCGCTCCACGCGCCGTCTACTTTCGCCCTCCTCCTTCTCAGAAAACTTAAACTCAAATTCGCCAAACCTTCGATCTCTCTTCTGCCTCGTACCCTTCTCCCACTAGTCCTCTATGATAATGAAACCTTCAAAACTAAAACCCCTCAATTCCAGTCCGATTTTTGTGAAGAACGGACTTCCCCTTTCTTGGATCTGGAAATAAAAACTCAAAAATGTCAATGGAGATATACCTCACAAAACGTACTATCAAAATAGAGGCAAGGTCAATATAAACAGAAGATTGAATCACTCCCTATGGCGAACAGGAGTAGGTACAGGCGGCGCGAGTTGTTACCGTGGAGTGGGAGGAGCGAGTTTGGGTTGCTTCGTCTTTTTCAATTCGGATAGAAGGATTTCCTATAGCTCTATTCTTGATCTATTTCCTGAGGGATTCTCAGGCGAACATCACCCAAGTTTCGACTTGGATGTCGCAAGAACCATTCGGATTTATACAAATCTGCCACGAAAACCATGGTTGAGAACGACAACAGAGATTGAAATCTTGGTACCCAGAACCACTATTAGGTGTTATCTTACCTCTCTTCTTGTTTGTTTGTACCCTATGCTAAGATCTTTGATTTTGAAAGTGAATATGGGTTATAAAAATGAAACAATTGAAATCATGGCCATATACGATGTTTTTGCTAGCCTTTGGAATAAGTCTGAAATTATGTTCAAGGTACCACGGCTGCATTGGTACCTGCTTGAACCTGGCTCCCTGAAACAAGCTGAGTGGCTAGAACTTACACTATGTATCATTCGCCTTTGGTACATTGTTGTATTATCTTGTCTCATGGCATACAACCTGACTAATCTAGGATCCATCCATGAAAGAAGTCATTTGATTCATCATATGAGACTTCATGTGAATAGCCTTTGGTATCTGATTGATTTTGCTTGTCTCGTAAACTCGTTAAGGTATGGGATTGGAAACCTTGATATTATGATAACTATATACAATGCTTTACTGAACAAATGCCTCTTGATAGCTACATCTCTCTGGTGGTTGATTCCTTGGAATGAACTAGCTGAGTTATGTCACAAGTGTTATGTGTTCCATCTGCAATCTGTGGGTTTGTCATGTTTGACTCCCTATTTGAAAATCTTACAAATGCCTCATGATAGCTATGAAATGATTAAGAGATTTAGAAACCATGACAGGAACCATGCCTTGAATATTTGTGTATGGATTAATCTATCCGGATATGTGAGCAAGTGGAGCAGCAATTGCTCATGGTTTGCCATCAAATATTATTGTAAGCTAAGTTGGTGTCAAATTGTTGATTTGTTCGAAAATAATGATTTGCCTTTATCTCCTAATGCAACATACCATATGTATATTGATGAGATAATGAAACTACTGCAAACTAGCATACATGTGCAAACTGTGATAAACTCACGCCCATTAACCTATAAGCTGTCTAAGTCTCTAATTTTATTTCATTGTTGGTACAATGGTAACATATGCTCGTATGGTTGCTTGCCTAGTGGAAGGAAGAACACAAGAAACATGAAAGCAATGAGCAAATTAAGGATCCAATTAGGAGAGCACCACACACAGCAAGCAAAATCAAAGTACCATGACCATAAAAAGGAAACTACATGGGAACTCATGAATGCTACACAGTCATACACAACTCGAAAAGAAAACAAAATGAGCACAAATGAAGTGTCTAACCGTTTGATTCTAAAAGCAAATATGCTTTAATGCTTGCTCAACTTTGATCATGTAATATATGAATCATTAATCAAAGGCATATATGTCATTGATTGTGAACAAAAGGGTGTAGTCACTTCAATCGAAACGCTTGATAGAAAAAATAATATTGATAAATCAAGATGTCGAATCTTTGGCTGGCCGACCACGGCCCAAAACCCCGTACATAAAAATTACAAGCAAACTAGTATCGAACTTGGGTTTTCAAGTAAGGAAAAGTCGAAGAGATGTAGACCTAGGATCTCAATTGAACAAAGACAAAATGTAGAAAATTTTGGTATGAACCTTGGCCATATACCACCCAAGCTTAAGATAAGTTGCAAATGAAAATCGCCTTTTGGAACTGTCGAGGTATGAGAAAAAAGAATTTTTGGACGGACATTAACATGACCTGCAAAAATGACCATATACAAATGATAATGTTGGCGGAACTTAAAACGAGCACAGAACCCGAGGAGGCATGCTGGAGGGGGGCTGGATTCGATAAAATTTGCTTTATACCAGCTGATGGCTTGTCCGGGGGGCTATGCCTCCTATGGAAAAGCTACCAACTTGTAAATGAAATAGTGGAAATAACCACAAAGGAAAAACGATACATAACAGTTAGGCACACTAACACACAATCAGGGTTCACCATGGCCATTACCTTTACATACGCTCCCCCAAATGAGCAACATAAAGACGGATTTTGGAGGGACCTGAGTAATCATGTTAACACAATCAACTTTCCGTCCCTTGTAATAGGGGACTTCAACGAGATTCTTAAACCGTCTGATAAATTGGGCGGTGCACCTGTTACTTACAACAGATGTAGAAGACTACACTCATTCATGCAACAATGCAACTTAGAAGATCTGTCCACAAAAGGCAATGAATTCACTTGGAGGAAAAGAAAGGATGGAGAGAATAACACATTTGAAAAATTGGACCGAACTTTGGCATACCCAGATATTATTCGAGAATTACCAAACATATTTACCTGGAACCATGCTTTCACAACATCTGATCACTGTCGTATCTCGGTTGATCTCACTAAATCACTACAACGGAAAAAAAACAAGCCGTTCCGGTTTGAACTAATGTGGACACAACGAAATGATTGTGAAAATATCATTAAACAAACTTGGCGCACACAGTACCAAGGCACACATATGTATAACTTGGTTAGGAAAATTAGTTTATTGAAAACCAAACCAAAAATTTGGAGCAGAACGAAATTTGGGAACATTAACAGACAAGTCCGGGAGGTAGAATCAGATATTGAAAAGTTGCAAGCTACGGTATACATAAATTTCTCTGCAGAGAAGAATGCAAAACTTAATAGGCTTAACAGGAAAAGAGAATGCCTAGTCGACTACCAACAAAAGTACTGGATACAACGAGCAAAGTCAAATTCCCTAAGACTAGGGGACAAAAATACGAAGTTTCACCATCGAAAAGCAACAGGTAGAAGGAACCATAAAAATATATCCTCGATTATTAGAAATGATGGATCAGTACTTGCTTCGGAAGAAGACATTAGTAAGGAATTCCTTGCAGACTTCGAAGGAAGATTCAAATCCACTACCATTGATACAACTGAACTACATAAGCAACATGAGATTATCCAAAACGAAATCTCAGATGACGATAACACAGATTTAATAAAGCCTTTCACAAATGAAGAAATCAAGAGTGCCATCTTTGACATCGCAAGCGATAAATCCCCTGGCCCGGATGGGATGCCATCAGGATTTTATCAAAAATACTGGCATATCGTGGGCCCAGCTGTTACTCGGGCGGTAAAGAGTTTCTACAGAACCGGGAAAATTCTAAAATAAATCAATCACACCTTCATCGCATTGATTCCAAAAGTAGACAATCCGTCCATGACAACCCATTACAGACCTATAAGTCTATGCTCAACTGTTTACAAGATAATTGCAAAAATATTAACGAAACGACTAAAAAAGGTGATCCCGAAACTTATCCACCCACTACAAGGCGCCTTCGTCCAAAATAGATCAATCCATGAGATTGTCCTGATAGCTGATGAAATCTTTCATGGCTTTAGGTCAAAAAAGGAAAGGATGGCTATGTGGAAATAAAATTGGATATGGAAAAGGCCTACGATAGGGTAGAATGGCCATTTATTATGGCAGTCCTGGAAAAATTTGGCTTCTCGAGCAAATTCATAAAGTGGATAGAGGAATGTATCTCCTCTGTCTCCTACTCCGTCCTGATAAATGACAATCCGACTAAAATCTTTTACCCAAAAAGAGGACTCCACCAAAGTGACCCCTTACCTTTACTGTTTAATTTAGGTGCAGAAGTCTTAGCCAAAAATATACAAAGAGCAAGCAACGAAAATAGGAAAAGTGTTGGCTTCCCAATAACAAGAGCAGGAACAGTCGTCTCGTTTCTAGCATTCGCAGACGACATAATTATCTTTGTCAAAGCAACGACCACATCGTGTGACCTTATTCTCCGTATCCTATCAAACTACTGCCAAGTCTCGGGACAAAAAGTCAATTACCATAAATCGGCCTTTCAAACAACACACAATATAGATAACCCAACACGAAGACTGTTGCAACAAAGCATTGGCATAACTCAGACCACAAGCCTAGAAAAGTACCTAGGTTGTCCAATTGTGAATGGACGGGCAAATAGATCCATTGTTGAAGATGTAATAACCAAATCTAGACAACAACTAAGCAAGTGGAAAGCTTCATCACTGTCCCAAGAAGGAAGAACTGTGTTGATTAAAGCGAACCTAAATGCAAAGCCCAATTACATCATGCAAAGCTTCATGTTTCCAACATCCATACACAAGGAGCTAGACCAAATAAATAGACAATTCTTTTGGAACAAGGGGGTTAATTTTCATCCACTTATAAGTTGGGACAAGATCTGCAAACCAAAGGAAGCTGGTGGAGCCGGAATTAGAAAAGCAGAAGATATGAACAAAGCACTCCAAATGAAGCTACTATGGAAAATATTGGCAGAGCCAGAGAATATTTGGGTCAAAGTTATCGAGGAAAAATATCTTAAAGGAAATCAACTATGGTGCTACAAGACCGGTAGGAACACGTCGTGGCAATGGAAAAGACTAATGAACTTGCGTGTAGAGTTTGAAAAAGGTCTGAAATGGAATGTTGGTGATGGACAAACGGTTAAGATCTGGAAAGATTCTTGGATCACTGATCTACCTTTGGAACAAGTTGCCTTGGATAAAAGACTAATAGCGGATGAGGAGGCAAAGGTCAGCTCACTAATCACGAATAACACATGGGACCACCGGAAAATTGATAATCTCCTAGGAATCAAATCCCAAAAACAATCATCGAGAGAATTACAAGCTATCCGATACCAACAACTGGTATCCAAGATAGACTCTACTGGGCCCCTAGCAAAGATGGATGGTTCTCCACCAAAACGGCCATGGAGCTCCTACACAAATCAAAAGGACTAACACGGATCGATAATTATTGGACCTGGAACTTGAACGTTATGCCAAAAACCCAAAATTTCCTATATAAACTAGCGATGGATGGTCTCCCAACAAAAGAAAATCTTGAAAAACAAAAGGTACCTGTACCCATGAACTGCGTTCTATGCCAACACCCATATGAAAGTGCCAAACACATTTTCCTGAAATGCCCATATACGTTGAGCAACATAATCAATGACGAAATGCGAAATTACCTTAACAACATAGACATATCAAGTGGGAAAATATCTAAAATCATGCACCACTTACACATGAAATTCGATGATAAAACTATGGCTCAAACGGCTGCTACATGGTGGAATATTTGCCACATTAGAAACCAAAACATCTTTTGCAACAGGAAAGTAGTGGTTGACATTAAACAAATAGTAGCTACCCAGATCAATGACTAGAATAACTCAAAAAGTAAAAACATGATAAAAGGAAAAACGGTCCACCCAAAAAGAAAAACTAAAAGACTCCATTGGGCAAGACCTTCGGTGGGTAGCATAAAATTAAATTTTGACGGGTCCAAAATGAGTAACAATCAATGTGAATTTGGATACATTCTAAGGGATCACAATGCTTCAATTATTGCAACTGAACATGGCCAGTGTGGAATTACCTCGGTACTTCATGCAGAAGCATTTGCTCTCAGAAAAGGCTTATTGAAAGCAAAGGAGATGAAGATCAAGAACATTGAAATCGAAGGGGATAATCTCACGATTATTAACTCTGTTAAAAACAAATGGAAACCCCCATGGGAATTGGATCTTATTATATCAGACATCTCTATTATTCTTTCTGGTTTTACACAGGTACAAATACACCATGTTTTCAGGGAAGTCAACGGCGTTGCCGACAAGCTCGCAACACTAGGCCACGACAACCCTGCAGCCGGAGAAGATGTTCCGCATGAAGTCGAAGTCCTCATCCGCAAGGATGTCATAGGATGGTTTACCAACCGACGGTGACCATCCTAATTTCCTACCCTTGTAGTCAAAATATATATATATATATATATTGTAAGAGTCTTAGTCTTTGGGAGCCAGTTTTGGCCTTAGCCGCACCGGCGGGTTCAGGGAGCCGCCCCAGCGGCTCGTGTATCTTTCCGCCCCTGCGGCTCAGGAAACCGCCCCTGCGGTTTCTTGCGGCTACAACCGGTTTTGTTGACCTCTTGACCGTGCTTTACTCTCTTCCTTACTTCTTTCTTTCCTTGTTGAGCAAGGGTTTCTTCTTCACTCCATTCCCAACTACCTTACGTCCTTGTTGCTTCCTTCTTCTTTCTCCTTGATCTTGTGTGTGAGTGTTCTTGAGTTTGGAAGTGTTTTGATTGTGAGGATGATGATGTTGATGATGTTGGATGTTGTGATGAGCTTGAGAGCTAGCTGTGTTGGGTGTTGATCTTCTGTGCAGCCTAGGACCACAAGTGTGGTAAGTCTTCTTCTTCTTCTTCTCCTTCTCCTTCTCTTCTTCTTTGATTCCATCCCCTTTAGCTTAGATTAGATGAATTGATCATAGATTGATGTTGGAATGTGTATGTATATGTATGTGTGTGACTTTGGAATGAAGAAGACGTGATTTGATCACGTGAAGAGCCGAAGAGGAATCGCGGGGTCACTTTCTGCACTGTCGCCGCCCCTGCGGAAGCCGTGCCACAGCGCCTGCGCCGTGCCTGCGTTGCCTGCGGCCATTGTCACCGCGCCTGCGGCTGAGCCTTGTCGCGCCTGCGGGTTGCCTTACTCCGCCCATGCGTCTCTCTTGTCACGCAGGTGCGTCTTGTCCCGGGTCTACCTAGAGTTGGGTAGATCCTTTCCTTTCCTAGTATGAGAGTTAGTAGCATGCTAGGTATATGTGTTTGAGGTTAGTATGATCGGTTATGCCAGTTACGGCTTTGAGGTTTAATGTGTGATAGCATGATGATGTGTTAATATTCCTCATGTGTGTTTGTGCTCTAGCATCTTCTTATATATGTGTATGGTTAGCTAAAGGTTTTATACCGTGTTGTAGATCCTTTGCAGGTTAGGAGAGCTGCAGAGTGATCCAGAGGGGTGATCCGCTGAGGGCTCCGTACACTGGGATCGTTATCGTGGGATTGGGGATATTTGATGTACGGATATATGTTTCTTTTGTACTCAGCGGTACTTATGTATTACCTTTTGATATTTATATATATCAGTTTTATGTTTTGGTTTTAATCTATCTGTTCCTTGTTGTAAGATCCAGTGAACTTGTTGTCAAGCTAGGGTCAGGATCCATTGTGAGATCCTAGCCCAGTAGCACATCGAGTGCTACGGATTTGGGGTGTTACAAAGATGGTATTAGAGCCTTAGGTTGACAACAATGGCACTTGCTATTTGCGATAAAGGTTGGATGGATAAATAAACAGAACCCGAAAGGGGTCTGACTTTTCAAAAGGTTTTTGGTTTTGAAAGGAGTACAAATGTTTTTGAATATCGTGTACGTGAGCCATCGCCCCTCTGAAGATCTCGACAGTATAGATATATATAGATATATTGTTGCGATTGATTTGATATATATCTATACATATGGCATATATATAGCCTTCTAAGTTAGGTTTACGTCCTTTGCAGATGGTGCAGACTAGAGTCTTACCTGCAGCTGGGCGAGGTAGAGGTAGACCCCCTCTAGGTAGAGGACGAGGTAGAGTTCCTGTTGTTGATACACGTGCAAAAGAGGAGACTTATATGGACATTGTTGAGAGTTCCGTTCCTGAGACTGGGAACGGGGCAGCTAGGAGACCGGGACCACAACGAGTCCAGTCCGAGGACTCAGATCGTGTCTCCGTGGAAGGACTAGCCTTCTGTGAGTACATTAGGTGAGTTGAGGAGGCTGCCAGGGCAGGTATGCGTGCCTCGGATCTGCCAGCACAGGAGGGATCATCTGGGAGATCCCATGTAGTGACTCGGGTGCCAGCTGCACCGGCACATGCTGCTGAGATTGCTCGAACTACAGGGGAGCATAGAGGGCCTAGACCAGATACCTGGTTGAAGGCATTCCACCAGATGGGTGTACCCCCTTTCACTGGGAAGGTGGGGTTAGAGGTTGAGCTCTGGATTGGACATGTGGACTCAACTCTGGAGTCCATTAGATATCCAGTGGACCGACAGATCGAGTTGGTGCAGACTTTATTCCGGGACTTGGCACAACACTAGTGGAGATTAGTACGGGGTCAGGTTACAAGTCATGAGCATATGAGGACTATGATCAAAGAGTGTTTCTGCCCTGCCTCACTAAGGAGGGAGAAACTACGGGATTTTGTGGAGGCTGGGTTTGAGGATGTACCAGTCTCCGAGGCTATCAGGAGGTTCCAGGAGGAGCTGGCATTGCTGGGTCCAGCTGCACCTCCTGCAGATCAACATGTATATCTGTTTTCCCTACGACTGAAGGATACTACTAGGGCCTACATGGCAGGGTTTCACTGTGAGTCCCTAATGGACTATCAGGACTGGGCTTCCGATTATGAGAGGGAGCGAACTGGACAAAGGCGAGCTTCTCAGACCGGAGGGTCTGAGAAGAGGCAGCGTACTGGGCAGACCAGTGGTACTGGTGGAGCGGTTGGTACCGGGTGAGGCCTGAGACGCCAGAGTTACCCCTCATCTGCACCGGTTGTAGATAAGGGACGTCAGTGTTTTAACTATGGTGATCCAGGACATATGAGGCCCGAGTGCACGAGGCCATTAGTGACTTGCTACACCTGTGGTAGGCAGGGTCATAGAGTTGTTTAGTGCCGATAGGGTGGAGCTTCATCTCAGCAGGGTTCTTCCCCTGTCAGTGTAGTGGGAGGTGGGTAGAGGCCACCTCAGCGGCAACAGACACAGGGACAGCAGAGGGTCCTAGATCGCCCTACGACTCAGGGATCTACTCCTGGGCCGAGTAGAGGCAGAGGTCGTGGTGGGAGTACCACGGATACCAGGGGGCCACAGGGCCGAGTTTTTGAGCTTAGGAGTGTAGAGGAGCCAGCTGCACCGACTGCTACATGTACCATTCTGATCCATGGTTTACCTGTTAGAGTCTTGTTTGATACTGGTGCTACGCACTCTTTTATATCCGATGCATGCGTAGAGCGTCTGGGATTAGATACGATTGAGGGGACACCCTTTAGTATAGGGTTACCCAATGGTAGTAGGGTCAGAGGTACCCGTGTGATTCATGACTGTCTCATTTTTGTAGGGACCCGTGTGTTACTCGTTGACTTCTTTGTCATGCCCTTAGAGCATGAAGAAGTTATATAGGGATGGACTGGATGGATAGACATTCTGCAGTCTTAGATGTAGGTAGGAGGACTGTTACCCTCTCTACCGAGTTAGGCCAGATAGAGGTTTTCCGAGGTTGGGACCTTGGAAAGTCAGGCATAGTTATCAGTGCGATATGGGCAGCGAGGCTGATTGCACAGGGTTGTGAGGCCTTCTGGTGTTATGCCATGAAGGAAGGGGAGAGTCCAGCCTTAGAGGATATCCCAGTAGTTTGCGAGTTTACTGATGTATTTGCTGAGCCGTCTAGTTTGCCGCCTCAGAGGAGTGTGGATTTTGGTATTGATCTAGAGTCTGGTACGAGACCGATCTCGAAGGCCCCATACCGGATGGCGCCTGTCGAGATGTTAGAGCTGAAGAAGCAACTTGAAGAGTTGGCTGAGAAGGGCATCATCCGCCCTAGTGTATCTCCATGAGGAGCACCTGTCCTCTTTGTACGGAAGAAGGGCGGATCGTTGAGATTGTGCATTGATTACAGAGAGTTGAACAAGGTGACCATCAAGAACAAGTATCCATTGCCGCGCAATGATGACTTATTAGATCAGTTTCAGGGAGCTACAGTGTTCTCCAGGATTGATCTGCGTTCAGGATATCACCAGCTGAGGGTGAGAGAGCAGGACGTGCATAAGACAGCATTCCGGGCCAGATATGGACACTACGAGTTTGTAGTGATGCTATTTGGGCTTACGAATGCCCCAGCCGTCTTTATGGAGTTGATGAACGGGATCTTCATCGACTTCCTGGATCAGTTTGTGGTGGTCTTCATAGATGACATTGTGGTATACTCTCGCAGTAGAGAGGAGCATGCGGGACACCTGAGGACTGTATTGCAGGTTTTACGGGATAGAGAACTTTATGCTAAGTTCTCTAAGTGTGAGTTCTAGATGCCAGAGGTAGCCTTCCTGGGTCATGTCATTTCCGCCGAGGGGATCAAGGTTGATCCGGCGAAGATAGAGGCAGTAGCAGCATGGACAACACCGACGAACTTCAAGGAAGTACGTAGCTTCCTTGGCCTAGCCGGTTATTATAGACGTTTTGTGGAGGGATTTTATGTGATCGCCCGTCCACTGACGAGTTTACTAAGGAAGACTACCAGATTTGTATGGACTGAGCAGTGCAGGCAGAGTTTTGAGGGGCTGAAGAGACGTCTGACATCCGCTCCTGTTTTGGCACAGCCAGAGGGTACAAAGGATTTTGTGGTTTACAGTGATGCATCCAAACTAGGCTTGGGATGTGTTTTGATGCAGCGAGGCAGAGTGATTGCTTATGCGTCTCGACAGTTGAAGAAGTATGAGGAGAACTACCCGACTCATGATCTGGAGTTTGCAGCGGTAGTTCATGCACTGAAGATCTGAAGACATTACTTGTATGGTGCTACATGTCAGATCTTCACAGATCATAAGAGTCTGAAGTACATTTTCACGCAGCGGGAATTGAATAACCGCCAGAGTAGGTGGCTCAAGTTGATTAAGGATTTTGATCTGGAGATTTTGTACCATCCGGGGAAGGCGAACGTTGTCGCCGACGCCCTGAGCAAGAAGACGCCTCGAAAACAGGCGATTGCGAGATTGATAGTTCAGCATCAGTTACAGAGGGATTTAATCTGGTTAGAGTTGGACATCCAGTTTCCTGATGAGGATGCCCGGTTGAGTACTTTAGAGGTTCTTCCTGATCTGTTGAGCGAGATTCAACAGAAGCAGGAGACCTGCCCGACCTTGAGGAGGATCAGAGAGAGGATGTCTCGGATGAGGCACCACAGTTTCTTCTGGGAGCAGATGGAGTATTGAGACGCCGTGGTCGTGTCTGTGTACCCGCTGATGCGGAGTTGCGCCAGAGGATATTACAGTTGGCTCATTGCACCCCTTACTCGGTACATCCACGTACGAGTAAGATGTATCAGGATTTGAGACGTTCATATTGGTGGGAGGGCTGAAGCCCGATGTGGACAGACTTGTGGCACAGTGTGCGACCTGCCAACAGGTCAAGATAGAGCATTGCAGACCTGGAGGTGAGCTCCATCCACTTCCTGTTCCACAAAGGAAGTGGGAGGACGTAACCATGGACTTTGTGAGTGGGCTGAGACCGAGCCGGAATTTTGATACTATCTGGGTGATCGTGGACAAATTGACGAAGACGGCACGTTTCATCCCTATCCGGGAAACGTGGCCGGTGAGTAGATTAGCTGAGGAGTACACTAGGCAGATAGTGAGACTCCATGGTGTGCCGAGGACGATCGTCTCAGACAGAGATGGACGATTTACCTCGAGGTTCTGACAGCAGATTCAGACTACCCTGGGGACAAGTTTACACTTTACTACTGCGTTTCATCCTCAGACAGATGGTCAGTCACAGAGGACCATTCAGACACTGGAGGATATGCTGTAGGCTTGTGTGTTGGACTGGGGACAAGTGTGGACGGATCACCTCCCACTAGTTGAGTTCTCATACAACAACAGCTGGCATGCATCTATTGGGATGGCCTCATATGAGGCACTGTATGGACAGAGATGTCATACTCCGTTATGCTGGGATGAGACGAGTAGTGTTACTCGTTTGACACCTGATCAGATTCAGGATGATGTAGCTCGAGTAGCATTGATTAGAGAGCGGATGCTGACTGCCCAGAGCCGTCAGAAGTCGTATGCGGATAGGAGGCGTAGACCTCTAGAGTTTAGAGTTGGAGCCCATGTGTGGCTGAGAGTGGCCCCGACACGAGGTGTTAGGCGTTTTGGCATTAAGGGGAAGTTGAGTTCCCGGTATATCGGACCGTTCGAGATTCTGGATCGGGTTGGGAGCGTAGCATATAGATTGGCTTTGCCTCCGAGATTAGAGGGTGTCCACCCTGTGTTTCACGTGTCTCAGGTAAGGGAGTATATACCAGATCCGAGACATATTGTGAGTTATGATGATTTGGTGGTTGAGCCGGACCACACTTTTATTGAGCATCCGATTGCAGTCCTAGAACGAGGTATGAGACGCCTCCGTTCGAAGGACATTCTTATGTTGAGGATACAGTGGTCGAGACGAGGACTTGATGAGGCTACATGGGAGACTGAGGATAGTATCCAGAGGAACTATCCAGAGTTCTATGCCGAGATAGGTGTACCTATAGGATCGACGAGTAGATCTTAGTACTATCTTGGTGAGTGTTATGTGTTTATATGCTTATATGCTATGATGTGCTTATTTCGTACTAGTTATGTTGTGATATGTGATCTTATTAGATCTTATTGTGCTAGTACGATTATTTATAGCTGGAGATGGTTCTTTCCTCCATGCTATTGTGATACGTTTAGGATTAAGCTGGAGATGGTTATTCCTCCATGCTATTTTGATGGACATAGTGTTGTTGGAGATGTTTTTCCTCCATGCCTTTCTGTTATGAGTATGATACGGCTAGAGATGTGATTCCTCTATGCCTTGTGATGTGTTTATGGTTTGGCTAGAGATGGTTTTCCTCTATGCCTTGGATAGTATAATTTTGTTGTTGGAGTTGATGATTTCCTCCATGCTTATGTTTAATGTTATAGAGAGAGTTGTACCTCGGCTTGTGAGTCCGAGTGGTTTGAGGATTTTACAAGTTTCGGGACGAAACTTGTTTTTAGGGGGATGAGGTGTAAGAGCCTTAGTCTTTGGGAGCCAGTTTTGGCCTTAGCCGCCCCCGCGGGTTCAGGGAGCCTCCCCTGCGGCTCATGTAGCTTTCCGCCCCTGCGGTTTCTTGCGGCTGCAGCCGGTTTTGTTGACCTCTTGACCGTACTTTACTCTCTTCCTTACTTCTTTCTTTCCTTGCTGAGCAAGGGTTTCTTCTTCACTCCATTCCCAACTACCTTACGTCCTTCTTGCTTCCTTCGTCTTTCTCCTTGATCTTGTGTGTGAGTGTTCTTGAGTTTGGAAGTGTTTTGATTGTGAGGATGATGATGTTGCTGATGTTGGATGTTGTGATGAGCTTGAGAGCTAGCTGTGTTGGGTGTTGATCTTCTGTGCAGCCTAGGACCACAAGTGTGGTAAGTCTTCTTCTTCTTCTTCTTCTTCTTCTCCTTCTCTTCTTCTTTGATTCCATCCCCTTTAGCTTAGATTAGATGAATTGATCATAGATTGATGTTGGAATGTGTATGTATATGTATGTGTGTGACTTTGGAATGAAGAAAACGTGATTTGATCACGTGAAGAGCCGAAGAGGAATCGCGGGGTCACTTTCTGCACTGTCGCCGCCCCTGCGGAAGCCGTGCCACAGCGCCTGCGTCGTGCCTGCGTTGCCTGCGGCCATTGTCACCGCGCCTGCGGCTGAGCCTTTTCGCGCCTGCGGGTTGCCTTACTCCGCCCCTGCGTCTCTCTTGTCACGCAGGTGCGTCTTGTCCCGGGTCTACCTAGAGTTGGGTAGATCCTTTCCTTTCCTAGTATGAGAGTTAGTAGCATGCTAGGTATATGTGTTTGAGGTTAGTATGATCGGTTATGCCAGTTACGGCTTTGAGGTTTATGAGTTAGGATACGATCCTTATGGATCCCTTGGGTCTAGGTGTGACCCCGGCCCTATGATGGATATGAGTTTGATATATGTTGTTATGCCTTGTTACTAGGCAGTGTTGTCCTCCAGATTGGAGTGGACCAGATTGAGAGTTGATTGTAGTGAGCCTACTTCTGAGTTGAGGTAAGTCCATAGGACTTACTTAGCTACCATCCTTATATTGGATGTATGCATGAGTGGTGTTTGTTATATGTTGTATAGCATGCGATATGGTTCATTACCGACCTATGTTATATTGACCGCCCATTGTAGTGGTTGTGACAACTTACATTTCATCCCGTAGTGGAGTCTGGGAAGTTCTCTGTAAGCTAGTTAGATCTGGTATACGGGAAGGGTACTGACCACTCCTTATGGTATACGGGAAGGTGCGCTGATACCACTCCAGCTAGCTATTGCACGCAGAGGCGAGGATTATATACATTCCTCGTGTCACATATATTCATATGCATATATATATATATATATATATATATATATATATATATATATATATATATATATATATATATATATATATATATATATATATATATACTATTGATTGATTGACGTTATGAAGATAATAAATCGGGTAAATGTGTGATAGCATGATGATGTGTTAATATTCTTGATGTGTGTTTGTGCTCTAGTATCTTCTTATATATGTGTATGGTTAGCTAATGGTTTTATACCGTGTTGTAGATCCTTTGCAGGTTAGGAGAGCTGCAGAGTGATCCAGAGGGGTGATCCGCTTAGGGCTCCGTACACTGGGATCGTTATCGTGGGATTGGGGATATTTGATGTACGGATATATGTTTCTTTTGTACTCAGCGGTACTTATGTATAAACCTTTTGATATTTATATATATCAGTTTTATGTTTTGGTTTTAATCTATTTGTGTCTTGTTGTAAGATCCAGTGAACTTGTTGTCAGGCTAGGGTCAGGATCCATTGTGAGATCCTAGCCCAGTAGCACCTCGAGTCCGTATATATATATATATATATTTTGGTGATAGTTTTGAGAATCTCAACAAAGCATTAGATGAAGTAAACAACATGAGCCTCGGTTGTGGATGCTTGGACTATTTTATTCTCCCGGCATCGTCGACAAACACTAGCCTTGATTGGCGGTGCGTTAGATCAGTATTATTTCATCGTCAAAATGTCTCCAAATGTCACGACAACAATTGCACATTTCCATAGAGCTCCTCTCAAATCTACACCAAGATTGGCTTGATTTGTCGGTGTATGCTTAAGAATTGCTTGGGTTATACTCCTCACACCGGGGAGATGTATAATGTATTTGGATTCGTCAATCATCTAAATATCAACTCTGAGATGAATCTTGATCTAGATGAGAGACAAGACGCCATCACCTACAAAGATTTCTATAAGAGGCATGGCATTGAGCTTAAATTCGAGGATGAAGTTCTTTTAAATGTGAAACCAATGTTTCGAATGCACAACTTTGTTCTCGCATGTGGGCAATGAAAGCGTAAAGGTTTATAATACAATCATTCATCAATCATCATCCTTGGTTGTAAACTAGTCTTTCTCCCTAACACTTTGTCTTACTTATCGCTACATCATGTGAAGATACGTCTCAAAATCTGCCTCCTGAACTTTGTTACATCATCATCGCTCCCATATCTATGGCAACCTTTCATACATTTTCGCTTATTCCCTTGGTCATGAACCGCATTGAACCCCTGCTCATTGCTGATAATTTACAAAGGATGTACGTACATCAGTGTAAGCAAACCGTTGTCACTATTCCAACAACAAAGGTATTCATTTTAATTTCTTCCTAAACTAAAATAAATGTAACATATTAATGCAGCTATAGTTACTTACAAGCATATATATATATATATATATATATATATATATATGATTTTTCATGTCTTAGATACTTGAAACGATTACAACTAAGAAATGTGAAGAGAGATTTGATCTAGAATCTCTAGAGACTCTTGCTGATTCGTTTCTCAAATATGCCGTCAGGTGTCAGTTGTTCAAAACACATCAGGATCACCATCAAGGTCTACTTAGTAGAAAGAGAGAGAGGATTATCTCAAATCTTATGCTTTGTAGGCTAGCTTGCAAACGAAATATTCCGGGATTCATTCGTGATCAGAAATTAGACCTAAAGCTTTGGTGCATTCCTAGTTATCCAAACAAAGACCATTTGTTTGAAGAAGAGTGTATTGGCGCTGATAAAAAAAATGTACAAAAATGGTGCAGAAAGATTTAAAAGCCAAGAGAGTAGCTGATGTTGCGGAAGCATTGATTGGGGCATTTCTTAGTTGTGGAGGTGAAGAAGCTGCGTTGTTCTTCATGAACTGGATTGGCATCGAGGTAGACAATTCTTACGTACCCTACACAAGAGAGTTCAACGTTGATCCTGCCATGCATATTAACGTCGCTCATTTGGAATCCTTGTTGAGATATCATTTCAATGATCCGTCTTTGTTGCTCGAGGCTTTGACACATGGTTCCTACATGAATCCTAAAATTCCTCTCAACTATCAAGTAAGCACTAAAAGATAATCGTTATTGATCAAGTTTTTTGGTATATATATATATATATATATATATATATATATATATATATATATATATATATATATATATATATATATATATATATATATATATATATATATATATGTGTGAAAAACCAATCAAAGAATTTCATTATATCCCTTCTCTGATCATTCTATTTTAACGGGCATTTCGTATGTTTTAAAAAAACAGATAGAAGACAAAATTTATTTCAATTATGAACAAGTAATACCCCTTTTTATTCTTTAATACAATAATAAAAGAACGAAAAAAAAAAAGAAATAATTAATACTTTAACGTGAAAACTTGAATTTTTTATTTATAAAAATAAAATCTTTTATATATATAAGTGTGTATGTGTGCATGTACATATGTGTATATACCTAACTTATTTATTTGGCAGAGGTTGGAGTTTCTAGGGGACTCGATTTTGGATCATCTTATAACTTGCACCTATACTCAGAACATCATGGACTATCACCCGGCTTGTTGACTGAAATGAGATCCGCATCTGTAAACAATGACTGCTATGCGTATGCAAGTATTCGAGTTCAGTTACATACTCATATTCTTCATGCCTCGAGTGATCTTGCAAAAGACATTATCAACACCGTGCGTAGTTGTGATCAATCACTCCCAAAATCGACATTTGAATGGGAATTTGATATCCATTTTCCCAAGGTAATATTTTGTTAGATATACTAGAATTGAGAAGCTCTTTTAAGTTTGGTACAAAATTTAAACTATTTGAATGCATGTGTGGTAGGTGTTAGCGGATGTGATTGAATCTTTGGCAGGGGCGATCTTCGTGGATTCAGGTTACGACAAAGATGTTGTATTTAAAAGCTTGAAGCCGTTGTTGGATCCATTGGTGACAACCGAGACACTTAAGATTCATCCAGTCCATGAATTGCAACAGTTATGTCAGAATCATCATTTTATGTATAGGAATCCCGCGATTCATATGCAAGATGATGGCCTAACTTGCTACACGGTAGAGGTGGAAGCTAATGGGATTGTCCATAGCTATACCTGCACGGCTCCCAGCAAGAAACTCGCCCAAAAAACAGCGTCGAGAGCTGTTTTGAAGTCTTTGAAGGATACTCTACAGCATGTCAACTAGGATGCTTCTTGTCTGTGAGGAATAGGCACTGTAAATGTTATATTTACATTTGAGTGAAAAAATCAAATTGTGAACATGCTGAAATTGTTGTTAATGTCATTTGAAAGTGTTGGATACGGTAGCTTGGGAGACTTCTGGTCAACTGTAAGATCTAAAAGTCCGTTTAGTGCAGTTGCTAGGAACATGTGGAGACGACTTGCTGTTTTTTTTGTTGAAAACAAAGCATCCATAATCAAACAAACTTTTTTTTGTCTGTTCATTATTTGTATTATATTTGCTATTTAAAATGGAGATTATTATAAAATGGGATTATTAGACGTACCAGCGAAAATCACTATTTGCCACCGTAACTATGCACTTCGCGTGCGTAGTTGACTGGTTTCCAACTACGCACTTGGCGTGCGTAGTTGGAGTCTGAGAAAAAATAAAAATAAAAAATAAAAAAATTGAACTACACACTTGACGTGCAGAAGTAAGCAGAAAAAAAAAGATTTTTTTTTTTATAATATTAATTAGTACTACGCACCTCAGGTACGTAGTTAGTATTTACGGTGTCAAATAACAATTCCTACTGCTACGTTTAGAAACCACGTTTAAAAAATGGTGTGTTGATTCACAGAAAAAAAAAATATAGGGTGTTGAAGACGCTAATTCTCCATTGACTCGCAGGAGTCGTCTGTGAAGTCAAAGAACCACTGAAAACGAATCAATGCAGAGAAGAATATTCAAACTGATAGAGATGCAAGTAGCTTAAGCCCCACTGCAACGAGCTAGAGATATCTGATTGGTCACTGAGTGTGTAACCTCATCTCTCATTGGCTGCTGCTGTATAGCCATGGCAAAGATGTAATTAACACGAACTCTTGGGCAACTTTGAAAATATGTTTAAAATATAAGCTAATGCGGGGAATATTGCAGTAAGTTAGCAATGGCACATCCAAGAGCAGTGTTATCTCTTCTTATACTACAATTCATCTTCTTCTCCTACTCTGTTTTTGGAGAAATCATATTTGAAGAGAGATTTGAAGGTACCCTTTTTTTTCTCTTCTGTCATTAATTTGATTCAATCATATTCTAAGCCAAGTTGTTTGGTTAATCTATACATTTTTGGAGAGAAGATGGATGGAAGGACAGATGGGTGCAATCAGACTGGAAAAGTAATGAAGGCAAAGCAGGGTATTTTAAGCACACAGCTGGGAAATGGGCTGGTGATCATGATGATAAAGGTAAGAACTTTACTTACCCCTAAACTCAATTCACTACAATTATAGCAAATCTAACTCAATGTTGATTCTAGGCATCCAGACATCATCAGATGCCAAACACTTTGCTATTTCTGCAAAGCTACCTGAGGAATTCATCAACAAGAACAGGACTTTAGTCCTCCAATACTCAGTCAAGTTTGAGCAGGAAATTGAGTGTGGTGGTGGCTACATAAAGCTTTTATCTGGATATGTCAATCAGAAGAAATTCGGCGGGGATACTCCTTACAGGTCTCTAATGCATAATTCAATACCACAACAATCCAGATTTGTGCAATTCTGAATTCTATTAATAGTTTTTTTTTTCATGAACAGTGTGATGTTTGGACCTGATCTATGTGGCACTGACACCAAAAAGCTTCATTTGATACTTTCTTACCAAGGGCAAAACTATCCCCTTAAGAAGGAATTAGAATGTGAGACTGACAAGTTAACGCATTTCTATACACTCGTGTTGAGGCCAGATGCAACATACAGCATTCTCATTGATGGCCGAGAGAAGGATACAGGAAGCATGTATACTGATTGGGACATCCTACCCCCAAGAAAGATCAAAGATCTTACTGCTAAAAAGGTTTTCAATCCGTTAATCATATCAGTTTCAGCTCAAATTTGATCAGAATATGAGTTTTTTTTTGTTGCTCTTGTAGCCTGCTGATTGGGAAGAACGTGAGTATATAGAGGACCCTGATCATGTCAAGCCTGAGGTATATACAACTTTTCATCATCTTTTTTTTGTAGTATCGAATTTGTTTGACATTAATAGTTTTGGTTATAGGGTTATGATTCAATTTCAGCTGAGATTCCAGACCCAGATGCAAAAAAGGTAAATTCAGATTGATTTGAGTATTTTGAGAATGTTGGAATTATTGAAAACTGCCCATCATTGCCATTTGAGTAGCCTGAGCACTGGGATGAAGATGATGATGGTATATGGAAACCCCCTACCATACCTAATCCAGAATACAAGGGACCATGGAGGAGAAGGGTAAGCTAGTATGACACAAAAGAAAAACATTGGCTTTGGCTGTCGAGATGGGTATCCAGTTTAAATTTTTTATTTTTTATTTTTTCATGGCAGAAAATCAAGAATCCTAACTTCAAAGGAAAGTGGAAGACTCCATGGATTGATAACCCCGAGTTTGAAGATGACCCTGATCTCTATGTAATGAAGCCAATCAAATATGTAGGCATAGAAGTATGGCAGGTGAAAGGCGGTACAGTTTTCGACAATGTATTGATATGTGATGATCCAGATTATGCCAAACAAGTTGTGGATGAAGTATTTGCAAACAGAGATGTCAGTCCCTAACCCTAATCCTAAGCCTTCAACTTGTTCTTCGTGTTATTAACTAAATTGAGAATGACACAATCATAAACTCTTTTTATTTTGATGTGTTTAGGTTGAAAAGGATTCATTTGAAGAGGCAGAAAAAGTGAGAAGAGCCCAAGAGGAAGAGGTTTTGATCCTTAACTTTCCATTTTTCTCTTTATTTTAATTTGGTTTGGTATTGAGTTTTGGTGTTGCTTACATGGCAGGAATCAAGAAGAGCAAGAGAGGAAGGTGAAAGAAGGAAAAGAGAGAGGGATCATGATCGAAGATACCGTCATAAGGACCGTTACAGAGACAGATACAGAAAGGTTTTTAAATGAAAACTGTTTACATTGTCTAGTTCTTCATAAATCTGATTATATTCTGTATATTAACTAGTCTGCTGTTTTAATTTTGCAGCGTTACTTCGACGATGATCATGTAAGCACTCTCACAATCCTCTACTCTTTACTTGTTTGTTTCGGTGCTGCATAAATTAACTGGATTTCTAATCCATCAAATGTGCAGGATGAACTTTAAGGCGTTCTACGAAGACGGATTTGACGTGGGACCGTGACTCTCTTCCCACTCCTTTCATTTTTGGGCAATTTCTCAAGCTTTACTCCAAGTTTATTGGTATTGTTGCTTGTAGACTGCATTGTTGTATTAGACAGTCCATGTTACATTTAGTAAATGAGTTTCTATATATTCCAGTCAAGGGTGAATAACAATTTCCCGTGTATCACATTTGTATAAGTAATACATCATCACTTTTGCACTAATCATCAATCTTCTTAGGCTTTATCAACTACCTCAATAAATCTTACTAACTATTCAATTTGAAGAAAATACAAGTACAAGATAATCAACGAAATAAAGTTAACAATAGCAAGCCTGTCTGTCTATTACTAAATCAGGTAAGAATAAGATCCTCAAAAAGACTATTTTCACATCATAGTGTATGTAAAAAATGCAAAAAGACAATTTCTAACATGTACATCATCAGGTTGTATACAAAGGCCAAAGTGGACTCACTTTGCTCCTTAAAGCACAGAAAGAATTCTCCCAGCACTTCATCATCAAATCGAGTTGCCTCCTGACATCAGACAGTTGTTTGAATCTAAATTGAGTTATACTATAATTTAAGAGCAATTTTGCATTAATAAAATAACAAGCAATTAGAAGTCAAGTAAAGCCCATTTCTAACCATGATGTCAGCACAAAGGTCTTCATCTTCTTTGCATAGCAAGCTTCAATTATACACTGTCTGATTTTTGGTTGTTTGATCACACTATGCATTATGTATTTACTTATAATGTTTTTGGTCTAACACAGCGATGGGAAATTTCTTCATGAGTCCATTGCTATGGCAAAGCTATTGTACGAAAATGATACAGCTATAGCTACAATCTATTACTAACTGACAATTTTTAGAGAAGAGGGAATGAGAATATCAACCTGGTATGCTAAAGGTAAGTACATCATCATACACGCAAACATAGTAGCTTCTTTCTTCCATGTGTGTGCTCATTTTAACATTGAAGACGAAAAACCCCTAAGAAAATCCAACTCACGAATTTTAGATGCCAAGAATGTGGACAAACTCCATTAGAACCGTAGTTAACAGCTACAATATTGATGCCTTCCTGCAAGGAGTATTTAAACCATTCAATCAAAAGTTTTCAATTTTACAAAATGAAAATATACTGAATACATGAATAAAAAAAGAAAAAGATGATATTTCAATCGTGAAGTTTTTTCTGGGAATTTTTTGTCATATACAACGCTTTAGATATTACTGTAACAACAATAAACGCAGTCAGCATATTGTCTATGGCATCACTAGCAAGAAGCAAGTTACATGAAGAACATGCCAATCAAATGAAACAATCCAAGCTGAAGGAAAATGGCATACAGTGGACAACAAGAAGATGGAAATAAGCATTTCAGAGGCTCGTTTCACACCATGATAATTCCTCAACTAGAGAGAGAATCATGATGATGCAGTTTGCGTCTTGAGCTGAAGAAGGTTAAACATGACCTCTGAAGCTTTAGAGAGCTTGATATATCCTTATGCAATGAGCGTTCAACAACATACAGACAAGTGAACCAAGTCAAATTGATTTAAACTGAAACTTGCTGCTTTCTTTCCAGGAGGGCTCAGTAAAATTTGTGGCAGTCTTACCCTGTAATTTTATCACCTCAAAGAGCTGCTGCTCGAATAACACAATGCGTAGAGATGAAAAACCATGTTCTTACATGACAAATAGTTCGAAGAACAAGTTAATAAAAACAGGATATGCAGATGCCTTGAACTTGTCCTTCTCTATTTCCGTTATAGTATTTCGTGAGAACCCAAGTTTGGTCAGACCGTCAGAGTCTTCCACGAAAATAGGCTTATTCAAATCACGATACATATACATTTTTTCCGGTTGAATTTAGACAAATGCTTTATACCAAGGAACTCCAATGTGAATACCACTGATTACCTATTGCAGATCAATAACAATTTCTAATCAAATTTAACCGATGAAGATAGGAATTTCCACAATCCATATCCATAAAACATCCGTACAAAAATCCAAAGGAGTGAAAATTCCAACAAACCTGGCCTTAGTGTGTGCATGATTTGAGACGAGCAGTGAAGATGCTAGCAGGGGAGAAATCGGAGTCGTCAAAAGCGTGTTCGAGAGTGAACTGCAACTTGGAATCGGAATCCAAATCTGGGTTACTTCTTCGAGTTGCGGCGGTTTCTACAGAGTTGAAAATCGGCTACTGTTAGGGATTTTGATCTCCGGGCCGGAAGACCGCATTTCAACAGTTCGTCTTCGGCAAGCAGCTCGTCTGATTGATGGGAAATAGAGAAGGAAAACAGGAGAGGAAAAACATAGTAGTGATAGAAATCGAGTAATACGATTCGCCGTTCCATTCGTGATGCATTTAAAATGGATAAATGAGCACGTGAAAAACTTTAGTAGATAATTTAGAATAGCTAATTGAGAAATTAATTTATTATTTTTTCTTCTAATCACTTAATTTTAAAATTTTAAAATTATTTTTGTATAAAATATTCAAAATTATTTTTCTAAAAAAATTTTCAAGGTCATTGACAAGCCCTTATCAACAGTTAACAAGTTGTGAAAGGTGTTTGTTAACTATCCAAAAATAAATATTTTGATTTTTTTAACTATCAACAAGCATTTAATAAAATATTTGTTGACGGTTTTAAAAAAATTAAATCTTTGTATATACTGAAATTGTGTTGTAGCTTGTCTAAGTTAGAGTAGCATATTGACAATAAAAATAGTTTTTTTGGATTCATTTCACTCAAGAATCCTCTACTAATTATAAACAATTAGAACTCAAAAACAATCATTTGTCAACAAGAACCTAAAACATCAAATTACACCCTTCCGAACCAAACATAAATTACATTCAAGTATATTTTGAAAGTTTGTGCAAATCGAAAACGTGAGGAAGAAAGCCTCTATTGGTTGCTCGTGCAGGTTTTATGAAAGGAAGATGAAACTTCTATTATTGTTCACATACACAAGGAGGATGAAGAGACTTGAGGAAGAAAGTCTTTGTAAGCTCGACAAAAGAAAGATGAAGCCTCAATTGTTGCTTAGATTTATAAGGAAAAAGGTTTTTCATGTCAATAAGTTAATTTACTATTAGTTCTTCAAAAACCTTAACACTTTGCAAATAACTATCAAACAAAACCATGCTTATAATCATCCCATCCTAGATGTGAAATATAATTGTTCTATCAAACAAGGAAAACATCACTCTTCAAAAACCTTATGACTTTGCAAATACCTTTCAAACAAGTAAATAAAATGGAAAGGTCGATAGAGTACACAAACCTCACAAGTTCTCTAATAAAAAACTTGTTTGTGGATGTATAGATGGTGAACAATCAAGCCCATTAATTTGTTTGTTGTGTTTAAATTTTAACTTTATCACAAAAATACACATATGTATTGTACTTAAAACGCAAAAAAAAAAACATTATAGTTTTTAAATATCAATGCAACATATTACAATTTGTATTAAAGTTTTCAAATATCCATAATAACATATTACACATCTAAATGAAATTGGAATAATTGTGATGGCTTGACCAACATAGTTTTTATCATTTAAACTAAAAAATTTATTATATTGGGACGGGACGAGCCTAGCGTGGTGGAGAAATTAATATTCATACCCCGTCCTGGATAGTTTTTTACGGGACGAATTCGGGACAAAATTTCTAATTTTGGATAAAATTCCCTGAAATCGGTACAAGTCCGAAATTGACGAAATTTGTGTCCACACCTACTTAAACCCATCCATTATAACATCATGTCACCATTACTTGTGATACTTTCTATTAACATTATATATTTTATTATATATATATATATATATATATATATATATATATATTAATATTATTGGATAAGTTTGAGACACGGTTGTCAATACACTCAAAATAGTATGTATCTTACAAATACCCGTGCACAGATACTAAACTAGTTTAAACTTAATTTTTTAACTTAACAGTGATGAAAGATGGGTGAGTAGTAATAATTATTAATTAAACAAAATCTTGTAAGTATAAAAAATATTTGTTACTGAATGAAAATTACAGAATGGACAGATGAAAATTTCCCGTTATTATTAATTATCAGTCTACAATTAAGCAGGATTTTAAAATTGATGTCTAAAAATAAGGTGAAGGGATTTGCCCTGGAAAATGCGCAAATGCCGTACTTTCCTCATCCTGTACCATCATATTCATCTGCTAAAGATCTTCTCATTTTCAAAACAAAAAAATTTAAAATATAATAAACGTACTGTCAGAAAACACAAACAAAAAACTTACTTTCCTTCCAAAGGGAGGGAGGGAGGGAGAGATCATGAGAGAGGCAGAGAAGCAGATGATGAATTTGGGGATATCTATCGCATTAGGGTTCTGCATATGGCACCTCTGCCTTATTCCCAATGTATCAGGGAATGTGGTATTCCAAGTAGAGCATAAATTCAAAGGAAGACAGAGATCTATGACTGATTTTAAAAATCACGACGATCATCGCCATGGTAGATTCCTTGACGACATCGATCTCCCTCTCGGCGGAGATGGCGACCCCACCGGTTCTTCGTGAGTTTATTATATTCTCCCTCCCATTTACAATTTGATTCAGTCTCTTCAGCCTCTTTTTCTTTTTTTCTTTTTTTTCTAGGATCTATTTTACAAAGATTCGGCTTGGGACTCCTGCTAAAGAATTGTACGTGCAAATTGATACAGGAAGCGACATGCTTTGGGTTAATTGTGCTGGCTGCGAAAAATGCCCTGACAAAAGTGATCTTGGGGTATAATTTCCTCTACTTCTTTCATCCTTACACCAATCGTCAATGTGTTACTTTTGCGGTGGGAATCTGTATATTTAGAACAATGCTGTGAAACTGACTGCTAAATGGTTTTATGATAGGATAAAATTTGAAATCATTATATATGAAAAGGTTGAGGATCAAACATTCATATTCATTTTACATTGTAAAGTAAATCATACTATCATCAATTGCAGATGACGTTAACGCGTTTCGATCCTAAAGGTTCAAGTACTTCTAAAACAGTGCACTGTGATGCTAAGGCCTGCTCGATGATATATCCTGATGCTCAGCCTGGCTGTGCAGCCAACACACCCTGCTTTTATAAAATTATATATGGAGATGGCAGTACATCCTCTGGATACTTTGTCCAAGATTATCTGTATTATGATGAAGTGTCTGGTAACCTTCAGACCACAGTAAAAAATGGCACTGTTGTTTTTGGGTAAATGAAACTCTTTAATAATATGGATCAATAGAATCTAATTATGATATTTAATGAGTGATTTTATGTACAGGTGTGGGAATAAACAGGACGGTCAGCTGAGTGAATCAAGTGCCGCTGTTGATGGTCTAATTGGATTTGGACAAGCAAGTTCATCTTTTTTGTCACAGCTTGCTGCAGAAAAGGTTGTGAAGAAAATGTTCTCACACTGTTTAAGTGCAGATGGAGGAGGCATTTTTGCAATTGGAGAAATTGCAGAGCCACAGTTAAACACAACTCCACTCATCCCAGATATGTATGTGTTTCTATCTATCTACACGCTTGTTTGATAGCATGAGAAAAATTTTTGAAATCTAATACTTGTTTTTAGGCCGCATTACAACGTTCTGCTCAAGAGCGTAGAGGCGGGTAGTGAAGTTGTACATCTTTCCATATTTTCACAAGCAGCTATATTTGATAGTGGTACGACTTTGGCGTATATTCCTGATGAAATTTATGATATGATTATGAAAGCGGTATGTAGCTTATTGTAAGAGTTAATATTTTATAGTTTGATAATTGATAGTACACAACACTCGAACTAATAGTTGTTTCTTTGTTGATTTTGTTTTGGATGTTCAGATTATGAGTCAGCGACCAAAGCTAAGCATTTTCAATCAGGGTGATGAATTCAAATGTTTTGACTTTGATGGAGAGTAAGCATCTATATTTTTTGACACTTTTCTCTGCTGTGAAGTTTTGTTGTATTAACAATCTGTTCTCATTTTCCTTTTCCCAGTATTAACAATGGATTCCCAACCGTCAAATTACATTTCACAGAGTCGTTAATCCTTAGCGTACGTCCTGACGAATATCTTTTTGATCTCAAAGTAAGTTTCTTTCTCTCAAAATGAGTATTTGACCGTTGAAGGCCCCAAAATTTTCTTCCTTTAAAAAACATAAAATGGAACAGGATAATACGTACTGCATTGGCTGGGTGAGTAACTCGCAGAGGTCAATGGCGGGAAGTAGCCAGATTCTCTTGGGAGGTACTAATTGAAAAACTAATGTTAAAAATTGTTGATTAAAGTATAATAATTACAATTAAAGAACTGAATTTTCATTTCCTGTGCAGATATAGTTCTTTCAAACAAGCTAGTATTGTATGATCTTGAAAATCAAGCTCTTGGATGGACAGAATACAACTGTGAGTCCGCAATTCAACCTTAATTTATATTCCTAAGAATTACCTTATGTAATCTTATTAGGCATGTGGGTTTCGCTTACAGGCTCGGGAAGCATCAAGATGAAGGGTGATGGTGCAGAAGCTCCTAGTAGTTTAGGTTTCCATGATATCTCCTCAGCTTGTCGTTCACTGTCAGATTCATTTGTATTTGTGGTAATTACAGTGGTCATTAATTTTGTGAGGATCGGCTGCTTGTGTTAAATTATTATGGGCAAAGCTCAAAAAATTTGTACATGATTGTAATTAGTCTGAGAATGTAAGTAGAGTTGAAATGAGGATGCAAAATGTGACCCTGAGTATATTGAAACTTCTGCTGAACAGCTTTAAGGCAATGTTTGTATGTTGAATTTTATACAAGGATTCCTTAATGTTGGGGTTCCTTAAATCTTAATGATTGCTGCTGATGAGCAGCAACTCCACTTTTCTGCATCATTAATAAAAGTGAAATTGAATAATTGATAAAGACGAAGGAGCACCCCGCCCCGTCATAAGAGTGCGCATTTCCAAAATAATACTTCCTCTGGTTCTGATTAGGTGTGTTAGGGTAAAAAACACATATTAAGAAATCTCAAAGTAAAAATTATAATCTTTAATGATGGATCACGACATCGCTATAAGATCGGTAAGTTACTCTTCAGATTGTTAATTGGGTCGAGTTTGGGAGGAAAAGATGGAACAAGATGCGTTAGTGTTAGGTGCACATCATCAACTACGCAAAAGGAGACAGAATATGTCATAAACGTAAATGAAATTCGTTTTCTGAGAATTTTTTTTAATTGTTTATAAGTCTGCATTGTACTTTATCTTTTTGAGATGATATTTTAATCAACAATTAGTGTCATATTAGCACTAACCCTTCTTATCTTTTCTTTCCTCCCCTGAAAGGTCATTATTCGCCACTAAAATCTACATTATTTGTACATATAGAATTCAATTCATAGAACATGTGCCTTTTTGTAGAATTCTCCAAATCACAGAAAAAGCTCCTATAAAAATACATAGCCACTAATCATTTTCCCAATCTACAAGTTTTTTCTTGTCTTGTCTACTGTTACAAATTTCATCATGGAACTACCAAACCCTTTGATTTTTTACTTTGCTGCCCTTTCAGGTTTCATGCTTCTACATTTCACATCATTCTCACTAGCTGCACCTCAAACTGCCCTCATCCATCAACTTCCTGGATTCACTGGCACTTTGCCTTCCAAACACTACTCAGGGTAGCTCTTATACTTTTAAAGTTTCAATCTTTTCACATCAATTCAACAACTGCATTTTTTAATCACTGTGTTTGTATTTTCTTTATGTTGAAGGTATATAACTGTGAAAGGGCTTAACCATGGAAAACAAAAGAATCTCTTCTACTACTTTGTGGAATCAGAAAGGAATCCATCAAAAGACCCCCTTGTTCTCTGGCTTAATGGCGGTCCGGGTTGCTCTAGCTTTGATGGCTTTGTTTATGAACATGGTATACCAGTTATTTACTTCAGTACATAAATTAACTTTTTATGTCTAATTTATCCTTTGTGTTAAATAATGTTCAGGACCGTTTAAATTCATAGCTGGTAAGAAAAAAGGGAGCTTGCCCAGGTTGTACCTCAATCCATACAGCTGGTCCAAGGTTTGAGTTTTATTCAGTTTTTAAGGATAGTATTGATAAAATGATCACTAATCATTGCGTTCTTGATTGTCATAGGTTTCAAACATGATCTACTTGGATTCGCCTGCGGGTGTAGGCCTATCCTACTCAAACAATGAAACAGTTTACAAAACAGGAGACTTACAAACAGCCTCTGAAACTCATGCATTTCTCTTAAAGGTTTAGCTTTTACTTCCATTGATACAATGACCAACATAGCTATTGATGTGTATGATTAATTACATGCAGTGGCTTATGCAATATCCTGAGTTTCTTCATAACAAGTTTTACCTAGCCGGGGAGTCGTATGCAGGAGTTTATGTGCCAACTCTTGCTCATGAGATTATCAAAGGTATGATGCAACTTTGATTTGTAATATTGAGAGTCAAGTTACAGATTACTTATGTTCAGTGTTTGCAGGGATCAGATCAAAAAATTTCCCAATCATCAATTTCAAGGTTCAATTTTTATTTCTTTGTGTTTTTGGTTATGACTTGGATCCAATGCAAACTTGAAATATTATTTGAATCTGTGCAGGGCTACCTCATAGGAAATGGCATTGTTGGAGATGTCAGATGGGATGATTTTTCGCAGGCTTCTTTCGCACATGGCATGGGCTTCATATCAGATGACTTCTATAAGGTTGCTTCTACTTGAACTAGTTTACAAATGAAAATCTTCTCAATTATCAGATGATTGATTGATGTTTCATTTGATGATGTAGAATATTGTCGCGGCATGTGTAGACTTGAACTCACTTCAATGCAACAATACTGGAACTGAGTTTTACAATGTAAGTTTGAAAATTTTAATAATTCTTAAAAAATGAAAAAAAAATCTTGATCAAAGTCTAATTGCAATTCTCATTTGAGCAGTACTTGGATGGTCTAAATCTGAACGTGTACGATATTCTTGAGCCATGTTACAATGCAGAAAATATAATTGATCGCAGAAGCATGCCTCCTTGCACAGTGAGCTCCCATGTTTATCAGTAAAAGAATTTCTACTTTTATTTATTGGTTTTTACTCAATTCATATTTGATTTGAATGCAGAATGATGAACTTGCTAGAGCATGGCTGAATGACGGTTCTCTCCGTAAAGCTATTCATGCCCAGCCAGTAAGTATGATTGGTCCATGGTCGCTTTGCATGGATATTGACTATGCATCTGATGCTGGAAGTATGATCTATTACCATAAGAAACTTATTGGTCAAGGTTATAGAGCACTTATTTATAGGTAATGTTTAGAAAATTTCAGTCAAATGATGAAATTCCGTTAAGACAGTCAAGAGATTTTGATTGAGTTTGATGTGCAGTGGGGATCATGATATGAGGGTTCCGTTCACTGGATCAGAAGGATGGACGAGGTCACTGCAATACAAGATCGTCGAGAAATGGAGACCTTGGATGGTTAATGGTCAACTTGCAGGGTATATGTTGTTCTTAGTTTCGAATAAAAATGATAGGCTTTACACTTTTTTTGGTTGATCTTGATTCTTCAAGATTGGTATTCTTTCAAGGTTTTTGCAGGGTTACGCGAATAACCTCACTTTCCTTACCATCAAGGTCTGTAATTCTTCAAAAAAAAAAATTATTAATTATGATAACTAAATCTAGTACAAGTTTCTGAATTATATGTTGATGGTGGTGCAGGGATCAGGACATCAAGTTCCCGCTTCCAAGCCACGAGAGTCACTGGAATTCTACAGCCGGTGGCTGGAAGAGAGACGGATATAAATATCAGACACAGCAGGAGGAAGCTTATGTACACCAAATGGTTTTGGTTATCTGTGTGGCTTATCAGCATTTGTGTTTTAACTGTCAATTGTGTTCCAAATGACACAACAATCCAGACCATTTAACTTAAGTCTTTCAAGAACAAAGACTGCTTCACACACACACACACACACACACACATATATATATATATATATATATATATATATATATATATTCTGGTTTATCATCAGCATGGGTCACAAAAAGACCATTTTCATTCATGACTTTGCTGGACATCAAAGTTTTAAGAATGCACAGTAAAAAAAAAAAACAATTATAAGCATAGAGATTGCACTTGAGAGGAACCAAGCAGAATGCTTCCATTATTACCACAACAATATCCAAAAAAAATCAGATGATACTTTGAGAATACTGAAACAAAACTTACAGGGGAGAGTTGGAAATTTTACAAAATTCTCCGAGTTGGAGAAAAGACTAGTTGATCCCAGACACTAATATAGCTGGGTTTTAGCTGCCTCCCCTGTCCTGCTTTTCCCGACTAGCATAACGATAGCAAAAACCCGAAAAATGAGCTCAGAAGAAGTGGGAGCTGTTCATATCAGTGGCTTAGTCTCTCCAGAAGCTTTGCCATTTTTTGCTGAGGTGTATCTAGGAAGGGTCACCATTGTATTTACCCTGCTCACACCTTCTAGAGCAGACCAATTCACAGGGGGGTCTATCTGATGATCCTCGTCCCCTGATATTTCATCATCACTTGTATCCGGAAGAATGCCTTTTACCATTTTACTGGTTCCAGAAGGATATTCCTCCTCCTCATCCTCAACTGAAAGGGGAGGCTCTTTCTCCTTGGTAGAGCTGCGAGCAGAAGAAGAGCCACTCGCTATTTCATGGTCCAAGAAGAGACACACTACAGCACAATCATCCACTTTAGAGGTTGGGTATTTCCTTCTCCAAGATCTTACAGCTGATTCAACAAGGGACTTAGCTGCTGTGTCGCGACTTGGAGCTGAATCTACAATGTCTACCACCTCCTTGTTTGTCAGTGCATCCCAAATCTGTTCAAAATATTCCCCATTTTCAAATATTAGTACAAGAGAATTTCAGAGTTGAATTACATCTTATTAGTGAAACTAGCTTATTTTCCGTGCCATGCACAAATTTGATTTTAAATTAAGATATTATATTCCTGAGGTTAAAAAAAACTTAATTATAAATATACAAAAATATTAAGTTTAGTAGGGTGAAATGAGTAATATGATTGTACATTCATCCTTATATATAAGGATAAAAAGTGTTTATAAAAAAAATTATATTAAATATGACATCCATATATATATATATATATATATATATATATATATATATATATGATTCTACGTAATTTTCATCTTTTGTAAAAAAAATAAAATTGTCCATTGTAATATTTAATTTCGATTTTTATAATATAGTCTTCTAAATATATGATATTCTAATATCTCGAATTAGGACATAACATATTAATATCTTCATTAATATGCATACTCCCTTAAAAAAATAAAAATAATGAGGTGCCATGAAAAAATATGAGGTGGCTTAAGGTAAAGATGACGTGTGACGAATTTAATGTGACAATAGTCACTTATGTTTTAGTATTATATAGTAGATTAATGATTCTCACCCCATCAGTAGCTAAGACAATAAATTTATCACTCTCTGTCAGCCGTCTATGCGTAACCTCAGGAACTGAAATCAAGCCATAGTCTTTCAGGCAGAAGTCTCCAAATGCACGTGCCATAGCGAGACCTGGTGAGTCGTTATCAGGAAGCCATACTCTGGCAACTTCAGGTTCATCCTGAAGTGAAAAAATCCGCCCTCTACATTTTTTAATCCTCTCAGCTTCAGCTGTTCAAATGTAACGGATAAGCTCTACAATAATGACGGGTCAAAATCCACAAGGAAATTGCACATAATTAGGAAATACCTGGAAGATTCGGTTTGAGATCCACAGTTAACTGAACTGCCACAAGAGAATTGTTTCCATCTCTTGTTCCGAGTACTGCTCTTGAGTCTCCAACATTTCCAACAACAAGATCTTTGCCCTAAAGTGTACATAAAAACAGCATGAAACAAAATATAAATTAATCATCAGCTGAAAATTTTTAATAACACAAGCTACGAGTTGGTACTGAGTGAACCTGCTTGACTAGTGTAACTGCTGTTGTTCCACTACAGTAGCAATCTATACTTCTATGCACCTTCAATTCCCGATCCATAATTTTGAAAGCTTTTAAAAATGACTCTCGGAGAGTCTGGAAGACATCATACTGCTCATCTCTTTCACTGACATCAACACAAGGTTGGGATTCTTCATCAGCTGATGCAAATGACACCTCTTCATTGTTCTTGCTAGTTGAATTATGACTAATTTTTCTAACAACCTCCTCACTCTTTAAATTTACTTCCCAGTATGCACTTAGCTTTTGAGGAAGATGATCTCTAACCCTTCTGGCAACCATATGGCCATAAGGTCCATGCCCATCAAAAACACCACAGAAGACTGTGTCGGCTCTTGAGCCAAAATTCTGAAATGGGTCATGACCAAAAGTTCATCAGAGATAGTTGCATTTTGACTAGATGATAAGTTGGTATGTATATTTCCATAAATCCACATCTTCTGACGAGTTGGTCATAACAAAATTCTGATCCATCAACAAAATATATATATCACAAGGGAAAATGCATCCAGGCAAGAGAGTGTTCTAATCTATCTAAATTCCAGTTCATCAAAAGCATTCATCCGTCAACTTTCATTAGTGAACATTGAAACATGTGAGCAACAGCATGATTTAATCTTCGTTAGGCACGTGCTTCATACATAACGAATAATACTTCATCTGCACAAAGAAGTAATTTTTCAGCCCGAACAAGTACTCAATCAGTACAAATAGCACCTATATCAGCAATCAGCACATTGTGCCAAGGGAAGCCAAAACAGATCCCATCCATCATTAACATTCTCATACACATATGAGAAGGGAAATGTATCCAAGGCAAGATAAAGAGTTTTCTATCTAACTAAATCTAGTTCACCTGATACAGTCATCCATCGAATTTCACTATTGAATATTGAAATAAGAGAGCAACATAGCACAATTAAAGCTTCATTTGGCACACCACTTTTCCTACACTGCAAGTACTTTATATGCCAAATACGCATCTTAATTGGAAATCAGCACATTGTGCCTGCCAGATAAACCTAAACAAGCTCTTCTAACAGTAAACCACAATGTAAGATTGTAAGTTACAAAGGGAACATCAAACAACCGTTGCACAAGTACAATATGTAACAACGTCAATATAACAATGCAAGTGAAACCATAAAGAACTAACCTCCCAGACAGTCATGGCGTCCTGATTAGTCCCTTTCTTGCCTTGCTGTGTAAACAGTGAGGCAAATTGAGTAACCCCACTGGTTGATAGCCGGCTTGAGGTTTCCTCCTTCTGAGTACTAAAGGAAGAATTCCGGGATCCTAACTTTCTCTTGGAATGTTGTCTCCTCCCGACACCAAAAGCAGCTGAGGGAGAACCTGGAAGAGGGCTCCTGCTCCTGCTTTCAGCAGATAAGCAGGAACCCATTCTCAGGGCCCTGATAATATTGAATATGCACTCCAAACCTGCAAGCCAATGGCAACTACTGTTCTCTAGAGATGGATCCGTCACAGCTTCTCTTCTTTTAGAGCTTAAATCCCCAATTCTGTTACAATCAATTTAACCCTAATCCTAAATCTCAAATGTTGAAGAACAGCCAAATCATCACAAGATCAATGCACATGACCCCAAATTCAAACCACTAAAGCTTCCTTTAAAACCTAATGCTGCCCCAAAAATCAAATGACGGAAAGCCTAAGCCCCAAAATCGACGCTTCCAACGGCCACCAAATCAACGAAAATCAATCACGCTTACAAGCAAGGGTGATGAGCAAACCGAAATGTGGCAAGGAGTGAGAAACAGTGGGGCGATTACTCGCTCTCTTGTCTGTCACCAACAATTATCATCATCACCGTCCTTCCAACGACAAATCTGGCAAACAATAATTCACACATTAGTTAAAACACAATCAGGAACCATATTATTCAATCACATAACTGATTAGCAGTAGAGTTAGGTAATTACCCAAGGAAAATGGGAATTAATAGGGAAAATAAACAAGTTTAGGTGAATTCTTATTGTTGTTGGCAATTGAAATCGCAAGTAAAGGAACGCATGCGCATAGGTGGAAGAAGCTCGGATACCATTGCAGGCTTTGCATCTTCTTCGTAGTTATATTTTACTTTTTTTAATTTATTTTTAAAAATTGTTGGGGGTAATTTCGCGGTTGATCTTGAATGGGCCCTACTTTCTTGCGCTGCCAAATTCCTCTTTTGCTTTTTGCTTAAACTTCTCATAAACTGCCACGTTGGATCGATGTCCTACTCTATTGCTCCTAGATTTTGACCCAATGGGTTTAGTACCGTCGAAAGTTGTAAAATTTAAACTAAAAATTTTTAATTGTAAATAATGCATTTCGATCCATATAAAAATATAATTTCAAATAATATTAATGTAAAAGAAGGAATACATATATCTAAAACGAATTTAAAATGAAACAATAATAAAACTATGTAAAAAACAACAACAACAAATTACATCAACAACTTATACAAAAAGTTGTAAATAAATTCAATGGGCCACGACTTTCTACCCGATCCGGACGTAGAGCGGCTAAGCCAATCGAACCAGGTGGTCTCCGAATTTACCATTATCAAAAAAAAAAAGTTGTAAATAAATTATCAATCATTACAACTAAAGAATGTGAAATATCAAATAAAAAAATATAATTTAAGGATATTATGTACTATAATTAAGATATATGAATTTTTTTCAATAATATATCTAAATATTAGCTCAATAGTTTATTTTTATCGTTATTTAAAATAAAGATTTGAGTGAAGATAAAATAAGCAAGTTAAAATTGGAAATAATTTCCAAAATCAAAATTACCAACACATACGGTTTAATATGAGGATGGCACGTGGTAAAATTCGATGTGGCGTAATATGGCGTTGCCAAGTGACAAAAGCTGATGCGGCTTAATGTGAGGACGACAAGCGGGCTTATTCACTTCTGTTTTAGTATTATATATAGTAGATGAGTAGTTTTGCTAGTAGGTTTCGATGAGTTACACTTGTAAAAAAAATAATTAGAACCTTTCAAAAATAAATAAAAATAATTATAATTAGAAGATCAATGTAATAGGGATTTCGGGGTATCTATTAATTTCTCATTTATTTTTAATTCTAAAATTTAAATTTTAGATAGAAGTTAAAATAAAACCATATAAATACTATTTATTTAGGTTCGGATATGAGTTTGGGTTTTAGTTCCAGTTCTAGTTCGGGTTTCTGATCGCGGTTCGGTTCCAGTTCGGGTTCAGGTTCGGGGTCGGGTTCAGGTTCGGTTTCATGTTTCATGTTTGGGTTCAATTCCGGTTCGGGTTTAGGTTCGGTTCCGGTTTGGGTTCAGGTTCGGTTCGTGTTAAGTTTCTATTTTGGATTGGGTTTAAGGTTTATTAAATTGAAATTATCAATTAACCCTTTTAATTTATCTTTATAAATAAATAAAAAAACAGGTCTAGTTTATTCCCTAGGTCTTGTATTGTAATTTTGGTGTAGGTTCAAGGTGTTAGAAGTGGGTATATATAGACAAAATTTCATATCTATTATTTTTTTTTAACAAGATAATATATAACTAAAAAAATGGATAGATAAAACATTAAATAATTTTTTTAAAATAAATACAATACACAACCCATCTATATACCTATACTAAAAGAGTCGTCACTTAAGCTGACATGACATGACGGCCTCTTAATTTTTCTCTGATTAAATTTTTATTTAAACAACTAATTAAGGCAAAAAATCTTTTTTTACTAAACTGAATATCTATGTATATTTCCTCAATTTTATCATTAGTTTACCTAATTTCAAATAAAAAATACAAAGATTTTGTTAGATATTCTTCTTTTTTTTGTACGTAAAAAAAAATATCGTATCAATTTTCTTTTTTAAACGTAAATAAAAAATATAAGATCAATCTTCTCACACGTTGTTATCTCTTTTAACGTAAAATCAAGAAATATCATATCAATCTTCTCTCATACGTCTCCATTCAATCTTCTCCGATACGTCTCCATCCAATCTTCTCCAACAAGCATGTTAACTTAGTTCAATTTACGCTATATATATCGAACACCTATTTATTATCCCTTCATCGATCTTGGTTTTCTGCTACAATACCTCATCTTTTTCAGAGTTAATCTTTCGGTTATTTGTTTTTTTTCCATTTCGATTTAATATTGTATTTTCAACTTCACCCTCTTTTGCAATTTCTGATACAATACCTCTCCAGAGTTTTGTTATTCGATGTTATCAGAGCTCAGCGGAAGGGAGCGGGGTCTGTGTTCAAGTCCCACACCTACCACCGCAAGGGAGTGGCCAAGCTCCGCACCCTCGACTTCGGCGAGCGCAATGGATACCTTAAGGGGGTGATCACCGAGAAAGTAAGAGATTATTATAATTTTTTGTGTGAACTAATTTACTAATAGCAATTAGTAATTTATTTTTTTTTTGACTACAAGGGTAAGAAATTAGGATGGTCACCGTCGGTTGGTAAACCATCCTATGGCATCCTTGCGGATGAGGACTTCGACTTCATGCGGAACATCTTCTCCGGCTGCAGGGCTGTCGTGGCCTAGTGTTGCGAGCTTGTCGGCAATGCCGTTGACTTCCCTGAAAACATGGTGTATTTGTACCTGTGTAAAACCAGAAAGAATAATATAGATGTCTGATATAATAAGATCCAATTACCATGGGGGCTTCCATGTGTTTTTAATAGAGTTAATAATCGTGAGATTATCCCCTTCGATTTCAATGTTCTTGATCTTCATCTCCTTTGCTTTCAATAAGCCTTTTCTGAGAGCAAATGCTTATGCATGAAGTACCGAGGTAATTCCACACTGGCCATGTTCAGTTGCAATAATTGAAGCATTGTGATCCCTTAGAATGTATCCAAATGCACATTGATTGTTACTCCTTTTGGACCCGTCAAAATTTAATTTTATGCTACCCACCGAAGGTCTTGCCTAGTGGAGTCTTTTAGTTTTTTCTTTTTGGGTGAACCGTTATTCCTTTTATCATGTTTTTACTTTTTGAGTTATTCCAGTCATTGATCTGGGTAGCTACTATTTGTTTAATGTCAACCACTACTTTCCTGTTGCAAAAGATGTTTTGGTTTCTAATGTGCCAAATATTCCACCATGTAGCAGCCGTTTGAGCCATAGTTTTATCATCGAATTTCATGTGTAAGTGGTGCATGATTTCAGATATTTTCCCACTTGATATGTCTATGTTGTTAAGGTAATTTCGCATTTCGTCATTGATTATGTTGCTCAACGTATATGGGCATTTCAGGAAAATGTGTTTGACACTTTCATATGGGTGTTGGCATAGAACGCAGTTCATGGGTACAGGTACCTTTTGTTTTTCAAGATTTTCTTTTGTTGGGAGACCATCCATCGTTAGTTTCCATAGGAAATTTTGGGTTTTTGGCATAACGTTCAAGTTCCAGGTCCAATAATTATCGATCCGTGTTAGTCCTTTGGATTTGTGTAGGAGCTCCATGGCCGTTTTGGTGGAGAACCATCCATCTTTGCTAGGGGCCCAGTAGAGTCTATCTTGGATACCAGTTGTTGGTAGCGGATAGCTTGTAGTTCTCTCGATGATTGTTTTTGGGATTTGATTTCCTAGGAGATTATCAATTTTCTGGTGGTCCCATGTGTTATTCGTGATTAGTGAGCTGACCTTTGCCTCCTCATCCGCTATTAGTCTTTTATCCAAGGCAGCTTGTTCCAAAGGTAGATCAGTGATCCAAGAATCTTTCCAAATCTTAACCGTTTTTCCATCACCAACATTCCATTTCAGACCTTTTTCAAACTCTACACGCAAGTTCATTAGTCTTTTCCATTGCCACGACGTGTTCCTACCGGTCTTGTAGCACCATAGTTGATTTCCTTTAAGATATTTTTCCTCGATAACTTTGACCCAAATATTCTCCGGCTCTGCCAATATTTTCCATAGTAGCTTCATTTGGAGTGCTTTGTTCATATCTTCTGCTTTTCTAATTCCGGCTCCACCGGCTTCCTTAGGTTTGCAGATCTTGTCCCAACTTATAAGTGGATGAAAATTAACCCCCTTGTTCCAAAAGAATTGTCTATTTATTTGGTCTAGCTCCTTGTGTATGGATGTTGGAAGCATGAAGCTTTGCATGATGTAATTGGGCTTTGCATTTAGGTTCGCTTTAATCAACACAATTCTTCCTTCTTGGGACAGTGATGAAGCTTTCCACTTGCTTAGTTGTTATCTAGATTTGGTTATTACATCTTCAAAAATGGATCTGTTTGCCCGTCCATTCACAATTGGACAGCCTAGGTACTTTTCTAGGCTTGTGGTCTGAGTTATGCCAATGCTTTGTTGCAGTCTTCGTGTTGGGTTATCTATATTGCGTGTTGTTTGAAAGGCCGATTTATGGTAATTGACTTTTTGTCCCGAGACTTGGCAGTAGTTTGATAGGATACGGAGAATAAGGTCACACGATGTGGTCGTTGCTTTGACAAAGATAATTATGTCGTCTGCGAATGCTAGAAACGGGACGACTGTTCCTGCTCTTGTTATTGGGAAGCCAACACTTTTTCTATTTTCGTTGCTTGCTCTTTGTATATTTCTGGCTAAGACTTCTGCACCTAAATTAAACAGTAAAGGTGATAAGGGGTCACCTTGGCGGAGTCCTCTTTTTGGGTAAAAGATTTTAGTCGGATTGTCATTTATCAGGACGGAGTAGGAGACAGAGGAGATACATTCCTCTATCCACTTTATGAATTTGCTCGAGAAGCCAAATTTTTCCAGGACTGCCATAATAAATGGCCATTCTACCCTATCGTAGCCTTTTCCATATCCAATTTTATTGCCACATAGCCATCCTTTCCTTTTTTTGACCTAAAGCCATGAAAGATTTCATGAGCTATCATGACATTATCATGGATTGATCTATTTTGGACGAAGGCGCCTTGTAGTGGGTGGATAAGTTTCGGAATCACCTTTTTTAGTCGTTTCGTTAATATTTTTGCAATTATCTTGTAAACAGTTGAGCATAGACTTATAGGTCTGTAATGGGTTGTCATGGACGGATTGTCTACTTTTGGAATCAATGCGATGAAGGTGTTATTGATTTGTTTTAGAATTTTCCCGGTTCTGTAAAAACTCTTTACCGCCTGAGTAACAGCTGGGCCCACGATATGCCAGTATTTTTGATAAAATCCTGATGGCATCCCATCCGGGCCAGGGGATTTATCGCTTTCGATGTCAAAGATGGCACTCTTGATTTCTTCATTTGTGAAAGGCTTTATTAAATCTGTGTTATCGTCATCTGAGATTTCGTTTTGGATAATCTCAAGTTGCTTATGTAGTTCAGTTGTATCAATGGTAGTGGATTTGAATCTTCCTTCGAAGTCTGCAAGGAATTCCTTACTAATGTCTTCTTCCGAAGCAAGTACTGATCCATCATTTCTAATAACCGAGGATATGTTTTTATGGTTCCTTCTACCTGTTGCTTTTCGATGGTGAAACTTCGTATTTTTGTCCCCTAGTCTTAGGGAATTTGACTTTGCTCGTTGTATCCAGTACTTTTGTTGGTAGTCGACTAGGCATTCTCTTTTCCTGTTAAGCCTATTAAGTTTTGCATTCTTCTTTGCAGAGAAATTTCTATATACCGTAGCTTGCAACTTTTCAATATCTGATTCTACCTCCCGGACTTGTCTGTCAATGTTCCCAAATTTCGTTCTGCTCCAAATTTTTAGTTTGGTTTTCAATAAACTAATTTTTCTAACAAAGTTATACATATGTGTGCCTTGGTACTGTGTGCGCCAAGTTTGTTTAATGATATTTTCACAATCATTTCGTTGTGTCCACATTAGTTCAAATCGGAACGGCTTGTTTTTTGTCCGTTGTAGTGATTTAGTGAGATCAACCGAGATACGACAGTGATCAGATGTTGTGAAAGCATGGTTCCAGGTAAATATGTTTGGTAATTCTTGAATAATATCTGGGTGTGCCAAATTTCGGTCCAATTTTTCAAATGTGTTATTCTCTCCATCCTTTCTTTTCCTCCAAGTGAATTCATTGTCTTTTGTGGACAGATCTTCTAAGTTGCATTGTTGCATGAATGAGTGTAGTCTTCTACATCTGTTGTAAGTAACAGGTGCACCGCCCAATTTATCAGACGGTTTAAGAATCTCGTTGAAGTCCCCTATTACAAGGGATGGAAAGTTGATTGTGTTAACATGATTACTCAGGTCCCTCCAAAATCCGTCTTTATGTTGTTCATTTGGGGGAGCGTATGTAAAGGTAATGGCCATGGTGAACCCTGATTGTGTGTTAGCGTGCCTAACTGTTATGTATCGTTTTTCCTTTGTGGTTATTTCCGCTATTTCATTTACAAGTTGGTAGCTTTTCCATAGGAGGCATAGCCCCCCGGACAAGCCATCAGCTAGTATAAAGCAAATTTTATCGAATTCAGCCCCCCTCCAGCATGCCTCCTCGGGTTCTGTGCTCGTTTTAAGTTCCGCCAGCATTATCATTTGTATATGGTCATTTTTGCAGGTCATGTTAATGTCCGTCCAAAATTCTTTTTTCTCATACCTCGACAGTTCCAAAAGACGATTTTCATTTGCAACTTATCTTAAGCTTGGGTGGTATATGGCCAAGGTTCATACCAAAATTTTCTACATTTTGTCTTTGTTCAATTGAGGTCCTAGGTCTACATCTCTTCGACTTTTCCTTACTTGAAAACCCAAGTTCGATACTAGTTTGCTTGTAATTTTTATGTACGGGGTTTTGGGCCGTGGTCGGCCAGCCAAAGATTCGACATCTAGATTTATCAATATTATTTTTTCTATCAAGCGTTTCGATTGAAGTGACTACACCCTTTCATTCACAATCAATGACATATATGCCTTTGATTAATGATTCATATATTACATGATCAAAGTTGAGCAAGCATTAAAGCATATTTGCTTTTAGAATCAAACGGTTAGACACTTCATTTGTGCTCATTTTGTTTTCTTTTCGAGTTGTGCATGACTATGTAGCATTCATGGGTTCCCTTGTAGTTTCCTTTTTATGGTCATGGTACTTTGATTTTGCTTGCTGTGTGTGGTGCTCTCCTAATTGGATCCTTAATTTGCTCATTGCTTTCATGTTTCTTGTGTTCTTCCTTCCACTAGGCAAGCAACCATACGAGCATATGTTACCATTGTACCAACAATGAAATAAAATTAGAGACTTAGACAGCTTATAGGTTAATGGACGTGAGTTTATCACAGTTTGCACATGTATGCTAGTTTGTAGTAGTTTCATTATCTCATAAATATACATATGGTATGTTGCATTAGGAGATAAAGGCAAATCATTATTTTCGAACAATCAACAATTTGACACCAACTTAGCTTACAATAATATGTGATGGCAAACCATGAGCAATTGCTGCTCCACTTGCTCACATATCCGGATAGATTAATCCATACACAAATATTCAAGGCATGGTTCCTGTCATGGTTTCTAAATCTTTTAATCAGTTCATAGCTATCATGAGGCATTTGTAAGATTTTCAAATAGGGAGTCAAACATGACAAACCCACATATTGCAGATGGAACACATAACACTTGTGACATAACTCAGCTAGTTCATTCCAAGGAATCAACCACCAGAGAGATGTAGCTATCAAGAGGCATTTGTTCAGTAAAGCATTGTATATAGTTATCATAATATCAAGGTTTCCAATCCCATACCTTAACGAGTTTACGAGACAAGCAAAATCAATCAGATACCAAAGACTATTCACATGAAGTCTCATATGATGAATCAAATGACTTCTTTCATGGATGGATTCTATATTAGTCAGGTTGTATGTCATGAGACAAGATAATACAGCAATGTACCAAAGGCGAATGATACATAGTGTAAGTTCTAGCCACTCAGCTTGTTTCAGGGAGCCAGGTTCAAGCAGGTACCAATGCAGCCGTGGTACCTTGAACATAATTTCAGACTTATTCCAAAGGCTAGCAAAAACATCGTATATGGCCATGATTTCAATTGTTTCATTTTTATAACCCATATTCACTTTCAAAATCAAAGATCTTAGCATAGGGTACAAACAAACAAGAAGAGAGGTAAGATAGCACCTAATAGTGGTTCTGGGTACCAAGATTTCAATCTCTGTTGTCGTTCTCAACCATGGTTTTCGTGGCAGATTTGTATAAATCCGAATGGTTCTTGCGACATCCAAGTCGAAACTTGGGTGATGTTCGCCTGAGAATCCCTCAGGAAATAGATCAAGAATAGAGCTATAGGAAATCCTTCTATCCGAATTGAAAAAGACGAAGCAACTCAAACTCGCTCCTCCCACTCCACGGTAACAACTCGCGCCGCCTGTGCCTACTCCTGTTCGCCATAGGGAGTGATTCAATCTTCTGTTTATATTGACCTTGCCTCTATTTTGATAGTACGTTTTGTGAGGTATATCTCCATTGACATTTTTGAGTTTTTCTTTTCAGATCCAAGAAAGGGAAAGTCCGTTCTTCACAAAAATCGGACTGAAATTGAGGGGTTTTAGTTTTGAGAAGGTTTCATTATCATAAAGGACTAGTGGGAGAAGGGTACGAGGCAGAAGAGAGATCGAAGGTTTGACGAATTTGAGTTTCAGTTTTCTGAGAAGGAGGAGGGCGAAAGTAGACGGTGCGTAGAGCGCGTTCTTTTTGAGTAGAATTAGGTTTTTCTGAGGCATGGGTTTTTATCATTAATAGCAATTAGTAATGGATGTGAGTGGATATAGCTATATATATAATATGATAAGATGGTTATATTTATAAAATAAGATAATAAGCATCTAAAATGAGATGATTATATATCTGTGTGAAGCACACAGCTCATTCATCTCTTAATAAGCATCTAGAATGAAAATATGAGATAATTATAAATATGTATGGATTCATCTGTTGATAAGCATCGACAGTCAGATAGATGATTATAAATTTGTGTGAACTCATCCGTAAGTAAGCATTTAGAAAATAAGATATTATTATAAATTTGTGTGAATTCATTTGTTAATAGCAATTTGTGTGAATTTATTTGTTAATAAGCAATTAGAAGATAGAGAAGATGATATAATTCATCTGGTAATAGTAATTACTAATTGCAGTGCAGTGGCTATGTTGTTAATTATGGTTGTTTTTGGTGTTTGGCTAAAATAGAATTAATCTTCTCTGGTGCAAAGAAGATCGCCCCGAGCGGTTGCCGTGCCATTATCGGTCAAGTTGCTGGTGGAGGACTTACACAGAAGCCATTTCTCAAGGCCGGAAATGCATACCACAAGTTCAGGGTGAAGAGGAACAGCTGGCCCAAGGTTCCCGTGGTGTTGCTATTAATCCAGTTGAGCATCCCAATCTTTACTCTATTTTGGTGATTTAACATTATTAGCCTCGCTTTTAAATTATTATATTTTTTGAGTGTAATTTTCAAAACATTTTCGAATTTAGAATTTTTTTTCTAGCGGATTCGTTATATTTCGAATTTTAGCATTATAATTTATACATATTAGCCTTCCATTTGAATTATTATATTTTTAAAGTATAATTTTCAAAAAGTTTTCGATTTTAAATTCCCCCTAACTGATTAGTTATATTTCGGATTTTAGTTGATTCGATTTTAAACATTTTCTTTTTCTAGGACTCAATATTTTTTTAATTAATTTTCCTAATTGTTCCTAATGGATTCATTATATCAAGTTATATATATACACAAAGTAGCCGTCGTAATGCTGATGTGGCAGTCTCGCAATCTTTCTCGGAATAAAATTTTACTAAATCAGTAATTAAAGCCAAAAAAGTCCTTTTTTATTAAAACAATATTTAAATTATAAATCTGTAATTTTATAAGGATTTGATTGTTTTCCGATTTTTCAATTTATCAAACAAATTTTATTAGTTTTACGTCAAATCTTGATCGCTAAACTTTTCACATACATTACGAGGTAAACTTAATGGGCAATCTATCATGATTTTTGATATATTTGACGTAAACTTCTCAAGTACACTTAAAATAATCTAACAGATAAGATTTTGTAAGTTAAAAATTATATTTGTTTCTTTTTCTTTACAAAAATTTCATTAATGATAAGTTTTAAGAAAATATTTAATTCGATTTTTTCATAAATATTTCATTAGTTTTCACGTAGAAAAGTTCATGACATTTTATTTAAAATCACATCAAATATATAAATATACCCGCACAAAGTGCGGGTTATAAACTAGTTAAATAAAAAAAACAATACATAACCCAAATATATATTTGGTGGATCAAAATTTGGATATATCTTCTCGTAATATATTAAAATTTTGCATAAGTTATTACAAACATATTACTTAAAAAGAATTAAAGAAATACAATACACAACCATATGGGTCTCTAGGTAAAATAAATATATATAATATGGGTCTCTACATATAGGTAAAAATAAAATATAAATGGTGGTATAATTTTTTTATTTTTATCTTTATTTATTAAACTACAAAAGTATTCTTAATGTTTAATTAATCTACTAGGTCTTGCCAATCATATTGTGCCATGTAATAACCATTTTCATTTCTTTTTAAAATTTGGTTCAAGCATATTAAAATTGAAGATCTCCGCGGAGTATTTCAAATTGAGGTTCTCCGATGCTTTTGATTATTTTAATATATATATCGCCAAGATCTTCTCAAGAACCTACAAAGTTGAACCGATAAACATGACCTTAGTGCTCATCCTAGAAAGAAAAAAAAAAAAAGCACACCCCCATTATACCTTACAAAAATTTGAATGGAAGTTACACTTGTAAAATTTAGAGTTTATCTAGTATATTTTGAAGTCAATAAAATGTCATGAAGGACAATTGGATCTTTACAAAGAATAAGACGGTTACGGTAAAGAGATAGGTTTTATTAGGCTGTGCAAAACTGACCCTGTCCAGAATTTTTGAAAATTTCGGTTCCGGTCCCGTTCATCAGAAAAGACCGAGTTTGAATGAAGTTTAATTATTTTTATTAATTTAAATTTATATATTTTATAAAAAAATATAAATTTATATCAATTACATCGAGCCTTGTATAGGTTCTAGAAGAAGTGCATCCCTAAACTACAAGCTTTGAAGCCCCTACTTTTACCCTCTATCTCGTATCTCATTCCTTTGTCATCCTCGGTAATGTCGCACGAGCCTTTAGCGGAACTTGAATGGCTTGCGTTCCGTTCTTTTTTCTCCACAAGGGACTCCCCTTTCGCGAGCGACTTTAGCTCGTTATTTACAACAAATTGTCCGGAATGGCACCTATCAAAGATTTTGTGATAAACAAATTGGAAAAAAAACATATATGTATCATCCAGATCAAATGGATCGGGCGAATATCTAGATCAAATAGATTAATTGGATATTCGGATCCAATTAAATGAATATGGTTAAAGTCATTCAAAAAATCATCTTCAGATACTAATGTCATGTTTTAGAATTCAGATCAAACAAATATACAACAAAATCCAACCATCCAAATCGTATCCCGGATAGGGGTTTCCTATAAATTTGAACTCGGATATCTTGCAACCAATCAATGTCTTCGCATAAATTTTAATGAAAAAGTGTATATCTAACTATTAAAGAGCTACCCGACCCAACAAAGTAACCCGGATTCAACCCGACAAATTATCCGACCCGAATCAAGATGTTAGGCAATTAGACCGCTTTTGACCAAATCTGAACATAAATAGATTCAATTTCAAACCCGATTGATCCACCCCAATTAACACCGCTACACTAAAAACCCAAAATAAATTGGCCTAAAGTGATCGGGAAACCGAGCTAAACTGATCCGTTATGGTCCGAGAACCAAGGCTACCCGAAAAGTTTGTTTCAACCTGAACAATTGATACCCGAACCAAACGACCCGAAACAAGACCGCTTAATAATCAAACCTATTTTTACCGGACACGACTCCAACCCGAACCGGGTATAACCCGACACTACCCATTGGCCCGGTTTGACACCTCTAACACCTCTAACGTCACACCATTGACTGCATGTTCCACGTCATTACAAGGTGGTAGAACCTTTTGTGTGCAGCCTTGTACTTCTGACTGTCATACAATGCCTACTCTTGTATCTTTAGGTCACTTCATAAGATAATATATCTCATGTACATGATCGTATTCTTCGTAATAAGTGACTAACCAAACTGTAGTTAGAGGGACATTAGTTGGAATTTTATACAGCTTTGGTCAGCTTATAGATACAAATAAAATAGAGGGATACCATGAGAAAAATTGTAAATAAAGTTGAATCTTCATAATAACGATTCTAAAACAGAGATACCATGAATGTCGTGTACATCTTCATAATAAGTTATCATTTGTCGTACATATCTTCCAAACATATGGACAGGTAAAAAAAACCACCGAGTTCAGTTCAAGCAAGCTTTGCTGTCGTAAAAACATCTCAAAATGACTTTGCTTATTTTCAGATAAATCCCTTTTTCTATTTTTACAATAAAATCTTATAAGGCTAGGCTAGGAGTCTCACTTGATGTGGGTGACTCGGACTCGCCTATAAACTCCGATCTCAGCTGCATTAGCAGTCTCCCAAGATAGTTCATGCCTTCCCCATCACATCCGCCGCCCCAGAAGAGATCATGAGGTGAAGATTCAACCAGGACCGAACCCTTTGTCGAGAGAAGCATAGAGTTCAAATGAGGGTATATTGAAAACTTGCATTTCAAGGCCCTGTACATGACATCAATCTTCACACTATCCCAGTCAGATCGTACCTGTCATGATAGGTGTCGCATGAGATACTATGTAAGAGCATCCACACCAATAGAGTGTTAAGATTACTTTTATCATTCTCTTTCTTCCACATCATCTTTAAAACACATCTTACTTTTCACCCACGTCAATAAAACACTTGTATAGATCTTAGCAATTATAAAAATATAACAATTTGTTATATGTACAAATAAAAAATATTTTTAAAATAAGATAATATGCATAAAATGGATGTGTATAAATAAACAAATTCTTATATACATCGTAATTATTTTATTTTTTTCAAAATATAATTTTCTTACCATTTAATTTGAGTTTTTATTTATTTGAGCAAAAAGTAGAGATGCTTTATAGTGGAATCCATTAAAGATTACCAAATTTTATTGGTAAGAATATGGTTAAGATTAACCAGTGTGGATGCTCTAAAGTCGGTGAGATTGAGACAAAGGAATTGACGTACCAGCTCCGGCTGCAGCCTTTGCATAGTTCTTCCCATTCTTGCCGCTTCTTCGGGACTTTTAGCACATCTTATTCTATCAATGCAATCTTTGGCTGCAATGTCGTCTACACCCACAAACTTATAAGCCTGCAAAGATAATGGTTCTCAAAACTATGCTTATATGTGCAATAAATAGACTTATATTGTCTCGTGGAATGCAAAAAACCTGATAATAATGCTCTACACTGGCCCATGTTACGTAGTTGCCATTCTCATCTGGCATTTCAATTGGATGAGGTGAGAAATTTGAAAAAGCACCATAAGGATCCCATGCTTTATAGAAGAAAATAATGCTGGCATCAAACGGTGTGATTGTAGGATCAATTTTACAAGTTTCGTCAACAGCTGGAATGCTGGGTCCTAATTCTGGGATTGGCTCCAGGAATCCGCTAATGAGCATGTCAGGTCCAATCTGCACAGCATGCCAGAAGCTGAGCCTTGACTCACCAAAATATCATTTGCAATTTTCCATAAACGAATAAACAACCTACTGCATAGCAATAAGCAACCAACCTGCTCGTAAGAAACATCAATCAGATTTAAGGCCTGCGTCATCTCAACCATTCCAAGTTCACCAACCGGAGTTGGTGCGTTCCTTCCACCGATAATCTTGGGAGCCACAAATGCATATACCTGCATCAACACAACCAATTCATGCAAAAAACAGAACTAGATAAAATTTGCTCAAATAATTGGATAAGTTGCAGAAACAAAAAAAATACATAGATAACTGCAAGTCCAGAGATGATAAAAAAAATCTTTTGAGTACCTATAACACTTGACAAAAGCAGAAAAAAAAACACATTTAAATTCCTAGCATCGCGCATACAGTCATGAGTATACATAGGCATGGAAAAGTATTAGGAGAAACACAACACGGTACCTTGTGTATCACCCCAGCAGAAATAGCTGCTGCAGCCAAAGCACCTCCACACTCCCACAACATAGAAAGATAACCACGATCGTGAAAATATTCCATAACATCCCGAGGATTTAGGATATCAAATTCCACCACTTCAACTCCTTTCGAAGCAAGGAATTTCTGGAAACTTCTTCTAGCACCACGTTGTGTCACAACTATGGTGGGTACTTCAGTAACGTCCCATAAATTAGCTACATCAGGAAGATCAAGTGATTGTGACATCACAATTCTTACAGGTATGTGTCCCCCACCAAGCCTTGCAGTTAATCGAGGATCTAATCCAAACATACAAAAGAAAAAAAGGACCAAAAACAAATATTATTCAACATTAGACATATATATATATATAGCACAATACCCAGACGAAACCAAACAGGTAAGGTTCATACTATCCCTCCGAACAGTATTGCCTCCAACAATAACAGCATCACATCTACCCCGGATTTCAAGAACTCGGCTCCTAGACAACTTACTACTGATCCAGGCTGCATGTCCACTGCTTGCAGCTATCTTGCCTGATCACCCAGAAAATAATCAGAGTCCACTGATCATAACAGAGTAAAAAAAAAATAGATCGATGGCAACGAACAATCACACATTCAGCAGGCAAATGCTCACCATCAAGAGTCATAGCATACTTGAGAACAGAGAAAGGAACTCGATAAGCAGCTCTATACAGCAAGTGAGCATTCACTAGCTGGCAAGACTTCAGAGCTTCCTGCTCTATATAATGCAAGTAAGCTATAGGTGTTGAACATAAGATTAATCTAATCCAAAAAACAAAGCCGGAACAGATTCTTGCACAAATTTGAATTATAATACCTCAATAATTTTGCTTTGCAAATCCTCTCCCAATACATCAACTTGAACTCCTGCATTTCTTAAATCTCGAATAGCACTACCCCGTAGATGTTGCAACGGATGCCTGATTCCGATCACTGCTCTCCCAATTCCTGCCTGATTTACCAGCCATTAAGAAATCAAAACGCCCCCAAATCGGAAAGAATTCATCTAGTAAATGTAGCTACCGAATTTTTATTTTTTAAAAACGTTCAGCTCAATTGCAAGTATTTAAAAATAAATTTTAAAAAGAAACCTTGATAAGAGAGGAAACAGCAGTGTGGTCGCCATGGCAGTCTCCGGGCTCCAAGTTAAGGTAAGCAGTAGAGTTCCGACCCCATTCGCCGGCAGCCTCAACCGCCTGAATCTCCGCCGACTTGGTCCCTTGCGCGTAAAGATAGCCTTCTCCTACGACCTTCCTGGTTCCGGCGATGGAGGGCGAAACTATGACGCAACCAAAATTAGGGTGAGGTGAGGTGAATCCAGCGGATTTGTCAGCCAACTCGGCGGCACGTCGTATATAGGAAGCGTCTAGAGCATGAGAGGCATTGTTTGGGAGGTCAACCTTACATGTGACAGGGAGAAAGCAAGGTCGAAGAAGAGGCATCGCCATTGCTGTGGAAGAAATGAAGCATGAAAAATCCCTCTTCTCGCTGGAGCTTTCTGGTCGTCTTTTCACGTGTGCTCGTCTTTAAACTTGTCGTTGTTGGGCTTACACTTGGGCCCAACATAGCTGTGGGCCTTTGTAAGAAAATGCCTGTTCTACACTACTACGACATCCTACTGTTTATTGAAAACTAGTGTTCGATCCCGTAGTAAATTTACAAGAAGATATATAATTATTTGTAAATGTTACGGTTCATGTAATTTTTTATTTATTATTGTTAGAAAAAATACTAATTATTTCCCGTTAACAAAAAAATATTATGTTATCCTATATTTATATATAAAAATAATTATATTATGATTTATAAAATAGATAAAATTTTAATGTATAAGATCTCTTAAATTACGTATTTATTACTTTAAAAAGCTATATATTGTGTTGTGAAGAATAAAAGTACCCATATAACTTACAATAATCCGAAAGGTGGATGATAAGTTTCATATAATCACTTGATATTATGCAAATCACTCGTAATTTGTCAAACTTAGCATACAAAAACACTTTCCCTTTAAATTTACAACATTACTCGTTAGTTGTCCGGTTTTGCAAATAGTCGCCTGTAATATATAGCCTTTATCTATATTTTTTGGATGCCATTTTGTTTAAGTGATACTTTTGTCCCAGAACGTTGATTCTACAGTATGCAAAGTTGCATTTTGTTCGAAGTCTTTCTTTCATGTATTAAGTCTTCATCTCATCTTGTTAATCACATGTACATCACACGTTGCAAACTTCTTAAAGAAGAGAGAGTAAACACAATTCGTATATAACTATCTTTATTTTACTATATAATTGGATTTTTGTCACTCAAAAATCATTTTAAAGAGAAGTGTTCCAAGACCCAAAAAAGAGAGTTTTCTTAGCGTTAATGTTCGCTGGTTTTGCACCCCTATAAATCTCTATCAATAATAAAGTTGTTCAAACGGTCCGGACCGGACCGTAAACCCAAGGACCGGATCGGACCGTTTCATTTTTGTATGAAACGGTCCATGGACCGGACCGGACCGGACCGTGTCCGGAACGTATTGATTTTTTTCCGAAAAAAAATAAAAAAAAAATATTTTTTTTGTATGGAATAAATTCGGTCCGGTCCGGGTTTGGACCGAACCGGACCGGATCAGAACTTCACAGTTACGGTCCAGAACCGGACCGGACCGTAATTTCCGGTCCGGTTTTCCGGTCCGGTCCAACAATGTGCAGCCCTAATCAATAATAATAAAGACTCACAAGATAGCAAAACAAGAAATGACTAGTTTTAAATTTATAACCTGTAAATAATTCACCTAAAAAAAATGAACCCACAATGTATGGATCGTACGAAGTAGGACAAGTATTTCAAGGTCGAACACAAAGACTAGGTGATTTAATTTGCAACAGAGATTATAGATAGAATAGCTCTAAAATTAAGAAGGAGGTTGGAAAAGATAAGGGAGAGAAATCAAATTAATGTTTTTGAAAGGATTTTGTTTGCTCTCAATTGAATGTCACCTTCAATCGAGAACAGTTTTATAAAACAAAGGAAAATAAAAGATAATTAAATTAAAGGAATGAAAATGGATTCAAAGGGTTCAAAATCATTGTTTATACACATGGACTCAGGATAATCTCACAATGCATCTATGGTTGAAAAGCTACAGGGATGAACGTTTCTCAACTAATGTTCTATTACCGTTACGTCTCAAGAACATATATTTATATTCCTAATTACCTATTACCGTTACGTCTCAAGGTAAAGAGGGAAAAATCATATACAAACCTTATTACTTAATTAAGGATCAAATAACCTTTTACAATTATGTCTTAGGAATTACTTGCCTTAAAGAATGAATAATGACACATTCTATCCAATAAAGGTTGAACTTTTATAACCTAGGAACAAGTTCTATTATGTTTCTAAGAAGGAACGTCACAGTTACAAATCAATTCCAACTTAGTTTGATAGTTTAGAAGGTTTCTAAACTTGATTAAATCCGAACCATTCCATAGGATTTAAAGTAATTTATAACCAATTTAAGGGAATATATTCCATCATAGTCCAAGGTATAAACAAATCCCTGTCAACCTTGGAATCACAACAATCTAGCCAATAACAATCATATCAAAATCTACAATTAAATAACAAAAGGGAAAGAAGAAACTATTCAACTTGAATGAATGAAAACCTAAAATTGTATTAAATCTCGAATCCAATGTATCTCCAACAAATCTGAATGCAAAAGTCTTGAACTTTAATCTAAACTAATCTAAACTACTAAGAACAATGATGATGAAAAAGAAGAAGAACAATGGTGAAGAAGAAGAACGGAAAGGTAGGAGACGGCTCCCCCCTTCTAGGGTAACTTCTGGGCGACTCCAAGCCAAATCGAACACCCTTTGGAATGAATCCAAGGCTTCCTTTTATACCCAACAACCTGTCAAAAGACATGGGCTAGGCTAAGGCTCCGAACTAAAATAAAATCGACGCTCAGGAAAAATCTCGGTCTGGATCTCGACCGAGATCGGTCGTGGTCGAGGCCGAGATATTGTCTTCGATCTTCAACGTCATGGGATCTCGGTCAGCCTTCCATGGATCTCGGTCCGAGATGCCGACCGAGATAGTGAACAGTAGCGACCATCACGGACCGAGATATATGGATCTCGGCCGAGATGGCTCCTTGGTCATTCCTTCATGCCTTTAGCTTGATTTCTAACCCTTTCTCGTGCACGTCTGCTTGCTCCAATGCATTTACTTCGAGGCGTTGATCCTCAAATATGTTGTTTTAGCTCCAAAATGCGCCAAATTACTTACAAAGCCACAAATAATGTGTGTAGACATCTTTTCTTGCAAAGTAGAACTAAACAAGCATAAATGACAAACTAAGGCTAAAACATGAATGCGGAAAGGGAAAATCTACCTAAATGCATGACTAAAACAGGTCGATAAATCATGTTATCAATTAACATAAAATAAAAGTGGATAAATCGAGGACATATCTGGTCAAAGAAAAGATGATAAAGTGGTGCGTTTCTTACTAATCACCTCCGGTACCACGTACACATGCATCCCACAAGTTGTGTGCAAGAGGGCGTATGGCCTTTTGGATTCGTGCAAAGAACTCAATCCAAAGTAGAGGCTAAATAATGAAAGACCCTTGATGAGGGGTGGCCTATTCGGTGATGCCAATATGTGGCTACACGGATGTTATTGAATGCGACCGAACTAGTCGTAACTGTAGTCCATTCGTAGAGAGCATTTGTAGATGGACCCTCCAAAATGAGGTTATCCTTCACACAAAAAGAGTTAGGTAAGAATCTAATTGATACATCATTATCAATGCAAAATTTATTGACGGCTATGATATTTTTATGCATGTTTGGAACGTGAAATACATGTTTTTTGGAGACATTATGTTCAGTTAGGTGAAATTGAGTAGATCCAATGTTGGAAAATTTCAAACCTAAGCCAACGTCAATGACAATTTCATCGGATCCGTCGTACGGGTTATGAGCCGATAGATTGATGAGGTCATTTGTGATGTGATGGATGACACCAATGTCCAAGAGGATTAATTATATGCATTGGTGGCAATGTGGGATTGAGGAGGGTTATAATTGTTATTTTGGAGATATGGTTTAAGAGGAACCTTGATGGTTGGATTGTGTGTCTAGAACTCGGGGTAATAGGCAAGTGGGTGACCTTGTTTATGGCACCACGTACCGACACCATCCCTTGAACTGTGGTGGTGGTTTTTGAGGAATCTGTAGTTGTCATCTTTGTCTGAGGGGAAGGCTGAGATGGTTTGGAAGGTGATTGCTGATGTGGAGAGTACGTGTAATTGGGCTGGATTTTCCAAAACAGGGAATGCCGGTGTCGGTTTGATCGAGTGCAAAGCTAATTCGTGGTTGATAAGTTTCTCATGCAATTATGCCGCCGTGATGGTCGTTTCACGCTACTTCACCGGTTCACCCCATTAATGACGGGTTGGTAGGTCGAGTCAAGACCGTCCAACACCCGATCAATAAGATCCTCTTGCTCCACCGGTTTTCCAAGAGCGGCGAGGACGTTTATGATACGTCCTATTGTATGCATATATTCTGCAATGGTGTTGGTTCCCTTTTTAACATGTTTCAATTGTTCCTTCAACTGGAGAACATGACTTCTAAATGGATTTGCATATGTTTGAGCCAACAAGTCCCTCACATATTTTGAGGAAATGGCTCCAGCAAGGGCATGAGTAACTTCTAGGTGGAGTGTTGAAACAAGCACTCCAAAGATCAATTTGTCTTGTCGAACCCATGTTTCGTATTTAGGATTCACCGTGGTTGTGTCAACGGGAGGGTTGCCCGCTGTTATTGTAATGGTCGCCTCGGGCATTTTGTGAGTGCCATCAATGAACTTGTAATGTCCGTAGCCTATGAGCATGGGCTTGATCTACAATTTCCATCCTATATAGTTGTGGCCATTGAGTTTATTAGCATTGTGGAAGTTTACGACAATGAATGGGTTGTTTGGTTCGAGATCATTAGGAAATGTGGTGGATGTGCTTTGATTGGCCATGGATAAGCTTAGTTAACGTGGATTGGAAAAAAATTTAGAAGAGGATTTGCTGCTCTGATACCATGAGAGTAATACGTCTGAGCTTATTTATTTATTTATTACGTGTGAAGAGTTGTTTAAATACAACAATGTACAACAGAAGTGTCCATATACATGGGATTGTATATAAACAATAACAAGCAAAGAGATATGCATATGTTAGTTGTTATGCAGATACGTGAGGATTATTCGCTAAGATTCACAACAAATAATATTGTATATTGAAGCTATAAGGATGTGAAAGTAAGATAATTGGAAGACAAATATAACTAATACAAAGATAAGAGAAAGAAGAGATATTTACAATGGTTGTCAATCATAGATTAGTAGGCCTAAATAGCAAAGAATACGACTTGCCAAATTTTGAGAGGTATGTATTATTCAATCTTCTATTAAATTATGATTAATGGTGAGGATCTAGTTTAGATCCTTATTTAAAAAAGTTCCACTACACCAATTATCTCGTATTTGAATAGGAGTATATCCTCTAAAAAATCATTCTACAGAAAAAGGGGAGTATATATATATATATATATATATATATATATATATATATATATATATATATATATATATATATATATATATATATATATATATATATATATATATATATATGAGGTAGGTTATAGTAAAGCGTCTATAGAACGGCAATACATAGTAATATGGGCAGATGATCCAATGATCTAAATCCATCTACATCATTTAATGATTTATAAGAGATGCGGCGGTATTTTTGCAAATTTTAGATGGTATGAGAACATGTTTTTAAAAAGATGGACGCGGTGATATTTTTGTAATTTTTATGAGAAAATTGTGACGGTTATTATCTATGTTCATAAGTTTAGTTCTATTCGTTCAAAATTATACACTATTAGCTATGATATTTTACGTAGTTATGTTTTAATTAGTTCACACATTATTTTGTTAATTTGGTAGTTATGTTTTGATGCACTTTGTTACTTGTACATGTTTGAACTAATTAATACACAATGTTTGAACTAAATTACACAATATTCAAATTAATGATACACAAACTTTGAACTAAATATTATAAAAGTTCATATTTTATAGTTATGGTTATTAGAATCAAGTATTAATATTAGTTCAAACAATTTATATTATTAAATTATGCATTATTTTGAGCTTATGAACAAAATTTATAAAAATGTATGAGTTATTAGTACAATATAATCTAAACTAACAAAACAAATAATTTGAACGAAGTCTATAAAAAAATTTGACCGAAAAAGTGCCCATTAAAAAAAAGAAAAGTTTATAGTTATTAGAATACTTTTATTATAATATTTGTTAGTTCACATTTTTTATACCGTTAGTTCAAATCGAGTGTTTTTTTAGGTTTAAACATTTTATATCAGTAGGTCATGCATTATTTTGAACTTATGAATAAAATCTATAAAAAAATATATGAACTATTAGTACAATATAATCCAAACAAATAGAACAATAATTTGACGAAGTCTACAAAAATTTGAACAAAACAAGTGCCCATTAGAGGAAGAAGTTCAAAATTTTTATACTATTAATTCAATAATGTTTAACTAAAAGTACAAAAAGTTTGAGCAAAAAAAATGTTAAAAATAAGAACTACAAAAATAAATAGTTTGAATTAATTGAACAAAAATATCAACTAGTAGAATAAATAATTTGAACTAATAGAACAAATATTTTATACTATTAATTGAAAATGTTTAACGAAATATACAAAAATTTTGAATGAAAAAATGTTAAAAAGAAGAACTATAAGAATAAACAATTTGAATTAATTGAAAAAAAGATTTTGTACTATTAATTCAATAATGTTTGAATGAAAATGTATACAAAATTTTGAACGAAAACGTTTTTTTTTTTGAAAATGTTATACAAACAGTTTAAACTAATTGAACAAAATTACCATGTATCAGATCTTTGAAATCATATTTTAAAAAGAGATAAAATTGTCACTTGAACATTATATAATGACAAATATATTGCGTTGTCCAAAAATTATTAATAACATGATTAATTTGGACCATTGGATGAAGTACGATAAAAAAATGTTTCATAACTCCGTACCTCTAATTTAGCTCCATACCTAAACCGCAGGACGTATATAACAAGGATGAGAATAACTCGAAATAATAGATAAATGGCACAACAGTAACCCATTGGAAATTTGGAATAGAAACATATTGTCACGATGGCGGAAGTCTTCCAACTTTGTGCTCAAATGTCTTCTTTGACAGCGTTTCGTCTTCGAAGCGTCGCTTCTCGAGCGGCGAAATTCGCTCCATTTTTCTCATCTTCTCTTCATCTATCACATCTTCCTCAATCTTTCTCTTCTTCTTCTCGACACTTTCGACGCTCCATCTCTACCGCTTCTCGGACTCCTCCCATTGCTGCCGCCGTCACAGATGCCACCACCATGGATGCGGTGCAGCGCCGTCTCATGTTCGAGGACGAGTAAGTTCTATCTTCGATTTTTCTCCTGAATCTGACTTTGATGTAATTGAATTCCTCAAGTTGTGAAACTCGTGATTTGCTTTACTTGATTGGATTTTTTTAGCTGTGATGAATATGAACTCCGCCGATGTGGTATACAGCTCTGATATCTAGTATCAAGTTGCTTCTTGTGAGTTGAATGGCCTCTGTGTTCTATTGGAAGTTCGGTAATTGTTGAAATTAGAGAAAAAAAAGCTATGATGATTCATGCCTAATCCAGTTGCGAAATTATAATTGAAACAGCATACTTGTTGCTTGGATGGGAAATTTCAGTATATTTGGCTGTTACTCTTGTGATGATGTGTGGTTAATGATTCACTACTAATTCCACAGGTCTTGTCGTTATGTAACCCTTGAATTGACACTTGAAACGATTTCGCAAAAACATATTTTTCGTATCTTATGCTAAATTTCATTTCTGTGGTAGCGTTTATTGCCTTATTATGTGGCTTGACTGGCTTCATTGATTTAATTGCTACAGATGCATCTTAGTGGATGAGAATGATCAAGTTATTGGGCATGATTCTAAATACAACTGTAAGTTTTTTTTTTTTTTAATTCTGAACTTCTAGAAACTTGGTACTTCACTTTTGCTTAGAGAAATTTTGTTCAGCTCACTTAGTCGAACATTTGTATGTATGCAAACACGACTCTAGAAGCTCCAAGTATATAAAGAGTCCGTTCTGATTGATCAACCCAGCTTTAATTTCCAATTACTTGTTGATTGAACTGACTGGGTTTGTGAATGACTGTTGTGAAACATTTGTTAGCTCCCAAGACTGTGGAAAATATGCACTTAATTAGTAAATAACATAATCGTTGGTCTTGTAAACCGTTCCCTTTTGCATCTACTCCATCTTCATGCAAAAGCCAACTTTGGGCAGTTCAAAGAATCGGCTACGAGCCTGACCTTATTCTTCTTTGCTAATTAGATTTCGACGTCTTTACTCTATCAGCTGTACTCATTTATAGCCTATTGTTGTTTATTCTACAAATATGCAGGTCACTTAATGGAAAAGATTGAAGCTGGGAAAGCTCTTCATAGAGCATTTAGTGTGTTTTTGTTCAATTCCAAGTATGAATTACTGCTTCAGGTGTGCCATCTGTTTACCAATTGAACTTATTAACAACTGTAAGAATTTTAGTATAAAAAATCTGTTGAGAAATGACATACCAAATTGCAATCACGGAAGTCATTCTTTCCTTGGGTTAAAAAACTCAAATCTGTCTGTATATATCTAGCAGTAACTAGAAGCTACTTGTGAACATCTTCTTTTGTAACTAAATTACAATAATGGTGCAAAGAACCTTGAGATATATTATAAACATAGATTCATCCATATTGAGGCTTTCTCCATCTGTATTTGTCACATGATATGGGCGAGTTTCTGAGAGAAACACATGTTGAGGCTTTCTCTGAGTTGTTTGGATTTTCCTCTGAATGCTTAGCGTTCGTGATTATGCATCACTTACAATTAAAATATGTTTGGATTTTTATCCTCTATTTTGTATCCCTCAAACAGCAAAGGTCTGCTACGAAGGTCACTTTCCCTTTGGTTTGGACCAACACCTGCTGTAGTCACCCACTCTATCGTGAATCTGAGCTGATTGAAGAGAATGCTCTTGGTATAAAATTTTACTACTCTTTTAGTTATCTCAGCTTGATCTGTCTTTTTACTTAGCTTATTTGTGTTGACATGGCAGGGGTGAGAAATGCTGCTCAGAGGAAGCTCTTTGATGAGCTAGGTATTCCAGCCGAGGATTTGCCAGTTGATGAGTTCATCCCTCTAGGCCGAATGCTGTACAAGGCACCATCTGATGGCAAATGGGGAGAGCATGAGCGTAATTCCTTGACAATACATTTGTATCATCAAAATTCTTTAAGCTTGTCTAATGTGAAAAAACTGACGTGCATTGCTTATTATTATTGCGTATAGTCGATTACCTGCTGTTCATTGTCAAAGATGTGAGAGTGAACCCTAACCCAGACGAAGTTGCTGATTTCAAGTACATGACTCGAGAAGACTTGAAGGAGCTGTGCAGGAAAGTTGATGCCGGAGAGGAAGGCCTGAAATTTTCACCTTGGTTCAGGCTTGTGGTGGACAATTTCTTGTTCAAATGGTGGGAGCACGTCGAGAAGGGCACCCTCAACGAAGCTGTTGACATGGAAACAATCCATAGGCTCTGAAACCAAACTTCTGCCGGTCTTCCTCATTGTCACTGAACTTGGTCTTGTGGCTCACCGTGCTGGCTTTAGCCGGAGGCTCACATTCTGAAGGTCAGTGTCGTTTTGTTTATTAGAAGAAAAAGTGACACAGTCAAAATACTTGTTATAGTGCTGTATACTATAATGGTTACAAATGATAATATTATAATAAACTTTTTACAAGCTTTCGTGTTGCTTCTTGCTTCGGTTGCTATTTAGACCGGTTTAGGGATGTTAGTATTTAGCTAGCCTCTCCTAACATTATTACTTGAACACTAGTTTAACCTATTTCAAAGAGGCGATGAGGATCACGGTAACGTTGTAAAATATTTACAAAAGTAAACAGCATGTCGAAGTCACAAAATCGTCATCGCTCTGAACGTGTAGATCCCTTTGCATCCCAACTGTTATCAGACAGAGAAAGATGATTACACGTGATTTATACTGAACAATGAAAGAGAGCTTTTTATTTCTGTGTAATACACTCTAAACAATACATTGCATCTATCTCTATTTATATGACCTAGACAGAGAGCTAGAAAGCTGAAACAATTATAAACCAACTAAACTTTGACATCTGTCTTCACCCCCGCAATTGGGTGGCTCAAAGAAATCCAGCTTGGACATGATATACTGATGCTGAGGAGAAGGTAGAATTTTAGTCAAAATATCAGCAATTTGTTCAGTAGTTGGTAGATGAACTAGCTGCAGGAGACTTTCAAGCACTTTGTTACGAGTAAAATGGCAATCTATATCTATATGTTTAGTACGCTCGTGAAATACAAGATTTTTTGCTATGTGAATAGCCGAACTATTGTCACAAAACAAGGTGACAGGTTGTAAACCAGATAATCCCATTTATGTAAGGATACAAACAACCCATGTAACTTCTGCTGAAGCAAGAGTCATTGCCCGATATTCAGCTTCAGCTGAGCTACGAGATACAGTGGACTGGTTTTTGGATTTCCAAGTAATGGGAGAACCTCCAAGAGATACAATGTAGCATGTGACAGAACGTCGTGAAATAGGGCATGAAGCCCAATCCGAATCAGAAAAAGCAGTGAGAGAAAGTTGAGTGTTACCACGCAAAATGATACCACAACCAATCGAACCATGAACATAATGTAAAGTGTGATGAAGAGCTTGGAAATGAGCATCGGTAGGACACTGCATGTGCTGGCTAAGAGTTTGAACTGTATAGGAGAGATCCGGCCGAGTATTAGTGAGAAAATTCAGCTTACCAACCAGTCTTCTATAAACCTCTGGATTGGTAAGTAGTGTACCACTATTTGGAAGAAGTTTGAGATTCAAAGGTAAAGGAGTAGTGGGAGCTTTAGAACTGAAATCCAGTTTGCTATCTAGTAGCATCTCCTGTGCAAATTTCTTTTGAGTCATAGCAACACCATTAGGAATATAATGAATTTCAATGCCTAAAAAATAATGCATAACACCAAGGTCTTTAATGCTGAATAACCGGTGAAGAGAAGTCTTCAACAACTCAATGGAAGATGAGTCAGATCCAGAGATAAGAATATCATCCACATAAACAGCTACTAAAACTATGCCTGTTACACTACTTTTGACAAACAGACTATAGTCATTCTTGGACTGAACATAGTCAAGTTTGACAAGAGCATCACTGAGCTTAGCAAACAATTGTCTAGAGGCTTGTTTAAGTCCATAAAGAGACTTTTGGAGAAGACAAACTTTGTTGTGAGGATTAGGAATACCTAGAGGAACTTGCATAAACACTTCTTCATGTAAGTCACCATGAAAAAATGCATTATTGATGTCAAGCTGATAAATTGGCCATTTTTTGTGAGTTGCAACAATGATGAGGCATCTAACAGTGGACATCTTGATGATAGGAGAGAAAGTATCTTGGTAATCTACACCATGTTGTTGATTATAGCCTCGAGCTACAAGTTTAGCCTTGAACCGCTCTAAAGAACCATCTGACTTGAGCTTTACTTTGAAGACCCACTTACAAGTGATAGGTTTATTTCCTGCAGGTAAGTCAACCAAAATCCAAGTACTATTTGAAGTTAATGCAGTAATTTCTTTGTTCATTGCTTCAACCCAATGAGGATCCTTGGAAGCATGTTTGAAAGAAGAGGGTTTAGAATAAAGAATGGGAGAGGCTAAAAAGGCCATAGAAAAAGGTGGTAAAGAAGTGGAGGTACAACAAATGTGTAAATCATCTAAAGAGGTTGCAGAGTAACATACATAGTCATTAAGATGAAGATGTGCAGTGTGTAATCGAGATGATCTTCTAATTGGTGTTGGAGAGACAAAAACTAGTGTATTGGTTTATGGAGGAACAAAGACTAGAATATCACATGAGTAAGAATCTGAAATTGGAGAATGATCAAGGGGGAGTGAGTGATAATAGGTGTAACATCATGTGGAGAATGAGAGGAAAAATGGGTATTGAAAAAATCAGATAAAAAAGGTGGAAGAGTAGTGATAACATGATTTATCGACCTGTTTTACTCATGCATTTAGTTAGATTTCCCCTTTTCGCATTCATGTTTTAGCCTTAGTTTGTGCCATTTATGCTTGTTTAGTTCTACTTTGCAAGAATAGATGTCTACACACACTATTTGTGGCTTTGTAGGTGATTTAACACATTTTGGAGCTAAAACGACGTATTTGAGGATCAAGCCTCGAAGTGGATGCATTGGAACGAGCATACGTGCACGAGAAAGGGCTAGGAATCAAGCTAAAGGCATGGAGGGAACGACTAAAGAGCATCTTGGTCGAGATCCAGCCCGAGATTTATTCATTTAGCATTATATTTTATTTGCGGGCTTTTCCCCTTAGAATTATATTTTATTTGCGGGCTTTTTCCTTTTAGGCCCAATGTCTTTTTAGCTAGATTTTTATTATAAAAGGAAGTCTTAGATTTATTCCAAGGTGTGCTGGGAGTCGCCCAGAGTTAACCCTAGAGGGGGAGCCGTCTCCTTTCCCTTCCCTTCTTCTTCTCCATTGTTCTTCATTAGTTTAGATTAAAGTTTCAGACTTTTATATTGAGTTTTGTTGGACATACATTGTTGATTCGAGATTTGAGAAGATTGAAGGTTTTCAGGCATTGAAGTTGAGTAGTTTTTTCTCTCCCTTTTTGTTATTTATTTATTTGTCTTTCTTTGATATGATTGTTATTGGCTAGAACCTTGTGGTTCCAAGGTTGACAGGGATTTGATTATGCCTTGGATTATGATGGAATGTTGTGCTTTATGTTTTGGCTTTGACTTGCTAGAAATCCTATGGTTGATTTGTTCTTGAACCTAGTTAGAATCCTTCTAGCTAGTAACCTAAGTTGGAATTGAGACTTACCCGGTGATATTCCTTCATAGATACATGAGAGACTGATCATAGGTAATAGGGTTATCCTTTATTGGTTGAATGTGCTTTGATTCCTTGCTAAGTAGGGTAATACCTGAGACTTATCCGGTAATGGTTTATCTTTCCCTTAGTTTGTAGTCTGGTTTGTTTAGAATTTCATACCTCTCTACCTTGAGACTTACCCAGAAATAGGTAGTTGGTTTGGAACTAGATAGTCTTGAGACTTACCCGGTAATAGACTGTCAGCCTAGAAACGTTCATCCTGTGGCTTTTCTACCATATATCTTTATGAGTCTTCCTGAATCTATATGTATAAACAATGATCTTGAACCCTTGGAATCCATTTTCTTTCCTTTAACTTGATTATCTTTGTTTCTTTTTATTTGTTTGTTTTGACTTTCAATCAATAAGTGACAATTGATTGCGAGTCCTTCAAAACCTCTTCAAAACCTTTTTGATTTAATCATCGCTGCATATTAATCCTCCCAGTCCCTGAGATCGACCTTGGAATACTTACCTTTACTGTGATTGATCCATACATTGTTGGTTCGTTGCTGTTTAGGGAATTATTTACAGGTTATAAATATAAAACTATTCCTTCCTTGTTTTACTAACTTATAGGTCTTTATCATTATTGATAAAGGTTTATAGGGGTAAAAAATCAGCGAACAAGTAGGCAAATTTTTAAGTGGTGGTATGGACATAAAAGGGAAATTTTTTTCATGAAATGAAACATCACGAGAGATGACAATCTTGTTGATGTTAATATTGAAACATTTATAGGCATTCTTTCCAAAAGGGTAGCCAAGAAAGATACAAGCATCACCTCTAGGTTGGAACTTATCTCGAGATCTTTTGAGTGTGCTCACAAAGCATAGGCAACCAAAACATTTAAGGTGGGAATAGGAGGGTGGTTTAAGAAATAAAATTTCGTATGGAGATTTATTTTGTAGAGAAGGGAGATGAATACGGTTGATTATGTAGGTGGATGTCAATAGGTTGTCACCCCAAAAAGTGATAGGAAGTTTGGAATGAAACATTAAAGATCTAGCAACCTCAAGTAGATGTATCTTCTTTCTTTCACAGACACCATTCTGTTGGGGTGTGTCAACACATGTAGACTGATGGATAATACCTTTAGATGCATAGAAAGCTATAGCAAATGGGCCAACAAATTCAGGAGCATTATCTGAACGAATGAACTGAATTTTGGTGTGAAATTGGTTATCAACAAGCCTAACAAAAGCTTGTAAAATAGAGAAGGCATTGCTCTTGGTAGAAAGTAAATGAGTCCAAGTTAATTTGGAGAAATCATACACTATTATCAAAAAGTATTGAAAGCCATTGTAAGTTTGAGATTTGTAAGGTCCCCATGTATCTATATGAATCAATTGAAAATGTTTGACACTTATAGATTTACTGAGTGGAAAAGCGGTTCTACATTGTTTTGCCTGAGGACAAATGTTACAAATGGTATGTAAAGGTTTGCAAAGGGGACCAATATAAGAAGACACGTATTTGAGCTGATCAAAAGACATATGACCAAGTCTATTGTGCCATACAAGAGTATTAGAAACACTCAAGCAAGAATTATCTTGAGAATTATTACAATTTGACAAAGAAGAAACTGGAATTGTTTGTTGGACAGGACATGAAGAGCTCTCAAGAATATAGAGTTTGTTGCTGATTTTACCAGCCACCAGTGTGCTCCTCGTGGAAAGATCCTGAATGAGACAATTATGGGGAGTAAAAAGAATATGAAGGTTCATTTGTTGAGATAAAGTGATGACTGAAATGAGGTTAAAATGAAACTCGGGAATATGTAATACATTTTTCAAGATTATCTGTGGAGAAAGCTTAACAGTTCCTATATGAGCAATAGGAATGTGAGTACCATTAGGAATGGTCATGAAACGAGGTTGGGATAAAGTTGTGTAGGAAATAAAGAGGGAAAGGTTGGGAGTAATGTGGTTGGTAGCTCCACTGTCAAGAATCCAAGAAGAGTTGAAAGAATGATCAAGAAAAGAACTAGCATTACCTGCCATAGAAGCGTCGGAAGGTGTGGATGAAGAACCAGATGAAAAACCAGATTGTTGATGGAGCAATGAAATGAGTTGATTGTACTGATCCATTGATAAAACTGGAGATTCTTGAGCAGGAGTAGAGATAGTAGAAGAATCAGGTGCAACATCGGCTACTAAATTTTGAGAAAAATGAGGAGGTTGAGCTTGCAATTTGTAACATCTTTCTGTGGAATGACCATTAATCTTGCAATGAGAACAATAATATGCTTGTCGTTGGCTTTCTTTAGCAGCTTGAAGTTCTGGATGAAGTGTATAACACCGATCAATTGAATGTCCATATGTCTTACAATGGTCGCAATAGTAAGATCCTCGACCTTTGCCTCTGCCAGAAGATTGAGATCCTCGACCTTTGGAATTGTCTGCCCTAGAATTGGCATGAAATGCAGCGGAATCACTTGATATGGAAGAAGGATTGTGAATTTCATTTTGGCGCTCGTCTTCGAGAACAAGTTGAAATACTTCATCGATGTTTGGGAAAGGACGCATCAACAAAATAGATCGACAAACAGTGGTGAAAGACTCATTGAGGCCCATAAGAAATTGCATGATTTGTTGATTCTTGATCAATCGTTGCAATGGTGCATTAGTACCGCAAGAACACATGGGGATATCAATCAGTATGATATACTCATCCCATAACTTCTTGATTTTGGTGAAGAAGACTGAAATGGAAAGATTACCTTGAGCAATAGTCGATAATTCGCGTTGGATCTGGTAGATTCTAGCTTGATTCGATTGAGAAAATCTGGCTGTGAGTGAATTCCAGATTTCTTGTGCAGTCTCAATGTAGATCACACTTTCAGCAATGTCTTTTCCAACTGAATGTGCCAAGATATGACCATTCCATTGCACCGTTCCCATTGAAGAACTAGATGTTGTGGCGATTTAGGTTTTACACAGGTACCACGAACGAATCCGAGCTTATTCTTGGCAAGTAAAGATACCTCAACTGACCGCTTCCAATGGTTGAAGTTGCTGTCACATAACAATCGAGTAGAAAGAACATAATTCGGATGATCCGAATGATGTAAAAAAAGCTCATCAGATGGATCAATAGAAAACTGTGATGAAGTATTTGAAAGAGGATCATCTGGATCGGATGATGGAGAAGAAGAAGGAGCCATGGAAGATTATAAAGATGAAACCTCTGATACCATGTTATCAGACAAAGAAAGATGAATACACGTGATTTATGCTGTACAATGAAAGAGAGCTTTTTATTTCTGTGTAATACACTCTGAACTATACATTGCATCTATCTCTATTTATATGACCTAGACAAAGGGCTAGAAAGCTGAAACAATTATAAACCAACTAAACTTTGACATATGTCTTCACCAACAACTATCGTTATTGCTCAGAGCAGATCCCTTTGCATCCCAACAACTATCGTCATTGCTCGAGGATACATGCATTAACGTTGGTTTTGTCTAAGCACCCAGTTACCCGCTTAAAATACGGGGAACACTTGATATATGTTATTTCAAATGTGTTTTGGATTTTGGTAAATAAAGGATTCTTAGGCTTTATAGTGTCTTTGGTCATGCCATTGAATCCATTTTGTTGACCGGCTATGAATTTTAATATCTCGTGGATAAAGAAATTTACAATCACAATAGATCGTTAAAAACTCTCAGCAACCGTTTGTAGGTCAAGTCACACGACATTGTGTATAAAAAGTGTATAAAAAGGCACCAACCTTGATGCGGGAGCATCTCTCAGCTCGACTTCACTCCCTTATGGGCTTATGAGCAAGAAGAGGCGAGTTACCCATGGAGACGATCTCGACCGAGATGTGGAGAGAGACCTCAACCGAGATGTGGAGAGAGACGGCCGATATCATGAGAGAGACGGCCGAGATCATGGCCTAAACAACCGAGATCATGGCCGAGACTTGGAGGAGAGAATGGGCCGTGATCCACTTGATCCGTATGAAGAAGAAGCACGTCGGGCTGCATTTGAAGGAAGAAGATTTCGGGCTAATTTAAGTGGCTAAATTAGGCTCAACTTGCTTATTATTTAAAGCCCATTCTTGGGCATCTTTTAAATAAAAGATGAGCTTGTTTTTAATTATTTGTTTTGGGCTTTTTAAGACTTGTTAGTTTAGCCCGTTAGTTTATTTTTAAATCCCTTTTATTTTTGATCTTATCTCTTGGAGATTATATCTTATCTCTTTAAGCTAGATTGAGCTCGATCTTGGATCAAGCCCATAGTCCGTAAGAAACCCTAGATGACGCCCTACTAGCCTATATAAGGCCTAGGGTGGACGTTTTTTCTAGTTAGCTTTGATTGAAATTAAACACAAGTACTTTCGAGTATTTTTCTCTTCTATCTCATATTCTTCTCGTGGAATCGAGACACCTTACTGTGTGAGCGGAATCCGTTTGCCCAACAACTTTGGCGCTGTTTTGAGTTGTGTCACTTGGATTGACAAGTTGGTGCTCTCAATCATCTCCGGGTGACTTCTCGTGCTTTGGAGACAATCGTTTTCCCCTCTGTGTGAGATTATAGCGGAAGGGCTTCTTCAAGTCATTCCAAGTTGTGTGTTAGGGCCTTTGTCTCCCTATCGTGCTCTTGGTTGCCTTAAGGGTTCGACTAGATCTATCCATCTATCGATCCTTCACAATCATTGGATCATTCCTCCATCTTTTTATTTCAAGTTTTCATCTTTTTGTTCATTTTCTTCATTTCGAGTCTTGGTGCTGAAAGATTGGGCCAACTGACGGCTAACCCCGTATCAAATTGGTATCAGAGCTTTAGGTTCATCAACACCTTCTCATGTCCCATATAAAACACAAAAAAAAAATTCGAGCTTTCAAGATCCGTCAAGGAAATTCGGCACAAAAAGAGTCACCGGAGCAGAATCCGTAACGGTTAGTTTCTACTATTCTCGTTATTTTTCTTCGATTTTCAATTCCGCATTCAATTTCTTGAAAAGAAAGATTTTTGTGGCCAATTGTTAATTTTCATACATATTTTTGCCTAAGATTCGATCTTTTCTCGTTTTGATCGGAATCTCACTCATCCACCACCACAAAACACCCCGTCGCCACCTTTCCGCCGTCTTTTCGGCAGCCCCTATCCCCAGCTGCCGCTTTGCCGGCCGCCGCCCAACCCAGCATTGCCGCTGTCTTCAGCCACTGCCCTACCCGCTGTTTTCGGCAGTCCCGGCGCCGCTCCCACGGCCTTTCAGCCTTTGTGACGCCGCCCGAGATCCCAGCCGCCGCCCCAGCCCTCGGTCTCGGCCGAGACCCAATCCCTATTCCGGCCGAGATTTTTTCTTTGCGCCGCAACCGTCGCCCCCTCGAAACCCTAGCCGTCGCCTCCGGTGTCGCTAAACCCTAACCCTAGCCGTCGGGCCTCGTCAAATCGGCCAACCCGACCTATCTCGGCCCATCAACCGAGATCCACAAAAAAAAGAAATAAAATTTCGGAACCGAACCAAAGAGGTTCAGCCGTCGGTCTGCCGCCCGCCGCTCCGCCACCGCCGTCTGTCCGCCGGCCCGCCGCCGCCATCGGTCCGCTGCTCATCCGCCACCGCCACCCCGCCGCCGCCGCCCTTGGTTAGTCTCGCAAGTGCTTATTTTTTTTTTTTTAAAAAAAGAAGACGTTACTTGCGAGCTAAGTTATTCAGTTTCCGCGGTTGTGCATCTTGTGCGAGTTTTGTTTTGGCAGACGTCCCTTTTGAGCGTGATTAATATATATTTGCTTCCCTGGGAGCTCCCTACATCGCTGCAGGGCAACCATAATTTGCACTCCTTCCTTTTTCCCCTTTCCCTTTTTCCCTTTATTTTTTCCCTTGTTTCCTTTTGCCTCCCCTTCCCTTTTTACTTGTTACCTTTTTCCCTTATTGCCTTTTTCGCTTTTATTTCCCTTTTTCTTTTTGTATTTTAATTTTCAAAAAGCCGCAAATTATCTTTTCTATTTTGAGATTATTGATTTGTTGGTTGAGAATATTGCAGGCGAGTTTAGTTTTGCTTTTCTTGCCTTGCACCACAAAAAAGGCCTTTTTCCCTTTGAGATCTGGTTCGTTCACCTTGTTTTCTTGCCTGAACGCATTAACCTATTGATTGCTTGAGACATTTTTCTTGTAGATTCATAGTGATCCTCGCAAACCGGCTAAGAGGAAGTTGCGAAGCTTACGAGATAGGATCTGAGCGAGACACTTGAAGAGGGTAGTCTAAGAATTTATCTTTAACTAACCTTGACGTGTTTGCTTGTTTTGAGTCATGTATGCAGGAAGGGAAGACGAGAACCAGATACCCGAAGTCCCACGGGGTACGGATTTCGAGACTATGATGGCCCGCGTCATGGAAAGATTAGATGCTATCGAGGCACAAAACGCAAGGGCACTCCCACGGATGGAGCCACTACCACCTCGTCAGCCCATATTTCGGGCCAATCCGGGACTCATGCAACCAAGACGAGTCTTACGGAGAGAGTTGGACTTCGACGATGAACATCCAGTACTAGAGACTGAAGTATATTCTAAGGCTAAGGTGAAGATACCCCCATTTGAAGGGAAGTGTGATGCTGATGTGTACCTTATCTGGGAGGCGAAGGTAGAACAGATCTGGAGCTGTCATAATGTTTCAGACACTAAGAAGGTACAATACGCTGCCCTTGAATTCACTGTTTATGCCTTAATGTGGTGGAATAACTTGTTGAAGGAGAGAAGAAGAATGGTAGATAAAGACATCACCACGTGGGAACAAATGAAGGCTATCATGAGAGCCCGGTTCGTACCACCTTACCATGGACGAGATATGCGCCAACGACTGGAGAACCTTAAGCAAGGTTCTATGAGTGCAGAAGAGGTGTATGCAGCCATGGAAATGGCTATAGTTCGAACCGATGTGCAGGAAGAGGAGGAAGCTACTATGGCTCGTTATCTTAGGATATTACACCCTTACTTGGCTCACGAAATAGAATTGTATGCTTATTCTTACCTGACAGATTTGTTGCACCTTGTTGTAAGAGTAGAGAAGAAGCTGAAATTACAAAGTCAGTACAGGAGATCTCCGAATACCACGTGGAGAGGAAATGCCGGCCGAGATAATGGCCGAGATTCCGGCCGAGATACACCCATCCGAGACGTCAAGACCCCGGTTCAGCCCACATCTGCTTCTACATCGGGCAACGCTACTACCTCGACACCACAGGGAAGTGGTTCTAGCTCCTCTACAAGAGCTAGAGACATCACTTGTTTCAAGTGTCAAGGACGAGGACACACGGCGCGGGAATGTCCCAACAAAAGGACATTCTTCATCAATGACAAAGGGTATTATGAGTCGGATTCGGATGTTGAGGAAGAGGAAGAAGAGAGACCGGTCTTGCTAGCTGAAAGGGATGAAGCATAAAAGAGTAAACTGGAAGAAGAATTTGAAACTGGATTATGCCTTCATTTCAATACAATTGCTGAATGCTTAGATGATGAGACCATTGTTGAGTTGGTCACACCTTTCCATATGATATCCCCTGTTGATGCGATTGATTCCATGACTAATCTTATTGAGCATCCAGCTGAGTATTATATAGGGAAGGATACGACTGAGTCTGAACAGGAGGCCGTTTCCCACGGCTCACAGGGCAAGGAATTGACATGTTATATATGTGCCCCTCACCCTGTTGTTAATGCTGATTTTATTGACTGCTTTGTGATTAGGAGAGCTCTGAGTATCATACCTTCTCTCGATGAAGATAATCAAAGAGAGAACTTGTTCCACACACGTTGTTTGGTTCAAGGAAAGGTATGTAACATGATCATTGACAAAATCAATCGGCAGGTCAATATCGCATTCAAGATTGGAGCATACGAGGATTCAGTTCTATGTGACATTGCACCCATGCATGCATGTCACATCTTACTCGGAAGACCATGGGAGTATGACCGAGATGTAACACATAAAGGAAAAACAAACCGCTATTATTTTACTTTTCAGGGCAAGGAATTCATACTGAAACCCATGACTCCCACTGAGGTTACTGAGTATTACGAGAAGAAGAAGAGTAAGGAGGAGGACGCGAGAAAGAAGACGTTGATCATCATCAATGACGGTCCTCCTAGAAACTCAGATGCTGACCCTTACACATGTGCTACTTGTATTTATGTATACAAGGAAATCTGGCTGTCCATACAAAACATCGGTCTATTGCAAAGTTTTGACGACGTCATCAACGACCTTCGCAAACCTTTGGCTATATATCACTGGGCTCATCTGGCTAATGAATACCCTCACTTGGACATTGTCATTAACTTTGAGGGATTCAAGCTGAAAATTTTCAATTTGAAGGTGACGGTGGAAGTTGATCTACCTACACGGGAGCCTACGCGGCATCTGTGTAATGCTACACTTAGGGAGTATTTCTATCATCTTCGAGATAAGACTTTGAGACTTATTGACGTTAAGTTCAAACCTAGCACTAATAAATGTTGTACTTTGTCCATTTATGTAGGTACGGACGACGAAGAACAGTCGGAGCAGGAGGAGAGCATGTCCCAGAAGGATTCGAGAACTCGTCATCAGGAGTTGGAAGAAATAGCTGGAAAGGAAGCACAGGATACGCACGCTGAGGATGTAAAGATGAAGGACGAAAAGTCAGACAAAGATCCAACTGAAACGTCCTATTTCAGCCCTCAAACCAGAGATTTTTACGGAGTTCCCTCAAGATTACACTCCATGGATTCGTGGTCGAATCCTTTTCAAGAGAGGGAGAATGATGCGGGAGCATCTCTCAGCTCGACTTCACTCCCTTATGGGCCTATGAGCAAGAAGAGACGAGTTACCCATGGAGACGATCTCGACCGAGATGTGGAGAGAGACCTCGACCGAGATGTGGAGAGAGACGGCCGAGATCATGAGAGAGACGACCGAGATCGTGGCCTAAACAGCCGAGATCATGGCCGAGACTTGGAGGAGAGAATGGGCCGTGATCCACTTGATCCGTATGAAGAAGAAGCACGTCGGGCTGCATTTGAAGGAAGAAGAATTCGGGCTAATTTAAGTGGCTAAATTAGGCCCAACTTGCTTATTATTTAAAGCCCATTCTTGGACATCTTTTAAATAAAAGACGAGCTTGTTTTTAATTATTTGTTTTGGGCTTTTTAAGACTTGTTAGTTTAGCCCGTTAGTTTATTTTTATTTCCCTTTTATTTTTGATCTTATCTCTTGGAGATTAGATCTTATCTCTTTAAGCTAGATTGTGCTCGATCTTGGATCAAACCCATAGTCCGTAAGAAACCCTAGATGACGCCCTACTAGCCTATATAAGGCCTAGGGTGGACGTTTTTCCTAGTTAGCTTTGATTGAAATTAAACACAAGTACTTTCGAGTATTTTTCTCTTCTATCTCATATTCTTCTCATGGAATCGAGACACCTTACTGTGTGAGCGGAATCCGTTTGCCCAACAACTTTGGCGTTGTTTTGAGTTGTGTAACTTGGATTGGCAAGTTGGTGCTCTCAATCATCTCCGGGTGACTTCTCGTGCTTTGGAGACAATCGCTTTTCCCTCTGTGTGAGATTATAGCGGAAGGGCTTCTTCAAGTCATTCCTAGTTGTGTGTTAGGGTCTTTGTTTCCCTATCGTGCTCTTGGTTGCCTTAAGGGTTCGACCAGATCTAACTATCTATCGATCTTTCACAATCATTGGATCATTCCTCCATCTTTTTATTTTAAGTTTTCATATTTTTATTCATTTTTTTCATTTCGAGTCTTGGTGTTGAAAGATCGGGCCAACTGACGGCTAACCCCGTATCAAACCTTCTCCACAGCCCCGCGTATGGGATGAACCGTGCAATCCATACCATCATGTAGGTCCTTGCAAAGTTAAAGTAAGGTGTGTCTCTCCGTACAAAAAATGTGCATACACCTCGTCTATGTGCTAGATTTTAGAATTGAATCCTTACATTCTAAATAAGTGAAAGAGGGGTTAAATGCACTAATGTTGAGTTGTGGTAATTTTTAGTTATCTAAGTTATTTTGGTTTTGCTAGGTTTCAATGACATGGAGTAACGTTTGTTCAGCCATTTCTTGTGAAACCTATAAACTACACATTAGCAAGAAACACGAGATTAATAATACAAAGTAGATTTTGTGTTCAAAGTACAAATATAATATATTAATAATTTGAAATGCCCATGTTCAGACACACGTAGGAACAAAGAACCTCAAATGAAAAAACAATCATCATGGAACATGCTCAATTCTGAACCAAACAACTAAGCAACAACCAAAACCAAATAGTTTTTCTTGAAATATTAAATGTAACACAAGTTTCATGATCAACCATCGGAAAATAATTCTCTTTTACCATCCTTCTTGAACTCCCACTCAAGCCAAGATAATCTCACACCGTTGTTAAGAACGCATAATGAACAAAGTGCATTGTGTTTTGGAGCCAAGCTTCGCAATTGCAAACCACATCTATTCAAACCTTGCACTAGTAAACCCTCTAGCACTATTGCCTCGATGATCTTCATGGACTCCTTATGGACATCGTTGTGCTTCTAAAGAGAGGATAAAATGATCATGATATAAAACTAAACCAACATTAATCCCACGTGGATTTCGTTGACCTCCTCCACAACTAGTTTAGTTGAACCGTGTACCCCCTTTCCACACGAGGGAAATGAAACCGAGCCTAGACTTAAACATCATCCAAACCACAATCGGGTTTAAAAGGGTGGAAAGGGTATCAATGCATATATGAACCTCCATGAAATCATGTTTATCATCCGTACACTCCAAGGACTAAAGTGTGCTCATGGTTGAATTTAGAAGGGGACATCGAAGGTACAACAAACAGGCTATCCACACATTGATCAAGAGCATGTCAAAATTAAGTTAATGTACTAAGGTTCATTACGACGCACACTTTTACATTCAAAATGTCAACACAAGTTGAAATTCATTTCATAATCCGAACCAACCATACACTAAGGCCGTTAGTTATTGATTTTAGGGGTTGTTATAGATTTTTTTGGGTAGGATTGAGGCTATTTTAAATTAGATTAAAAGAGATTAAATTTAAATATTTTGGAACCTTATACTCAAGGTTTTAGAAGGTTATTTTAAATCCTTTGTCTTTATGCATAGATGAACCGTCTAAAATAATCCCTAAACACCTTAAGATAGGTTTTATTAAAAAAAAAGTTAAAATCTAAAATTAACCTTTTCTAGACCATAAATCTTAGATAACCCCAATCCAAAAACAACCCCTCTCGTAAGCCCCGATCTACAACCAAGCATAACCTAAACGCTCTTGATGTCGATAAGAATACAAGAATCCTGAATTAAAAAACCCTAAACTAAGAACAACTACAAATCGAACAACTATAATGTGAATTGTACATTGAATTGGACACAAAAAGGAACCGGAACTACAAATCTAAACAAAAAAAAAATCCCGAATTGAAAACCCTATATTGAATGAACAACATGTTTTCATTCCTAAACTCATAACCTTAACCCTAAAATGAAAACTGAAATCCAAGAAAATGTAGGGGGGAATTGAAACGAAGTTGAAGAAGTGAGAAATTGACGAAGCTAAGCGGAGATGTGGAGCAAATCAAACCGATGAACAATGCTTTGAACTTTTGAAGTGATCCTTCTTCTTGCTTCTTTGAATGAAGTTGTGTGAAGAAAGAATGAATCCGAGTAAAAATGTTAGTGAACTCGCACATAGGGATTCATATACGTGTCTCGTGACATGAATAAGCCGAGAGGGTATTTTTATTTATTTCAAGAACCCTACAAATACAATTTTACTAATCATGTATATACTAGGAGTGGGTACGGAATGAGACGGGATTGAGAACATCCAATCCCGTCCGACCATTTTACATGGAACGGGATCAAGACATGCCTAATATTTTTTAAAGCGAATCTCACTAGGTCATATTCCCATTAGGGTCAGGACGGGGGACGGGTCCAATCCTACTTGATCTATAATTTGTTTATAGTGTTTCATAGTTTATCATTTATGATTTACCTACAAAAATATTCATGTTTATCGTACTTAAAACGAAAGACATTAAATATTTCAATAGTATGTTGCATAATCTCTTGAAACCATAATAAAATTTTGTTTAAACATCTGAAATAAAAATGCCAAAACAGAATTACACATTGGTTGCTCCGTTATCAGTAAAGGTCATCTTTTCTTTAATTTTGTAGTTGGATATGAACAACTTTTTTTTTTTGTTTAAAAGCGGTGCTTTAACTTTTTACAAGTGAAAAATAGAAAAAAATTGAGAAGTTGACATTCGTGTTGCAACTTCAAGATTAGGGATGTGAAGAAATGAAGAATCGAAGATTGTGACTTTGGGACAAGTTGACAAGTCGTGTTTATCTAGAGCGAGTGGGCAATGAACCTTGAGTATGACAATTGACAACGTGCCAATAACCAGGAGACACCTGACTTTGTCTATGCATAATTTAGTTTATTTAAATATATAAATAATGATTTGAGCTTAGGGAAACCATTTATTTATATTTAAATTAAAAATTTTAGCATATGGAACGGTTCTAGGGGCTGAAGAAGTTAAGGTCCGTATCCCATATTAGATTTTTTTGACGGAACGGGTTCAAGAGGGTCTAGCTGGTTGAAGAAGTTAAGCCTCGTATTCGGTCCCATATATTTTTTGGCAGTTAGGGTTCAAAACAGGATTGTTATTTTGGCATGAAATCCCGCCAGAACGAGACTAGGATTTGCGGGATTTGTGTCCACCCCTAGTATATACATATTTTTAGCGAAGTTACGATCTGGAAAATCCCTTTTTAAAACCACAATAAGGGGTTATTTGGTTGTAACCACGAAAAACGAAAATGAACAAATCTAGGCCATGTTCGGTAGATCGAGAATTATTGGAACTCAAGCTGAAAAATGTGAATGGAGTTGGAGCGAATGAAATGAATTTATTTAGTTTGGTGTTTGTTTAAAATGAGAATGAAGGGATGAAATATGAGTTATATTACCAAAATGGGTTTTTTTTACCTTTTTTTTTTGAAAGTAGCATGTGACTTGCATTGTTCATTACTTTGGTTAGTTCACTCTATTTTTTTTTTCTAAAGCGAATTCATCCCCACCAACTCTCTATCTTGTTAAGTGTCACAAAATCTCATTGTTAAAATAACCCAAAAAAAGACCTTGCTAGAAACAAATTGAGACCTCCTCGTCTTCCTCACCCCTTGTGTGTTGGCAAATAGGCCTTGTGATGTAGGAGCATTCCGAAGCTCAACATCACTTGCAAGTAGGAATAGGAAGAGGAAGCAAGTGATCATATGAAAAGATAGGAGGAAAATTTTACATTGAATGAAGAGATGGATCAAGCTACATAGATCTTATATTGCAAGTCAAGGAACGCATGCATGTAAGCTAGCAAATGGAGGCAAGGTCACATGTAAATGATGCCATGCAGGTGTAGAGTTGTTCATGTACAAGAGAGGACGTAGCCATGCACCCCCATGCATTGTTGGTCGATGTCTAGAATGCAAGAGGAGAGGACATATCATGCGTGAGAAGCTGCACGATTTTGGACGGAATTGAGCCAATTTAAGTGCCTAATTTTAGACTTAATTAGATCTATTTTCAACCCATTAAATGACATCGTTTAATTATGGGTTTGTTTTTATTTGCTTTTGTTTTTAGGTTTTTTTAGTTAGATTTTCCAGCCCATATTTTAATTAAAACCCTAGATAGTAGGGTTTCAATCCCATGCCTATAGAAGGCATCTAGGATCCACTACTCACCAATTTTATCACAATATCAGATACTTTTCAGCGTGTCTTTGTATAGAGTTCGTGTGTCTTCCCCGGGATTTCCGATTCCTAAAAGTCTTTTCCCAGAGAAAGAACGAGTGGATTCTCGTTCGAGAGCGAGTGGATTCTCGTTCGACCTAACAACTTGGATTGTTTTGTGTTGTGTCACATTGAATTGTCAAGTTGGTGCTCTCAATCAATCCCAAGCGACATTCTCGTGCTTTAGGGACAATCGTTTTCCCTTTTGCATGGGATTGTATTGGAAGAGTTCTACAATCATTCATGGTTATGTGTTAGGGCCTTAGTTTTCCTAGTGTGTTCAAGGTTGTTTCTAGATTTCGACCTTGATCTATTCAGCTACGATCGATCATCGGATCATACACTCGTCCTCAGCCGTCTTCATACCCATCATCCCCTATATCATGATCAACCCTCGTTTGTTCGATCCCTATAATAAGGATTGAGGATTGTCTTGATGTCAAAAAATCGGGAGACAACCACACAAATAATCCCCGTATCAGCTTGTTGTTGAAAGAATAATCAAAACAAACCTTCTCCTCTGTTCTCTCCCCCCAAGCCCCCTTGAAGAAGCTCCTGACCCCCAAAAAATGTTTATAGTTCAAATTCTTAATGCTCTTTTGTTTTTTGCAAAATCTCATTTCCACACTCATCTGGTTCGAAACTTGAAGAGAAATAGACCATGAGAGAGAACGGATGGCAGTTTCTTTACCTCTTCAGGTAGCTAAATCTTGTTGTTCTTGCTTCAATTTTATTTTATTTTTGATATTTTTGATTACCTAGATTCAATATTCTACGTCTTCTTTTTGCTTCCTTTGTTGTTCTTCGTTGAAACAAAGATGGAAGAGAAGAAATTTACCTTTTTGATCACCTTCTTCGTTGCTCAACACCGTAGGGTTTTTTCGGTTAATTTCCTGGAATTGATAAGAGGATAATGATTGAGGGTAGAAATGAGAAGTTGGGATGGTGGAAATGTTTCAGTTCTCAATCCAGTCATCAAATAAGACTACCGAATAGGCTAGTCTATTTACATGCCATTGTTAATTTACAAAATCAATCCTTAGTATATTTTCATTTTCAACGTAAAATGTATTTCAGTTCTCAATCCAGTCATCAAATAAAACTACCGAATAGACTAGTCTATTTACATGCCATTGTTAATTTACAAAATCAATCCTTAGTATATTTTCATTTTCAACGTAAAATGTATTTCAGTTCTCAATCCAGTCATCAAATAAAACTACCGAATAGACTAGTCTATTTACATGCCATTGTTAATTTACAAAATCAATCCTTAGTATATTTTCATTTTCAACGTAAAATGTATTTCAGTTCTCAATCCAGTCATCAAATAAAACTACCGAATAGACTAGTCTATTTACATGCCATTGTTAATTTACAAAATCAATCCTTAGTATATTTTCATTCTCAATGTAAAATGTATTTTCTTTTGCATCTTAGTTTCCTTTATGTATTAAAAATTAAAAATTAATCATTTTATACTTCAATTATTGGACACCAAAAACATTCCAAAGCTTTAATTGTATAAGTGTTTGTATATGAATTATTTTTTTTATTCTGTTTCCAAGCAGTAAAACATGTAGATTTATTCACTAAACAACCTTACCTAGGGGTTAAGTTTTGTCTCTCTTCTTCTCGTTTCTCGAGAAAATCAAGAATCAAACGCAAGTTTATCCTTGTGACGTAAGAAGGAGAAGAGGACTGACACATGAGACAGATGTCAAGTATAGACGTCAACACATAGCAGCTGCTTCTCATGCAGAGACCAGTCATCAGCTCCCAATTTTCTTCAATGGCTTATCTTCTCCATTCATCCTATACGTCTCTAGATCTGCAGTATCTCCAACACAATAATCCAACAAAAATGGAGAAACTAGGAGGAAATGCAAGCCAAGCACTAGATCTCCTTCTAAAACCAGCAAACTGGATAGCCAACACACTCCAATCCCAAGCTGACTTCCTCACAAACACTCACCGGAGTTCATCCGGCGCCGATGCATCCCCCGCCGGAGTAATACTGAAGAGAATCGGGTACGGACTAATCGGAGCGGCGTACGCATGCATGGTGCTGACAGGACTTCTGGTGGTCGCGGTGGCGGTTGGGGTTGGCACGGTGAGGGTGTGGGTTGACGAGCCGGTGGTGGTTAGTGAGAATTTACACTTCGATTACACTCAGTTTCATCCCGAGGCTTTATTCTCCTTTGCAGAGCAGAAGACGAGGTTTCGTGAAGTTCCTGTTGGCCATACTAATTATGTTTCTGTGGTCATCTTGCTGCCCGAATCTCACTACAATCGACACATTGGTGTTTTCCAGGTCGGTCTCCTTGATTTTAATTTGATTTTAATTTTGGTTTCCGATCGATGTCGAATTTTATTCATACCCGAGATTCTAATTTGATCTAATTTGATCTGGGTTATGCATACTGCAATTCGCCCAAAGGCAAAACATAGTTTGATATGCTCTGTTTGATAGAAAAACAGAGTTTTCTGATTATATTACATTATCTGACTGATGTCCTCTAATAGTGCTTGTTTTCCATCTTTTGATTTGGGATCACTAATCCATTGATATGCTCAGTTGACAGCCGAGGTATTATCACCAGATGGAACTCTGGTGACAAGATCCAGCCATCCGTGCATGTTACGATTCCGAAGTCTACCCATTCGCCTAGCTCGAACTTTCCTAATGGGCGTTCCTCTCCTGTTAGGCACAACCCTAGAGGCCCAAAAGTTAACAGTCGACATTCTGAGATACCGCGAGGCAGGGAAGAATAATCCGAGGACCGGGTCGATCCGAATCACTCTAAACCCGAGAGCAGGATCCATGGATCTTCCCGAGCTGTACGAGTCCCAGATTTTGATCCGATCCCAGCTTCCGTGGAGTAAGGAACTCGTAAGAAGCTGGAAATGGACGTTTTACGTGTGGACCTCGTTGTACAGTTACATTATTTTGCTATCGCTTGTGCTATGCTGTTTTCGGTCTCTCGTTTTCCTGGGAGGGGGAGGTAGGGTGGCGGCGGTGGGACATATGAGGGTGGTTGAAGAAACGAATGCAGAGACGCTGAGGAAATGGCAGCACTACAGAAGGAAGAGGAAAGCCGAGGTTTTGGGTCAGGTGCGACCAGAGGAGAGTTCGTCTGCAACAAGTTTTACACTGACGAGAGAGGAGGAAGAAGATGTGGCCGATTCATCCTCGGTCTGTGAGTAGATCTTAGTTCAAGGAGGGTGTGTAACAATTGTCAAATGAAAGGTGTTTTTACAAGAATTCCAGGCAATCTTGATTAACTTTGCGTTTTGCTGATGATTTATTGAAAATAACAATAAGATTTCGGTCAGCTTGAACAGCGAATCAGTACAAGAGAACCAATGAAATAAGATACAAACACCAGTTGATTAAACACAGTCAGGGTTGATTGATTCATGGAGTAAACAACAAAAAAAGGAAACTACGCATGAAACCAAACAACGAAACAAGATAACCATTGTATCACTATCATGATGATATGTGTAATACAGTTCAATCTATGAATTTAGAGATAATGGTGTGGCTTTTCAGCTTCCCAAAGGTGATGACTAAGTATATATGACGATGAAGGGTCAACCTCCTTTGCCTAAGCACCACTACTGTATTCGAATGAAAGGGCAAACAATACTTCACAATTGAATGTCCTTTCAGAATTAAAGCTGCAAACTTTTCCTTCAACATAAGAAAATTGCAGTAGAACTTATAAACAGATCAAAGTGTAAACATAAACCCTAAAGATTTTCTTTTATCATCCTTATTAACTCAACCAACAATCCATCGTCAAAACTAATAAGATGAGAAGTCTGCTGACATTTATTTCTGTTTTTAAGTCATGCTAATTATACATTCCACCGACTTCCCGCCAACAGAAAGAAGAAGAACAAGGAGAAGAAATCAATATTTTGTTTGAAAACCAAAACAGATATCATGATTAATAAAATCTCTCATACATCACACATAAGAAAACCTAGATCGGCCAAGGCAAAACAACCCTAAAACAGCCAACATCGTTTTAATTCATAGATATCGCCAAAGATGGAAACATACACAATCATTTCTTGAGGCTACCACGTACACCAGGGCGAGCCGCCTTAGAGGTCTCCGCGACCACGGGAGTAGTAGCATGGAGATTGTTCAGCTTCGATTCATCGAAGGGGATTTTAGGGTGCTTCGAATCATGGTGGATCTGCATAGTTTTGAGATCTGGGGCAGTTACTTTGCAGAGCGGACACTCCAATTTGGCGTGTCCACCTTTCTCCTTGCCTGTACGATCGGCCAAACCTGCCTTTCCTCCGCCTCTGCTGGTCAGGGCAGCGTCGGCCTTCGCCGCAAGTTCCTTGGCCGTGTGCTTCTTCGGCTTCGCCTTCCCCGTCATCGTTGATTTCGGCCGAGTTTCTTGTTCTTTCTTGGGGATTTCGGAAACCCTAGAGATGGTGGCTATAGGTTGATGAAAGCGCGAGGGGCTGAAAAGGGGATATTTTGCAGGGGGAGAATTTCACAATTCTGCTGGTTATCTCTATCGAGTTGCTCATATAACCAAATCCTTAAATTAGGTCTTTGGACATATGGGTTCGGATCCAAATAATGGACCGAACCGGGTAGATTCGATTCCTTTTATTTTATTTATTTTTGTTTCGGTCCCGGCCCGGCCCGGCCTTATCTACAATTGCTAAAGGTGTTTTTTAGTTGTACACCTGTACTTTTTTTAGGTCTATTTTTCAAAATTTAACTCTAGCAAAGAAAAGATGAGGCCTTTCAAAAAAAAAAAAGAGTTATTTTTGTGTTTTATTTAGTGCCAAGTTGAAGCTCAGTTTTTTGATTTGATTGTGTTTGTTGTTAGGTTATCTTCTAAAATCAAATGACTCCTATCATTTTTATTATTTTGCTTTCACAAATTGTATCTTTAAAATGGTCGAATTTAGCAAATATGTACTTTTTATATAAGTACTATGTATTTTGTATTTGTAAATGAATTCTTCTTTTAAATAATTATAGGAAGAATGAAAAAAAAAATATAATGCACAACTTTTAATACCAAACTTTTCTCGTGTACCAACTTCGTTTAATCAATATTAGTTACTCAATTTTAATATTCAATGTTACATATTCAACTTCACTTCGGTTACCCGATTCAATACTCAACGTTACATATTCAACTTCACTTCGGTTACCCAACTTTGGTTACCCAATTTTAGTTATCAGATTTCAATACCCAACGTTACATATCTAACTTCACTTCGGTTACCCAATATTAGTTACCCGATGTTAATACTCAATGTTACATATGCAACTTCACTTCGGTTACCCAATATTAGTTACCCGATTTTAATACCCAACGTTGCATATCCAACTTCATTTCGGTTACCCAACTTCGGTTACCCAATTTTAGTTATCCAATTTTAATACCCAACGTTACATATCCAACTTTACTTCGGTTACCCAAAATAGTTATCTGATTTCAATACCCAACGTTACATATTCAACTTCACTTTGGTTACCCAACTTCACTTTGGTTAACTAATGTTAGTTATGCGATTTTAATACCCAACATTACATATGCAACTTCATTTCGGTTACCCAATATTAGTTACCCGATTTTAATACCTAACATTACATATCCAACATCACTTCGCTTACCCAAATTCGATTACCCATTTTAGTTATCTGATTTCAATACCCAACGTTACATATCCAACTTCACTTCGGTTACCCAATATTAGTTACCCGATTTCAATATTCAACGTTACATATCCAACTTCATTTCGATTACTCAACTTTGGTTATCCAATTAGTTACCCGATTTCAATACCCAACGTTAAATATCCAATATTGGTGGCTGGTCACGTTCTTCAAGCAAGGAAATTGTTGTCCCAAATGTTGATAGTTTGTGATTCTATATATATTATACATTTGAAATTGCCTGTGAAATTATCTAGAAAAATCTCAAATGGTCTTTTATTAGGAAAGTGGTGGATGGAAAACAATCATCTAAGTCTTCGTGTCTATAGTATTAGCGGATTAATTATAAATGCTTTTATAAGTGTTTTTTCGTATAAAAAATTTGGATCTTTTGAGTATTATGTTTTCACCTTGTGGTCAAAAATATATCATACTTTGAGCTCATTTTCTTGATAACTTTTCAGAACCATTCCACTAGCTTCAACTTTCATATTTGTCCATATACTTCTTGCATGACACCCTGTTAATATTTCTTTTGCTACTGTTTGTCCTTCTTATAGTGAACGCATCTCTGCATATTTATTTGTTTAAGTGCAACAAGCATTCTTGTAATTGCTAATGCTTTTGGTAGTATGTGACCTATTTTAAAAACTGAGACAGTTTGGTCCTAGGTTTGTTCCTTGTCAAGAGAAGATGTTGTATTAGGGTAATGAAATGTTTGTTTTTGGAAAAAAGTTCTACAAAAGCACTTGTGCATTTCGGTTACCCAACTTCGGTTACCCAATTTTAGTTATCCAATTTTAATACCCAACGTTACATATCCAACTTTACTTCGGTTACCCAAAATTAGTTATCTGATTTCAATACCCAACGTTACATATTCAACTTCACTTTGGTTACCCAACTTCACTTTGGTTAACTAATGTTATTTATGCGATTTTAATACCCAACATTACATATGCAACTTCATTTCGGTTACCCAATATTAGTTACCCGATTTTAATACCTAACGTTACATATCCAACATCACTTCGCTTACCCAAATTCGATTACCCATTTTAGTTATCTGATTTCAATACCCAACGTTACATATCCAACTTCACTTCGGTTACCCAATATTAGTTACCCGATTTCAATATTCAACGTTACATATCCAACTTCATTTCGATTACTCAACTTTGGTTATCCAATTAGTTACCTGATTTCAATACCCAACGTTAAATATCCAATATTGGTGGCTGGTCACGTTCTTCAAGCAAGGAAATTGTTGTCCCAAATGTTGATAGTTTGTGATTCTATATATATTATACATTTGAAATTGCCTGTGAAATTATCTAGAAAAATCTCAAATGGTCTTGTATTAGGAAAGTGGTGGATGGAAAACAATCATCTAAGTCTTCGTGTCTATAGTATTAGCGGATTAATTATAAATGCTTTTATAAGTGTTTTTTCGTATAAAAAATTTGGATCTTTTGAGTATTATGTTTTCACCTTGTGGTCAAAAATATATCATACTTTGAGCTCATTTTCTTGATAACTTTTCAGAACCATTCCACTAGCTTCAACTTTCATATTTGTCCATATACTTCTTGCATGACACCCTGTTAATATTTCTTTTGCTACTGTTTGTCCTTCTTATAGTGAACGCATCTCTGCATATTTATTTGTTTAAGTGCAACAAGCATTCTTGTAATTGCTAATGCTTTTGGTAGTATGTGACCTATTTTAAAAACTGAGACAGTTTGGTCCTAGGTTTGTTCCTTGTCAAGAGAAGATGTTGTATTAGGGTAATGAAATGTTTGTTTTTGGAAAAAAGTTCTACAAAAGCACTTGTGCATTTCGGTTACCCAACTTCGGTTACCCAATTTTAGTTATCCAATTTTAATACCCAACGTTACATATCCAACTTTACTTCGGTTACCCAAAATTAGTTATCTGATTTCAATACCCAACGTTACATATTCAACTTCACTTTGGTTACCCAACTTCACTTTGGTTAACTAATGTTATTTATGCGATTTTAATACCCAACATTACATATGCAACTTCATTTCGGTTACCCAATATTAGTTACCCGATTTTAATACCTAACGTTACATATCCAACATCACTTCGCTTACCCAAATTCGATTACCCATTTTAGTTATCTGATTTCAATACCCAACGTTACATATCCAACTTCACTTCGGTTACCCAATATTAGTTACCCGATTTCAATATTCAACGTTACATATCCAACTTCATTTCGATTACTCAACTTTGGTTATCCAATTAGTTACCTGATTTCAATACCCAACGTTAAATATCCAATATTGGTGGCTGGTCACGTTCTTCAAGCAAGGAAATTGTTGTCCCAAATGTTGATAGTTTGTGATTCTATATATATTATACATTTGAAATTGCCTGTGAAATTATCTAGAAAAATCTCAAATGGTCTTGTATTAGGAAAGTGGTGGATGGAAAACAATCATCTAAGTCTTCGTGTCTATAGTATTAGCGGATTAATTATAAATGCTTTTATAAGTGTTTTTTCGTATAAAAAATTTGGATCTTTTGAGTATTATGTTTTCACCTTGTGGTCAAAAATATATCATACTTTGAGCTCATTTTCTTGATAACTTTTCAGAACCATTCCACTAGCTTCAACTTTCATATTTGTCCATATACTTCTTGCATGACACCCTGTTAATATTTCTTTTGCTACTGTTTGTCCTTCTTATAGTGAACGCATCTCTGCATATTTATTTGTTTAAGTGCAACAAGCATTCTTGTAATTGCTAATGCTTTTGGTAGTATGTGACCTATTTTAAAAACTGAGACAGTTTGGTCCTAGGTTTGTTCCTTGTCAAGAGAAGATGTTGTATTAGGGTAATGAAATGTTTGTTTTTGGAAAAAAGTTCTACAAAAGCACTTGTGCATTAAGACCTCCTTTACAAAGTCTTAGCAACATAATACACCGATGCTTGACAAGTAATCCAATGCTAAAAGAAATGCAACTTTTTGTTTGAAAACTCTTGTCATATCTAGGAAATAGAATGTGTCCTGCGAGCGAAGTAAATAAATAAGTGACAAGAGATTTGAGCAAGATAAGTAAGAGCAATTGACTGGAATCCTTTTCACTACTTAAGCATAACATATACATATTTGGTGAAATGGCATGATACTCTTCTAATTTTGAGAAAAAAGACACAAGATTGATATTGACTTGTAACATGTTTTTTGGTCGGGACCTTCCATACTTTTGGAATCCACTCTTTCGTAGACCATTGTACATACAAAGTTGTAACCTTTTTTAGGGACTTGATATAAATGTCAATTTAAAGACCGTAATATGTGTTCTTCAGGTGCGAGCTGTTGGAATAATTAAATTTCATGAACCATAAACAAAGGATCGATCATGATATAGTTATTAAGGAATCGAAATTTACATACCTGGTTCCATAGCGCAACAATTAGATAAATCTTTAGTGCAAAATCTACATACCGAATGAGCGTTGCAGGTATATCGTCTTCCTCAGTCAAATCTCCTTAGAGTTTCTTTAGGTTTTCTCTCTGATGGGTAGGCTAGTTTATTTGACGTATTGGAGACCACAAGCTAATATCCTTTATATATTGACCTAATAGAATCTCATTAAGCCTATTGGACAAATCTGGTATTCACTCATGAAGCTCATACCGCTTAATTTAAAGTCTACGGGTTTTACTTAATCGAATCACTTTAGATAGTCCAGTAGCAGTTAGCCGTATAATATAATTGTGTACCATAATATGTTAGCGCATATAATAAGATTTATAAATAAATCTTACAATCTCCCACTTGGGCTACATATGAAACAAACAATTATATTAACCAAATTCTCTATGTGCACGTATTGACTAATTTAATAGACTTCTTCTTTATTTCAATCTAGTCCGTCTCATATATCAATATGAGATCACGGCGGCATTCGTCACAATCATCGTAACTAAACCTTCCGTGTTCATCGTGTCAATATATTCAATGACATTATTTAAGTATAGATGAGTGACATGAAAATTACATGCAATGTGATCTCATAACATGTCTATTTTCAACTGATCTTACTTTATCCGGAGATCAATCCAAAACCAAACTTAAGTTCAGAAATATAATTTATGAATCAACTCATAAAACTTTATTTTGCATAAACTGGAAGGTATAGAACATCATTTCAAACTCCCACTAAGTTAAGGGGTTACAAAACCTGTCAAGCCTCATATGAGCAATATGCTCATGAAATACTTTAGGAGGCAATCCCTAGATTAACGGGTCCAATAATTTGAGTTTGTCCTTATGTGTTCTATAGAACTTGACATTTCTTGAAGTTTTGCTTTCACTGACATAAACATAATGCCAACATGTTTCTCCATCAAGGAGCTTTAGTAGGTGTTGCATTCAACTTGCATATATCGCTACACCACTAAGAGGTATTTATAGCGTTTGAAAAACGCTATAATATAGAGTCATAGCGTTTTTATAAACGCTATGACAGAGCCCGCTATGATAGAGTTACAGGTTTTTCATATCGTTTGTGCAAACGCTATGAAAAAATGGATCAATTATAGCGTTTCAGCAAACGCTATGGAAAACTGGGCAATAACAGTGTTTCTCCAAACGCTATGAAAATAAGGTCATTAATAGTGTTTTTTGAAACGCTATGAAAAAGTTGACCAATTATAGCGTTTGGTTAAACGCTATGGAAAAGTGGACAATAATAACATTTCATAAAATGCTATGGAAATAGGACCATTTATAGCGATTATGCGAACGCTGTGGAAATAAGGTCAACCATAGTGTTTTAGCAAACACTATGAAAAACGCAATGAAAACGCTATGAGAGTTATAGAACTCAATAATAGCATTTTCCACAAACGCTATAGAATCAAATTATGGCGTTTTTCATAAACGTTGTGAGAATCCAATAATGACATTTCTAATCAAATAACAATATTTCCTTGAACGCATTGTTTCCAATAAATGAACATCGCACATAAATCACATTGTTTCATATACAAGATTCAAAATGATACAAAACCATTAGTAGTTTAAAACAACTATTCTACAAGAGAACAAAGTTTACAATATTAATCTAAACTGGATAAACAATCAAATCTTAAGAATGTCAACCAAAAATCTTTAATGCACTCTAACACAGATATTGCCCTACAAAGTGTTGCATCAGAAATCTTAGGAATGTTAACCCAAACTCGTATAACGTTAGGACCTCAAGGAATAAAATTAACGAGTTGATTCGGATCACTTAAAGACCACCTACCTTCACCAATAACGATCTTGACCTGCTCAAATATCTTCTTATAGTTCACCTCACAATCTGTGTTGTTGATTTTGAACGTTAGATGGCTAAATTGTGCTTAACATTGCAATGTTTTAGACTAATCTACCTGGAGTCAAATATATATATATATTGTGCACTGCCGGACCATTTTTGAAATCTTCTTCTGCATGATTCTTCATTTTACAGATGTGGACATGAGTTCTGCTACTTGTGTGGAAGTGAATGGGTGAACAAGAAAGTTACTTGTAGTTGCCCATTATGGTCCGAAGAAAAAATCATCCGTGGTGGCAGACCTGACGATTTTAGGCAATGGAGACACTCGGACATTAATTCATTCTACTTCATCTGGCTCACTTAGAACAACTTCTTTTGTTTTGACGGTAAATCACTCGCCGGTGGTACCTAGTGGTTATAACATAGTGTGTTAACTTCTGCAAATGAGCAAGGAAGTTGAGTGAGCAAGGAACAAGACCGTACATAAAGTTCCGCAGTATGCCAACGCCCCTGTTGTGCCTGGCCTCCCTCTCCAATTATGTCGCACCATGCACCTGAAGATGAATTGCCTCCTAATACTTAATTAACCTAATGGAACAGACCGTCTACATAATAATTTGCTTATTTTTGTTGAAGTACAAATGATGAGAAAGAACACTAGGCCGATAAAAAGCAAACTTGTTTTATCAAAAAAAATTAGAGAAATGAAGATGGATCAAATATACACGGTCAACATATTGCTAAGTGTGTATTAGGCCTACACAGATGAAGTTTTAAGCACCAGATGATAAAATAATTTATGCATATGAAACGGGATGATATTTGGAAACTAGAAAGCTATGAGTCTATGACTTAGTTTAAGCAAGCTCTGCTTGTGCTAGAACTTTTAACTTCTCCACTACAGTTCACTTACTAAAAAACTTAATTCCTTTTTTGTTTAATATATGTTGAATTAGAAGCCTACAATTTCTTTCGGTGTATAACTTATGCACAATTGCATTATATATTATATAAAAAAAACTGAAGTATAGGGTGAAACAATAGACAAAAACATCATTAAGCACAAGGAGCACTAAATTGTGAGCCACTAATTAAAAATTAGCAGTTGATGCAAATTCAGAAGGTTTTAGTTTCTCTGACTGAAAGCATACTGCTCATCGGCGGAAATCATCTACATCAAAGTTCACATTGCTCAAATGTCAAGACTATGTGTGTCATCTTCCATTTTGGTTTCATCGAAACAAAAAGACGGAATTTAACAATGACTGAGCTTTGCATGCCCTCAATGAGTTTACTTTCAAAATAGTCAGTAATTAACACGCTGTCACCTGAATAAATTCCATCAAAAGAGCGACTTATCAATGATAGATCATGTATAACAAGGACCACCCTTGTTAATGTTATTGAATACAGAATGAGCTAAAAATAGCAGTTAGGCTAGTTTCCACTAACTTTCACTCAACAACAAAAAAATATACTTATTAAATTGGCAATATTTCACATCAAGCCCATCAGAAGTACAAAATATTACAAAACCTAATATGAAAATAGATCGAAATAGCTAATACGAAGTAAGTCATACCGTGGTGGTTTCAACTCTTCACTTGAATCAAATTATCTACAAGTTGTGTTGCTTTTGTCAGATTAGTTCTAGCTCTTCACTTCAGTCAATACAAGGAAAACTCCAAAATGTTGTCAGTATATATAGAAGTAGAGGCGGAGATAGAAGTGAGAAAAAAATAAATCGAAATTGTAACACCCTGAATCCGTAGGACTCGAGGTGCCACTGGGCTAGGATCTCACAGTGGATCCTGACCCTAGCCTGACAACAAGTTCACTGATCTTACAACAAGACACAGAAATATTAAAACCAAAACATAAAAACTGGAATATATAACTCAAAAGGTTATACAAAATACTGTTGAGTACAATCAAAACATAACATGACATATACATGATTAAAAGATCCCATATCCCACGAGGACGACCTCGTGTACGGAGCCCTCAACAGATCACCCTCTCTGAATCACCCTGCAGTTCTGCTAACCTGCAAAGATCTACAACACGGTATAAAACCGTTAGCTAACCATACACATATGTAGAATGAGCATAAGCACAATCACATATCAGAAATACTAAACACTTCATCATGATATCACACATTTACCCGGTTCATTATCTTTATATAAATGGTCCAACACTCATATCGTATATATATAGATATCAATATGAACATATGTGACACGAGGAATATAATCCTCGCCTATGGGTGCTCATGGCAGCTGGAGTGGCTCTTGGTCACACCCACCCGTGTACCCTAAGAGAATGGGAGGTGGCCAACCGTTTATTAAGTCTGACCCAACCACAGAGAACCGCCCAGACTTCCGAAGGGATGAAAGGGACAACTGTCAAGGCCCTACAATGGGCAATCACTATACCATAGGTCGGTAATCATCATAACGCATGCTATATATCAAGCATAAACATACACCACTCATGCAACATCCAATATAGGGATGGCAACTAAGTAAGTCCTATGGACTTACCTCAATCTCGTAGTAATCTCAAACCCGATCGGCTCCAACTCTGGAGATCAACACTGCCTAATAACAAGGCATAACCATATATCAACTTATATCCATAACAGGGGTCACACCTAGACCCAAGGGATCCATAAGGATCATATCCTAACTCATAAACCTCAAAGCCATAACCGGCATACAGATATATCACATTCTCATCATTCTATCCTCATACACATACCTAGCATGGTACTAACCCACTCATACTAGGAAAGGAAAGGATCTACCTAACTCTAGGTAGATCCGGGACAAGACGCACTTGCGTGACAAAGGGACGCAGGGGCGGAACAGGGCTCACCGTAGGCGCGGTAACACTCGGCCGCGGGCGCGGTGACCGTGGCTGCTGGCAAGCGCAGGCGCGGAAGAACGCGGCACTGGCGCTGAGACCGTTGCCGCGGGGGCGGCAACTTCCGGGCGCGGGTGCGGAGACAATGGTCCCGCAGGGGCGGCTACGCTGGACTGCGGGGGCGGCGACAATGCAGAAGGCGATCCCACGGTTCTTCTTTCACTCTTCACGTGATCAATTCACGTCTCTTCCATTCCAGACCATGTACAACCATATACAAACACAAACTAACATCAACATACATCTATACATGCATCTAATCCTAAGCTAAGGAGGAAGACAAGAAAGAAAGAAGGGAAGGAAGGATGAAGAAGCAAGGAACTTACCACTACTGCTCGTCTAGGCAAGGAAGGAGAGATCACACACACTAGCTCAGCTGACTTCCAAGCTCAACAACAACAACCTCAACAAAGCCACACAAAGCCTCTTCCAAACCAAGAGGAACCAAACACAAGATCAAAGAGGAGAAGGAAAAGCAAGAAGGACGTAGGAAGCTGAAGAAATCGAATAGGAACCCTTGATCACGAGCCAAGGAAAGAATAAGAAAGGAAAAGAGTAAAGCACAAGTCAAGGGTCAACAAAGCCGACTGCAGCCGCCGAAAACCGCAGGGGCGGAAACCCGCAGGGGCGGCACACAAGCCCGCGGGGCGGCTAGGCCAAATCTCGGCCAAAGCCAATCTCGGCTAAAGTCAATCTTGGTTCGAAAGACTAAGGCTCTTACAGAAATGATTTGTTGTCAATTTAAACAAGTAAAATGCCAAACCTAATATGAAAATAGATTTAAATGCTTTGTTTCAGGAAATAGAAGTGAGAAAACATCAAGAAAGAGTACAAGGAAAGGAGGAGAGGGAGAGTGTAAAGAAGCAAAATCAATAAAGATTGTATTTGTAAGAAAAAGAAGTGAGTAGCAAATTAAGTAAAGCTTGCATTAGTAAATCAAATTAAGGAAAACACATTGAGGGAAGGTAAAAAAAACAAATGTTTGACAAATGGAACATCAATCACAAGTCTTTAGATGGTCAGCAATCAACGGTGGATGAATGATCTCATAAGTGAGGGATGGAACTTCAGTTCAATTAATCTAGTCTATGAATCTAACTATTCAAACTTCAATCACAAGGCTTTAGATAATCAGCAAAGGCATTGAAATTTCACCGTCATCAATAATAAGAACTCATAGTGCCATATAAAATTAGTTTTGCCTTCATACTAAAGACAAATTCTACACAATTGTGTGGATTTACATTCACAATGAATGTAAAACCAGTTGAGGAAATTTCTAAATACTACATTAGTACTTTGGTAGTCAATTATGTACCATTTTGTTTAGCCAGTCACAAGTCTTCAGATGGGCATCAATCGGTGGTACAATATAAAATTAGGTTTTCCTTCATACTAAAATAAAATTCTTCACAATGTTCTTCAAAGAATGAAACACCAGTTGGGAGTGCATTTAGCTACTTGTCAACCGGTAAATTTAGAGTTTTCTAAAAAAACTTGATTTTTAACCAAACAGTTGGAAGTGCATTCAGTTCCAAAATACATCAGAAAAACTTGTTATATGATAGGCATATACAACAGAGAAAAGATTGTTGGTCATCACCACACTATCGGACAATTACTGAATAACACTATAACAGGGAAGATCAAACATCAATATTGCTAGAAATCTAAAGCTGAATCAATCAAGCACATAAAATATATACCAAACACATCAGAAAAAAGATGAACTTAAGAATTCTAAAACCAACAGAGAAGATAACATAGATTTTCCACAATCGCCGGTACCACAAAGAAGGACAATAACAAATTTCTTCTTTTCCTCGGCTCTGGTACATAAAGATAAAAAAAAAACAAATTAGCCAACCAAAAGTATGCAAAGACCATAGTTAATACCAAGACACCCAAAATTTTCATAACTGAGGCCTCTATACCCTAGAATGTCTAACTAAAAGTATGAAAATACTATATCTAACTAAAAGTATGGTACATAAAGATAACAAAAACATTAGCAAACTCAAATAAAAATAGTCTCCTTCCTGAAACTTTTCTTGTAGTCTCTCCTCCACTAGTCATCTCATAGTTCAATAGTAGAAGGTTTAAGAAAACTGAAATAAAAATTTAAAGCAAACCAAAAATCTGAAACAAAACACAAAAATAGAGAATTTAGGTGAAATCATAACCCAGAAAAGGGAAAGGGAAAACCTGTTTTCGTTGATTCAAGTCCACATCCTCTATTACATTTATCTTTGGTTAAAGGGAAGAGGGCCAACCGTCGATGACAATGATTGCAACCCTCGTCGATTAATAGAGGACGAAGTAGTGATTGCGCCCCTCGTCGGATAATAGAGCCCTAAAAGTGTTCTGCCGGTACTTCGGGTTGCTATGTAAAGGTTAGAAGTTTAAGAAGGGGTACACATGAAGCAACTATTGTGCAAAAGGGAAGAACACGAATCGGGGCCGCTGCGTATAGGTTTACAGGGAAGAGGGGGAAATTACTTACTCCCACTTAATTGTGAAATACAAAATTTTCAACCTTATTTACCTCAAATCCGAATGAAGTAATAATCTTATTAATTTTGTAATTTCACTATCTTATACTTGATTAGACCGTAGATAAAATTCTTGTTTTCAAACCATAGTTTTCATATCTTTAGATTCAAACTTATAGTTAAACCACATAAGTGTATATCACTAGATGTAAACACTCTTTTATTCCATCCCATGTAGCTATAAATCAAAATGAGCCACACATGTCATTATTGTCCTAAATGAGTCATTTAATGAATATGAATGAATATCCATTCAATTTAAATGCATTCCTTATGAGTCAATCTTTTCAAAAACCTTTTGACAACGCAATAAAATCTCAAATGTCGTTATTCTTTTGAACTTTATTTCACCCTATAGGATTGTTCTAGAATTGAGAATTAGCACTTCTAATAACCTCACGAAGATTCAATAGATCATCAATTGATGTGCCTACTTTATCTTCTTGTTTCATATGATACGTGATAACTTTCTCGTATCTACCCCACAAGAATCACTTGTTCTACTAGATATACAATGTAATCATCTAAGATTGCACATCCCATTTCTCAATAAACTTCTTAATGACACTTCTTGAGGTTGTTGAGTTTTCTCTATGTGAGGAACCTTAGTGTTGTCATAAACTGAATATATTTATTGAAGAGAGATAGAAAGTACATTCAAATTGCTTTCAATAATAGTTTTAGAAAGAGATGTTAAACTCTTTTCTTAAGGGACAACTACATCAACAAGGATGTTCCTCAATTCTCCCCTCTAAACTCTACATCCTCAAGAAAATCTTGCATTTTCCCAAAAATTAATGGGCAATGAAAACATAAAACTTATACTCTACCTAACAACACTCATACCTGATGGTGATACTTGATATAATCACCAAGGGTTTCTAGAGATTGAAATTATGTATACTTGATAGTAAGCCAAATTAAGAAAGAGTTTAACACCAGGTATGAGTGTTTTGCTTTAGAGTTTAGACCCTAAATATCTCCGTTTGCTTCTGTGTCCAAACCTTTAACAAAAGAAGCAACTTTATATTTGCTTATTATGCTTCTTTTGCTTTAGACCCTTAAAATCTCCGTTTGTCTTTCCCTTCCTCCGAGGAGTTTACCGAATAAGAACACCTTTTGTGAAGCCATATAAAATCTCAAAAAAAAAAAATACTCTTAGAGATTTTCTTAGTTCGCATCTCCTCTTGAGAAGACTCAAATGGTGTACATAACGACCATATGACCTTCACAAATAAACATTATCATGTTTAGAAGATTTTCTTCTCTTTGGAAGATCCGAAATGTATAAGAGAATATATGTTTATCCTTGACGTGAGGTTAAAATCCATACACCTAATATAATATATACCATATTGTTCAACCTCATAAGTTGTCCTTATTAGGGACAAAACTTTATTTAAGTGAGCAGATAAATAAAAAAATTTACTAATTGAGAGATAAAATGTATCAATCACAATATGAACCATAATCAATTAAATACAAAAATGAATTGTACATCCTATTTCATGACATCAAGTGCAACACCAATATCAAGTTTTTGGACATTGATATTAACTGCTAGTGATACTCTTGTCGTGATAGTCAAACATTGACAATGAATCATGAGCAATAATAATATTATCTTTGGATAAATTACTATCCTCGTGTATAACCTTATAATTATGAAATCCGGCCAAGTTTTTTTTTATACAACCTTTGGTTGAATATAACTCGCATGGACCCAACTTTTGACATACCATTTAACATTTCCTAATGAATAATCTATAGGCGCCACTTTGGTGACATCTTGTTTCGATTGTTTCACCTAAAAGTCAAACTTGTACAAACCAATACTTGTGTGTTGAATATAACAAAGAGATTGTATTCATGTACTCCAAATGCATATTTAAATAAATATAGCAACATAATGTACAAGAGTACAAATTACTAGATTCTCCACCTTTAAAACTTCTTAATACTCACCATCTTAATTCCCTATCACAATTCATTTACCAAATATGGGGCATACACCCACAAATAAAAAGTATAAAAGAAAGTAGGTATCAAAATACTCTTCATAACTTTATCAACTAAATCCCTAGAATTGGGCCAACTAAGTTGACAAAACTATAAGGATGAAAATTTTGAGGCCCGTAGTTACCAACCTTACAATCTAATGATCTAAATTAGGGCTGAGCATGGGTCCAAAACCGAACTGAACCGACCTAAACCGAACCGAACCGAAAACCAAAAACTTATAAATTATGACCGCAAACCGTAACCGAAATAATCGGTTTTGGTTCGGTTTTGAACCGACATTTTCAGTTCGGTTTTTCGGTTGAACCGAAAACACAACTTCATTCAATCGTCAATTACAATCAAATGAAGATTCAAGAATGGTTTCCAAATTTCAATAGCCAATTGACCCAATTTCACTTCAGTTTTCAATAGTTTGATGGAAACAATTAAACATACACAAGAAGTGTTCATGGAGAAAAGAAGAATTAAGGAGAGATTGAGAAAATGAGGAGAAAAGAAGAAGTCTCCATCACAGGGAATCCGAGAAGTCAGCGTCGTTGAAGTCGATCTCGTCGTTACCGCCTTCGTAGTCTCGGTGTCCCACACTCTCGTACTTTACCAAAAGTTCCTTAGCCCTAACCCTAAAGTAGCCTATCTGTTTGAGGATTAACAGTCTCATATTCTCGTAGAAGTGCCTTAACCCTAACTTCCCTAAGTCTCATCGGAACAAAGGAACATAGGAGATGTGAGAACTAGAACTAGTGGAGGCTAAAGAGAGGAGAAGTATCCGTCTGGAGATGGGAGTGGGAGATCGAACTGGATATTGGAGAAGACGAGAAGTAGCCGCTTGCCGCCTGCCGCCCCGCCCCTCAAAACAAGTGTGAAGAAGTAAAGAATAGAAATGAAAAGAAGCACCGCCTCTGTAAGAGCCTTAGCCTTTGGAGCCACTTTTGGCCTTAGTCGCCCTGCGGATGAGTGGAGCCGCCCCTGCGGCTAGTGTAGGGATCCGCCCCTGCGGCTCATGGGACCGCTCCTGCGGTTTCCTGCGGCTGCAGCCGGCTTTGTTGACCTTTGACCCGTGCTTTACTCTCTTCTCTTCTTACTTGGTGAGCAAGGATTTCTCCTTCACTTTCATTCCATATCCAGCCCTTTCACGTCGTTCTTGCTTCTCCTTCCTCCATCTTGATCTTGTTCTTGGTTTGCCTTAGAGTTTGGAAGAGAGTTTGTGGTGTGGCCTTGTTGAGGTTGATGTGTGCTTGTGTTGCTGAGCTTGAGAGCTAGCTGTGGAAGTGGTTGATCCTTCCTTGCAGCCTAGGACCACAAGTGTGGTATGTCTTCTTGCTTCTTCTTTCTTTCTTCTTCCTTTATTCCTTTGCTTAGCTTAGGATTAGATGTATGTGGATGTAGTTTAATGTTGGAATGTGTATGTATATGTATGTGTGTCAATCTGGAATGATGAAGACGTGATTTGATCACGAGAAGAGCCGAAGAGGAATCGCGCGGTCACGTTCTGCACCGTCGCCGCCCCCGCGCCCGGAAGTCGCCGCTCCTGCGGAAGCCGTGCCGCAGCGCCAGCGCCGTGCCTGCGTTGCCTGCAGCCTTTGTCACCGCGCCCGCGGCTGAGTCCTGCCGCGCCTGCGGGTTGCCTTGCTCCGCCCCTGTGTCTCTTGTGTCACGCATGTGCGTCTTGTCCCGGGTCTACCTAGAGTTAGGTAGATCCTTTCCTTTCCTAATATGAGCGGTAGTAGCATGCTAGGTACATGTTGAGGATAGATTGTTGATGAGTATGTTTCGTTATGCCTTGTTGTTAGGCAGTGTTGTCCTCCAGATTGGAGTGGACCGTGTTTGAGGGTTGATCGAGTTGAGACAACTTCGAGGTTGAGGTAAGTCCGTATATTGGATGTGTGCATGAGTGGTGTGTGCATGAGTGGTGTGTGGTATATGCTTGATATAATGTGTTATAGTTTATTACCGATCTATGGTATATTGTTTGCCCATTGTAGGGTCGTGATAACTTGCCCTTTCATCCCGCCGGGAGTCTGAGAGGTTCTCTGTAGGCAGGCCAGACCTGGTAAACGGTTCGGGCACTCTCCATTCCCTTAGGGTACACGGGGAGGTGTTCCATGCACCATTCCAACTGGCTATTGGACCCAAAGGCGAGGATTATATATTCCTCGTGTCACATATGTTTATATGGATATATATACGAGTTGATTGCTGGACTTTATAAAGATAATGAACCGGGTAAATGTGTGATAACATGTTGACGTGTTTAGTATTCTTTGATGTGTGTATGTGCTTTGCATCTCTTATATATGTGTATGGTTAGCTAACGGTTTTATACCGTGTTGTAGATCCTTTGCAGGATAGGAGAGCTGCAAAGTGATCCAGAGTGGGTGATCCGCTGAGGGCTCCGTACACTGGGGCGTTATCGGGGATATGTGACCTTTTTGTTGTACAGTGTGGTTTTATTTGTACTCAGCGTACTTTGTATTACCTTTTGATATATATATATATATATATATATATATATATATATATATATATATATATATATATATATATATATATATATATATATATATATATATATATATATATATATCAGTTTCATGTTTTGTATTCAGTGAATTTGTTGTCAAGCTAGGGTCAGGATCCATTGTGAGATCCTAGCCCAATAGCACCTCGAGTCTTACGGATTTGGGGTGTTACAAAGTTGGTATCAGAGCCCGGTTGACAACAATGACACTAGTAATCTGCGATACAGGTCGAATAGATAAATAAACAAAACCCGAAAAGGGGTCTGACTTTTCAAAAGGTTTTGGTTTTGAAATGAGTACAAATGTTTTGGGATACCGTGTACGTGAGCCATCGCCCCTCTGAAGACCTCGACAGTATAGATATATATAGATATTCTGTTATGATTGATTTGATATATATATCTATACATACGGCATATATATATATCCTTCTGAGTTAGGTTTGTGTCCTCTACAGATGGTTCAGACTAGAGCCTTACCTGCAGCTGGACGGGGTAGAGGTAGACTTCCTCTAGGTAGAGGACGGAGTATGATTCCTGTTGTTGATCCACGTGCAGCAGAGGAGATCCTTGAGGATGTTGCTGAGAGTGTCGTCCCTGAGAATGGGAACGGCATAGCTGGGAGACAGGGTCCACAATGAGTCCAGTCAGATGACTCGGATCGTGTCTTCATGGAGGAAACAGCCTTCCGCGAGTACATTAGACGTGTTGAGGAGGCTGCCAGAGCAGGTAGGCGTGCCCTTGATCTGCCAGCACAGGAGGGGTCATCTAAGAGATCCCATGTAGTTACACAGGTGTCAGCTGCTCCGGCACCTGCCGCTGAGATTGCTCGAGCTACAGAAGAGCATAAAGGGCCTCGACCAGACACTTTGTTGAAGGCTTTTCATCAGATGGGAGTACCCCCTTTCTCCGGAAAGGTGGGGTTGGAGGTTGAGCTCTGGATAGGACATGTAGACTCAGCTCTGGAGTCTATTAGATGTCCAGCTGACAGGCAGATTGAGTTGGTGCAGACTCTGTTCAGAGATTTGGCACAACACTAGTGGAGGTCTGTACGAGTACAGGTTACCAGTTATTAGCAGATGAGGACTATGATCCGAGAGCGTTTCTGCCTTGCCTCGCTGAGGAGGGAGAAACTGCGAGACTTTGTTGAGGCTGGGTTCGAGGATGTACCGGTCTCAGAGGCCATCAGGAGATTTCAGGAGGAGCTGACATTGTTGGGTCCAGCTGCACCTTCTACAGATCAGCATGTGTATTTGTTTTCCCGACGACTGAAGGATACTACCCGTACTTATATGACGGGTTTCCACTGTGAGTCTTTGATGGATTATCAGGACCGAGCTTCTGATTATGAGAGAGAGAGGGCCAGCCAGAGGAGAGCTTCTCAGACCGGAGGGTCTGAGAAGAGACAGCGGACTGGGCAGACCAGTGGTACTGGTGGAGCTGTTGGTTCAGGGCGAGGCCAGAGTCGCCAAAGTCATCCTTCATCTACACCAGGTGTAGATAAGGGAGTACAATGCTTCAACTGCAGTGAGTATGGGCATATGAGATCAGAGTGTACGAGGCAGTAGGTGACTTGCTTCACTTGTGGCAGACCCGGTCACAGAGCTATCTTCTATAGACGAGGGAGAGCTTCATCACAGCAGGATTCTTCTCCTGCTAGTGCAGCAGGGGGTGGGCAGAGGCCACCTCAGCAGCAGCAGATGCAGGGACAGTAGAGAGTCCCAGATCGCCCTACGACTCACGGATTTGCTACTGTGCCGAGTAGAGGCAAGGGTCGTGGTGGGAACACCACTGATACCAGAGGACCACAGGGTCGAGTTTTTGTGCTGAGAAGTGCAGAGGAGCCAGCTGCACCGACCGCTACAGGTACCATTCCGATTCATGGTTTACCTGTTAGAGTCTTATTTGATACTGGTGCTACACATTCTTTTATTTATGATGCCTGTGTAGAGCGTCTGAGTCTAGATACGGTTGAGGGGATGCCCTTTATTATAGGGTTACCCGATGGTGGTAGGATCAGAGGTACCCGTGAGATTCGTGACTGTCCCATTTCTGTAGGGACCCGTGTGTTACTAGTTGACTTCTTTGTCATGCCGTTAGAGCATGAGGAAGTTATATTAGGTATGGATTGGATGGATAGACATTTTGCAGTCTTAGATGTAGGTAGGAGGATTGTTACCCTCTCTACTGAATTAGGTCAGATAGAGTTTTTCCGAGGTTGGGACCTTGGAAAGACAGGCATAGTTATCAGTGCGATACGGGCAGCTAGACTGATTGCACAGGGTTGTGATGCCTTTTGGTGTTATGCCACGAAGGAGGGGGAGAGTCCAGCATTAGAGGATATCCCAGTGGTCTGTGATTTTACTGATGTTTTTGTTGAGCCATCCAGTTTGCCGCGTGTGGACTTCAGTAGAGTTAGATCCTGGTACGAGACCTATCTCGAAGGCCCCATACCGGATGGCGCCTGTTGAGATGCTGAAGCTAAAGAAGAAACTTGAGGAGCTGGCTGAGAAGGGCTTCATTCACCCTAGTGTATCTCCATGGGGAGCACCTGTCCTCTTCGTACGGAAGAAGGACAGATCACTGAGATTATGCATTGATTATAGAGAGCTGAACAAGGTGACCATCAAGAACAAGTATCCATTGTCGCGTATTGATGACTTGTTAGATCAGCTTCAGGGAGCGACAGTGTTCTCCAGGATTGATCTGCGTTCTAGGTATCACCAGCTGAGGGTGAGAGAGCAGGATGTGCATAGGACAGCATTCAGGACCTGATATGGACACTACGAGTTTGTAGTGATGCCATTTGGACTTACGAATGCCCCAACAGTTTTTATGGAGTTGATGAACAGTATCTTCATCGACTTCCTGGATCAGTTTGTGGTGGTCTTCATAGACAATATTCTAGTGTACTCTCGCAGTAGAGGGGAGCATGCAGGACAGTTGAGGACTGTATTGCAGGTTTTACGGGATAGAGAACTCTATGCTAAGTTCTCTAAGTGCGAGTTCTGGATGCCAGATGTAGCATTCCTGGGTCACATTGTATCCGCCGAGGGATCAAGGTTGATCCGGCGAAGATAGAGGTCGTAGCAGCATGAACTACACCGACGAACATCAAGGAAGTACGTAGCTTCCTTGGCCTAGCCGGTTATTACCGACGCTTTGTGGAGGGATTTTCTGTGATTGCCCGTCCACTGACGAGTTTGCTGAGGATGACTACCAGATTTGTGTGGTCTGATCAGTGTATGCAGAGTTTTGAGGAGCTGAAGAGAAGTCTGACTTCTGCTCCTGTTTTGGCACAGCCAGAGGGTACAGTGGATTTTGTGGTATACAGTGATGCATCCAAGCTACGCTTGGGATGTGTGTAGATGCAGCGGGGCAGAGTGATTGCCTATGTGTCTAGACAGCTGAAGACGTATGAGGAGAACTACCCGACTCATGATCTGGAGTTGGCAGCGGTAGTTCATGCCTTGAAGATCTGGAGACATTACCTGTATGGTGTTACATGTCAGATCTTCACAGACCATCAGAGTCTGAAGTACATTTTCACCCAGCGGGAATGGAATAACCGCCAGTGGAGATGGCTTGAGCTGATCAAGGATTTTGATCTGGAGATTCTATATCATCCGGGGAAGGCGAACGTTGTCGCCGACGCCCTGAGCAGAAAGACGCCTTGATAGCAGGCGATTGCGAGGTTGACAGTTCAACATCAGTTGCAGAGGGATCTGATCTGGTTAGAGTTGGACATCCAGTTTCCTGATGAGAATGCCTAGCTGAGCACTTTAGAGGTTCTTCCTGATCTGTTGGGTGAGATCCAACAGAAGCAAGAGACCTGCCCGACACTGATGAGGAAACGAGAGGGATGTCTCGGGATGAGGCACCACAGTTCCTGCTAGGAGCAGATGGGGTTTTGAGACGCCGCGGTCGCGTTTGTGTTCCTGCTGATATAGAGATGAGACAGAGGATTTTACAGGAGGCTCACTGTACACCTTACTCTGTACATCCAGGTACGAGTAAGATGTATCAGGATTTGAGACGTACATATTGGTGGGAGGGCTGAAGCCCGATGCAGCCAGATTTGTGGCACAGTGTGCGACATGCCAGCATGTCAAGATAGAGCATTGCAGACCTGGAGGTGAGCTCCATCCACTTCCTGTTCCACAGAGGAAGTGGGAGGACGTCACCATGGAATTTGTGACTAGACTGAGGCTGAGCCAGAGTTTTGATGCTATCTAGGTCATAGTGGATAGATTGACGAAGACGGCACGTTTCATTCCTATTAGGGAGACGTGGCCGGTGAGCAGATTAGCTGAGGAGTACACTAGGCATATAGTGAGACTCCATGGTGTACCGAGGACGATCGTCTCAGACAGAGATGGACGATTTACCTCGAGGTAAATCGTCCATCTCGCACTTGCCCATTGTAAGGTCTGAATGGTCCTCTCCGACTGACCATCTGTCTGAGACGATCGTCCTCGGTACACCATGGAGTTCTCATACAACAACAGCTGCACACTTGTCCCCAGTCGGAGAGGACCATTCAGACCTTAGAGGATATGCTGCGAGCTTGTGTGTTGGATTGGGGACAAGTGTGGATGGATCATCTCCCACTTGTTGAGTTCTCATACAACAACATTTGGCATGCATCGATTGGGATGGCCCCATATGAGGCATTGTATGGACAGAGATGTCGTACTCCGTTATGTTGGGATGAGCAGAGCAGTGTTAGTGGTTTGACACCTGATCAGATTCAAGATGATGTGGCTCGAGTAGCACTGATTAGAGAGCGGATGTTGACTGCACAGAGCCGTCAGAAGTGTTATGCAAATAGGAGGCGTAGACCCTTAGAGTTCAGAGTAGGCGCCCATGTGGGGCTGAGAGTGTCGCCGACACGAGGTGTTAGATGTTTTGGCATTAAGGGAAAGTTGAGCCCCGATATACCGGACCATTCGAGATTTTGGATCGGGTTGGGAGCGCAACATACAGGTTAGCTTTGCCTCCGAGATTAGAGGGTGTTCACCATGTGTTTCACGTGTCTCAACTGAGGGAGTATATACCAGATCCGAGACATATTGTGAGTTATGATGATTTGGTGGTTGAGCCGGACCACACCTTTGTTGAGCACCCTATGCAGTCCTAGAACGAGGTATGAGACACCTGCGTTCGAAGGACATTCCTATGTTGAGGATACAGTGGTCGAGACGAGGACCTGATGAGGCTACATGGGAGATTGAGGATAGTATCCAGAGGAACTATCCAGATTTCTATGCCGAGATAGACATACATGTAGGGTCTACGAGTAGATCTTAGTACTATCTTGGTGAGTGTTTGCTTATGTGCTTATATGCCATGCTGTGTTTATTTTCGTACTAGCTTGATATGATGTGTGATCTTATTAGATCTTGTTGTGCTAGTGCGATTGTTTATAGCTGGAGATGGTTCGTTCCTCCCTGCTTTTGTGATGCTGGTTTGTGGTGTGGCCTTGCTGAGGTTGATGTGTGCTTGTGTTGCTGAGCTTGAGAGCTAGCTGTGGAAGTGGTTGATCCTTCCTTGTAGCCTAGGACCACAAGTGTGGTATGTCTTCTTGCTTCTTCTTTCTTTCTTCTTCCTTGTTTCCTTTGCTTAGCTTAGGATTAGATGTATGTGGATGTAGTTTAATGTTAGAATGTGTATGTATATGTATGTGTGTGAATCTGGAATGATGAAGACGTGATTTGATCACGAGAAGAGCCGAAGAGGAATCGCGGGGTCACGTTCTGCACCGTCGCTGCCCCCGCGCCCGGAAGCCGTGCCGTAGCGCCCGCGCCGTGCCTGCGTTGCCTGCAGCCTTTGTCACCGCGCCCGCGGCTGAGCCATGCCGCGCCTGCGGGTTGCCTTGCTCCGCCCCTGCGTCTCTTGTGTCACGCAGGTGCGTCTTGTCCCGGGTCTACCTAGAGTTAGGTAGATCCTTTCCTTTCCTAATATGAGCGGTAGTAGCATTCTAGGTAAATGTTGAGGATAGATTGTTGATGAGTATGTTTCGTTATGCCTTGTTGCTGGGCAGTGTTGTCCTCCAGATTGGAGTGGAGCGTGTTTGAGGGTTGATCGAGTTGAGACGACTTCGAGGTTGAGGTAAGTCCGTAGGACTTACTTAGTTTTCATCCTTATATTGGATGTGTGCATGAGTGGTGTGTGGTATATGCTTGATAGCATGTGTTATGGTTTATTACCGATCTATGGTATAGTGCTTGCCCATTGTAGGGCCGTGATAACTTGCCCTTTCATCCTGCCGGGAGTCTAGGAGGTTCTCTGTAGGCAGGCCAAACCTGGTAAACGGTTCGGGCACTCTCCATTCCCTTAGGGTACACGAGGAGGTGTTCCAGGCACCATTCCAGCTGGCTATTGGACCTAGAGGCGAGGATTATATATTCCTCGTGTCACATATGTTTATATGGATATATATACGAGTTGTTTGCTGGACTTTATAAAGATAATGAACCGGGTAAATGTGTGATAGCATGTTGACGTGTTTAGTATTCTTTGATGTGTGTATGTGCTCTGCATCTCTTATATATGTGTATGGTTAGCTCACGGTTTTATACCGTGTTGTAGATCCTTTGTAGGATAGGAGAGCTGCAGAGTGATCCAGAGTGGGCGATCCGCTGAGGGCTCCGTACACTGGGGCGTTATCGGGGATATGGGACCTTTTTGTTGTACAGTGTGGTTTTATTTGTACCCAGCGGTACTTTGTATTACCTTTTGATATATATATATATATAGATATATCAGTTTCATGTTTTGTATTTAATCTATATGTGCCTTGTTGTAAGATTCAGTGAATTTGTTGTCAGGCTAGGGTCAGGATCCATTTTAAGATCCTAGCCCAGTAGCACCTCGAGTCCTACGGATTTGGGATGTTACAACCTCCTTGTCCCTTTGCCCTAAAGAGCCGCTCATTTTTTAAAAATAAATCGGCTGAAACCGCGGTTTTCCGGTTTGGAACCTAAATCGAACCGAAAACCGATTTTATAAAAATACTGAACCGTTAGCAAAACCTATTGTAGCGGTTTTCGGTTCGGTTTGAACCGAAATCCGTCGGTTCGGTTCTCCTGAACCGACCGTTTTTTGCTTAGCGCTAATCTAAATGGGAACAATACACTATAACTCTCAATAAAGTAAATTTAAAGAGGACACATAAATCCTGTCAAATTATAGTTTTTCTTTGGACCGACTATCATTGAGATTGACAAAATCCTCATATAAATTTTATAAATAAGATATCTAACACAACTTGACATCTTGTGATTGCACAAAATATTAATTGTAAGTGGTACTCTCCACACAATAATCAAATATCGATAATAAATTCGGTCAAATAATAGCCGTTCTTTGGACCGACTATTATATACATGGACATCTTTATATAATTATCAACATTTATTATCACATGTGTACTTGTTATTTTGCAAAACATTAAACTTCTTTTGGACCGATCAACATTTTCATAAATAACGAAAACACCAATCAATTAATATTATATAGCATGTATTTATTATTTTGCAAAATATTGACCTTCCTTTAGGCCGATCAATATTCGCATAAATAATAAAACACCAATCAATTATATTATTATCTAATATGTATTTATTATTTGGTCAAATATTAACCTTGTTTTGGGCCGATTAATATCAGCATAAATAATAAAATACAATTAATTGATACTAAGTATAAGTGTAATTATTGTTTGGCCAAATATTAACCTTCCTTTGGGTCGATTAATATCCGCATAAACAAAATATAGCGCGAAATATCTAATATTTACCATCTCAATTGTTTTATTGTTTGGTCAAATATTAACTTTCCTTTGGGCCGGTCAACATTCACATAAACAAGTAAAACCTCAAGTGTATTTAATGTTTGTCCAAATATTAATCTTCTTTTGAACCGACCGATATCCACATAAACGGATATTACACATAACCTTATATTGAGACTATTTTGGAGGCATATCGTTTCAATCAACTTAATCCAAAATCTAGAATCATATCTCGTGTAAATAAAATCCAAATATTACACTCGATAACCTTTTATCAATACAAAATATATTTGTAAAAAGACCAAATTTTATGCTCGTATGAACAACCACACTATATATCAATCTAAAAAAATATCATGTCCATAAACATATCTAGTATAAATAAATCCAAATTTTAAATTAAAATCTCATGTAAAAGAAAAGAAAGAAAAATCATCATGTGATAATATATGCTCGTCCTTTTTCTGTAGCATGATATCATATTATCATTCAAAGTTTGCAACTATAATATTTATATATCACTCCGATTGAATTCAAAGATCAAAACAAAATACAAGTGCCCCAATGTATAAGCAGACGTCCACTACAAATAAAAAGTATATAACTTCATATGTAATTGACGAAAAGCAACATCAACGACACAAAATTGCATGGTAAATCAAAGGCAAAAGAAGCAATCGGTAATCGATGTACGTACAAACTCAAACATAATCAAAACCGATATTTCCTAATAACCTAACATGGTTATCTCTGATATCACTTGTTGGAATAATTAAATTTCCAGAACCATAAAACTAAGGATTGAAATCATGTTATAGTTATTAAGGAGTCGAAATTTACATACCTGGTTCCATAGCGCAACAATCAGATAAATATTTAGTGCAGAATCTACATACCGAATGAGCGCCGCAAGTATATCGTCTTCAGCCAAATCTTCTTAGGTTTTCTTTAGGTTTTCTCTTTGATTGGTAGGCTAGTTGATTTGATGTATTGGGACCATGATATCATTTATATATTGAACTAATAGAATCTCATTAAGCCTATTGGGTCAAATCTGATATTCACTCATTAAGCTCATACCGCTTAATTTAAATTTACGGACTTTACTTAATCGAATCAATTTTAATAACCCACTAACAATTAGTTGTATAATATAATTGTGTACCATAGTATCTAAGCTCATATAATAAGATTAAAAAAATAAATCTTACCCGATCTATCAAAGTCCTCTACGTGTACCACAATTATCCTATTTGGTATCAGTTCATCACAGCTGCATTTTGTCAGGCAAATTGGTAAGATTTTTTTTTTAATTGTGTTTAACTCTGAAAATTGTGCAATATGAAACATGAATTGAAAGATACTTTACATGTGAAAAATTGGTAAAATTACTTTATATGAATGAAAATCTTTATTTTTTTTGAAATCTAACTAGATGTCATTGTCTTCTTTACACTCTGCAAGAATATGTCTCCAGCAATCTTTTCTTCATGTGTACTTTTTGTGAAGAATTTATCTTTGTAGTATTTCTGTCAATTTTCATTTTCAGTTAATGATAACTTTTTGAATGTACCTAGTGTCTTACAATTTGCGTACACCTTTACACAATCTATTACTAGAGAAGTTTGTGAAAGAAAAAGACTACTTAGCACTTTGGCTTTCTTACATTAATTCTAGCAGGATCCGGTGCAAACCTCGTTTCGTGGCACATATTTATCTGGGAATTGATAGGAATGATGTTACACAAGGAATTGCAAGGAAGCCAAACGAGACTCGTTACCATCAACTCATGAGTGTTGACTATACCAACAAAACGAGACTCGTTACCATCAGCTCAAAAAAAAGCATATTGTTAAATACTTGATGATTAGATTCTGCTATATGCTTGCTGACTATGTCACCAAAATGAGACTCGCTACCATCAACTCACGAGTGTTGGGAATCCGACGACAAATTTAACTTACTAGTTCCCGGAATACAAGATGGGTCATCCTGGTTAACTATGATAAGGATGAGATTATAATTCTGCAAAGGTAGGCTATCGAAGTTCATTAGAGAACATTGATAATCCATTGAGAATCCAAGATGTGTGCTGCAATAAGAGGCTCGTCTCTCTTAACATATTCATCATGGCTGAAGTCCACTATGATTGATCTCAGAAACCCTAATTTGCACATATGAACTTCATACTCAATCGATAAACCAAATTCGCAACCAATTCGAGGCTTGTATAAGAGATTTGGCCCTACCATGGCTAGAAGTGTACCCGCTAGTAACACGGAAGAGTGGAATAGATCAGGAAAGAGGCAGAGGAAGGGAACATTTATTTGTTTTTTAGGTTAATGAAAGTGCATACTTAGTAAGATGATAAAAAGTGCACTATTGACACATTTTTTTCTTTTATATTTTATATTTTTGAATTTATAAATATAGAAACCTAAATTTATAACTTATATTTTTTTAAAAAAAATACACTAAATTTTTATTATTTTTGAAATTTAAATTTGTTTCTAAAAAAATACTTTTGTATTTTATAATATAAAAAATTTAGTGAAATATACTAAGTGAGGGTGCAAGAAAAAATAAATTTACTAAGACACCAAGAAGAAAATTTTTTTTAGAAAATCCGTGAATATCAAGAGAAAAAGTCCAAATTTTAAGAACACAAAGAGAAAATTCTCAAAATAAAAAAAATCATGAAAATCCATTAGTGCTTTTTCAAATTCTGAATTATGATTATTATATAATAAGTTTTTATCTCCTTGTTATAAGATAATCTTATACCTTTTAAAATTTAATTTATTATTTATATTATTCTATTTCTATCTGGAATAAAACAAGGGTTTCGGGTTTATTTTGGTGACTTGATCTTATCTCAAACGCTGAAAAAATGTAGGATTTGTATAGTTTTCAGACCTTTTATTTATGAACACTCTCTAATTGTTCTTATTTTCTAATCAATGTGGGATAATTTAGTTTCTAAATACAAAGTCTATGCAACAGTGCAATGTCCGTGCGTTTTGTTGCACATGATGTTAGGCTCTTAGCACTGATAACATGATATATCGACCTATTCTACTCATGCATTTAGTTAGATTTCCCCTTTCCGCATTCATGTTTTAGCCTTAGTTTGTGCCATTTATGCTTGTTTAGTTCTACTTTGCAAGAATAGATGTCTACACACACTATTTGTGGCTTTGTAGGTGATTTGACACATTTTGGAGCTAAAACGACGTATATGAGGATCAAACCTCGAAGTGGACGCATTGGAGCGAGCTACGTGCACGGGAAAGGCGAGGAATCGAGCTAAAGACGCGAGGAATCGAGCTAAAGGCACGAAGGAACGAAGAAGACCGCGTCTCGGACCGATTTGGACCAATCTCGGTCAGACTAGACCGAGATGGTCAAAATCCCGGCCAAGATTTCCCAAATCTCGGCCGAGATTTCTCATGGCTCGGCCGAGATGGACTAGGCTTGGCCGAGATTGCCCTAGCTCGGCCGAGATGGCCCTAGCTCGGCCGAGATGGCCCTAGCTCGGCCGAGATGGCCCGATCTCGGCCGAGATTTCTCGATCTCGGCCGAGATTTCCTGTTCGGCGATTTTATTTTATTTTTGGATCGGTTTTGGCTCAGCCCGTCTTTTGTAAGATTGTTGCCTATAAAAGGGAAGCTCTAGGTTATTTCTAAGGGTCCGAATTAGTCCGTTTCTTTTAGGGTTAGGTTACCCCATAGGGGGAGCCGCCTCTCTTCCTTTCTCTTCTTCTTCTCCATTGTTCTTCTTAGTTTAGTTCAAGATTGAAGTTTCATACTTTCACATTCAGTTTTGTTTGGAAGACCTTGTTGGATTCGAGTTTTGAGAAGATTGGAAGTTTTAATTGAAGCTAAGTTCTTTTATTCTCTTTTGTCATTTATTTATTTGTCTTTCTTTGATATGATTGTTATTGGCTAGAACCTTGTGGTTCCAAGGTTGACAGGGATTTGTTTATGCCTTTGATTATGATGGAATGTTGTGCTTTATGTTTTGGCTTGTACTTGCTAGAAATCCTAATGGTTGGCTTGTTCTTGAATCTAGTTAGAATCCTTCTAGCTAGTAACCTAAGTTGAATTGAGACTTACCCGGTGATATTCCTTCATAGATACATGAGAGACTGATCATAGGTAATAAAGGTTTATCCTTTATTGGTTGAATGTGCTTAGATTCCTTGCTAAGTAGGGTAATACCTGAGACTTACCCGGTAATGGTTTATCTTTCCCTTAGTTTGTAGTCTGGTTTGCTTAGAATTTCCTACCTCTCTACCTTGAGACTTACCCGGTGATAGGTAGTTGGTTTGGGACTAGATAGTCTTGAGACTTACCCGGTAATAGACTGTCAGCCTAGAAACGTTCATCCATGTGGCTTTTCTACCATATATCTTTATGAGTCTTCCTGAATCTATATGTATAAACAATGATCTTGAACCCTTGGAATCCATTTTCTTTCCTTTAACTTGATTATCTTTGTTTTCCTTTTTATTTGTTTGTTTTACTTTCAATCAATAGTGACAATTGATTGCGAGTTCTTTAAAACCTTTTCAAAACCTTTTTGATTTCTTTCCTTTATTTTTTCCAACCTCCTGTCTTTAATTGAGATCTATTTTTATATTTAATCATTGCTGCATATTAATCCTCTCAGTCCTTGAGATAGACCCTGTAATACTTACATTTACTGTGATTGACCCATACACTGTGGGTTCGTTGCTATTTAGGAAATTATTTTCAGGTTATAAATTTAAAACTATCCCTTCCTAGTTTTGCTAACTTATAGGTATTTATCATTATTGATAAAGGTTTATAGGGGTGTAAAATCAGCGAACAAGCACCATCAACGATACCCTTACCCTCCTGTCATTTTGTTCTTTCGTCGTTGTCGGTTCGTCTTTCGTATGTCATTAATGTGGAGTCATCCATCATTTAACTTAGGGTTTGTTTACTTGTAGTTTATTTCTGTTTCATTTAGTCTATAAACCCTGAGTTTAATTTTTGTACGTGTTTACTTAGAGATTGGTTTAATTTTCTATGAGTTTATTCGGGTTTATAAACCACTTAAAAATGACTTATCCGACTAAGGTTATTTTTGCTTGGATGGGTTTATTTTTGTTTAAAACCCAATTTTAGCCTTGTGCTTTTCCAACCAGATATTTTTTTGTTCATCCTATGTATTCTCCGTCGTTTTTCGATTTTTATAGGGGCATAAGTGTATTTTGAACAAAAATAAACCCAAAAAATAAACTACAAGTAAACAACCTTATATGATTTATATATATAAATCCATTGAGAAATAAACCCGAAAATAAACTATAAACCCATATAAACTCATTTAGTTTATAAACCTGTAAATAAACCAATTTATAAGTAAACAAACCTTAGTTAAGTTGCATCGTGATGTTTCATCAAGTGATTCCATTAAGAATAAGCATGAACCTTGTGATATGTGTTATTGGGCAGAAGAAACTCGTTATTCTTTTGTGATCGATTAATTTTCTTGGTATTTGTTTTGTAATTGTGACATTTAGGAATTGTATATGTGAATCTTGACAATTATTTTGAAAAATGTAAGGCTCGATTTTAAACCTTATTGTAGTTGCAACCCACATAAAAAAAGGTTAAACGGAGGTCAATAACGGGGACATTCAAGTAAGAGGATCTTATATTGTTTGTTGAGTTTGCATATAACAAGTCTCGGCAGAAAACAGCGAAATAGACTCCTTTGAGATGGTGTAGTGTGCAACCTGCTCCAATGGAGTTGATTAATTCCTTGGCCCTTGACGAGACTATGAGAGGATTAAAGAGCAACTAGAGCGGATGAGTATGTCTGCCAACATAACAAGGTTGTCTTAGATTTCTCCAGGGACAACGCCTAAAAGATGGTGTTACCGGATTCCTACGGCGTTCATCCCACATTCAATGTGATAGATCTCTTGTGCCTCGTTAAGATGATGGTGAGACGGGGACATACCACACTCAAGAAAGAGGGGAGACAAAATGAAGGCAATGTCATGTCTATTTGAGCGAATGGACTAGTGACTCAAGCCGAAACTTGACTTTGCCAAGTACCTCACACTCAAGGAGTCAAGAGGGAGAGAGTGATATGGCATTTCCCTCCTTGATGACACAAGATATAGACAAGAACATGTCCATTCGATTGGAAGAACTAGTGACTCGGACCCAAACTAAGGCCATAATTCAATTCTACCTGATCTAGATGCCATGACACCACCAAGCACGGCCTTTCCATATGAGTTTAATGAGCCTAGCTAATAGATCGCCTTAACTAGCCTTATGGGGGCTTGGCATGGGACTTGTCAAGGTGACATTTAAGCCCAAGCTTAGCCTTGCCATGGGCCTTGTTGCTTTGACAAGGACACGGTGACAAGCCCTTGACAAGGTCGGCCAAGGTCCACTGGTGTGAGGTCATTGACCCACTTGTTCTGATGTTAAATTTGAATTTATTTTTTAAAAGTTAACTTCCTTCTCAAAGTTAGGGGTGTCAATTGGTCGGATTTGGATCAGAGGGTACCCTATTCATCCCCATCACACCGTTCATCGTTGTCGTTGAGGCGAACCTCCCTTGAGGCCTCTCTCAAACCATCGCAATCAGCCTTGTCCCCCCGACTCTGTCACGGACATTGACACCACAAGCCCGGTAAACTGTTTTGTTTGTCAAAGCTTGTCAACTGGACAAGCCTCGTTGTCAGGCCTTCTGAGTTTCTTGAATTATTAGTGTAAGGTTACACCCAGTTGAAGTGTAGTTTACAAATTAGTGAGCTAATCATGCGTTCAATTAATATTTCTTCTTTTTTGAAAGGAAATTTAGATTTCTTCTGAAATCAAGTTTTTGCATCAGATTGTACCGAGTATAATGAAAAATAAAGACGACCAAAGATTTGCAATTTGAACCTCTTCCACATTTCCTTCACCGTGTGTAAAATTTAACCAACAAGAAACAAATGGTTGTTTATAACCATCAGCCAATAGATGTTCATTTGAATCTATGTGAATCAGCCAAGAGATCGGGTTCAGTTTCAACCACGATGACTTTAGTTTCTTATGAGTACTATAGCAAACCCGAAAGGAAAAAAAAGAAAAAAGAAAGGAAACAAAGTGCTTTCCTCCATTCACAAAATTCAGAGGGATTTCAGCAAATTCTCCATGGGTAAATAAACAAGGCAGGGCTAACTTGATCTGATCTTGGGGTTGGGCAAGGCGTCTTCTTGGTAAAGCAAACGCCTCTTGTTGCTGCAGCCGTGATAACGGTACATGATGCTGTAAAGACACTGCCTGATGCTCACCACATCATACACCTCCATGAACTTCATGTCCGTTGGCCTTGCCTTCAAACCCGCAAAATGCTGGTACTCGTCGAACACAGAACTCAGACGCCAATTCTGCAACTTCCTCAGGCATCCCACAAGGCAACCGGTTCGGTGCTGTAATTTTCCAATTACAATAAGGATTAGAGAAAATTGGATATCAAATGGCCTTAGGATGTTCCACAGTATAACTATGTACCTTTCCGCGTTTGCAATGGATGAGAACTGGGTGATTTCTCACATCTGTAAACATCAAAGAGGAAATGCGTGTTATCTGTATATTATCTGTAGCAAGCAGTTGAACACAGAAAGTAAGAGAATGAATTAGATCTATGGACCTACCAATTAGAATTTTAAGAGCTCTGGTAACTACGTCTCCAGGCATATTCACTGAAGTCTCCTGAAAGAGGACAGCAAATTTTATCATCATGAAAACGATCTACATATATACACCAAAATTCAACCTTATTTGAGCAATTAAAAAGAAATAAGATCGGTTTCAATCTAGCTCTGGACATACAAATCCAGATAGATGACTGAGGCATCAGGTAAAGCAATAGTGCTACTTTATACATGTGATCCCTTATAAATAAAGTCACTGGAAAAAAAAATTGAATAGGATCACGATATTTTCTTCTGTTAGAGAAAAGGTGGGATAAACCCCGAAGGCAAACAATGTTCACTTCTTGCAATATGAATCAACCCTAGAAGATGAAACTACTATACCAAACAGTGGAACAAAAACACAACATGGTACAGGGATCATAATTTCCGGCAGGGCTAATCATAAATTATGATTTCCTTTGTGAAGTTAGATTGTGATATTGAAGAATTGAATATACCTTCTTCCCTTCAATCCCAAACTGATAAAGCTTAATGTTGTGGGATTCAAGAAACTTGCAGTGTTCTTCCGGATAAGGCTCTGGACACAAATAACTGCAATCAAACATCCAAAATTAGGCAAACCTAATTCATTGAATCAAAAGACATTGGAGTGAAGTAAAACTTACATGATCGACTTGAGATTTAGGGTTTCAAGGAAGGCGAAGTTAGACGGCTGAGGAAATCCAGATCTATAAACGCCTTCATCGACCATGGAGAAGTTATTAGGCGGCACCAAAACGGCATGGTCGCTACCGGCGACGAGTTTTAGAGCCTCTTGCTGTTCATCGGGGTTCTGGCTCTGCGGCTCTTCCTCCAAAGTAACGCTCATTCTTGGAACGGAAGCGAAAGGGATGTTGTTGCGAAGGATATCACAATTGACTATAAACAATTCGCCATGGAGTTGAGCAATGTGAAAGAGAGAGGTATTCGGAAACAGAAATTAGGGTTTGAGAATTGTTAAGAGGTTTATCCAAGATTGGGGATTGCAAGGAGGCACAGAAGATTCTATCGTAGTATCCCTAAAGCCGTTAGGATTCTGGAAAGATAGAGAGGGGAACGGCAAAGTAAATATAGAGGAGGCTAAGGCCTAAGGGTGAGATAGAGACTAGGGAGGGGTCACATTATTGATAAATTTGATCTTTTTTTTTTAAATTCAAGGATTTTTGTGATTAATATGATAATTATAAACAATTTAACCTAGAATCCTCATACGGTGTAGATTCGAATCTAAGATAGGCTTTTGCTATTTTATTTTATTTTTCTCCTGGCTAAATATTCATATAACATTTATATTTGTTGGCCTAATTATCTGAAATTCTATTGTTTATTAATTTATTACTAAAGGATAGATGAATTATACGTTATAAAGTGATTTTTGGGATCGGCAATCGGCATATAAGATCAACCACATAATGCATATATAATAGTATATTAATATATTATTGAATTTTGTTTGGCAAGAATATATTATTGAATGATAGTGAGAAAGAGGGCATGAGAAATAAGGAAATAGTCGTGTTAGGAGTACGTAGTCAAAAGAGAAGGGCCGCCGAGATTGGGGTCACACGAAACTTCATGGCCTCCTGACCTCCTCGTCGCATTCTTTCCTTTTCAACACAAAGAGTGGTATACTTAAGTGTGTAATTTATATAAGCATGGTTAATAAAGCTCATGTGTCGCATTTATATTCGTATTGGACTATTGTCTATGTTTTATGCTGAAAATTAAAATTATTATTTTTTTTAAAAAAAAACAAAATTATATTTGTTATTATTCTTAAAATAAATTATGCTTAAATTAGATATAACTTTTACAATTAGATAAACTAGTTTAGTTTCCCGTGCCAATATACGGGTGTAATTTTAAAACTGAATAGGTATTTTTTATATCTAAAAATATTTTTGATATATTGTAATTTAAATAAATTAACCGAAGAGAAATTTATTTTAATTTTTTATGCTATCGATATATTATTTATATTATAGATAAACAATAAAAATAGTTAATTAAGAAAATATTATATATGCTAATTTTTTAATAATCATATAATGTGAAAATAAGTTAATATTGATAATTATTTATGAATGTAAAGTGAAATAAATAAGTTATAAGGGAAATAAAATTTAATTTCAAAATTGGAATATAAATGCTAAAAAAATAGAAGTTATAAAAATTTTAATTTAAAAAAATTATCTTAGGTATTTTTAAATACCATCTAAAGAACAAAGAAATGTAAGGATTTTATTGTAATATTTTATACATTTGTTAGTTGGAATATTTTATACATCTTGTAAATAAAGGTGAAAATATTTTTTTAAATAATATTTGATAATGATATCTTAAAATAAGTAGAAGATTGGGTAAAATTATAAATGGAAACAGTATAGATATATTGCCTATATTAATAATTTGTATGTATTAATTAATTTGTAAATTTATAAAATGAGAATGCATGAAAAATTGACATGTGACATGAAGTTAATAAGAAAATGACACCTAAGAAATTTTGTTTTGACTTTAATAGTAGTATATAGATTCTATTTAAAAAAAATATCTCACTTCCATTTTAATCTCAACCTCTATTTAAGTTATGTTTTACATTGTAATTTCATTCCCTTTTTAAAAAAATACAATTTTCATTAGATTTTAATTTCGTTGTAACTACAATTCTAATTAAGCCTTGTTCTACTTTTCTTGAATCACCCCTCGTTGTTGATGTTGATTTAATTTTACATGCATCAAGTCTTTTCCCAAAGGAGCCTCTTGTGGTAGAGATGGTTTGAGAGCACAACACATTTTAGATGTTTTGTGTGGTGAGGGCTCTGCGGTTGTCACATGTCTTTTGAGAGCGCTTTCATCAGTGGTCAATTTGTGGTTGGGATGTAAGTGTCCGCTGAGTTTGGTGATGGTATTATTTGGTCGGCTACTGGTGTTCAACAAGGAGACCCTTTGGGCCGCTTTTTTTTTTCTTCTCTTGGCTTGCACCCACTTCTTCATCGGATCAGAGACAGTTGCAAGCCTCTTCTACATGCTTGGTATCTTGATGATGAACTATTATTGGCCGGACAGAGGAAGTGGCTAGAGCACTTGATATCATTAGAGAAGTTGGCCCGAGTTTTGGTCTTGAGTTGAATATTTGCAAGATTGAGCTCTTTTGGTCTTCGTGTGATGGATCTAAGTTTTGAGAAGATTTATTCCCTCATGGAATTGCTAGACCGGTTTTGGGTATTAAGTTGTTGGGTGAGGCTGTGAGTAAAGATGATGAGTTTATTAGAGAGCTAGTCATGAAAAGAGCTGTTAAGGTGGTTGAGTTGATGGACCCGCAGAGTGAGCTTCTTTTGCTTCGTTTTTGTATGGGTGTTGCTAAGATGTTGTTTAGTTTGAGGACTTGTCTACCGGAACATGGGGAAGGTGCATCTACTTTTTTTATTTTTGGGACTCCGTGAATCATTCGAGGATATTGTGGTTTGTGGGGGCGCTTATTTTGGCGATCTTCAGTGGCGACTTGCTTCTTTGCCGATTCGGTGTGGAGGCCTGAGGTTATACTCAGCTATGGAGACTTCTTCTAGCCTTTTGCTTTTGTGGCTTCTAGAGCTCAGTCTTGGGCCCTTCAAGACCATATTTTGCGGGACAATGGAGTTGTTGATATGCTCTCTGAGTTTTTTGGAGCTTTGGGCAATCTTCAAGTTTCTATTCCTAGTTTTGATCTTTCTGGTTTTATTGTAAAGAGCACCGTCCGCCCTAAAGCCCAACATGCTTTGGCGAGTGCTTTTTTTGGTAAGACAGTACAGACGATGGAAGCAACTTTTTGTTTGACCGCTAGACAAAAAGAGGTTCTTCAGTGTCTACAGACAGCGCATAGCCAAGATTTCCTTCTTGCCATACCTATTGATAGACTCGGACAATCTATGTATCCCGTTGAGTATCGTACGATCATCAAGTATCGCCTTATGATTCCTTTGTTCTCGTCTGGTATGTTTTGTCCTATGCCTAATTGTGGGAGACCTTTGGATGTTTTTGGGGAGCATGCAGTTCATTGTAATGAACTACCCGGCTTCAAATATAGGTATGATCTGGTTCGTGATGTTTTATGTGACGTGTTTAAGAGAGCAGGGATTTCGGCCAAGAAAGAGGCGCATGTATCCTTCTTGGTTGATCCGTGTGAAAGAAGGTCTACGTCGAGGCCTGCAAATGTGTTAGTTTTTGGATGAGTGGGTGAAAAACATGCTTGTATTGATTTGACATGAGTCTCTCCTTTGATTGGTTCGGATAACGGGCCTTTTGGTGGGTAAGACGGCTCTCAACGCGGCCTCTTTGAAGGTAGCTAAGCATGAAAGGGCTTGTCTTGAAAATCAACATGTTTTTCTTCCGTTCGCTTTCGATACATTTGGTTTTCTTGCGCCTGATGCCGTCAAGATTCTCAAGAGGGTGCAACGGGTCTTGCATGGTAATTTTGTGTCACCTATGTCTTCAGATGTAGTGTTTAGGAGGATCAGATTGACGACACATCTTGTTGTCCGCCTAACTTCTAACGTGATTTAATAAATTTTAAAATAATTTATTAATAATGTTAAAATTTTACATTTTATATTTGTAAAAATATTTATGAATCAATATACACAAACTTTAATTCTAAATTTTATAAAATAATATAATTTATTTACATTAGATCTACTCATAGAAGAAAACTATACATCTAAAACATACAACACTAAAACTAATGTGACATCACTTTTTTTTTTCTCACAACATTCTGTTTACTAAATTTTATCAAACTATGATATTTTTTTTACTAAAACATAATAAATAACAGGTTTGATTCCGATAAAGAATATTATATGCTTAACCGAAATTTATCTCACCATATCGAATTAGTATTTTATTTTTTTCTGAAAATTCATCTAATAATATAGTCAACATTCTAAGTCTACCATCTCACAAATTCAATTCAATTTCTTTCTTTTAATTTTTGTTATTTTAAATCAATTTATAAAATTAGATTTTTCTAAACTTACAAATTTGATTTTTTTTTTCTCTACAATCAGAATTCTTTATATTAAAGAATTTCATTTGAATTATATTTAAATAATTATGAACTAATACTTAATATTGTTCGAGTCAATAAAAATTATAAAAATTAAATATATATTGCTAAAAACTTACTGAAATTAATGGACACACTCTTTTTATCATGTAGATTAAGTATACTCTTAAATTTTATTATGTACACTTAGTACTTTTGATTTTTGGTATGGGCGCATCCTCGGTGCGCGTGTGCCCATAACTTTTTTTTCCCGAAATAAAAAAATTTGGGGCGCACGCGCACTGCGGATGCGGCGGGGCACGCCTACATGAACGTAAAGGGGGCGAAATTATGTTGCGCTGCATATTCAAAAAAAACGTCACTGGCATGCGCCTTATCTTTGTTGTAACACCCCGAATTCTGAGAACTCGGAGTGTTACTGGCTAGGACCTCACAGTGGGTCCCGACCTTAAGTTAACGTTGGATCTTGCAATAAGACACAAATATATTTAAATACGAATCCTTTCCAAATTTTTGTATTTAGACTCTATAAACTCCAAACTCGTACAACAACTAACTTAAAAAGAAATGTACTCTATTATGATTAAAAAAAATCATAAATAAACAAATCCAACATAACTCCTAGTACAGAATCCCGACTAACCACTCCATTCCCGATTTCTTGGTATAGATCTAACCTGCAAAAAACCTAACAACAAGGTAAAATCGTTAACTACAATTCTAATATTAAGGTCACTATAGCACACACACATTTAAGGAAGTACTATAAATCAATCAGTATGCAACACACAAGGTCCCGGTTATTATCTTTTTTTTGGTGAAATTTGTCATTCTATTTTCCAACTTTTCATGGTAACGCAAGAGTCTCCCGACTCTTGCCCCCGTCCCTGTTAACCAGTAGGTCTGGTATTGATGCATTCTCCCTATATACTCTACTGGACTGGTTGCGGGGAAATCTTCTGGCACCCTTGGCCCAGACAGAAAGCTACGGCAAGTTATAATGCACTTGTGCCACTCTTTAAAATTTTAAAAAGTGATATAGTTCGTTCATTTTATTTCACAATCATAACACACACTACCCTAGTGCACACTCAGTATTAAAAAGGTAGTTAAGCGAGTCCTATGAACTCACCTTATCCGTATTGGTCTCAGCGTTTCTCGCGATCTTGCTAGTCAGAGATCCGATTTTTCTGATCAATATACATCAACCCTTAGAACTATATCAACCCTTAACACTGCTCGACTTATCATTCTAATCAATCAGGGTATGATAACTAACATCGATACCTTGACATTTTCTACGCCCTAGCTAGGTTTACGGACCTAGACGTCCATTCCAAGTTCTCATTTATCAACATAATCGTTTCCTTTAAATCTTTCTATCTCGGGTGTCTCGTATTCCGTCTATCGTTATCCATCGTCTTACCTAGCTACTCTTAGTACCCGGAGACGAGAGACAACTTTAGTTTAAGTACCCATGGACCAGAGACGACCACTAGCAATGCAACATTTCATCATCAACGCAGCTAGTGTTTCGGTGTTAATGATCATGTGAGCATCTTGTGCCGTCGGACTAAAGTATATACCAATTATCTCATAACTCTGCATTCAGCCCACCGACATATAAGCCAAGGACTCAATCGGTTACTCTCAAACCCGATATAATGTCTTTAACTTTAAGACCAGAATTAGGTTAGATCGAACCGGATTTACATAAATGAAATAACCAAAAAGATATTGAATCCAACCATGTCATCACGCGTCCAATCCAAGAGTTAGATAATTTTATCATCTTTTTTTAGAGCTTCTACAAAAAGGTCACTTCTTTTCATCATGTCAATATTTAATCCAAAACAACCATTTTTCCGCAGAGTTCTTGTAATAAAAAGAGAAACAATTGTAAAACTGTAACAGGTCTACCTCGTTATCTCAAATTATATGTTGAAAAATGTAACCAGCACAAGGTTTTTCAAGGAAAAACAATCATATTTATTTTTCTCAAGACGCGCAAGTAAATATTATTTTGTTTCACTATAAATTATTTCAATAAAAACTTGTAAGGCTCCATGTGACGAGGTTTTACAGATTAATTAGGAATTATAACCCATAATTATCTCATAAATCAATTGTTGTTGACGTGGATGAAAAAAAAATTGTCTAAACAATTGTCATATTTTAATTTTTCAGTATACTTCAAAGTTCAAATAATCCATCTTTTTTAGGCCCGTGAAACGGAGTCTAAACATACAAGTCTTAAATTAATTGTTTAAAAATAAATATTAAGTTTTCGATGATCTCAAACTTCGTATTCTCTTCTACAAGAATTTTTTAGGTTTAACTACCTCGATAAGTAGACCAAAAGTTAATCGCTTTTCCTTATCGATATATAAACAATTATAAAACTTGTGTAAAGGTTTGTTTTCTTCCATTAATAATTAAAAAGTCATTTGCTAATTGTGGTTTTGTGACAAATGCAATATCAATTTGCTTTGTTAACGTCAGAGGCATGTCTACGAGTTGCAAGTTAAAAGGGCAATTTGGTAAACCCAATTAAACGTAATCCGGATCGCAAGGGTTTGTTTACAGATGTAACCTATGGGGTTAGTGGGAGATTTATATATATAATGTTGAAGGTTTAATGTTAGTGAAAAAGTAATATTATTTTTTAGGGTTAAGTTAAGCAAGTGAAGTATGTTAGGTCAAATGGCAAATGGCAAATGGCAAATGGGTACGTCGACATGAACAAAACTGTTGTTAATGAATTATATTAAAATAATGTGAGTGGTGTTCTGATTTTAGTAAGAAACAACATTCCTGTTGGTGGAAAATGTGGTGTCAAAAATAAAATAAATAAAGTTAATTGGCTCACCTTAATCCTAATTGCTATATTAATTCATATACAATACAACAACATAACTGTGTGGTACCAAATACTGAAGGGACACCATGTACAAAGATATTATTTCTTATTACACTTACTTTTAGCTCCATTTTCCCAAGCCAATGTTTGTATTATCCTCTGGATTCAATGATCCTTGCGTTACAGTGAGTGTCCGTTTAATTGAAGCGGTGAAATGAAAACGTAATGAAATCGGTTAAGGAGAAGGAATGAAAATGAAATTGATTAGATTACTTTTATGTGTAAAAAGACCTCTAAAATAAACATAATTTTTAATTGATCTGAAATCATTCTATTATCAAAAATAATTTCTAGCGATACCAAACAAGCTCTAATAATCTATATTATTTACTTCAATACATTATTCACGTATTCTTATTAATATTCATTATTTTATTAGTTCATATAACAGATAAGTCACATAAGTTTGACATGATCCGCACCATGATCAAGTTACAGCATTCATCCGATGATGAAAGTTTTATTACTATCAGTAGAGATGTCAATGAGTCGGGTTTGGGTTGGGAAGTACCCTATTCATTCCCATCCCCGTTTATTATAACTGTAACACCCCAAATCCGTTGGACTCGAGGCGCTATTGGGTTAGGATCTCACAATGGATCTTGACCCTAACCTAATAACAAATTCACTGAATCTTACAATAAGGCACAGATAGATTAAATACAAAACATCAAACTGTTATACAAGTATCAAAAGGTTTATACAAGTACTGCTGAGTACAAAAAAAATATAACCATATACACAGTCAAAAGATCTCATCCCACGAGGACGACCGAGTGTACGGAGCCCTCAGCAGATCACCCTTCTGGATCACTCTAAAGCTCTCCTAACCTGCAAAGGATCTACAACACGGTATAAAACCGTTAGCTAACCATACGCATATATAAGAAGATGCATAAGCACATACACACATCCAAGAATACTAAACACGTCAACATGCTATCACACATTTACCCGGTTCATTATCTTTATAAAGTCCAACACTCAATTTGTATATATATCAATATAAACATATGTGACACGAGGAATATATAATCCTCGCCTCTGGGTCCAATAGCCAGCTGGAATGGTGCCTGGAACACCTCCCCGTGTACCCTAAGGGAATGGAGAGTGCCCGAACCGTTTACCAGGTCTGGCCTGCCTACAGAGAACCTCCCAGACTCCCGGCGGGATGAAAGGGCAAGTTATCACTGCCCTACAATAGGCAAGTAATATACCATAGGTCGGTGACCATCATAACACATGTTATAAAGCATATAACAAACACCACTCATGCACACATCCTATAAAGGAATGGCAACTAAGTAAGTCCCACGGACTTACCTCAACCTCGTAGTTGTCTCAACTGGATCAACCCTCAACTCAGTCCACTCTAAACTAGAGGACAACACGGCCTATACAAGGCATACATATATATATCAAACTCCTATCACGCAAAGGGTCACACCTAGACCCAAGGGATCCATAAGGATCAAATCCAACTCGTAAACCTCAAAGCCGTAACCGGCATATCTATATCATACTCATCAACATCCGCTACCTAGCATGCTACTACCGCTCATACTAGGAAAGGAAAGGATCTACCTAACTCTAGGTAGATCCGGGACAAGACGCATCTGCGTAATACAAGGGACGCAGGGGCGGAACAAGCAACCCGTAGGCGCGGCGGAACTCAGCCACGGGCGCGGTGACAAGGCTGCAGGCAAACGCAGGCACGACACAGGCTCTGGCGCGGGCGCTGCGGCACGGCTTCTGCAGGGGCGGCGGCTTCCAGGCGCGGGGGCGGCGTCTGTGCAGAACGTGAACCCGCGATTCCTTTTCGGCTCTTCTCGTGATCAAATCAGGTCTTTATCATTCCAGATTCACACACATGCATAGATATACACATTCCAACATCACCCTATGATCAATACATCTAATCCTAAGCTAAGGAAGGAAGAAACAAAGGAAGAAGGAAGAGAAGAAGGAGAAGAAGACTTACCACTGTTGTGGCCTAACCAGAACTGCTCACATAAGCACCTCAGCTGGCTTCCAAGCTCAGCCATGCACAAAGCTCATCAACAACCACAAAACCACACAACACTCTTCCAACTCAAGGGAAAAACCAAAACAAACTCAAGAAGGATGAAGGAGAAGCAAGGAGGACGTGAAGGCTGGATTGGAAATGTGATGAAACCCTTGCTCAGCAAGGTAAAACGGAAGAAGTAAGACAAGGTCAATCACGAGTCAAAGGAGTCAACAAAATCGGCTGCAGCCGCCGGAAACTGCAGGGGCGGTTCCCTGTGCCGCCGGTGCGGAAACCCGCAGGGGCGGTAGTCGTGCCCGCGGGTGCGGAAAGACTAATCCCGGCCAAAGCCAATCTCGGCTAAGGTCCAATCTCGGTCTGAAAGACTAGGGCTCTCACAATAACGCCCTTCATGTCATCCCCATATCCGTTCGGATATTAAAAATTGTCCTCGTCCCCATCGGGTATTTGTCCCCATCGGAAAATACCCGTCCCCGTTTAATTTCCCTATTTAAAAACTTGTTGGGTTTTCCCCGTTTAATTTCTCCATTTAAAAACTTGTTGGATTTTCCCCGTATAATTACACGTACCCATCCCCGTTTAACTTTCAAGAGTTTGACAAAAATATTAATTTGGATAATAAAGTTTTTGTAACTATTTTGAGGTTCTTATTACTAGTCAAACAAATGAGAATACATTGTCTTTGCAAGACCGACAAAAATAATAACTTGGATAATAAATTTTTTCGAAATGTTTTGAGATCTTATTACTTGTCAAACAAACTAGAATATATTATCTTTGCGAGACCATCTCTGCTTATTGTAGTAGCAACGAGATTACACTATTCTTGCAAGTAGAATATATCAAAACGATATAAAATTCCCCTCATAAAGTGATACTCAACCAATTTAACTGCAAATCAATGTCTAATCTCATGAAAAATAACATACCCTAGAAACTACAAATAAAACCAACAATACTAGAAAAAGAACAACTCATAACTGTTATTAACTCCTTTGCTCAATTTATGCGCAGACAAAGAACGGCCAACAACTGCAGAAAATTACAACAATAGCAAATCAACAAAAGAACTTGGTCACCATAAAAATGTGATCTCAACTCACATAATCTGATGGTTCACTAACCTTAGTTATCATTTAACATTCATGATCAGTATCTTATGAACCACCATAACTAGATAAGACATGATAAACTGAACTTGTTGCTTGTCCTTGAAAAATAAAACAATTTGTTTACTTATGTATCTTTGTGGAATTCCCGCCGGGGTTCCCCGTCAGTTTTCCCGTCGCGGTTCCCCGTCGGTTTCCCCGTCGGATTTGGATTCGGATCGGGGAGCGGGGCGAATACCCCTATCTTCGTCCTCGTCCCCATACTTAAGCGGGGAATCAAATTTTACCCCGTCCCCGTCACATCCCCGTTTAAATTCCCCATCCCCATCCCCATGACGGGTAATACCCGCGAATTTCGGAGAATCCCCGACTCATTGACATTCCTAATTATTAGATACTAGTTTAATTTATGTAACGAGTTGATCTAATATAATTTTTTCTAAAGGTTTTTAATTAAGTTTATGTATTTTGATTTTATAAATACTCAGATATGAAATGTAGACGTAATATCTAATTTAAATATAAGTTGTAAGTTAAAATCTAAACTAATTTAATAGAGGTTGTTTTTAATTTTTTTAGAAAGAAAATGAGATAACAATAAAAGTAAAATATAACTTAATTGAAAGTTGTGATCAAAATAGAAGTAAAATATTTGTTAAATGGAAGTTGTGAACAAAATAAAACTTACTTGTCAGTATTAAAGTCACCAAAACTTTTTTTTCATAAAAAAACTATTCAAATTATATTTTAGAATAAAATAAAATAAAATAAGTTCTACTTAAACTAGATATAACTTTTATAATCACAAAACTTTTATTAAAGAAATATCTTACTTCCATTTTAAACACAACTTCTATTTAAATAATTTCATTTTGATCTCGTCGCATATGAATCTGCACAACCCTAGCTCGCGACGCTGCTCGTCAATTGGAGTCAACTGAAGCTTCCATAATTACGGCACTGCACAAATATTATTAAACAAATCCTTTCATAATTAACATTTTTAGACTCGACAAACTCCAGATTCGTACGGCATCCAATTGAGAAACAAATAAACTCTATTGTGTGATAAATAAAAGAATCGTAATTAAATAAACCCAATTTCTTGGTAGAGATCTAACCTGCAAAATCTAACAACACGGTAAAATTGTTAGCTACAATTCTAATACTAAGGTCACTAAGGCACAAACACACTCAAGGGAAATATTGTAAATTAATCAGCATGCAACAAACAAGGTCCCTGTTATTATCTTTTCTTTGGTGAAATTTATCATCTATTTTCCAACTTTTTATGGTAGTGCAAAGGTCTCCCGACCCTTGCCTCCGTCCGCGTTAACCAGTAGGACTGGTTTTGATGCATGTTCCCCGTATACGCTATTGGACTGGTCGCGGGGTGATCTTCCGGCACTCTCGGCCCGGACAAAAAGTTACGGCACATTATAATGCACTTGTGCCTCTTCAGAAATTTAAAAATAGTGATCTAGTTCGTTCATTTTATTTCACAATCATAACACACTACTCTAGTGCACACCCAATATTAAAAAGGCAACTAAGTCAGTCCTATGAACTCTCCTTATCCATACTAGTCTCTAGGGGTGGGCATCGGATCGATCCGATCCGAATAGTCGGATATCCGGGAAATTTTTTTACTCAAAGGCCGATCCGTATCCGGACGGATATCCGGGAGAGTTTTTGTCGGATCGGATAATTATCCGCGGATATTCGACCGATCCGATTGATCCGAAATTTAAATATAGCTATCCGAATTTGATTTAGCCGGATCGAATCGGATCATTATCCGAGGGTATCCGGCTGATCCGAACGACTCTACATTGACCCGACTGATCCGGCTGATCCGACTGACCCGATTGACCTGACTAACCCGATTGACCCGACAAACCTGACTGACAATTCAAACGAATTTGCAAGTTTATATATAACTAAGTAAAGTAAGCACTCTAAGACTTATATTATAAAGTTGTACATTAAATTTAATTCATTAAAATCTTTTAATATAAGACTTATATTATAAGATATAATTTTTATTTACTTTTTTTAATTTCATTTTAATTCATTAAAATCTAATAAATATATACAAGTTTGTAAGATTTGAAATTTAATGTACAACTTTATAATATAAGTCTTATATTATAAACGAGATAAACTTATGATAAAATGTATTATCGAGACTAACGTGTACATATATAAGTTATTAAGTTGTAAACAAAAGCCATAATCATATTTATAAACATCTATATGTTAAAACGAGATCAACTTATATTAAAATATTATTAGGAACATTTTTAGTTTAAACGAGATCAACTTATGTTAAAATATATTATCGAGACTAACTTGTTCATATACAAGTTATTAAGTTGTAAACAAAAACATAATCATATTTATAAACATCCATATGTTAAAACGAAATCGACTTATATTAAAGATTATTATGATCATTTGTTAGTTTAAACGAGATCAACTTATGATAAAATGCATTATCGAGACTAACGTGTACATATATAAGTTATTAAGTTGTAAACAAAGACATAATCATATTTATAAACATCTATATGTTAAAACGAGATCAAATTATATTAAAAGATTATTATGAACATTTGTTAGTTTAAACGAGATCAACTTATGATAAAATACATTATCGAGACTAACGTGTACATATATAAGTTATTAATTTGTAAACAAAGACATAATCATATTTATAAACATCTATATGTTAAAACGAAATCAACTTATATTAAAGATTATTATGAACATTTGTTAGTTTAAACGAGATCAACTTATGATAAAATGCATTATCGAGACTAACGTGTACATATATAAGTTATTAAGTTGTAAATAAAGACATAATCATATTTATAAACATCTATATGTCAAAACGAGATCAACTTATATTAAAAGATTTTTATGAACATTTGTTAGTTTAAAACTTTAAACAAGATCAATTTATGATAAAATACATTAACGAGACTAACTTGTACATATACAAGTTATTAAGTTGTAAACAAAGACATAATCATATTTATAAACATCTATATGTTAAAATGAGATCAACTTATATTAAAAGATTTTTATGAACATTTGTTAGTTTAAAACGCAATATATTTTTACAACGCAATATATTTCTACTATGAATATATTTTTAAATATAAATAATAGTACAAAATTATAATATACAACTTTCTTAAGTATAAATTAATTGTTTATTTCATTAAATATTGTCAAATATGAATATTAGTACAAAATTACTATATTGTATACATACAAATATTTTTCTGTTATTTAAGTATAAATCTATAGTTTGTTTGATTAATATTTATACATATATTTTTTCATAATTAAATGTTTTTTTTAACCGGATATTTCCGGATATCCGGCGATCCGCGGATATCCGGTGATCCGACGATCCGCGGATATCCGACTGATCCACGGATATCCGATGACCCAATGATCCGCGGATATCCGATGATCCACGGATATCCGACGATCCGCAGATACTCGACGATTCGGCGATTCGCGAATATCCAAAAATATCCGGATATCCGCTTTTTATCCGGATATCTTCGGAAATCCGAATGCCTAAACTGTTGATCCGTATCCGATCCGGTGATCCGGGAAAGTCTCCCGGATCGGATTCAGACCGGATCAAAACGGATACTAAAAAATCGGGGTTTTCCGGATCATATCAATGGATTTTTCGGGGCGGATCGACGGATCGGATTGGTTTCGCCCACCCCTACTAGTCTCAACATTTATCGCGATCTTGCTAGTCAGAGATCCGATTTCCTTGATCAATATACATCAACCCTTAAAACTATATCAACCCTTAATTTTGCGCGACTTATCTCACTAATCAATCAGGGTATGAGTTCTAGCATCGATACTCTGACGTTTTCTACGCCCTAGGTTTACGAACCTAGACGTCCATTCCAAGTTCTTATTTATCAACACATTCGTTTCCTTAAAATCCCGCAATCGCGGAAGTCCATATTTTGTCTACGTTATCGATCTTCTTAACTACTCATAATCCTCATTCCAATTTCACTAACATAACATGTCTCGACTTGTTACAGTTCAAACATTCTGTTTCTTCCAACTAGTTCCACAACTATCATTTATCTCAACATTAACACTTACTAAAAACATCTACTAATTTAATTCACTACTCACAACATTTATTAATTAATAATTATAGGCCAAAATAATAAATTAAAACGGAATTTAATTTGACTATAAAGAAACGGGTTCGGGTCTAACCGGAAACGGGTTTGGTAGCAAGGTTAATTGGCGCCAGTTGGTGTCGAATGGCACCAGGTGGCAAGGCGGCGGGTACTTGGAGTTCCGGGTTCGAATCTCGTCATTGACACCACCCGGTGTAACACCCCGAATCCGTAGGACTCGAGGTGCTACTGGGCTAGAATCTCACAATGGATCATGACCCTAGCCTGACAACAATTTCACTGAATCTTACACCAAGGCACCAATAAATTAAATACAAAATATCAAAGTGATATAAAAGTATCAAAAGGCTTATACAACGTGCTGCTGAGTACAAACAAAACATAAATATATACATGGTCAAAAGATCCCATATCCCACGAGGACGACCCAGTGTACGGAGCCCTCAGCAGATCACCCACTCTGGATCACTCTGCAGTTCTCCTAACCTGCAAAGGATCTACAACACGGTATAAAACCGTTAGCTAACCATACACATATATGAGATGAGCATAAGCACAAGCACACGTCAGAAATACTAAACACCTCATCATGATATCACACATTTACCCAGTTTATTATCTTTATAAATATAGTCCAACACTCAAATCGTATATATAAATATCAATATGAATATATGTGACACGAGGAATATAACCCTCGCCTCTCGGTGGTAATGCCAGCTGGAGTGGTCAACCGGGACGACTCCTCCGTGTACCCTGAGGGAATGGAGACAGTGCCCGTTCCGTGTACCAGATCTGGATGTTCCGCAGAGAACCTCCTAGTCTCCCATATGGATGAGTGGGCAAGACTGTCACAGCCCTACGATGGGCAGTCACTAAACCATAGGTCAGTAATAATCAATCCTAACATGCTATCAATCACATATCAAACACCACTCATGCACACATCCAATATAGGGATGACATCTAAGTAAGTCCTATGGACTTACCTCAACCTCGGAAGTCTCAAAACCAAACGGCTCCAACTCTAGAGATCAACACTGCCTAGTAACAGGGCATAACAACATATATCAAACTCATATCCATCATAGGGTCACACCTAGACCCAAGGGATCCCTAAGGATCATATCCTAACTCATAACCTCAAAGCCATAACCGGCATAAACGATAACATGATCAACCTCGTTCTATCCTCATATACATACCTAGCATGCCACTAAACCGCTCATACTAGGAAAGGAAAGGATCTACCCAACTCTAGGTAGATCCGGGACAAGACGCACCTGTGTGACGGAAAGACGCAGGGGCGGAACAGGCAACCCACAAGCGCGGCAAGGCTCGGCCGCAGGCACGGGCACGGGCGCAGGCGCTGTGACACGGATCCCGCAGGGGCGGCGGCTTCCAGGCGCGGGTGCGGTGACAAGGTACCCGCAGGGGCGGCTTTGTTGGACCGCGGGGGCGGCGACAGTGCAGAAGGTGATCCCGCGGTTCCTCTTCGGCTCTTCACGTGATTAACTCACGTCCTCTTCATTCAAAAGTCACATACAACCATATACATACACAATCCCACATCAACATACATCTATACATGCATCTAATCCTAAGCTAAGCAAAGAAATTCAAGAAAGGAAGAAAGAAGAGAAGAGGACATACCACACTTGTGGTCCTAGGCTACAAGGGAGGATCAACCACAAAACCAACACCACAACTGGCTTCCAAGCTCAGCCACAAAGTCCAACAGCCATGAACAACCAACCACACCAACTAGCTCCTCCAAACCAAGGTAAACCAAGACAAGATCAAAGAGTAAGGAGAAGGAAGCATGAAGGACGTGAAGGCAGCTGGGAAAGGGAATGAAGATGCTCAACAAACCAAAGCAAAGGAATTAGGTTAAGGGAGTGAAAGAGTAAAGCACGGGTCAAAGGCCAACAAAGCCGGATGCAGCCGCAGGAAACCGTAGGGGCGGGTTTCCTGGCCGTAGGGGCGGATCATGGCTCAGCCGTAGGGGCGGCTCTACAAACCCGCGGGGGCGGCTAAGGCCAAATCTGGCTCCCAAAGACTAAGGCTCTTACACCTCACCCCCCTAAAACCAAGTTTCTTCCCGAAACTTGTAAAATCCTCAAACCACTCGGACTCACAAGCCGAGGTACAACTCTCTCTATAACCTCAAACATAAGCATGGAGAAAATCATCAACTCCAGCAACAAAACACTATCCAAGGCATAGAGGAAAACCATCTCTAGCCAAATCATCATCACGTCACAAAGGCATAGAGAAATAACATCTCTAGCCGTATCATCACATCACAAAAGGGCATGGAGGAATAACATCTCCAACAAATCTAATTCAATCAGAATAGCATGGAGAATAACCATCTCCAGCTAAACCCTAATCGTATCACAATAGCATGGAGGAAAGAACCATCTCCAGCTATACATAACAATCGTACTAGCACAACAAGATCTAATAAGATCATAATCACATCATAGCTAGCACGAAAATAACATATCATGGCATATAAGCACATAAGCAAACACTCACCAAGATAGTACTAAGATCTACTCATCGATCGTACTGGTACATCTATCTCGGCATAAAACTCTGGATAGTTCCTCTGGATACTATCCTCAATCTCCCATGTAGCCTCATCAGGTCCTCGTCTCGACCACTGTATCCTCAACATAGGAATGTCCTTCGAACGCAAGCGTCTCATACCTCGTTCTAGATCTGCAATCGGGTGCTCAACAAAAGTGTGGTCCGGTTCAACCACCAAATCATCATAACTCACAATATGTCTCGGATCTGGTATGTACTCCCTCAGATGAGACACGTGAAACACAGGGTGAACATCCTCTAACCTCGCAAGCAAAGTCAATCTGTATGCTGCACTCCCAACTCGATCCAGAATCTCGAACGGTCCGACATATCGGGGCTCAACTTCCCCTTAATGCAAAAACGCCTAACACCTCGTGTCGGAGACACTCTTAGCCACACATGGGCTCCAACTCTGAACTCTAGAGGTTTACGCCTCCTATCTGCATAAGACTTCTGACGGCTCTGTGCAGTCAACATCCGCTCTCTAATTAGTGCTACTCGACCAACATCATCCTGAATCTGATCAGGTGTCAAACCACTAGCAGTACTAGGTTCATCCTAGCATATCGGTGTACGACATCTCTGTTTGAGACGATCGTCCTCGGTACACCATGGAGTCTCACTATCTGCCTAGTGTACTCCTCAGTTAATCTGCTCACCGGCCACGTCTCCCGAATAGGAATGAAACGTCCCGTCTTCGTCAATCTGTCTACTATAACCCAAATAGCATCAAAACTCCGGCTCAGTCTCAACCCAATCACAAAGTCCATGATGACATCCTCCCACTTCCTCTGTGGAACATGAAGTGGATGGAGCTCACCTCCAGGTCTGCAATACTCTATCTTGACCTGCTGGCAGGTCGCACACTGTGCCACAAATCTGGCTACATCGGGCTTCAGCCCTCCCCACCAATATGAACGTCTCAAATCCTGATACATCTTACTCGTACCTAGATGTACAGAGTAAGGTGTACAGTGAGCCTCCTGTAATATCCTTTGACGTAGCTCTGCATCAGCAGGTACACAGACACGACTGCAGCGTCTCAATACTCCATATGCTCCCAGAAGAAATTGTGGTGTCTCATCCCGAGACAACTTCTCTCTGATCCTCATCAAGGTCGGACAAGTCTCCTGCTTCTGTTGGATCTCACTCAACAGATCACGTAGAACCTCTAAAGTACTCAGCCGGGCATCCTCATCAGGAAACTAGATATCCACTCTAACCAGATCAGGTCTCTCTGTAACTGATGCTGAACTGTCAGCCTCGCAATAGCCTGCTCTCGAGGCATCTTCCTGCTCAGGGCGTCGGCGACAACATTCGCCTTTCTTGGATGATACTGAATCTCCAGATCAAAATCCTTGATCAGCTCGAGCCACCTACGCTGTCGGTTATTCAATTCCCGCTGCGTGAAAATGTACTTCAGATTCTTATGGTATGTGAAGATCTGACATGTAGCACCATACAGGTAATGTCTCCAGATCTTCAACGCATGAACTACCGCTGCCAACTCCAGATCATGAGTTGGGTAGTTCTCCTCATACGTCTTTAGCTTTCGAGACGCATAAGCAATCACTCTGCCTCGTTGCATCAATACACATCCCAAGCCTAGCTTGGATGCATCGTTGTAAACCACAAAATCCTATGTACCCTCTGGATGTGCCCAAACAGGAGCAGAAGTTAGACGTCTCCTCAGCTCCTCAAAACTCTACATACACTGATCAGACCAAACGAATCTGGTAGTCTTCCTCAATAAACTCGTTAGTGGACGGACAATCACAGAAAATCCCTCCACAAAGCGTTTGTAATAACCGGCTAGGCCAAGAAAGCTACGTACTTCCTTGACGTTCGTCGGTGTCGTCCATGCTGCTACTGCCTCTATCTTCGCCGGATCAACCTTAATCCCCTCGGCAGAAACAATGTGACCCAGGAATGCTACCTCTGGCATCCAGAATTCACACTTAGAGAACTTAGCATAAAGTTCTCTATCCCGTAAAACCTGCAATACAGTCCTCAGCTGTCCTGCATGCTCCTCTCTACTGCGAGAGTACACCAGAATGTCATCTATGAAGACCACCACAAACTGATCCAAGAAGTCGATGAAGATGCTGTTCATCAACTCCATAAAAACTGTTGGGGCATTCGTAAGCCCAAATGGCATCACTACAGACTCGTAGTGTCCATATCTGGTCCGGAATGTTGTCCTGTGCACATCCTTCTCTCTCACCCTCAGCCGGTGATATCCTGAGTGTAGGTCAAACGTGGAAAATATTGTCACTCTCTGAAGCTGATCTAATAAGTCATCAATGCGCGGCAATGGATACTTGTTCTTAATGGTCACCTTGTTCAGCTCCCTGTAATCTATACACAATCTCAACGATCCGTCCTTCTTCTGTACGAAGAGGACAGATGCTCCCCATGGAGATACGCTAGGGCGGATAAAACCCTTCTCAGCCAACTTCTTGAGTTCCTTTTTCAGCTCTAACATCTCAACAGGCGCCATCCGGTATGGGCCTTTGAGATCGGTCTCGTACCCGGCTCTAACTCAATACCAAAGTCCACACTCTTCTGAGGCGGCAAACTGGACGGCTTAGCAAACACATTTGTAAACTCACAGACCACTGGGATATCCTCTAACGCTGGACTCTCCCCTTCCTTCATGGCATAACACCAGAAGGCCTCACAACCCTGTGCAATCAATCGAGCTGCCCGTATTGCACTGATAACCATGCCTGACTTTCCAAGGTCCCAACCTCAGAAAACCTCTATCTGACCTAACTCGGTAGAGAGGGTGACAGTCCTCCTACCTACATCTAGTACAGCCTAATATCTATCCATCTAATCCATACCTAGTATGACTTCTTCATGCTATAATGACATGACAAAGAAGTCAACTAGTAACACACGGGTCCCTACAGAAATGAGACGGTCACGAATCTCACGGGTACCTCTGACCCTACTACCATCTGATAACCCTATACGAAAGGGTATCCCCTCAGTCATATCTAGACTCAAACACTCAACACAAGCATCAGATATAAAGGAATACATAGCTCTAGTATCAAACAAACTCTAACAGGTAAACCATGGATCAGAATGGTACTTGTAGCAGTCGGTGCAGCTAGCTCCTCTGCACTCCTCAGCTCAAAAACTCGGCCCTGTGGCCCTCGGGTGTCAGTGGTGCTCCCACCACGACCTTTGCCTCTACTCGGCCCAGGAGCAGATCCCTAAGAAGTAGGACAATCTGGGACTCTTTGTTGTCCCTGTGTCTGTTGCTGCTGAGGTGGTCTCTGTCCACCCCCAGCTATATTGGCAGAAGAAGAACCTTGTTGTGATGATGCTCCGCCCTGTCGGCAGAATACAGCTCTATGACCTGGTCTGCCACAAGTGTAGCACATCACTGTCTGCCTCGGACACTCTGGTCGCATATGTCCATACTTACCACAGTTGTGGCATTGTCGTCCCTTATCTGTAACTAGTGTAGAGAAGGGATGACTCTGACGACTATGACCTCGCCCTGCACTAGCAGCCCCACCAGCACCACTGGTCTGCCTAGTACGTTGTCTCTTCTCAGACCGGAGGGTCTGAGAAGCTCTCACTTGACTAGCCCGCTCCCTCTCATAGTCAGAAGCTCTGTCCTGATAATCCATCAAAGACTCACAGTGAAAACCCGCCATGTAGGTCCGGGTAGTATCCCTCAATCATCGGGAAAACAGATATACATGCTGATCTGCAGGAGGTGAAGTTGGACCCAACAATGTCAGCTCCTCCTGGAACCTCCTGATAGCCTCTGAGACTGGTACATCCTCGAAACCAGCCTCCACAAAGTCCCGCAGTTTCTCCCTCCTCAGTGAGGCAGGGCAGAAACGTTCTTTGATCATGGTTCTCATCTGCTCATAACTGGTAACCTGTACTCGTACAAACCTCCACTAGTGGTGTGCTAAGTCTCTGAACAGAGTCTGCACCAACTCTATCTGTCGGTCTGCTGGACATCTAATAGACTCCAGAGCTGAGTCCACATGTCCAATCCAAAGCTCCACCTCCAACCCCACCTTCCCAAAGAAAGGGGGTACACCCATCTGGTGAAATGCCTTCAACCAAGTGTCTGGTCTAGGCCCTTTATGCTCCTGTGTAGCTCGAGCAATCTCAGCAACAGGTGCCGGTGCAGCTGGCACCTGAGTAAGCCCGTGGGATCTCTCAGATGATCCCTCATGTGCTGGCAGATATGGGATAGGTCTACCCGCTCTGGCAGCCTCCTCCACTCGCCGGATATACTCGCGGAACTCTGGTCCTCCCATGGAGACATAATCCGAGTCATTTGACTGGACTCGCTATGGACCCTGTCTCCCAGCTATGCCGTTCCCAGTCCCAGGGACGACGCTCTCAGCAACATCAGCATGAACCTCCTCTGCTGCACGTGGATCAACAACAGGAATCCTACCCCGTCCTCTACCTAGAGGAGGTCTACCCCGTCCAGCTGCAGGTAAGGCTCTAGTCTGAACCATCTGCAGAGAACGCAAACCTAACTCAGAAGGCTATATATATATGCCGTATGTATAGATATATATCAAATCAATCACAACAAAATATCTATATATATCTATATTGTCGAGGTCTTCAGAGGGGTGATGGCTCACGTACACGATATCCCAAAACATTTGTACTCATTTCAAAACCAAAACCTTTTGAAAAGTCAGACCCCTTTCGGGTTCTATTTATTTATCTATTCGACCTTTATAGCAGATTACTAGTGTCATTGTTGTCAACATGGGCTCTGATACCAACTTTGTAACACCCCGAATCCGTAGGACTCGAGGTGCTACTGGGCTAGGATCTCACTATGGATCCTGACCCTAGCCTGACAACAATTTCACTGAATCTTACAACAAAGCACCAATAGATTAAATACAAAACATCAAACTGATATAAACGTATCAAAAGGCTTATACAACGTGTTGAGTACAAACAAAACATAAAAATATACATGGTCAAAAGATCCCGTATCCCACGAGGACGACCTAGTGTACGGAGCCCTCAACAGATCACCCACTCTGGATCACTCTGCAGTTCTCCTAACCTGCAAAGGATCTACAACACGCTATAAAACCGTTAGTTAACCATACACATATATGAGATGAGCATAAGCACAAGCACACGTCAGAAATACTAAACACCTCATCATGATATCACACATTTACCCAGTTTATTATCTTTATAAGTATAGTTCAACACTCAAATCGTATATATAAATATCAATATGAATATATGTGACACGAGGAATATAACCCTCGTCTCTCGGTTGTAATGCCAGCTAGAGTGGTCAACCGGGACGACTCCTCCGTGTACCCTAAGGGAATGGAGACAGTGCCCGTTCCGTGTACTAGATCTGGATGTTCCGTAGAGAACCTCCCAGTCTCCCATAGGGATGAGTGGGCAAGGTTGTCACAGCCCTACGATGGGCAGTCACTAAACCATAGGTCGGTAATAATCAATCCTAACATGCTATCAATCACATATCAAACACCACTCATGCACACATCCAATATAGGGATGGCAGCTAAGTAAGTCCTATGGACTTACCTCAACCTCGGAAGTCTCAAACCCAAACGGCTCCAACTTTAGAGATCAACATTGCCTAGTAACAGGGCATAACAACATATATCAAACTCATATCCATCACAGGGTCATACCTAGACCCAAGGGATCCCTAAGGATCATATTCTAACTCATAACCTCAAAGCCATAACCGGCATAAACGATAACATGATCAACCCCGTTCTATCCTCATATACGTACCTAGCATGCCACTAAACCGCTCATACTAGGAAAGGAAAGGATCTACCCAACTCTAGGTAGACCCGGGACAAGACGCACCTGCGTGACGGAAAGACGCAGGGGCGGAACAGGCAACCCGCAGGCGCAACAAGGCTCGGCCGTAGGCACGGGCGCAGGCACCGTGACACAGCTCCCGCATGGGCGGCGGCTTCTACGCGCGGGTGCGGTGACAAGGTACCCGCAGGGGCGGCTTTGTTGGACCGCGGGGGCGGTGACAGTGCAGAAGGTGATCCCGCGGTTCCTCTTCGGTTCTTCACGTGATTAACTCACGTCCTCTTCATTCAAAAGTCACATACAACCATATACATACACAATCCCACATCAACATACATCTATACATGCATCTAATCCTAAGCTAAGCAAAGGAATTAAAGAAAGAAAGAAAGAAGAGAAGATGACATACCACACTTGTGGTCCTAGGCTGCAAGGGAGGATCAACCACAAAACCAACACCACAACTGGCTTCCAAGCTCAGCCACAAAGTCCAACAACCATCAACAACCAACCACACCAACTAGCTCTTCCAAACCAAGGTAAACCAAGACCAGATCAAGGAGCAAGGAGAAGGAAGCAAGAAGGACGTGAAGGCAGCTAGGAAAGGGAATGAAGATGCTCAACAAGCCAAAGCAAAGGAATTAGGTTAAGGGAGTGAAAGAGTAAAGCACGGGTCAAAGGTCAACAAAGCCGGCTTATGTTGATGTCGGTGTGCCGGCGAGGTTGGAATGCAGGGCAAAAGAAAGGTAGAGAAGCTGGGGCATTGTACTCGAAGGGGGCCGGGAGGGGAAGGAAGCATAAGGGCGAGGTGTCTACCGATCTTGATGGACACAGAGGGAGGAGTGAGATTCAAGGTCACCAACATATATAGATACAGAGGGGAAGAACGCACCAGATGGGGTCACGGGTGTGGAAGCTTGGTTCGGGGTGGAGAGGAGGTTTCAACAACATTCCACTCGCCATTATGCTAAGCTTAGTAACATTCATCTTCAATGTCGAAGAATTGAATTTTCCAACGGCCATTAACGAAGAGAGGGAGACGATGAGGAGGAAGGAAGTCCGAGTTGGTGTGCTCACGTGGGAGAGGTCTGGGCCGCAAGAAGGGGAGTTAGAAGTTAGGCATGTGTGGCAATGTGGGCTATCACGGCCGGCCTACGACTTGGCCTAGAGAGAGGACAAATCTCTAGTCCGTTTGGCTGGTCTGTTTTCTTGGGTTAAAAGAACTAGACTAGTCTGGTTTATTTAAATAAAAAGTTGACCGGTCTGGTAAAAGGATCATTATTCGATCGGTTTATTTCCTCGGATATTCGATTTGGTTTTCGGTTTAAATAAAATAAAATTTTAAATTAAATTAAAATTTAAAATCAAAAAAATTATTAAAAAATTTCGGTTATTACAAATTTATTTGGACATACAAAACCAAGGAATTATTTTATCCATACATGTATTTCAAATTTATTAGCTTTCATAAAGTTCTTTGATTAATTTTTGTATTATTTATTGACAATTTATTTTTTTTTTAAAAAAAAGCAAATTTAGTTAATTGTTTGTCATATAGTGGGCTCATTATAAATTTTTATAACTAATTGATAAATCTATAAAAATTCAGTTCTATTGAATTTTCTAATCTTTGAACATTTTGAAATTATTTAATTATAATTACAAAATACAACAAAATAATATAAATAGTCCGTAGCACGGATATGATTTTTTAGCAAGGACGGTAAAATGAAGAAAATCTTTATAAATTTAAATTTTTTTAAATATATTTTTAATCATAGTGTAAATGACTAAAATGACTTTTTCCTGCACGGATGAAGAGGGGATACTTTAATTTTGTTTGATTAAAATACTACTTCTATATTTAACCATTTTAGTTAATGGAGTATTGATTTGGATGGAGCAGATTCTTTGAATCTTTTATGAATATTTGGGTGCTAAATTTGACCAATCCTGAAGTAAATATTAAAGGACAATTGCCCCCTTGGTAGACATTAACTCGACAGACCAGATCAATAAATATATATTATATGGTCAGAGATAATTAATCGATTTATTAATTAAGTCTGTCTTAATAGAATGGTCTGTGAGGTCATGGATTAGCTTATTAAAGTGAGTTAGGTTTATTACTTTTTTTTTTAATTTGCTACTAATCTTAATTTTGAATATTCCGCGGCTTGCATGCATCTTGCCCTCTCATTAGATGGCTATTGACACGTTAACTTTTGCACATCACACCGACGAATTAAAAGAGTGAATTCATTGTCGACCTGCAATATCAATGGCGGCTTGGCTTATCTTAGAACCTTCTTACGACGCCACGTTTTATGCACTTTTATATAATAATGGATTTCTCCTGTTTAAAAAGTATTTGAATTGGGTCAAAATGGAAATAGTTATTAAAGTAAATTACTGATAAATCACCTTTTATTTATTCTTATATTTTATTTTTGAAAAATTGCTGACGGTGTCCATAAAAAATTGCAATATTATTTTGATAATCAACAATTTAAAAAATTCCTTGTGATACCTACAAGGTTTGGTTTAGTTAATTTCCATCACCAATCTTTTACTTTTCATCCAATGATGTTCATTTTCCATCCAAGAATGTTGATATATAGAATTAAGGGTAAGTGTAAATTACTTTTACTAATTTAAGCCAAGATAAATTTATTTTTAAAACAAATTAAAGTTATTTAATCTAGTTAATTTTAATCTAATTAATATGGATTTTAGTAAAAATTTTAAATTGAATTATGCAAAAAATTCAACATTTTTTAGGAGATAATTAATAAGTAACTTAATTGAAATAGTTATAAATATCAACAAATAAAATAATAAAGAAGTATATCACTTTGATAAAAAAAAAATATTTTAGTCATAAGTTATTATCCATCAAATTTTAATGTATAAATTATATGTTCCTATACAAAAATTTAACATATATTATGTATGTATATAAATACATCAAATAATTAACCTACAAAAAACATGTAGACAAATTATTATAAATATGTAAATATATCGATAAATGGGCCTACAAAAACATTTGAGACACAATACTACATAAGCAAAATGTACCACAACTCACAAGCATTGAGAGTTGAGACATAGTATGTCAAAGTATAGTGAAAATATCAAGGCATTAATAGAGTTTCAATATTCAACAACCAAGAAAAAGGGTACGAGATGTTTTTTCATCGGATAGATGACTTGTAAGAAACTTCAGTGATGCGCTCATTTCTCCAATGAATGACATAAAATACTGAGTTTGTGTCATATCCGAAAGGACATCAAAATCATGTGCATGGTTCTTTGATATTTTTGATCTTATGTGTTGCTGAACATTCATTTATATAAGTATATGAATGCCATATACCTTCAAGAAGTGTTAAAACTATTTTATTTGTTGATCTTCTTTGATTTTTATGACTTTTCATATAATTTATACATTTAAATTTGATGGATAATAACTTATGACTAAAATATTTTGTTATGAAGGTGATTCACTTTTTTATTATATTATTTGTTGATCATTATAACTATTTCAATTAAGTTATTTACTAATTATCTCCTAAAAAATGTTAAATTTTTTGCATAATTCAATTTAAAATTTTCACTAAAATTCATATTAATTAGATTAAATAACTTTAATTTATTTTAAAAATAAGTTTATCTTGGCTTAATTTAGTAAAATTCATTTATACTTACCCTTAATTTTATATCTTAACATTCTTGGATGAAAAATGAACATTCTTAGATGGAAAGTAAAAGATTAATGATGGAAATTAATTAAACCAAATCTTGTGGGCACCACAAGAAATTTTGTAAAATGTTGGTTACCAAACCAATATTACAATTCTTCATGGACACCACGAGAAATTTCCCTTTATTTTTCATTTAATCACCCTCTATCACTATTTTGTTTATTAATGGGCCTACAATGTAATTATTTTTTCTTCTCCATTTGATTATCAGATTTTAAATTACCTTTAATATAATATACCTAAAATTTATTTATCACATTTATAAGATATAAAACACATCCGGAAGGATGTGTTAGATCATCTTGTGTTTCAGTTAATGATCATCCGGAAGGGTGTTATAGGATGAAGTATCTCTAGAGAATAGTTTTTCTTAAATACTTATCTGTATTTTATAAAAAAAATATATTTATAAAACACATAGTACATGTTTACCTTCCTACCCAATCCACAATCATGATGTTTCCTTCCACATATGACAATAATCCTTTTGATTTTCATTAAGAATCAGATATATAAAACACACGTACAGTAGAATACTCAACGTTAATGGTGATTTTCAATTTCAGTTTGTGCGCAGAAAAGAGAATTTTATGGTTCACTTTCTTGCGAGTATTCATCCACCATATCCATTGATATCTGCTTTCTTCTCTTCCCTCCCACTAAATATGGACATTTTGGTCTTTGACAACATGCAAAACACTCAAAAACCCTAATCAACATTCTCCAACATAAACACTAAGTTCCCTAACCCTAATGAAAACCATAGATAGATATTCAAATCTTCGATCTCCCTACCGGCGATGCTAAAATAAACCAGCAAGCTAAACCTTCGCTAATCATCATCGCGGTCGATGAATGTGAATGAGAAGAGAACGAAAGAACAATAAAAAAAAAGAGGAAGCTTTTGAACAGAAAAATAGAGAAAAAAATGAAGGCTTTCTTTTTTTTCTTTTTTTCAAGAGATTTTTTCTCTATAAAGAAAAGCAGTTCGAAGATAATTTACGATGTGTCATCTAGTAGATCGAAATGTCGAAAATAATTGGTAAACGGACGAAACATCACGAAGAACCACAATACAAGGCAGACGGCCCAACCATATTGCAGAAACACAATACAAGAAAAAAGAAACACAACAATACATAAAAAAAAAAAAACCATTAACAAATAGATCTTTAAAGCACATCGTTTTTCTTCAAAGGATGTACGCGGGTAGAAAGTTTGAGAAATAAATGTGGACACCTCAGACTTAGACTCGCATCATGGTCTTCAGGAGTCGATCACTAATACGCGCCTCTCACCGGAGAGAAACCACTCGAGACGCCACCAAATAACAACATTATACTAAGAAGACGATCGCAGAACACGGAGTCATAACATGAAAATGTAGAACTTTTGATGATTAAAGATCAAAGACTTATAAGGAAATTTTGTTCATGAAAAAGAAGAAATTTTTAAGTAGGAATTATATATATATATATATATATATATATATATATATATATATATATATATATATATATAAACTGATTTAGTTGAATTAGTTCCACGCAAGGTCAAGTCGAAGAAGCTCTGTTAAACAACAAATCTAATAAGATTTGTGAACTTTTTTTTAAATTTATTTTGTTTGTTAAAAAAGGAATTTTTTAAATTTTAAGTAGAAGTTTATTCAAAATTAACAATAACGTTCTTACCGTAAGAATGTTTCCAAATGTTTTTTAAATAGAAAACAAAGCCCGTAAGCAAGCAAGTCCATAGGCCATAACCTAATCAGTCCAAGTGTCCTAAATTTTGTATTTTTTATTTCCAGTAATTCAAATACTTTCCAACAACCCTAGAACAAGGTGATGGAGTCTACAGCCGGGATCGACAATGGTGGTCGGACTGGAGAAACAACAACAGGTCCGAAGAACTTTCTTTTTTTTGGCGTGAATGTGTTAGTGACTGGATGAGTCGATGACAAACATGTTTGTATTGATTTGACGGATATCTCCTCTAGTTTGTTTGGGTACTGGTCCTTTTTGTGGATAAGATAACCTTCAACGCGACTTCTACAAAGGTGGCTAAACATGAAAGGGCTTGCATTGAAAACCAATGTGTTTTTCCGTTCGTTTTTCTTGCGCCCGATGCCATCGAGATTTTCAAGAGGGTGCAACGGGTATTGCATGATAATGTTGTATCTCCCAAATCTTCAGGCATAGTTTTTCGGAGAATCGGTTTTACTATCCAAAAAGGTTGGCCGCACAACTTGTTGTCCGCCTACCTTTTAGCTCGATGTAAATAATATTAATTTCTATTGAATAAAAAAAGTTTATTAAAAAAAATCATCATTCATATATTTATACTCACTTATTTAGTTTCACAAAATAAAATTAATATTTTATTAAAAAATAATTGTCCATCAATTAATTTGAATTATATTATTTTGTAGAAAATATAAATTTGACAAAAAAAATAAAATAATAAAAAAAACTATAATACAGATATTTCGGTCAAGATGTAATACAATCGGAAAATGCTCGAAAACAATATAATTGGTTCATTAGAAAAAAAAAACTTATTTGATAGAATAAATTATATAATTATTTATTTGGGTTGACGATTGTTTAGTGTTTATACTTTAACTTATTAATTGGTCTTTAATTTTCTTAAATGTAGTTTAAAAAATAGCTTATATTTACAATATAAACATTCAGACATATATCATCAAATATGATACGATTTGTCGTTTCATAACTCATATTAAATAAATAAAAAAACATGTGTAAAAAATCTTTTATTCCAACGTCATACCAAACACCAAGTATTAGAAAAGGTTTATTCTAATTCTATATTCCATTTAGATTCCCGATTTCAACCTCATTCCTACGGTCATACCAAACGAGCTCGTTTAAATGAATTTGAACGGAGGTGGTTAATTTCTAACAGAATTCTCAGAGGTATCTGCCCATTAAAGAGCAATAAGGTATCTGCCCAATTCTCAGAGGTATCTGCCCATTAAAGAGGTATCTGCCCAATTCTCAGAGGTATCTGCCCATTAAAGAGCAGTAAGGTTCCTGCAGCCCAAAAGGCTCACGCTTGGGCTTCATATTTGCCTTACTGCCCGGCCCATTTCTTTTGCTTTAGCAAATTCATATGCAACAAGCTGATAATTTATTTGATTGATTCAACTAGCTGATATATTTTTTTATAAGTTTGATACTGCTCGGGAGAACGAAATTTACTAAAGCTGATTAAAACATAAAATTACTAAAAAAAGACATCACTCTATTTCTTCACATATAAATTTTAGAAGAAATAAAGCAATAAGTTTTATCTTCTACAATCATCTTTGTTATTGAAGTTGACAAAAAATTGAAAATATCATCTACCATCATCTCTCTTCATCTATTACTTCCCAAACAACCAAATCTTCAATTTTTTCATCTTCATCAGCTCCACAATCTCCCATCAGCTCCTAGAAAATGCCTACCAAATGGATCCCATATCAACTTTGCTCTAGTAAAGATATCAATATCATATAATGTAGCAGTGGTACATTACTCATCAAATGGTCTCTTTTCAGGCTGACTTGTAGATTCATTCACGTATTAAGACAAGAAGATTAAGAATCTTCGAAAGCTTCTGTTACAATGGAGGATAGAAGTAGGAAGATACCGAGAAGCCGAGGAAGAGGAGCCCTCCAACAGTGGCAACGGTTCGTTGCGAGATTCTAGATGCCAACATGCTCCCTCCTACCACCGCCACTGACGTGCAAATCGTGTGTCCTATTGTACCTCCTATTGCTACTCCCACTGCATTTTTGTGGGTTGCCAACTGTCAAATCAAAGAACCAAATGCCATTATCCACCAAACTCATATACTCCTATCCTATCATGTTGCCTATCGAATCACATTCCATATTCACTGCATATAATGTAGATCTGCATCATATTAGATGGACAAACGTTGAGAAAAAGTACTACTATAGAGTAGATGAGACAAACTTACGGCAATTGTTGCAATCTGACTACGATCACCCCATTCAGCTAGAAAGGTTAGAATAAATGACTGCAAGAGAACCAAACTGTAGCCACTGTCAAATCATTACCAAACATTTTTCTTCCAATATGCTGTCAATGTGTTACCTCCAAATATATTGGTGTGCCAAATCTTGAAAAGAACCGACGGACGCTTGTTTTCCCTTGGCCTCCCTCCAGTTTCTCTTCTACCTGTATAGATCAAGAAGCAGCTCCACTTTAGCCACGTCTTGATTGGATAACATTAAGGAGAAGCCGACAACAATACGGATATTTGAGCATTTCTGCTGTATACTTATATTCTGACAACTAGCAAATCATTCACTATTGGCTGGAGAAGATACCTCATAAGGAATAAAAAGATATTTGTTTTAGCAAGTACTGGTGAAAGGAGGATAAGGAATTTAAATATATACACAAATAAGCCAGATTTTCAGCAATAGCAAGTGTTGATGTCAAATGATTTGTATCATCAAGGCAGTGACCAACTATGATTCTGTGACAATAGGCAAATTCATTTATCTAATGTCAAATGAAAGCAGAAGAAACAAGGGAGTGAGATGTGCATGAGTTACACCTATGAGAAACATTACTAATCAAATCAAAATGCTTACCTCCTCTATTTCCTTCTTCTGGGATGATTTTGAATCAGATGTCCAAGCAATATAGAGTAACCGTAGCCCGAAGAAGGCGTAAAGTACTGCATTAGAACAGAGGACAAAACCTTATGCTCAAGCAAAACAGATGACACTACAAGAACTTCACCCTTCATTATATATACTATTATCAGTGATCCCTTTGATTTTGCTCATCTTAAAAGTAGTGGACTGGCAACCCATTTCCGATCATAAATTTTGAGGTACACGCAGAAAAAATAAGGTTCTGTAAAGTGGGGAGCATTTATCCATCTATCAAATCGAAGCTCAGAACATAGAAAATACTAAGCCCTCAATAACAACATCAGATGCAATATATATGTATATATTATTACTGTGGCATTCTACAATTAGATAATAGAAATGATACCTGTAGCTGCACTGTTTGTATGCTTCCTTGAGATCAAATTCGGCACTATCCTACCAAGTCCAGTGGAAAGTATCTACAAGAAACAATTCAATCAACCATACAAACAAATGGAATATGCTGCATTTACTCAACTTAATGTGGTGACTGCTATCCCACGGTGTCCTCTTTTAAAACTAATTGACATCCACAAAATAAAAAGGCAGTTTGTACTATCAAGAGTGAGACGAACTTACAGTCATCACAAACAGGGCACTAAGTGCACCAGATAAAACAATCGACTTGGGATGACGCATTGCCATCAGAGCTGCTATGATAAATGTCTCATCTCCAATCTACCAACAAAACTAACTTTCTTAAGATCCTTGATTAAGAAATCTAGGCATAAAATGTACATAGCTTTGAATAAATATTGGTCTGGTAAATTTAGCTAGAAAATCGAATCAGATCGTGGAAGTTTGAGCACAAACCTCACTGACAAGGATCATGGACAAACTTGCAAACAATGCGTCAAAGACACCTAAGCCAGAGTCCAAGTTTATACCAATATGGACTGTATCAGCATCTCTCCCAAGGTGCTCCAGCTTAATCTGCAACATAACATGAAATATCTCATCTTAGATTCCATGTGAAACGCTTGAAAATTTACAGATGGAATTACACAGACAACGCAGTGAGAATCACAGAGAAGAATGAAACAGTTATCAAAGAAAGGCTGACCTTACTACGCCGACCTAAATCTTTAATCGGTCGAACAGACTCATCAATCTCTGTCTCAGCTCCAATCTCCTACACATAAAAAACAAAAATCAATAACATATTCAGACTAGTTGAAGGAAACAAGATCGTGTAGAGCGGAAAAGAGATGACCTGAGCAAAAGCAAAAGAAGCATATGAAAGAGCTATGGCGAGAAGGAAGCAGAAAGTCAACCAAGGGTTTCTAGGGCTTGAACTAAGCCTCATATCTGGTTTGCAACAAAACTAGCGCAAAAGAGGAAATGCGAAACAATGTAGAATCTGATAAAATTAGGATCTCCTAGATCTGCTAAAAATGCGTGGATCCCTGTAGCAGGGAAGAGGAGGAAGAAGAATGGTGTGAGATTACAAGGAGCATTCTCCGGCTAGAAAAGGTGAATTTCTCGGCGGGAAAGTGGATCTTGCAGTTGAGCAAACGTCAACCCTTTATTGCGATGAAACCAGAAGTCCATCACTGTCACCACCGACATCAACTTGACGACTAACACTAACAATTTTTAAATTTCTTTATTATATTACGATGACACTCATTGCAATATAATAAATATCACATTGTATGTATGCTTAATATGTCACCATACTCTTAAAAAACGTTGATGTTAATGTGTCACCCCAATTTTAAAATATAACCATATGATTAAAGGTATCAACAATTAAGTAGGAAAAATGAGCAAAAATAATATATACCATTAAATGTGAACTAAAATTAATCATAACTTTAAAAATACCAACTCATATACAAAATATTACCTATTAAACCAATTTCGATAATAACATTTTTCCGAGCAAAATTCCGGTCACAATTGTTAATTTGACTACCGGGAAAAAATTGGGCTAAAAATGTAATTCACGACTAGTTTAAATCATGATGTAATTCCGGTCAGAATTGTTAATATAAGTAAAATTGAGGTTATATCTATAGACTAGCCTTATTATCTAAGCCTTATTATCTAAAGAACCCTAAAATTTTGAAAAAGTGAGCTTGATGTAAATTTAATCTTTACTAAGTCCTTCCTGTTTTCACTTTAGATTTGTGAAAATTTGATCTTCAACTTGGTCGCAACTAAAGAACCCTAAAATTTCAAATTATAAATTAAACCTATAAATTAATTGGTGTTATACAATTGATTGAGGGAGTATGCTAAATGTATATGTGTTCTTATATAAGAAGATCAAGATTCTAAAAGACGCAAGGCGAAGACGGAACGGAAAGGCACCGTCTATCGTCTAGACGGCCGTTCACGGTCAAGACATTTTTGACTAATTTTAATATATTTTATCCTAAGATTTGTACAAATTACTATACTTATATATAAATAATAAAAGTACAAGTAGAATTGGAGTAGTTGCACTTTGAAAGATTAAGAAAAGACATTTATTATTTTTTTAAATTTCCGCTACAACAGTAACAATAATCACACACTGATGTATTCAGATTTTATTCACTACTTTCAACTATAGCAAATCCATTGTAGTTATATACAAATATAAAATTATAAGGGGAGTCGTACGAAGAAAAACATAATTATCGAGACAAAGAGAGACGGAGAAAAATTGAGATAAAGAGAGGGAGTTCTCGCACATAGAAAAATCGATGAAGAGAAGTGCTTGCACTGAGAAAAATCGAGATAGAGGGACCAAGGGAGGTTTCTAGTGGAGTTGTCCTCGTCTCCAGAATGAGTGCTCGCAGTCGCCGGAGATATCATCACACTCGCAATGAGAAATCCAGGATGTAAGAATGGGGGTAAGTCTGAAACAAATCGATACAGGGTTTGGTTTAATAACGTTATTGAACCGTCTAAACCGTCTAGACGGTTCAGGCCGTCCAAACCTCGCTTTGAAACGATTATTAATGTCTTAAACCCGTCTTGAACCATTCTGAGGCCAAAACCGTCTAAAAAGTCCCGTCTAGCACATATTCGGGACGGACAGTTGTCGTCCACCGTCTAGACGGTCGTCTTTTAGAACACTGAAGAAGATGTAAACTAGAGAAACTAGATGCTCCTATTGTTATCTTAAATCAAACACATTCGTCTTCGAATGAGAAAAATATTTGCTCGTTTTCATTACTTTTGGGCAAAAATTTAATGGAGCATTTGTTTGTTGCCTCAAACATGGTCTACCAATACAACGATCGCTCGAAGTCAAACAAAAATTACCTCTTCTTACTTATTCTTGATAATTTGCTTATGTTTGAGCATTCAAATTCAAACTGCATTGTGAGTAATTTTTGTGTGTCTACATTTAGTCATTTGAAAATAAATTAATGGTGTTCCTTATTTACTTATTATCTGTATATTTTTAGGCCCAAACCTTTTTCCGACTGCCACGTCATCAAAACTGCTGGAAATTTGGCCGGAAAGCAAACTTTTTTAAAATTTATTTAATAAGTTATAGTTATATACGAATTAGTAGTTTTTAAAGTTTCTATTATTTTTGCTTTACATATGATAACTTGTATTATTGTTGGTCATTTTTTCATATAATTATGATGTCATTAATGTCACTTAAACTTCATCAATGTAGGAGTGTTGATCGAACGAGTTAAACTTCTTACTTAGGACCAACTAGGAACAAATCAACAAGAAAGATCGTTATTAAGGAAACAAAATACATTTGTTTTATTTATCGTTATTAAGGAAGCAAAATATAATTGTTTCATTTATGATATAGTTTTTTAGACTTTTATATTATCTTTGAAGAGTTATCTTAGGATAGTGTTTTTGGATAAAGATGTAAAATATATATCTTTTGTTGTTGAAGAGTTATCTTAGAGCCTATCTTTTAGGTTGTTTAGGATTAAATGCAGAGTAGATCTTTGTATGCGCATTCATCCGAATGATGAAACAAATAAAGGCAATGTTGGTGAGAAGTTTCGTTCCTATCGAACTGTGAATATTTTAGGCTGTTTATGATTGATAGAAGAGTAGATCTTTGAAGGCGCTAAGACTATTTTGGATTCTTAAGTCCAACCAAACAAATAATCAATATTTTAGGTTGATTATAATCCTTAATACGAGATCTATTCCGGAATCCACCCAGCAATGGTCTATTTTCTTTAACAAATCACAAAAAACACAAAATTGCAAGCAATCTTTCGATGAAGCGGGAGGCGAAAGCGTCACTCACTGGATCTGGAAGAAGAAACTACGAGAGACCTGCAATCAAAGAGCGAAATCAAAAGCTAATCAATGGCGATGAAAGCTTCATGCCATGCCAATGAGAGGACCCATACAACAACAAAAACAAACAGATAGAACTCATAACTCCCAAAAAGTACCTCCATTCAAAATGGATCCGAAGAAAAGCACCAATGAAGGAGAAGAAAGAAATCCATTATTAATCTACTCGAAGATGACGACTATGACATCACCAAAGGAGTAAAGCTCCGGCGGGTGTTGTTCTACGCATTCGAAGCTCCGGTGGACGTTGTTGTGTGCAATGGAAACTCCAGTGGGCGCATATCTGAGCAAAACTCTGGTGGGCGTTGGCGGCTAACTGCGAATTATAAGACTCCGTCAATGGTTGCAGAAACAAGGCATATTCTATGGTGTATGGATATAGAAAAACAGCCTTGGTTCCTTAAGGAATCGGCATGACCTATGGTCGAATCAAATCCAAGAACAAATATCATCTTTTCTCAAGTACTAATGACATTGCTACGAGGAATAGCCCTCTGTTATATCAAATGCTCCATAAATCTGATTGCTTATTATTGTGCTTGTGAATTGATTTAATTCTAGCAATAATCCCCTTGAACCTAATCTACCTCACACCCAAATGACACAAACCATGAAGAAGAGGAAAAATCTAGACAAACATAAAACCTGTTAGAATCCCTCCTCTCATCGATTTGGGTATGAAATAATCGTATTTCAAGTCATGGTTTCCTTGATTTATTTTGAATCAATGAACTTTATTATTGGGGCTAATATGTCCACTAAATACCTTAACCGTGTGAACTATGAGTTTTGGATTCATGGATTTTAGATCTCTACTATCTAGCCTTTGTTGCCTATTCTCAAGGACAAATTTTTGATTTTGAAACTCTTATAAAACATAAATCAAATATAAAGCATAAACTAGAAAAAATTTGGATTTTAGAACTCTACTATCTAGCCTTTTGATGGAAAGCATTTCCTTGGAATCTCGTCTTTCACTTCCCCGAGAGTTATGATTCCTGTTGTACCTGCTTTCGACGGTGCTACTTCGACAGTGCTTGACTCACTTTTTCACCTGCTTCTTCATTGGATCCTCCTCATTGCCCTTCCTTTCTATGTCTCTTGTTGGTTTGATACGTGTTGAGTTGTTCTCGATCTTGACGGTTGTTTCCGTCTGCCGATTTTTCAGCCTCTCGTTTCACCGTTTTTGCACGGTGCTCGAGTCTCTTACCTTTATTCTCAAAAAAAAAAAATGCAAGTGGTTTTAATCTTTGGTTAAATGATTCCGCTCTAAATAACAAGTCCATTACTACCTTATCATTTTACTTCCAATTTCTATTGTTTACTTTTTGAGGAAATTGTATCGATTCTCTTTCCAACAATCTAAATTGAGTTTAGTATAAAATTGGTGAAATGTAAAATTTACCAATCCCACTCCGGTTGAAAAATATGGTCTAAAAATTGATCTCGTGTCAAAAAAAGACATTACACGATTGGTCCAAAACTAAAAAAATAAAATTACCCCTATAAAGTGATAGTATTATATTAATATCTATGAAGTTGAAAATTTGATATGGTTCACAAATGTACTAAAATGGCACACACTAAAGGATTCAACCTCATTTGTGGACGATGATAACGTGTTTTTAGTTGATTTTTTTTGGGTGCTAATTTAGTGTTAGTTTGTATGATTAGGCATCGTTACATTCTTTTTGTACTTTTATTGTTTATAAATGTCTACTTCTCTTGTATTTTTCTTGTAGGTGTTTTTTGAGAATTTAAAGAACTGATAAGATACAATCTAAAGATGGCGACATATAGAAGGTATGTCAAGGAGGATAGGAAGAACAAGATATTGAAGGAGTAAATGAGGAAGTAAGACAAAAAAACAAGTTAGAACGGGCTAAGAATCAATGAATAAAGGCCTTTGGAACGCCCAAACTAACAAAATAAATGCTCAAAGTCGGAACAAATAAGGGCAAAACAAGAAGAATGACTACCATATAATTTAGGATAGCCTATCCAATATTTCAAACACGATTCACTCTTCTGAGGCCCAAAAAAACCTCTCTTTTGAAACCCTAGGGAAGAACTCCATCCACCACCACGGCAAATCCTCCGGTCACCACCATGGCACCTCCAATCTTCAATAAAAAAGGCTTAACAATATCAGCAAATTTGTCGGAGTACCAATTCTGTCGGCCATCATAACATCTCGGTGTTTTGATGCTACGCCGACCCAAACAAAACCCAGATCCGGAAAAAAAAAAAGAGAGATCAATTCCGTATGATTCAAAACCCAAATCCAGTCTCCGCCTTAGATCGATTTTGTTGTTGCGGCATTATCCCGGGATTCAATGCCGTCTTACTGTCCACCATAGATCCACAAAGAAGTTTCCTAATCTATCTCCTTCTTTACTCGGTCCGACCAAGATCTAAACCTCCAAACTCTGTTTTATCTTTCTGGATCTCTGACCGGAGACGAAAACCTCTCGACCCAAATCTCTTTGAAGCCTACTGATGTCTCTGGTTGTGCTTCTCGATCTGTGTTGGTTTGGCTAGGATGACTTGTCCGAGTTATTCTTGACAATCTTCCATCGATCTTGCTCTAGAGATATGTGAGGAAGGCGGTAGGATTTCTCTTTTTTTGGGACAAGTGGATTTTAATCATATAACAAAAAAAAAGATGATGTAAATCCTTTATAAATTTTTTAAAAAAATTTCTATTATTTAAAAAGGATATGAGTATTCTAACCACATTTGATTAAAATATTGCAGAAGCCCTAAAGAAAAATTGGACCAATAAAAAAACAAGAACAAAAACAATTCATACTTGTCCTTCTCTCATGGGCATCTTCAAAAGGATTTAATTGGGCCTTTTTGGCCCAATTGTTTAATCATTTGCGTAATGTTTGGTCCAATTGTTTAATCATTTGTGTAATGTTTAATCATTTGTATAATGTTTAATCCGAAAGAAAAAGAAAAAAATTGCATTTTTTTAGTTGCTCAACCAAGGCATTAATAATAATGTTTTGTTACAAACTATTTCATCCTTTTAAACCTATTTCTTTTAACAATAAAAGTTACACACTATAATATGTCAAGATCCCGTGTTTTGCAATGTCGTCTCCTTAGTTTGATGCGGATTTAGGTCGTGTTCTGAGTGGTCCGTCTAGGAGGGGGCGTGGATTTGTGATCGACTCCTGAAGGCTCTGTTGCAAGCCCAAATCTGAGGTGTCCACAATTGTTCCCCATGCTTCCTACCTGTGTACTCTCTTCGAAGAAGAACTTTGTGCTCACCGCTTCTGTTGGACTGGATCATCCTACTTTCCCTCGAAGACTTCTTTCTAGTCGGGATTTCATGATGTATTTTTTGTGTTTCTTTTTCTTTTGATTATGCTCTTCATGACGGTTAGTTCGTCAGCCAATCTTTTTCGGCCTTTCGACCCACTGGACGGGGTGTCGTCTAGTTCTTCGAACCACTTTCCCTTTTTCAAAAAAAAATAAGAACGACTACCAAGTACGGACGTTTTTTGTTAAAACTTTATTGAGACCAAGAACGGCCTCTAAAACCGATAATGGAACGGACAGTGATCGTTCCTTGGCCTAGGGCACAAAATAACGAGCACGAAGGCTGGACACGCATCTAGAGGTCCTATCATCGTCCAAGAGGTACTCAATACAAAGTCGTTGCAAGCTTTATCGCACTCGAGTCCATGTTATTGGATTGTGGCTCCACATCCAACATCATCGATGTTGAAGTCATCGAGTGACTCCACTTACCCTGGAACCACACGCCATTCCTCACATCTTCCATTGGTTTACATATGACCAAAACTACAAATTTCTCGTCAAGCAACTATCGACTTCTCCATTGGTTCCTTCTCCAACCTAGTTGTTTGTGATGCCATCCTGATTGGCGTATGTCATCTACTATTGTACGTGCCTACAACCAAGTAAAAGTTGACACTTTTTAAAAAAAGAAGAAACCTCATAAAGTACGCGCTTGGGAACGTGCCCACCGACTCTTCTTCACACACCAAAAGATATTTCCTAATCTTCCACCCAAGCTCCTCGACTGATGCAAGAGCATCCCGAAGCTCAACACCACATACAAGCAAGAGAAGGAAGTTATAGTTAAGGAGAGGATGAGAGAAGAAGAAGAGGAAGCAAGTGATCATATGGAGATCTAGGAGGAAGCTTTTGCAGGGAATGAAGAGATGGATCAAGAAACATGGATCTTCATTTGCAAGTCAAGGAACACATGCATGAAAGCTCAAAAGCGGAGGCAAGATCGCATGTGATAGATGGCATGCACTGTAAGAGCCTTAGTCTTTAGGAGCCATTTTGGCCTTAGCCGCCCCCGCGGGTTCGTGGAGCCGCCCCTGCGGCTTGTCCCGTGTTCCGCCCCTACGGCTCAAGGAACCGCCCCTGCGGTTTCTTGCGGCTGCAGCTGGCTTTGTTGACCTTGACTCGTGCTTTACTCTCTTCTCTTTTTAGCCTTTCCTTTCCTTGCTGAGCAAGGGTTTGTACTTCACTCATCCTCAGCCTTCTCACGTCCTCCTTGCTTCTCCCTTTCTTCTTCTTGATCTTGAGTTGGTTTTCATTGAGTTTGGAAGAGAGTTGTGTGTGGTTGATGATGTTGATGCTAGTGGATGTTGTGTTGAGCTTGAGAGCCAGCTGACGTACTGTCTTGGATCATTTCCTTGCCTAGACCAGCAGTAGGTAAGCTCCTTGCTTCTTCTTCTCTTCTTTCTTCCTTGATTCCTTTGCTTAGCTTTGGATTAGATGTATGTGAATGTAGATTGATGTTGGAATGTGTATGTATATGTATGTATGTAACTTTGGAATGGAGAAGACGTGATTTGATCACGTGAAGAGCCGAAGAGGAATCGCAGGATCACATTCTGCACTGTCGCCGCCCCCGCGCCTGGAAGCCGTCGCTCCTGCGGGAGCCGTGTCACAGCGCCTGCGCCGTGCATGCGTTGCCTGCGGCCGAGCCTTGCCGCGCCTGCGGGTTGCCTTGCTTCGCCCCTGCGTCTCTCTTATCACGCAGGTGCGTCTTGTCCTGGTTCTACCTAGAGTAAGGTAGATCATTTCCTTTCCTAGTATGAGCGGGTTAGTAGCATGCTAGGTACGTATATGAGGTTAGAATGATGATGAGTATGATATCGTTTATGCCGGTTATGGTTGTGAGGTTTATGAGTTAGGATACGATCCTTATGGATCCCTTGGGTCTAGGTGTGACCTTTTGATGGATATGAGATGATATATGGTTATGCCTTGTTTTAGGCAGTGTTGATCTCCAGAGTTTGAGCCAATCGGGTGTGAGACTTCCGAGGTTGAGGTAAGTCCATAGGACTTACTTAGTTGTCATCCTTATATTGGATGTATGCATGAGTGGTGTATGTGTTATATGCTTAATAGCATGCGATGTGGTTATTACCTACCTATGGTTTAGTATGCGCCCACTGTAGGGCCGTGACAACCTAGCCCGTCATCCCACGAGGAGTCCGGGAGGTTCTCTGCGGATCGTCCAGATCTGGTACACGGGACGGGCGCTGTCTCCACTCCCTTAGGGTACACGGAGGAGTAGTCCCAGATGACCACTCCAGCTGACATTATCACCGAGAGGCGAGGGTTATATTCATCGTGTCACATATATTCATATTCAGATATATATTTATACGATTGGGTGATTGGACTTATTAAAGATAATAAACCGGGTAAATGTGTGAAAGCATGATGATGTGTTATGATTCTGATGTGTGGTTGTGCTCTTGCATCTCTATATATATGTGTATGGTTAGCTAACGGTTTTATACCGTGTTGTAGATCCTTTGCAAGTTAGGGGAGCTACAGAGTGATCCATAGTGGGTGATCTGCTGAGGACTCCGTACACTGGGTCGTTATCGGGGATATGGGACATTTTATATGTATAGTTTATATTTACTTTTGTACTCAGCGGAACTTCTGCATTACCTTTATATATATATATATCAATTTGATGTTTTGTTTTAATCTATCTGTGCCTTGTTGTAAGATCCAATGAACTTGTTGTCAGGCTAGGGTCAGGATCCATTTTGAGATCCTAGCCCAGTAGCGCCTCGAGTCCTACGGATTCGGGGTGTTACAAAGTTGGTATCAGAATCCAGGTTGACAACAATGGCACTAGTAATCTGCGATAAAGGTCGAATAGATAATCAAACAGAACCCGAAAGGGGTCTGACTTTTAAAAAGGTTTTGGTTTTGAAATGAGTACAAATGTTTTGGGATATCGTGTACGTGAGCCATCGCCCCTCTGAAGATCTCGATAGTATAGATATATATAGATATTCTATTGTGATTGATGTGATATATATCTATACATATGGCATATATATAGCCTTCTAAGTTAGGTTTGTGTCCTCTGTAGATGGTTCAGACTAGAGCCTTACCTGCAGCTGGACGGGGTAGGGGTAGACCTCCTCTAGATAGAGGACGGGGTAGGATTCCCGCTGTTGATCCACCTGCAGCGGAGGAGGTTCATGCTGATGTTGCTGAGAGTGTCGTCCAGAGTTCCGTGAGTATATTTGGCGAGTGGAGGAGGCTGCCAGAGCGGGTAGACCTATCCCGGATCTTCCAGCACACGAGGGATCGTCTGAGAGATCCCACAGGGTTACTCAGGTGCCAGCTGCACCGGCACCTGCTGCTGAGATTGCTAGAGTTACAAAGGAGCATAGAGGGCCTAGACCAGACACTTGGTTGAAGGCATTTCACCAGATGGGTGTACCCCCTTTCTCTGGGAAGGTGGGGTTAGAGGTGGAGCTCTGGATTGGACATGTGGACTCAGCTCTGGAGTCTATTAGGTGTCCTGCTGACAGACAGATTGAGTTGGTGCAGACTCTGTTCAGAGATTTGGCACATCACTGGTGGAGGTCTGTACGAGTACAAGTTACTAGTTATGAGCAGATGAGGACCATGCTCAGAGAGCGTTTCTGCCCTGCCTCGTTGAGGAGGGAGAAACTGCGAGATTTTGTTGAGGCTGGGTTTGAGGATGTACCAGTCTCCGAGGCTATTAGGAGATTTCAGGAGGAGCTGACATTACTGGGACCAGCTGCACCTTCTACAGATCAGCATGTTTATCTCTTTTCCCGATGACTGAGGATACTACCCGGACTTATATGGCGAGTTTTCACTGTGAATCTCTGATGGATTATCAGGACAGAGCTTCTGACTATGAGAGGGAGCGGGCTAGTTAGAGGAGAGCTTCTCAGACCGGAGGGTCTGAGAAGAGACAACGTACTGGGCAGACCAGTGGTACTGGAGGAGCTGTTGGTTCAGGGCGAGGCCAGAGCCGCCAGAGTCATCCCTCATCTGCACCAGTTGCAGATAAGGGAGTACAGTGTTACAACTGTGGTAGGTATGGACATATGCGGCCAAAGTGCACGAGGCAGACAGTGATGTGCTACACTTGTGGCCGGCCAGGTCATAGGGTTTTTTTTCTGCCGACAAGGTGGAGCTTCATCTCAATAGGGTTCTTCTCCTGCCAGTGTAGCGGGAGGTGGGCAGAGGCCACCTCAGCAGCAGCAGATGCAGGGACAACAGAGAGTCCCAAATCGCCCTACGACTCAGGGATCTGCTCCTGGGCCGAGTAGAGGCAGAGGTCGTGGTGGGAGCACCACTGACACCAGAGGAGTTCAGGGTAGAGCTTTTGAGCTGAGGAGTGCAGAGGAGCCAACTGCACCGATTGCTACAGGTACCATTCTGATTCATGGTTTACCTGTTAGAGTCTTTTTGATACTAGTGCTACGCACTCTTTTATATCTGATGCATGTGTTGATCGTCTGAGTCTAGATACGATTGAGGGGTTACCCTTTAGTATAGGGTTACCCGATGGTAGTAGGGTCAGAGGTACCCTTGAGATTCGTGACTGTCCCATTTCTGTAGGGACCCGTGTATTACTTGTGGACTTCTTTGTCATGCCATTAGTGCATGAAGAAGTCATTTTAGGTATGGATTGGATGGATAGGCATCAGGCAGTCTTAGATGTAGGTAGGAGGATTGTTACCCTCTCTACCGAGTTCGGACAGATAGAGGTTTTCCGAGGTTGGGACCTTGGAAAATCTGGCATGGTTATCAGTGCGATACGGGCAGTGAGACTGATTGCACAGGGTTGTGAGGCCTTCTGGTGTTATGCCATGAAGGAGGGGGAGAGTCCAACACTTGAGGATATCCCGGTTGTCTGTGATTTTGCAGATGTATTTGCTGAGCCGTCCAGTTTGCCGCCTCAGAGGAGTGTGGATTTTAGCATTGAGTTAGAGCCTGGTACGAGACCGATATACCGGATGACGCCTATTGAGATGTTAGAGTTGAAGAAGCAACTCAAGGAGTTGGCTGAGAAGGGTTTTATCCGCCCTAGTATATCTCCATGGGGAGCACCTGTCCTCTTCGTACGGAAGAAGGACGGATCGTTGAGACTGTGTATTAATTACAGAGAGCTGAACAAGGTGATCATCAAGAACAAGTATCCATTGCCGCGTATTGATGATCTGTTAGATCAGCTTCAGGGAGCGACTGTATTCTCCAGGATTGACCTACGTTCAGGGTATCACCAGCTGAGGGTGAGAGAGCATGATGTGCACAGGACAACATTCCGGACCAGATATGGACACTACGAGATTGTAGTGATGCCATTTGGGCTTACGAATGCCCCAACAGTCTTTATGGAGTTGATGAACAGTATCTTCATCGACTTCCTGGATCAGTTTGTGGTGATCTTCATCGATAACATTTTGGTGTACTCTCGCAGCAGAGAGGAGCATGCAGGACAGCTGAGGACTGTATTGCAGGTTTTACGGGATAGAGAACTTTATGCTAAGTTCTCTAAGTGCGAGTTCTGGATGCCAGAGGTAGCATTCCTGAGTCACATTGTGTCCACCGAGGGGATCAAGGTTGATCCGGTGAAGATAGAGGCGGTAGCAGCATGGACGACACCGACGAACGTCAAGGAAGTACGTAGCTTTCTTGGCCTAGCCGGCTATTACCAACGCTTTGTGGAGGGATTTTCTGTGATTGCCCGTCCACTGACGAGTCTGCTGAGGAAGACTACCAGATTTGTATGGTCTGATCAGTGTATGCAGAGTTTTGAGGAGCTGAAGAGACGTCTGACTTCTGCTCCTATTTTGGCACAGCCAGAGGGTACAGAGGATTTTGTGGTTTACAGTGATGCATCCAAGCTAGGCTTGGGATGTGTGTTGATGCAGAGAGGCACAGTGATTGCATATTCGTCTAGACAGCTGAAGATGTATGAGGAGAACTACCCGACTCATGATCTGGAGTTGGCAACGGTAGTTCATGCCTTGAAGATCTGGAGACATTACCTGTATGGTGCTACATGTCAGATCTTCACAGACCATAAGAGTCTGAAGTACATTTTCACGCAGCGGGAATTGAATAACCGCCAGCGTAGGTGGCTTGAGCTGATCAAGGACTTTAATTTGGAGATTCTGTATCATCCGGGGAAGGCGAACGTTGTCGCCGACGCCCTGAGCAGGAAGACGCCTCGAGAGTAGGCGATTGCAAGGCTGACAGTTCAGCGGCAGTTAGAGATCTGATCTAGTTAGAGTTGGACATCCAGTTTCCTGATGAGGATGCCTAGTTGCGTACTTTAGAGGTTCTTCCTGATTTGTTGGGTGAGATCCAACAGAAGCAGGAAACCTGCCCGACCTTGATGAGGATACGAGATAGGATGTCTCGGGATGAGGCACCACAATTCCTGCTGGGAGCAGATGGAGTGTTGAGACGCCGCGGTCGCGTTTGTGTACCGCTGATGCGGATCTGCGTCAGAGGATATTACAGGAGGCTCACTGTACACCTTACTTTGTACACCCAGATACGAATAAGATGTATAAGGACTTGAGACGTTCATATTGGTGGGGAGGGCTGAAGCCCGATGTGGCCAGATTTGTGGTACAGTGTACGACCTGCCAGCAGGTCAAGATCGAGCATTGCAGACCTGGAGGTGAGCTCCATCCATTTCCTGTTCCACAGAGGAAGTGGGAGGACGTCACCATGGACTTTGTGACTGGGTTGAGATCGAGCCGAAGTTTTGATGCTATCTAGGTTATTGTGGACAGACTGACGAAGACGGAATGTTTCATCCCTATTCGGGAAACGTGGCCGGTGAGCAGATTAGCTGAGGAGTACACTAGGAAGATAGCGAGATTCCATGGTGTACCGAGGACGATCGTCTCAGACAAAGATGGATGATTTACCTCGAGGTTCTGGCAGCAGATTCAGACTGCCCTGGGGACGAGTTTGCACTTTACTACTACATTTCATCCTCAAACAGATGGTCAGTCAGAGAGGACCATCCAGACGCTGGAGGATATGCTGCGAGCTTGTGTGTTGGACTGGGGACAAGTGTGGACGGATCACCTCCCACTTGTTGAGTTCTCATACAACAACAGCTGGCATGCATCTATTGGGATGGCCCCATATGAGGTACTATATGGACAAAGATGTCGTACTCCGTTATGCTGGGATGATCCTAGTACTGCTAGTGGTTTGACACCTGATCAAATTCAGGATGATGTGGCTCGAGTAGCACTGATTAGAGAGCGGATGCTGACCGCCCAGAGCCGTCTATCTGCAGATAGAAGGCGTAGACCCCTAGAGTTTAGAGTTGGAGCCCATGTGTGGCTGAGGGTGTCCCCGACACGAGGTGTTAGACGATTTGGCATTAAGGGGAATTTGAGCCCCCGATATGTCGGACCGTTCAAGATTCTGGATCGGGTTGGGAGTGCAGCATACAGGTTAGCTTTGCCTCCGAGGTTAGAGGGTGTTCACCCTGTGTTTCACGTGTCTCGGTTGAGGGAGTACATACCAGATCCGAGACACATCGTGAGTTATGATGATTTGGTGGTTGAGCCGGACCACACTTTTGTTGAGTACCCGATTGCAGTCCTAGAACGAGGTATGAGACGTCTGCGTTCGAAGGACATTCCTATGCTGAGGATACAGTGTCGAGACGAGGACCTGATGAGGCTACATGGGAGACTGAGGATAGTATCCAGAGGAACTATCCAGAGTTTTATGCCGAGATAGATGTACCAGTAGGATCGACGAGTAGATCTTAGTACTATCTTGGTGAGTGTTATGTGCTTATATGCCATGTTGTGTTTATTTTCGTACTAGCTATGATACGATGTGTGATCTTATTAGATCTTGTTGTGCTAGTACAATTGTTGTTTATAGATGGAGATGGCTCTTTCCTCCATGCTATTGTGATATGATTAGGGTAAGCTGGAGATGGTTATTCCTCAATGCCTTTCTGTTATGTGTGATGTTGATACAGCTAGAGATGGTTTTCCTCTATGCTTGGGATAGTGATTTCGTTGCTGAAGTTGATGATTTCCTCCATGCCTGTGTTTGAGGTTATAGAAAGAGTCGTACCTCGGCTTGTGAGGACAAGTTTCGAGACGAAACTTGTTTTTAGGGGGGTGAGGTGTAAGAGCCTTAGTCTTTAGGAGCCATTTTGGCCTTAGCCGCCCCCGCGGGTTCGTGGAGCCGCCCCTGCGGCTTGTGTCGTGTTCCGCCCCTGCGGCTCAGGGAACCGCCCCTGCGGTTTCTTGCGGCTGCAGCCGGCTTTGTTGACCTTGACTCGTGCTTTACTCTCTTCTCTTCTTAGCCTTTCCTTTCCTTGCTGAGCAAGGGTTTCTACTTCACTCATCCTCAACCTTCTCACGTACTCCTTGCTTCTCCCTTTCTTCTTCTTGATCTTGAGTTGGTTTTCATTGAGTTTGGAAGAGAGTTGTGTGTGGTTGATGATGTTGATGCTAGTGGATGTTGTGCTGAGCTTGAGAGCCAGCTGAGGTACTATCTTGGATCATTTCCTTGCCTGGACCAGCAGTAGGTAAGCTCCTTGCTTCTTCTTCTCTTCTTTCTTCCTTGATTCCTTTGCTTAGCTTAGGATTAGATGTATGTGAATGTAGATTGATGTTGGAATGTGTATGTATATGTATGTATGTAACTTTGGAATGGAGAAGACGTGATTTGATCACGTGAAGAGCCGAAGAGGAATCGCAGGATCACATTCTGCACTGTCGCCGCCCCCGCGCCTGGAAGCCGTCGCTCCTGCGGGAGCCGTGTCACAGCGCCTGCGCCGTGCATGCGTTGCCTGCGGCCGAGCCTTGCCGCGCCTGCGGGTTGCCTTGCTTCGCCCCTGCGTCTCTCTTATCACGCAAGTGCGTCTTGTCCTGGTTCTACCTAGAGTAAGGTAGATCATTTCCTTTCCTAGTATGAGCGGGTTAGTAGCATGCTAGGTACGTATATGAGGTTAGAATGATGATGAGTATGATATCGTTTATGCCGGTTATGGTTGTGAGGTTTATGAGTTAGGATACGATCCTTGTGGATCCCTGGGTCTAGGTGTGACCTTTTGATGGATATGAGTTGATATATGGTTATGTCTTATTTTAGGCAGTGTTGATCTCCAGAGTTGGAGTCGATCGGGTTTGAGACTTCCGAGGTTGAGGTAAGTCCATAGGACTTACTTAGCTGCCATCCTTATATTGGATGTATGCATGAGTGGTGTATGTGTTATATGCTTGATAGCATGCGATGTGGTTATTACCTACCTATGGTTTTGTACGCGCCCACTATAGGGCCGTGACAACCTAGCCCCGTCATCCCACGAGGAGACCGGGAGGTTCTCTGCGGATCGTCCAGATCTGGTACACGGGACGGGCGTTGTCTCCACTCCCTTAGGGTACACGGAGGAGTAGTCCCAGATGACCACTCCAGCTGACATTATCACCGAGAGGCGAGGGTTATATTCCTCGTGTCACATATATTCATATTCAGATATATATTTATACGATTGAGTGATTGGACTTATTAAAGATAATAAACCGGGTAAATGTGTGAAAGCATGATGATGTGTTATGATTTCTGATGTGTGGTTGTGCTCTTGCATCTCTATATATATGTGTATGGTTAGCTAACGGTTTTATACCGTGTTGTAGATCCTTTGCAGACTAGGGGAGCTGTAGAGTGATCCAAAGTGGGTGATCCGCTGAGGGCTCCGTACACTGGGTCGTTATCGGGGATATGGGACATTTTATATGTACAGTTTATGTTTACTTTTGTACTCAGCGGTATTTCTGTATTACCTTTTAATATATATATCAGTTTGATGTTTTGTTTTAATCTATATGTGTCTTGTTGTAAGATCCAGTGAACTTGTTGTCAGGCTAGGGTCAGGATCCATTGTGAGATCCTAGCCCAGTAGCGCCTCGAGTCCTACGGATTCGGGGTTTTACATGCACGACCATGCATATTTACGTACAAGGAAGCACGCAACCATGTACCATCATGCATGTGAGATCGACGAAGATCACGTATATGGGGGGAGGGAGGGAGAGAGATGGTTGTTTGATAATGGAGAGATGTGAGCCAGTTTTAGTGGCTAATTTTTGTGTTTAATAAACTCTTATTTTCAGCCCACAAAGGACAATTTTAATCATGGGCTTTGCTTTTATTTGCTTTCATTTTTTGACCTTTTTAGTTAGATTTTCAGCCTATATCTTTTAATTAAAACCCTAGCTAGTGGGCTTTCGATCCAATTCCTATGTAAGACATTAGGAGGACACATTTTTACTCACCCAATTTTGAGTTGATACTTTTTAGTATTCTCTGCATGGACTTCGTGTGTCTTCCTGGGGAAGAGAGAGCAAGTGGAACCCCGTTCAACCTTATAGCTCAGACTGTTTTGTGTTGTGTCAACTTGAATTGCCAAGTTGATGCTCTCAATCATTCAAAAGTCTTCTCTTGTGCTCTATGGACAATCGTTTTCCTTTTTTTTTTTGTGTAAGATTGTAGCGGGAGGGTTCTACGATCATTCTTGGTTGTGTTAGGGCCTTAGTTTTCCTAGTGTGCTCCAAGTTGTTTCATAGGGTTTAACCTTGATCTATACATCATGATCCAACACCATCATCGGATCAATCGCCCGTCCTCTTCCATCTCCATACCTGCCATTTCCCAATATACGATCAAACCTCGTTTGCTCGATCTCTACAAGAAGGATTGAGGAGTGTCTTGGTATTGAAAGATTGGGACACAACAAAACAAATAATGATAATCCCCGTATAAAAAGTGGTATCAGAGTTGCGTTTATCAACATCAACCATCAAGAAAATCACAAAAAATTCGAGCTTCAAGATTCGTCAAGAAGTTCACAAAAAAAAAAGTGTCATTGGAGCAATCACTGTTTCAATTTGTTCTATTATTCTCGTTCTTTACTATTTTTGATTCCGAATTCAAATTCTTTTAAAAGATGAAACTGCGGCCTTTTTTCAAACTTGTCATTCCCCGTCCAAGATTAAATATTTTATCCCATTATTGATCAGAAAACCTATCTTGCAAGATCCTACATTGGAATTACCAATAAACTGGTTCCTCAAATGCGGTTCTTGCACAACTCAAATTCAAGATCATACATTTCCGCCCTCCACCCTCTTGTTGTCACCGTCGTTCACTAGTGGTGCTTCCCTCCTTGTTGGAATACTACCCCGACGTCTTGCCACCACCTCCCATCCCGAAACCACGCCCTCGCAACCCCAAACCGCCTACACCCCCTCTCTTTGCAAACACTAGCCGTGATCTGAAACCCAGAAGCGGCCTACCCGACCCAATTCGACTTGCACCAACACTTTGAACCGTTTGAACTATCCTAGACCGAACCGAACTCATCATAGCAGATGCAAACCAACCGGTTCTTGTTTTTCCCAAACCCGATTGAAGAACCCATCTTGGTTTCTTCAAATTGACCTAGACTCGAACCACCTTGACCGGAGCTTCTCTTGTAAGACGAGTCGAACCAGGTCCATCTTGAACCGGTCTATTCTCGAAGAGCCGCTACTTTTGAAGTCGGTCCGCCGCCGCTGGATCCTTGTTCGAAGACCTAGTAGGTTTTCGTAAATCTTTTATAAATCCCGTTTTAGTTCAGTAAAAAAAAGAAGCATTCGGAGTTTGTAAAAAAAGAGTATAGAAAGTTCAGTTTTTCATTTTTTATTGTTATTACATTTTGTGTGTTGTATCTGGATTGTTCTGAATCTTAGACTTGACCCACCTTTTATCCATACCTCTACCTTATTTAAGGTTGTTTTTGTCTTTTATAACTTATTGTTTTTGGTTGAGAAAAGTAGGTGAGTCTAGTTGTACTTTTCCTTTGTTAGCACCCCTTAAAACCCGTTTTCCTTTTGAGATCAAGGCTCATTCATCTTTATCAATTGTAGTTCCTTAACACATTGACTTGTGCTTTGCTTTGAGGTATTACTTGGAGAATCGCAAGTGGACTATCAAACCAGATAAGATAAGCTAGACGAAAATGAGATAGTGCGGGGATAAATAGAATTACACTTGTGAGGATACTTTCTTTTATTTCACTAACTTGACGTATTTGCTTGTTTTGAGTGATGTATACTTCAGAAAGGAAGTTGATAACGGGGTTTCCGAACCCCTTGATGCAAATGAGTTCCGAAAATGATGAGGAATATGATGGAACGGATAACCACCTTGGATATGCAGTTGACGACACCGACACCGCCTAAAACCGTCGCTCCTCCCGTCGGCCATGATCCACCACCCCACCATCTCGACACATTTCCCCTCAAGCTAATCCCAAAATCATGCAACCTAGAAGATTCATAAGGAGAGAGCTAGATTATGATGAGGAAGCTAATCCCAAATTTTTTGTTTGAATCCATATTCTCCAATCCCCTTGATATAAAATTTGTTTGGGATAATAGGCTATAACATGCCTTTGGCCAATTGCTTGTCGTAAAACCTTGAAAACCAAATTGTTACCCCTTCTCAAAAAACGCCTATGTGGTTGAGCTCTAGATTATAATAGCCCATATCCCTATTGAATATGTGAATCAGGAAGCAATTCGTATTTTCATGGAAAGAAATGAAGTTGGTAAATTTATTAAGTTAGGCCCTTTCCCCAAAAAGGGAAAGAGGATCAACTTCACTAGGATATACATAAACATTGATGCAGTTGAAAAACGGAAGAAAAAGGTTCCTATTCTAGATGATGTTGGCGAACTTAGACTTTTCCCAATTTGGTATGAAGATCTTTGCGGCTTTTGTGTTCTTCAAGACCATAACTATGAGAGTTGTTCCCTTAGAGGCTTTAAAACAAAGCATATCAAAGGAAAGAATAAGCCACCAATGTTGAAAAACTATCATGTTGCTCAAGAAAAGGAAGAAAGAACACTAAATGAAATAAAAACAAATAGTAGCAAGTAGGCAACTGTGAAAAGAAGAAATAGTGGAAGGCTGATAAAAAAAACTAGGGTTTATGCCATATCTATGAGAAAAACACAACATAAATGAGTCTAAGAATGATACCTCATCCAAAAACTCCAAAACTGATTCCAAGTCCAAAAGGAAGGGATCAAAACTAACAATAAGACAAACGATGAAGGTACTCGATCCGCCCAGTAAGGAACAAGACGAGGGTAGCATCCCTAATCCCATTAATTTAGACAAGGATGAGAACTGTGAGAAAGAAGTTGATAGCCAAGATCTCACTACTGTCCTTGAGCTCGAGAATGTAGAACTCAATGCTACAATAAAACAAATTGAGAAGGACCTCAATAAGGAAGATGAAAACGATGAAAATATAAAACATGTTATCAACTTACCCTAATAAAATCTGCATTTGTTCCAATATTTTGGACGTTTTTATTCTCCTACTCCATATGTGTTCTTTCATTAGTGTTTTCCTCTCAATCCAACTCTCGATTCAATCAATAACTTTTGTTACTAACATATTTTGTTGTAGTTGTAGATTCCCCGGAGTTTCAAGAACCCTAGTTGCTCTGAAACCCTATAAGAGAAAGGATGAGTTCGAATTTGATTAAATCCCAATATTAAATTGAGTTTATCTTTTAAATTCGATTTAATACTAATTGTTTGTACTTTGTAGTTTTCAGGTGCACAATATTGTCACTTCTTCCCAATCATTCTCTTGATTCCGGCTCTTAGTTTTCGAGTATTAATGAGGGATAGTCTGGTTACTTGAGTCAAAGAACCTATATTATCCTTGCTTCCTACCATGTTATGAAAAACTTGATTAGAAAAGCCGAGTTTTCACAAGGCTTAGGTTTTCCCTTGAACGTGACAACGAAAATCTCATTCAAAATATCAAGCAAACACAAGCAAGGGTAATACCATTGGTTCACATCATAAGGCCTTGAGCAAGGTCAATTCAACATCTTTCTTGGGAGGTAGCACGACAATTAGGAGTGGAGAGAAACAAACGGACATAAGGACATGGTGTGTGTGTCAACTGATGCAAAATTGGAATAGTTCTAGTTTGTGACATTGAGGGCCGGTGATGAAATTCCTCAAAAGGGGTTTCAGTTTCAGTCAAAAGGTGACAATTAAAAAAATGACGAAGTAGTGACTTTTTGTTAGATTGCGCACACAACCCCTTTCACATAAAAGGAAATAAGGAAAGAGTTGGATTTATATTTGACTTTACCGATAAAGTAGTGAAACCGTAAAAGAACGGTTATTAAAAAATGAGGTTGATACTCAAAGGGTGTTCGTTAAGAGCGCCTTATTTCTTGTTGGCGCGGGATTCAATAGCTTTGGAATAGTACCAGAAATTAGATTTGGAACAGATATAGGACGATCATAAAATGAAGTCAAAATGGTGTTAAATAGCACAAACTTTAGGGGTGGTTGTGTTCAGCGACACGAACTTTCAAAAACCCGAAATAAAGTACCACCTTTAGGGGTTGTTGTATTTTTTAACACAAGTCTATTTTCGGTAGAATAATTAAAAAAAAAATTTGTTGATGTGTTGTATAGAAGTTGTTAGTTGACATTTTTTTTTCTTACTTGTCACTTATTTTTTATTATTATTTTCAATTAAAAAATATAATAACATTATGTAACTAGAAGTCTATGTGAAAAATTGAGTAATTTTGTTAAATAATTTTATTAATATTTTGAATCATTGTGCGTGTTTAGCCTCTTAATTTATTATATTTTATTAATATTTTCAATTCTAAAAATTCTAAAAATATTATACATCTATGTGAAAAAATGAATAATTTTGTCACCTATTTTTATTAATATCTTCATTCGTTGTGCATATTTTACCTCTTAATTTATTATATATTTTTAATTAAAAGTATTAATAAAAAAATAGTGAAAAATAAGCAAAAAAAAAAACCAACTCGCAATTTTCATGCGACAAATGAGCAAAATAAATCTAAATATTCAACCGGAAATAAACTTTTGCTTAAAAACTCACTCACCTCTAAAGTTGGTATTTTATTACGAGTTTTTGTAAGTTCGTGTCATTAAACGCAACCACTTCTCAAGGTTATTGCTATTTAACACCATTTTGCCTAGAATGAAATTTGGATGGCGTATTTTTGGTAAATATAAGTAAATAGCGGGTTGTTAAAGTAAACTTCAGGAAAAAGGAAAAATAAAAGAAAATGAAAAAAAGAAAAAGAGGAGATGAACGGGCCGGGGTGCTTGTCTGGTGGATGGTTGGTTTTTATTCCTCCATTACACAGTTTGTGGAGAGGAGAGAGCGAGACAACTTCCCCCCAATTCCCTCTTTCTCTCTCTATACTTTCTCGTTTCTCCAACGCCTCTCTTTCTCCTTCTCTCTCACCGCTCTTCCTTTTCTCTTTCTCCTGCTTCTCTCTACAACTGCCTGATTCTGGTGCCAATGGGAATCGGAATCGGGAGGCGGTGCTGATCGCTGACGAGCTCATGTTGTTTAGACGACGGACTTCGTCGTCGACGGTGCCAGAATCCCTATGTCCAGAGCAATTGTGTCCGCAGGATCGTCTCTTTCCCGGCAGTTGGATGAAGGTTTTTCCCCCCTCTTTCCGTATCTGTGACTTTTTGTCTTGTTGATCGCAAAAAAAATATGTTTTACTTTAATTTGCGGAATGCTGTATAAATTGATGCTGTACCTGATTATTTTTGTCCTTTTCCGGCGGAATTCAGGTTGATCAGTTGTGTAATTCAGCTTTGTTTCATCAGTTATGGTCCAAAATAAGTAGTTATTTCAATAAGAATGGCAAAATTTTAGTGAAAGAAAGTGCCAGGCAGTGTCCTCCTCATAATTATGTTATTTCTTTCTTTTTGGTTCTTTTTATGGTATCCATCTTGCAATGTTCGTATCGAATTTTTTTCAAGTTAAATTTCCTCATCCTATAGGGATGGACTGTCGGTTATCGATTCCTACCGAGTTGGTTAACGTATCGCGTTCGCTTTTTCACAAGCAATCTCTGAATTTTTATTTTCTGAACCGTAGTAATTATTAGTCTTTGTTTCTTTCGTTGTTTGTCTTTTGGCGTAAAATTCAGCGGACCATAGGTTATAATACCCCTTTGGAAACTGGGAAGACGGACCCAGATTTAGTGATTTCTAATGAATTAGATTTATGATAAGAAGTAGCATGCATACGTCCACTTTTTGCATGTCAATAAGGGTGCCAGGTGTTAAACAACATGCTATGAGAAAAGCTGTTTCTGATTTGGTTTTGTAAAAGGAATAAAACTTGAAAAAGACAAAATTCGGTTGCTTTTTATTTGGAATTTGACGACTTCGATTGAGGTCTTTTTTTTAGTAAACATGCTTATGATGTAAATGGCATTGATAAGATATCATCATTATGATTCGGTGATAGTGGGTTAATATGGATACATTCATTGTAAATAGATGTTTGTCAGTTAAACACCAGTAGCTTTACCGATTTGACTATCTGATACTTCCTGTTATATAATTCCAATGTGTGATCAGGTTCAATTTGGCCAGTAAGTTTGAGATCTAGTGAAGTAATGGAAGCAGGTCTCTATCCATCAGGGCCATATCCCGAGCGTGAGGGGGAACCAGATTGTTCCTTCTATATCAGAACAGGACTTTGTAGATTTGGTACTACCTGTAGGTTCAATCATCCTCCCAATAGAGAGCTGGTAAGAGTCACTTCAGTCAAAGTATCACATATCTGTCAGAAGCAATTATCAGGATAATATTCACATATCTGTCATGCGCATTTCAACTACTCATATTTTCTGTGAATAAATCCTATCCATATGTTTGATGCATATGTTAGAACCTTTAATATCACAGGCTATTGCTACTGCACGAATGATGGGAGATTATCCGGAAAGAACTGGACAACCTGAATGTCAGGTAAGCGTTTTACCCCTCATTTTTTTTCATTATATATTTCAATCATTTCTCTGTTCAGTTTGGTCTGGTAAATGGGCATTGTCTTATCAAAGTAATACATGAGATCTTTGTGCATGATGTACCCCCTGGAGGAGCAAGAATATTCTGTATTACTATTTCTTGTTAACTTACTCTATTTCCATATTAGTAGATGCATGAGTCTTGGTCAATGGTAAACTGCGTCAATTTTGTTCAAGATATGTAATTCCTTCACATAGGTAGATCTCAAAGAGGTGGAACATGTGAATTGTGTTTGACCTTTCTACTCGTGTTGTCTTTGAACAATATGATTCTAATCCAGTTCCTTTTTTACTAGATACACACGAAGCACCACTTTTTGATTGAAGCTTAGGCTTCCAGTTCACTAACTCATTACTCTTCATGTTTTAGTCAGAAAATGAATTTAACATGTATTGTGAATATATAGAGGAGAACGATATGAAGGCAATTAGTTTGCTGCAGACAGAAACCTCAGTTCTAGAAGATGCATTGTCTCACAATTTTAAGTGCATGTCTCTGGGACGTGAGTGCATGTTCTTGTTGGATGTTTAGATTACTTTTGTATTGTTTCATCAGTACTATTTGAAGACCGGTACCTGCAAATTTGGAGCTACATGCAAGTTTCATCACCCTAAAGACAAAGCTGGGATTGCTGGAAGAGTTCCTCTCAATATTTTGGGCTACCCCCTTCGTCCGGTTCGGGCCTTTTATATTTGAAAATTTCATTTTTACTGTTAGATTAATATTTTCTTCATGTTAAAAGTTTCCATTTGTGTATTTATTTTTTGGTTTTGTGGAAAAAGTATGAAGTGGCTAAACATCTTATAATTTATTCTGCCATCTACTCTTTCTTCGTGCAGAATGAGCAAGAGTGTGCATACTATTTAAGAACTGGACAATGTAAATTTGGGAGCACTTGTAAATTCAATCATCCTCAACCATCTAATTTAACTTCGTTGCGCGGCTCGCCTGTTTATCCTCCAGTTCAATCTCCAACCACCCCTGGTCAGCAATCATATTCGGGAAGCATAACAAATTGGCCATTATCAAGAGCATCTGTTATCCCCAGTCCGCGCTGGCAGGGTCCTTCAAGTTATACACCTTTGATTCTGCCGCAGGGAGTGGTTTCAGTGCCAGGATGGAATGCCTACATGGTAACTTTTCCAAGCCTTCTACAATGTTACAGATGATATTTTTAATTGTCACAATAAAGGAAAAGAAGAGATTTTGCTACTCTGTTGGGTTTTGTTTAACCTGTCCATTTAATAGCAGCTGATGATATTTCCTTGTGTAGATCTCCAGACACTAGATGTTTATCCAATTTTTATAATTAAAATGTTTGCTATGGATAAATTCTATGTAGGAGTGATTACAGTTTACAAGTGTTTTAAACTTTCTTCTACACTTGTTGAAGATGTTTTGCCAATACTTATCATTGGGAGATTAATCTAAAACCTTATCTCCTGTATCTTACTTGTCATGGGTAGGGCCAACTGGGTTCAGCTTCACCCTCTGAGAGTCAGCAGCAAACAGGAGGGAACAACACCATGTATGGAACTTCAAGGCAGAGTGAATCTGCGATTCCAACATCTCCGGGGACATATTCCGGATATCGCTCTGGCTCGGTTCCTGTAGGATATTATCCGTTGCAAAGAGAGAATGTTTTTCCTGAGAGACCTGGACAACCTGAGTGTCAATATTATATCAAGACAGGCGATTGTAAATTTGGTGCAGTATGCAGATTCCATCATCCCAAGGAGAGAACAATTCCAGCTCCAGATTGCCTCCTTAGTCCTATGGGTTTACCGCTGCGTCCGGTCAGTAATTCCTTCACTTCTCAACTTGTCACACAAAATATTGATCATACTGTGAACTGGGATGAGGTGTTTGTTTGTGCCTCATTCATTAGTGTTCTGTTTTCCTGAGTGCTGTATGTTTTGACAGGGTGAACCTCTATGCATATTTTATTCGCGTTATGGCATCTGTAAATTCGGGCCAAACTGCAAGTTTGACCATCCTCCGTTGGGATACACATACAGTTTATCAGGATCATCCTCTGCTGATGCATCAGCAGTTCGGCGTTATCTTGGTTCGTCAACAGCAGCCTTATCGAGCGAAGGGCTTGTGGAAGCAGCAGGCCCAGGGAAGAATAGAGGTGATGATAATGCTGAAAGCGAAGGGTAGAGGCTTTATAAAGTGAAGTTCCTTCCCTTGTACACGAGGAAAAGAGAACAAGTGTATGTAAATTGATTGCTGGAAATTGCTGAAGCTGTACAACAATTATGTTAAACCAAATTTAAATATGTACAATTTTAAGTTGAAGGTATTGACTACTCTGTTGTATAATTCCGAAGTATTACCATATTTGGTACGGGAAATGTCAATTGTTTCTGGGTTTGTGTACCTAAATCATCTATATGTGTTTTTGTTTGATGGCGTCTCTATAAGATATGTAGTGGATAGGATTGACGAAGGAGGGATAATATGTACATATACTCTAAATTGGACGAGGCTGATAATGTGATGCTTGTCGGTGGCCTACGATCACAAGCACATTAGTAGCTTAAAAATTAAAATAGAGGTTTTTTTGCATGGTAGTTGAGGATTTGTTTCTATTTTTTTGTTGTTGGAAGGAGGTCATTATTAATATCGAATAAAGGTTAATTTGTAATCACACGAGTCATGATGTATAAAGTGTTATTTGACATGTCATTTAATACACACACCAAAACAAATATTACAAACAAATTAAAATCGAAAGCTAAACTAGTTGGGTGGTCCGTGTAAGAGCCTTAGTTTTTGGACCGAGACTTGACTTTAGTCGAGATTGGTTTTGGTCGAGATTTGGCCTAGCCGCCCCCGCGGGCTTGTGTGCCGCCCCTGCGGATTTCCACCCCTGTGGCTCAGGGAACCGCCCCTGCGGTTTCCGGCGGCTGCAGCCGGCTTTGTTGACCCTTGACTTGTGCTTTACTCTTTTCCCTTCTTATTCTTTCCTTGGCTCGTGATCAAGGGTTCCTATTCCATGTCTTCAGCTTCCTACGTCCTTCTTGCTTCTCCCTTCTCCTCTTTGATCTTGTGTTTGGTTTCCTCTTGGTTTGGAAGAGGCTTTATGTGGCCTTGTTGAGGTTGATGTTGTATGTTGTTGTTGCTAAGCTTGGAAGCCAGCTGAGCTAGTGTGTGTAATCTCTCCTTCCTTGCCTAGACCACATCAGGGGTAAGCTCCATCTTTCTTTCTTTCTTCCTTTCCTTGATTCCATCTTCCTTAGCTTAGGATTAGATGTATGGATGTGTTTTGATGTTGGTTTATGTATGTATATGTATATGCTTGACTATGGACTAATGAAGACGTGATTTGATCACGTGAAGAGTGGAAGAGAAGTCGGGAAGTTGCATTCTGCAGCTTTGCTGCCCCTGTGCCTGGAAGTTGCCGCCCCTGCGGGTACCTTGTCACCGCACCCGCACCCGGAAGCCGCTGCCCCGCGGCCATTGTCCTAGCCAGCGTCTGCGGCTGAGTCTTGCCGCGCCTGCGGATTGCTTGCTCCGCCCCTGCGTCTCTTTGTCACGCAGGTGCGTCTTGTCCCGGATCTACCTAGAGTAGTATAGATCCTTTCCTTTCCTAGTATGAGGGAATTAGTACCATGCTAGGCATGTTTATGAGAATAGAATGATAAAGATTATGATATCGGAATATGCCAGATATGGCTTTGAGGTTTAGTTTTATCGAGGTTTACGAGTTGGATATGATCTTTATGGATCCCTTGGGTCTAGGTGTGACCCCTTTGTGTGATAGTAGATTGATATGTATATATGTATGCCTTGTATAGGCCGTGTTGTCCTCCAGATTGGAGTGGACCAGGTTGAGAGTTGATCATAGTTGAGATTACTTCCGAGATTGAGGTAAGTCCATAGGACTTACTTAGTTTCCATCCCTATATTGGATGTTGCATGAGTGGTGTATGTTTATGCTTGATAGCATGCGTTATGATGATTACCGACCTATAGTATAGTGATTGCCCATTGTAGGGCCTTGACAGCTGTCCCCTTCATCCCTTTGGGAGTCTGGGCGGTTCTCTGTGGTTGGGTCAGACTTGGTAAACGGTTGGTCACCTCCCATTCCCTTAGGGTACACGGGTGGGTGTGACCAGGGGCCACTCCAGCTGCCATGAGCACCCAGAGGCGAGGATTATATTCCTCATGTCACATATGTTCATATTGATATCTATATATATATATATATACGATTTGAGTGTTGGACCATTTATATAAAGATAATGAACCGGGTAAATGTGTGATATCATAATGAAGTGTTTAGTATTTCTGATATGTGATTGTGCTTATGCTCATTCTATATATGTGTATGGTTAGCTAACGGTTTTATACCGTGTTGTAGATCTGCAGGTTAGCAGAACTGCAGGGTGATCCAGAGAGGGTGATCTGCTGAGGGCTCCGCACACTAGGTCGTTCTCGTGGGATATGGGATCTTTTGATCATGTATATGTTATGTTATGTTATGTTTTGATTGTACTCAACAGTATTTTGTATAACCTTTTGAGTTATATATTCCAGTTTTTATGTTTTGATTTTAATCTATCTGTGCCTTGTTGTAAGATCAGTGAACTTGTTGTCAGGCTAGGGTCAGGATCCACTGTGAGATCCTAGCCTAGTAGCACCTCGAGTCCTACGTATTCGGGGTGTTACAGTCCGCAACATTATTCATTTAACAGAACACGTAACGAAACTGAATAGTCTAGCCTATTTTTTGGTAGCCTTGATATTTGCACCAGGCTCGCTAGTGGGTGACACTGCAAAATTTGTGAATTCAAGAATGTAACTACAAGATGAGAATCCGTTTCTAAGATAACCTTCTTATAACCACACCCCCTAGCCAACTTTAGTTCTTGGAATGCTCCCCAAAGCTCAGTGTTGAGGACCGTGCACGGCCTTAAGTTGGTCACAACTCCACATTCTCACTCAGACATATTGCTCCTAATAACTACAGCCGATGTAGTGTGCCCGTTTTGTGCATTTATCCATCTGTGTTGATCTTCACCCACCCTACCTCAAGGACGTGCCATTGCACTTGTTTATCGTGCTCGTCCTGGTAATCCTCTCGTCTAAACATCTTTCACGTGCCTTCGTGTATTCCATCATCGTCTCCACATCGAATATGTCTTTATTTCGTTCCCAATCCTTTTGCTCCAAACCTTGGTGTTTCACCATTTATATATACACCGAGTACTTGCAAAAACATCATTCCACGAGATAATACGTACTACTGAAAGTAGGTTGATCAAGAATGTTACCCTCTCAACTAGGCTGCAAATGGTTGCTAGAAGAAATCTAGTCTATATATATATGTGCCCTAGTTTTCTTCACATCCGTTTCATACCCCTACAATCCTTGAAAAGTGTACTCAACGATTCTTTATGTGTCATGCAAACAACACACGCCTGGAATTCCATGATAACACTCATTTTAATGTCTTTTTAACCCTCGTTCTACTCCATTTCTTCACTCTTCTGGCTATAATTTCATAGTCTATCGGCTTATATTCTTTCCTTTTGTGTTTTGGAGATCTACCGCTAGTTTATGTCATTACAGGCATTCCGGGTATTTGCATAGCATAAATGGATATATTTGCAACAAAATGAACTCATACACACTAAGGATCTCACTACGGTCGAAGAAGTCAAGGTCAGAATAACAATGACTAAGGTCCGAGAATGAAGGCGAAGATTACATTAAAAATTGTGTTGGATGATCGACGGGACCCACCTTGGCGATCGGCTAATGCTCATTCGTATGGAACATGACTCGCACATGACCATTAGCTGAAGAGCAAGTGTCACGTAAAACTTATTGGACCAAGCCGATCGACATGCCCACTAGAGGAGCTCATATCGACGTCTATCTTTCTTCCTTTTTTTCCTTTAGTTTGGGCTATATTTTAGCCCAACCAACAAGACGTTTTTGCTTTGAGGTTATCCATTATAGACAAATTATATCTTATTAGAAGATATGAATTGGTAGTTATGATAGATCTTAGTAGATCTCATGGAAAATATGCTAGATTTTCTCCCTATAAATAAGACATTCAACCTAGGGTTTTAACATCTTCTTTTCATTCCAATCCTGACGTTTTTTGGTCGTGGTTACTATAGTTGGCCGATCGACTACACCTTTCACCTTTGATTAATAAAGTTCTTGAGTATTATTCGGTATGTCTCGCTAGTTCTCAACTTTTCTAGGGTTTGGAGAGGCCGACTACAATGATCATTGTTGTTGATACAATTCTATGAGAGTTATGGTAGTATTTGGATTGTTCCCTGCAAAATGTGAGACCTTGAGTTTGAAATTTTCCTTTACTATATAGTTTTCAAGGTGTTTATGATAATGTGTGAGAGTCGAGTCACTCTTACCTAGAGTACTTCATTCGATGTGAAGATAAGCACCATATTGGTTACGTGACAATCAACGGAGGTAATAACTATCAATTTAAGTCAAACAACGTCTTAACTATGTGACAGTTAGAGCTGTCAAACGGGGCCAACATGTCGGTTTGGGTCGGGTCCGAACAAGCTCGGGTCAAAAAAGGCTTGGTTATTAATCGGGTTGTTTCGGGTTGGTTTGGGCCGGGTATCATTTGTTCGGGTTGAAACGGGTTATCGGGTAGTATCGGTTCTTGGGTCATAACGGTTCTGGTCGGTCATAACAAGCTCGGGTTGAAAAGGTTCGGGTCAAAACAATCTCTCTTTTTTATCGGTTTGTTTCATGTTTGGCCGGTTTGTGTCGGGTATTAATTATTCGGGTTATCAGATAGCCCCGGTTCTTGAATTATAAGTTCATAATAGGTCGGTTTAGTTCCATTCTTAAGTCATTCGGGTTGGGTTACTTTAGTTTATAATGGCTTTGGTAGATATGCCAATTGGGACAAGTCAATCGGGTTGGAGTCGGATCAATTTATGTTTGGGTTGGGTTGAAACCGGATCGGGTTGTCTAACATCTTGATTCGAGTCAATTTATGTTCGGGTTGGTTCGAAACTGGATCGGATTGCCTAACATCTTGATTCGAGTTAATTTATGTTCGGGTTTGTGTAATTTACTCTAAAATTTATACGAGATATTAATTTGACAAAAGGTAAAATAAAAGTTGTGTTGTTTTAGACTTTTGGTGGTGTGCACTTTATTTGAAAAAATGTAATAGTAGATCAAAGACATGCGTAATAAATAATAATAACAATAATACAATAATGATTCGTTTGATCAAAATATCAAATATGATCGATCCATTTAATCCATATATGTTTTTCCTATTTTGTTTGTTATAAAATGTAAAATAAAATTTATCATCTTTTGTCAAATCGGATAATAATTTGCGGATATTCGGTTGATCCATTTGATCCATATTTTAAAATATGGTATCTAAAAACGATTTTAGTCAGATCGGATATTTATCCACATATATGTTTGATCGGAATTGTTTTAGCCAGATTTGTTTGATTGAAAATGAATTTAACCGGATTCGGATATCCGACTGACCCATTTGATCAAATATCTAATCTGACTGATCCATTTGATCCATATATGTTTTTCCTATTTTGTTTGTTATAAAATGTAAAATAAAATCTATCATCTTTTACCGAAACGGATAATAATCCATGGAATTTGGTCGATCCGTTTGATCCATATTCTAAAATATGGCATCTAAAAACGAATTTGATCGGGTCGGATAATCACTTTGCGAATATTGGGGCGATATGTTTGATCAGAACTATTTTTGTCCGATTTGTTTGATTGAAAATGACTTTAACCGGATCTAGATATCCGACTAATCCATTTGATCTGAATATCTAAAAACGACTTTGGTCGGATCAGAAAATTATCCACACATTTGATTGATCCGTGGATATTTGATTATTATAAAATGAAAAATAAAATTTATCATCTTTTTCCAAATCGGATAATAATCCATGGATATTTGATTGATCCGTTTCATCCAAATTCTAAAATATGGAATTTAAAAACGATTTTAGTCGGATCGTATAATTATGCGCGATATATGGGTGATATGTTTGATCGGAATGATTTTAGTCCGATCCGATGATTGAAAATGACTTTGGATCTAGATATCCGACTGGTTCATTATAGACTTATAGTATGAATTATGTCATTATAGACTTACAGTAAAAACGACTATAGTAGAAACTTATATTATGAACTAATAGATTATGCTATTTACAAAGTTTTTATTTAAATTCGATTTCTTACATTCATTTTATACACGACATTATAGTAATTAGTAAATATGTATATGTATATATAGATAATATATTACATAAAAAAAACTTTTGTATAAAATTCCATTCTGAAAAATTAGTATGACTTATGTATTTATGTCATTATAAAGTCATAGGATTAATTTATTGTATGAATTATATTATTATAGACTTATATAGTTTTTATTTAAACAGTTTTTAACTTATATTCTTTTCAAAAAGTATATTCTTACAAATTATTTTAATAACTATATTAATTTTTAAAAATAATTGGGTCATTCGGGTCGGGTTACTTTTGGGTTGGGTTATTTCGGGTCGGGTTATTTCGGGCTATCGGTTCTTTTGGGCCGGGTTACTTCGGGCTATTGGGTTGTATGGGTCGGGTTATTCAGGCAATCGGGTCATTCGGGTTGGGTTAATTCGGGTTCTAAATTTCTTCAGGTTAAATCGGTTTCAAGCGGGTCGGTTTCAGAGATCTCTTTTTCAAAATTTTCGGGACCAGGTCAGGTTCGGGTTCACGGGTCGGATCAACTTTTGACAGCTCCAGTGACAATTAAACAAAGTAGTCTCCCGCATAAAATGATTTACATTCAGTTTTGGAATCATCAATGAGATCTATCTACAAGCATGTTGTGGTTATCTTGATTATGAAATTGTTTATAAATTGTTGATACTTATTCTCATCACTTTATTCTCGAGTTCTCTGATTTTGAATCCCGAAAAATACAATCTTTTCTCTCTCCCTTACTATTATTGTGTTACATGAATTTTTTGTGGTGGCCGACCGACCAACCCTTTAATGGCCGATCAACCTATCTATGTATATCTCTTCTTTTGCTTTTGTTTCGTATTTAATTATGTCTTGTGTTTGAGATCGATCGAAAGTGACATTGATCGACTGACATTCGTTTTCGTCTTTCGTTATTTCTATTTCAGTTTGTGTATTAACTTCTTATTATTTGTTTGATTGTTTCATTATTAATATCTCAAATCAAAACATCAACTTCCTTGTGTTCGATCCCGACTCTTTTGACTACAATGAGTCTTGTAAATTATATGCAAGATCTGAGGCTCACGTTGCAACTCATATCAGTCCACAAGATGCCTTCTTACATACCCTCTCCACATTTGTAAGAACACCTCCAACTAGAATCTTCCAAATGAAATACTTAGTTCGCTTATACATGTGCCTTTAGATTCTCCTATGTAACACGAGCATATATACCTAGGTATCTACATTGTGAGCTTAGCTTCGATCCTTCCTAGAGACATGGAAAACATCTCCTTTGAGATTCTCTTATGTAACACGGACATACCTAGGTATCTACATAGATTCTCTATGACTTCAAAACCACTAATCTCATAAAATCTCACTTTAATTCGATTTGATACATGTTTGGAGAAAAAAAAATCCATGACTTGGTAGTAGTGATCTTTTAGCCAAGCACTCTACATAACAACTTCAAGCAACTAATAACCGTCTATTTGAGAAACTGAAGCTTTTGTCATGCAAATGATGGCATCAACAAAAAGGACATGGGAGAGAGGTGGGTCATTCGATGACAACCTAATAGGCTTCCACTCTCCATCCTCTTTCAATTTTATTGATGATATGATTGGGTCTCTAAATGCACGCAATGAAGAGGTATGACAATACAGGACCACCTTACTTAACACCCCTTTGCCAAAGAAAACAAAAGACACCTCCCTAATCCAAAGTAGTTAAATGCTAGTAGAAGAGATACATTCGGCAATCCACTTCACCCAAAAACTTGGGAACCCACCCTCTCTCAAGGTTTCCTCCATGATATTTCATTTGAGCCTATCATACGTGACGAGGGATGAAGTGTGATCCTCATATCTTGAAAATATTTACAAGACCTGCTATAATATATGAGTCAAGATCAAAGACAAGGAAGACGAAAACCAAAGAACCAATGGCTTGATTGAGTGAGCAAGTATTTCTTTTGTTTGGGCGTCTTGAACTTGCTAACGTATCTCATCTATTTGTTGTTACATTGGAGCAAGGGTGGTGGTTGCCATATAGCCCCCGAAAGGAATCACTGAACCACTTTGATCAAACATGCTTGCATAGTTGGAGGAGTTGACTGGATTGGATTGATCAAATAGGTCACCTAAAAGGTTGTAGAGATCAACTAATCTAGTAAGATTGGAGTGTAGAATTCTTTCCAAACGGGGTTTATAGGTGTAAGAGCTTTTTCTGCACTCCTTCCTCTAAGCATATATAAGAAAAACAATTTTAAGATTACAGAAAACGGGATTTCAAAATTAATATTTCAAACCAATCAAAGCCTTCTCCGGTAACGACGCTAATTTCATTAGGGATGAACGCGAGCCTTAGATCTCGCAATAAATTACAAGACCGACTGTAATAAAGAGGGTCAAGATTAATAATAGGGAAAATGATGTTTTGATTTGACAAATTAATAATGAAACAAACAAGAAAATAATCTAAAGTTTTTTACAAATACTGAAATAAAAATAAAGAAAGACGAAAATGAATGTTAATTGATCGATCGATGTCACAGCCTATTGATCTCATGAACAAGACTCAGTTAAATACAAAACAAAAGCAAATGAAGAAAAGTTCAGGGATTGGCCCATCGCACTATAGGATCTTTGTTGATAAGCCCTTGACAGAAAGTTTGCGTAATACAATAATAGTAATGGAGAGGGAAACGGTTGTGTTTTCGTAATTCAAAATCAGAAAATTCGAGAAGAGGGCGATAAGAGTAAGGGTCAATAATTTATAAAGAAATTTCACGGTCAAAATAACCACAAATGCATATAGATGGATATCAATTGAGAATTCCACGACTTAATATAAATCATGTTATGCGAGTTCGTTTGATTGTCACATGGTTAAGACGTTGCATGACATACATCGACGGTTGTCACCTCCGTTGATTGTCACGTGCCCAAGACGGTGTTTATCTTCACATCGAACAAAGTATTCAGTGTATGAGTGAATCAGATCTCGCATTTTGACATCAACACCTTGAAGAACATATAGCAAAGGAAAATTTCAAACTCAACTCTTGCATTTTGCAAGGAACAATCCAAATACTATCATAACTCTCATAGACATACATTCAACATTCATGATAATAATCATATAAACATCATAGGTCGATGTAATCAAGATGAGAACTAGTCAGACATACATGAATAATACTCAAAGCTATATTAAAGGAAGGAAAAGAAATCAGTCGATTGGCTAAGGCAATGTTTGTCGATCGGCCATCTACAATAACAAGGAACACCAAACTTCGGGAAAAGGTAGAGAAGATGCTAAAACCCTAAAGTTGAATGCCTTATTTATAAAGGGTGAATCTAACATGTCACTTGGGATCTACTAAGATCTATTATAACTACGAAATCATATATTCTAATAAGGTAGGATTCCCGCCCAATGGCTAACTACAAAGTGAAAAAAAACGTTCAATTGGACGGGTAAATACTAAATATTACCCAAAATAAAAGGGAAGAAAGATAAACCCCAAAACTCGCTCCGTCGGTGGCCCTATCGATTGGCCTGGTCCAAAAGTTGTATTGTAATGCTTTTTCTTCGACTAGTGGTCATGCGCGAGTCATGTGCCGGATAAATGAACATAGACCGATCAGCTAAGGTGGGTTTTATTGATTGCCTGGCACAATCCCAATGCGATATTCGTCTTCGCACTCAGATCTCAGTCATTTCCGTCTTGATCTTAACTTCTTTGACCGTAGGGAGATCCTTAGTTTGTATGAGGTCATTCCAGCGCAAATAAATTCATTTACGCTCCGCAAATACGTGAAATATTTGCAATAACATATACTAAATGGTAGATCTCCAGACACTAAAGGGAAGGAAATAAGCCGATAAATTGTGTTATTATGCCAAAAAAGTATGAATGGATAAGAATAAGGGTTATGAAAAACGTTAAAATGAGTGTTATCAACCTCCCGATTGTATAGTGGGATATTGATGACGTAAGGTGTTGTACTATCCCAGTTGATGACTATTTATCTTTTCTTCTTTCTTTTTTGGGAAATTTCGGAAGGTGCCCCTGTGGTTTGGGGTTTTCGGATTTTGCCCAAAGGTTTTATTTTTGTTTGGATGGTACACTTGTGTTTTAATATTTTCCGAAAAATGCCTAATTTCCTTTAAATTGTTACGGGATATCAACTTAAAATATTTTTAAAAAAAAAATTATGTGCAAAATATTTATCCTCTTATGTCTTTTTTTTAAGAAGTTTTTTTTTCTCATTTAAAAAATATATTTTAGTTGAATATAAACGGAAATTGGCAATTCCGGAAAATATTAAAACACAGGGGCACCATCTAACTAAAAAAAATACCTCTGGGCAAAATTGGGAAAACCCCAAATCATAGGATACCATCCAAAATTTCCCTTCTTTTTTTCTTTTTTATGATTACAAAAATGACCAGATGCACAAAAGGTACCGGAGCTCCTTCCATCTTTACATATATACATACATATATATATATATATATATATATATATATATATATATATATATATATATATATATATATATATATATATATATATATATATATATATATATATATAGGGTCAGGACCTAGTAGGAACCTCCCTTAGGGTAGGGAGTATGAATCTCTAAGATCCGTTAGATTAAATAATGAACGTCCATGATGAAAGGTACATAATAAGGTTAAATAGGAGAGTTTCATATGATTGTTCCAATTTAATTCACTAGTCATTAATATATATTTAAAAAAGGAAAGTCGATATCTTATTTTTGGCTAAACAAATCTTCAAATCGGTATAACTATATATTAACGAACGTTAAAAAAAATTAACGACCATTAAAATAACATAAAAAATAGTATGTCAGTCATTAAAAATATAATATAACAGTCGCTAAATTTTATTTTTGTCGTTAAAATATAGTATATCAGTCGTTAAATTTTGTTTGGTCGTTAAAATATAGTATACCAATCGTTAAATTTTGTTTGGTCATTAAAATATAGTATAACAATCGTTAAATTTGGTCGTTAGAATTTGGTCATTAAAATTTGATCGTTAAAATTGGTCGTTAAATTTTATGCTGGTTAAATTTTTTAGGATTGGTCCTTAGTTAATTTTTTTTGGTCGTTAAATTTGGTCGTTAGAATTTGGTCGTTAAAATTTGGTCGTTAAAATTGGTCGTTAAATTATATGATGGCTAAATTTTTTAGGATTGGTCGTTAATGTATTTATTTTTTCGTTAAATTTTGGTCGTTAAAATTGGTCGTTAAATTTTATGCTGGTTAAATTTGTTAGGATTGGTCGTTAATTTATTTTTTTGGTCGTTAAATTTGGTGGATAAATTTTGGTCGTTAAATTTTATGCTGGTTAAATTTGTTAGGATTGATCGTTAATTTATTGTTTTTGGTCGTTAAATGTGGTCGTTAAATTTGGTGGTTAAATTTTGGTCGTTAAATTTTATGCTGGTTAAATTGGGTGAAATGGGAAACTAGACTCTTTTTGTAGTGATGAGCACTAAGTAGACCCCCTTTTCATATCAATGGACAAATTAGGCCCTATTTACTTATCTTTAAAGATTAAATGAAAGGGCAAATTAGAAATATGAAATTACTTAAGTTCAAGCTCAATTGGTTTAATGAAAGTCCAATTGTTTTAATGAAAGCCCAAGTGTTTTAATAAAAGCTCAAGCTCAATTGGTTTAATGAAGGCCCAAGTGTTTTAATAAAAGCCAAATCTCAATTGATTTAATGAAAGCCCAATTGTTTTAATAAAGGTTACGCCCAATACACAAGCTTCGGACATGACCCAATACACAAGCTTCGGACAGGGCCCAATACACAAGTTTCGGACAGGGCCCAATACACAAGCCTACGCCCGGATCCAATACACAAGCTCACGCCCGAATCCAATACACAAGCCCGCGCCAGGGCCCAATACACAAGCCCGTACCAGGGTCCAATACACAAGCCCGCGCCATGATCCAATACACAAGCCCGCGCTAGAGCCTAATACACAAGCCCGCGCCAGGGCTCAATACTTTAATCGTAACTTTTTAGATTCTAGTGAAATATTGTGAAGCAGAATAAGTACAACTTTATTTTATGTATTTATCAAATGTGTATGTACACATTTTATAGGTGCTGTAATAGTAATGTATTATAATACATGTCCTCGTTACGTGGCCAAGTGAGCCTTTACATTGATTTGTGTATAGACCAAGAATTTATGTACCGCCTAACCAATATGCAATAGTTGGCCGAGTTCAACTATATTATATGTTCATACTTCATATTGATAAGCTTTGTGATTGTTGTTTCTTATTGACTTCTCTATCATTGACTCTTTCTTTATGAATTTATTACTTAATTAGAACAATGAGGTATGTTGTCTTTTGTTTGAGGATATTAAAACTAGAAATTATTTAGACCAGTTTAACAAAAACATGTATGACCTGTTCTGAAATTGTCTTATTCTATAGCTGATGTAAGCTTCTCATCAACCTTGAACAAATGGAATATCGCTTTCCTATTATATTATAGAACTTAAAATGTTGGATTTACAGGTGACATGGGATGAACCCGATTTGCTTCAAAATGTGAAGCGCGTAAGCCCTTGGCTGGTGGAGTTAGTCTCAAACATGCCAGCAATCCATTTATCTCCATTCTCACCAACAAGGAAGAAATTCAGATTCAAACAACATCCAGATATCCGAATAGGCAGTCAACTTCCATTGTCGATTGTCCAAGGCAACTTCTTGAACCCGAACAACAACCCATTTTTGGATGTTTACCGGAAACTTCACCTGTTGGCATGCAGGGAGCCAGGCATGCTCAATTCGGCCTATCAGGACCGGATCTTCACCTTAGTAAACTCCACCTCTTCTTCATCATCCTTTACCACCAGTATCTCATTCACCTCCTCAAAGTTCTTCTTCGTCAGAAACCCTTCCTTCTGCAATTTTATCAAATGCTGCAAATGAGAGGCATAGTAGTAGACCTCTAAATGCACACCCTTGGAGAGCTCCCGCTTAACTGTAAACCAAATCAACTTACCCCAATCCAACTACTCTAGGTGACCTTCCTTTATTTAGGTTTACTCTATAGACAAGTAACTGCTGAATTCTATGAACATCTAAAGCTAATTACAAGAATGCATAGTACAAAGTTTACTACTAACTGTAACCTCAATTTAAGACAAGGATCCAGTCATTGACCAAATTAAAGTATGCATACTCTAACACAATCACACCTGTAGACAAAATCATACAACACTTGAAAATGAGCAAAAAAAACTTCAAGTAAACAAATCATAACCATGCAAAAGACATAGTCCAACAATCAATCTCCAAAGCTACATACTCAAAACCTTTCCCACGAAGTTCAACATTGAACAAAATTCTCTTGAAACATGTCCACCGTCTTTTTTTTGAAAGTGTTCGGACATCAATGACAAAAGTAAGCCTAAATCAGCAAGTAGAAACCACAATTTATACATTTACCGCACCGATTTTCCGGCCGAAGCTTAAACTAACCCAAACACTATCAGTTCCTATGCATAGAAACAAGAGTACATGACACCAAACAGAGAAACAACAGTAAATCGTGACGAGAAAATTCATTAGATTGAGCGATAGGGAACAAAATTGAAACACAAAGCGAAATTGTAGTCCAGGATAGTCAATCGAATCAGAAAAAGGCATGTACATCGGAAGCGAAATTGAGCCATGAGATCCGGTGAATTCGATCGGTCTCTTCTTCTTCCTCTTGTCGTTTCCTCATTGAACTGTGATGTAATTTGAGGGCGGCGACGATCTCCTTCTGAGCCTCGGCCGGTCATGTTGAGGATCGTAGAGATTTATGTTTACATGTTATCTTTTTACCCCTTATATAAATTGTTTTTTGATTTAAAATTCATCTTAAAAATTAGGAGAGCCTATTTTGTATCATCAATATAAAATATGCCTTAATAACTCATTCTTCTCGGTTAAATTTGATAGGATTGGTCGTTAATTTATTGTTTTTGGTCGTTAAATGTGGTCGTTAAATTTGGTGGTTAAATTTTGGTCGTTAAAATATGTAATATGGAAAGAATGTTGGTTACTATTGGTCGTTAAATTTTATTTTGGTCGTTAAAATTTTATGAACATTGATTCCGTATATTTTAGTCAAAAAGTTGATGAATGTATATTTCTATTAGGGAATAAACATTGATTGTTGAATATTTTTGTCAAAAATTATAAAAAACTAAAATTCTATTAAGGGAAATAGATGTATCTATTTAAATTACCAACCATATAAAACTTTCAATCATATACGTTCATGAACTTTAATCTAACGGATCTTATGAGTTCATATTCCCTTCTTTAAGAACTGTTACATGACCCTAACTCTCTCTCTATATATATATTGAAAGATGGAAGGACTTTTCAATTTTCGGTTTGGTCCGGGTTTTGGACCGGACCGGACCGAAACAAAAAGTTTGGCCTTCGGTCCAAAATCGGTCCGGTCCAGACCTATATTTTTTAGAAAAAAAATAGTTTGTGGAAAATAATTAAATTAATTAAAGTTTTTGTGAAAAAATAAAATAAAATTAATTAATTATCACTCAGTCCGGCCCGATCCACAATATGCTTAGTGCGAAATTTTTTTAAAAAAATCAAAAAAAAATAAAATAAAATAATTTATAGTTTAACAAAGATTTTCCGGTCTATCCGGTCCTGGACCAGTCCTGTACCGAAAAATTCGGTCCATTTCCGATCCGTTCTGACGAGGTCTGATTGGTCTAGGTCTGGACTTGTGAACGGTCGTAATATTACGTCAGCTCGCTGGATCTCATATATCAATGATGATATCATGCTTCCTCCCTCCCCAATTCTCATTTTCCTTTTCCCGGTTGCCCAAATGGCAATCAACTGTCAAAACACCTTATCCAACACTCCATTCCCCCTCTCTTCTTCTTCTTTTTTCCGTCCATCTCTGTTTCTTGCCAGCACCCAGATTTGCTCCCATGGGAGAACCCCTAAAGGAATCAAGATAAGCGTTGCAAGAGGAGGAGGAGGGAGGATTATATGCGGCTTGCTTCCAGTGGAGTCATGGACCTCCACCATTGATTTCCAGAGCCTGCTCTTTGGTTTCTCTCTTTTACCATATCTGGGTTTCTTGTATTTTATCAGCAAGGTCGAGTCTGCTCCGAAGCTCACCATTTTTGGGTTCTACTTTTTGCTTGTATTCGTTGGTGCTACCAGTGAGCTTCTTCTTCTCTCTCTCCCTCCCATTATCACATTCGAATTGATTTTGATGTTTTTGCAGATTAGGGTTTTTCCATCAAATTGACTGTCTTTTAAAATTAGATTGAACTGGAGCTGTCTACTAAGATTCTTATCAAATTCAATTTGGATATATCTTTGATTCACACTGACATTCTTGTGTTCAATTTTGGGTCATGTGTTTTGTTTGAGCAGTACCAGTTGGGATTTATGGTAAGCTTTAGCCCCTTTATTATTGTTAACTTGAAGTAGTCACTCACACATATATAATCAGCCTACATGATCTGATTTCGTTATCACAGAGAAAGTGCAGAATGGGACTTCATTGTCAAACGTCGACTGGTTGCACGGAGGATGCGAGTCATTACTCGCTCTGTCCAACTTGTTTGTTGTTTTAGGGCTCAGGGAAGCTCTCAGAAAATCTAGGGATTCAGCATCTGAAAACTAGCAAAGGTTGTATAAGCATTTTTCTTATGAAAATTCAGTCTAGAGTTAGGAGAATGATTACCCTCCGTAAAAGGTCATTAGAATTGTAAATTTTTTTTTAATGAAATACTTAGCAAGAAGTATGCGTTCTCTTTCTGCTATGCACATTATGACTAGCTGTGAAGAAGCATTTGTTTTGAATATCTCAGCAAATAAGCACTTTCTCAGCAGTGAACAAGTATGAAACTCAAAACAGGAACACAATAGACCAAAATGATATTCAAAACATAAATACAGCAAACACCAACAATAATACAACAAGTTTAGAGTTACTATCCTATTTAGAATCTGCCATACAGTAGTTATCCTTTGTCTACAATCATAACTCAAGATTAGTATTTTTACTTCTATCATCCAACAAATTATAATTCAATTCAACCCCCTCTGGTTGAGTTATACTGCACATTGATATCCAACCAAAGCAGTGCTTAAATTTGTTCACTCAGCTTATCCTCCTGAAGTCGAAGCAATCTCGTGCAAGTGTTAATTGGACTAATTTCAGATGAGATGAGTCATAATTGCTTCCTCTAGTACCAATTCAAGGTCAAAACCACGTGCCATCGCTTCATATGATATGTGCTCTCTTTCACCATTGACTCAAAATAGATCATCATCAACAGGGAGGCTTCGAAGCTTTTCTTGTAGCTCTAAACATTTGGGCCAAACAAGTTCAGCTTCCTCACCGGATGTAGAGAAATACCGATGCAATACCATCTGAAATGCATTAAAAATCAAATTTGGTGGGTAAATTACTTAATGCCCATTTTAACAATGTAGATTTGGCATGTGCAATGAACAGCATGCATACCGTTGCTGCATATGCATCTAATTTTCCTTGACGAGAAGACTTGCTTAGTCCCCTGAAAGAGCTCCACAGTTTTTACTACCATGCAAGTTTGATTCATATCCATGATATAATGTAGTTCAAGCAATACTTTGACAATATGAGACCTTGAGTTGAACAACTTACATGTCAATCATGAGCTGCATAGCTTCATCTGATGTACCATGCTCATCTTGCAGGTATACTCTCCAACCTCTTCAATTAAAAACCCGTTACTTAATAAGGATTTGTTAATGGTGCAATCAAGATTAACATAAATACATGCTAACTAAAAACAGCATTGTGCATCAACAGAACTAAATTACCAACCAAAATCGACACTGTATACTAAAGCTCACACTCGGACGAATTTGATCATGGGTTATTTTCATTATAACAAAAACTCATAGGTAACTCATACCATAAGTCCATCCAATGAAAAGCATATACATTTCAAGATGCTATGATGGTCATCTACGACTGTGAGCTCAAAGAAACCAGTACTTCAATCACGGAGTACAGGAGATAAGTCCTGAAATTAATTCAAACACAGCAATTCTACTGAAATCATCACACTCGAGTTTACCTAACCCTTGCCAATTCAATTTCGTAAACATTCAGACAGGTGATTATCAAGATTATGATCTCTACAGTTTATAGATACCTCTCAGCAGCGAGGACAGCAAGCCGTCCAGCGACACTGCGTACTTTGTTAGATTGTGGCGTTTCCTTGCCATCAGACGATTTCGGCAATCCGATTATAAATTCATCAACTTCCTGTAATTTCCCACAAAACAAATCCAATCAAATTTAGCCATAAAAAAACACGAACATTGTAGTCGGGGCCAAAATAATACGAATCAATCAACCTCTTTCGCTGCAATCTCCATAATCCGGACTTCAAGCTTCTGTCCTCGCAACTCCAACACCTGAAAAATCAATCAATCAATCAGGTCAGTTCCGTAACTGAAAGACGAAGGAAAAAGATAGAGAAACATTTGAGTAGTACAGTGAGAGGGCGAACGGAGAAGCCTTTGCTGAGGGCGAGGCCCGTGCGAGAGAGTCCCAAGTCTAACCCTAAGCTGAATCCGCTTCTCCAGAGGGGATCTCGCTTCCGGCAAAGGGCGTTTGGAGGAATTTCATCGGAAGGCGACGCGGATTTCATCCGATGCACCGCTTGAATTGCACTTATGCGGCTACATGAAACCATGGGAGCTGTAATTGGGAGGACGAAGATGGAAACAGATTTCGAGTATGGAAAGGCATGAGAATGACGGTGCTCGAGGAGAAGCGCGGATTGGTACAATGGCGCTTGAAGTGACATTACTATTTGGTTGCTGTGCTACTGTGCGAGACACTGAGAGAAAAATTAGCCATTCACACTCGTCATATTAGCCGCAGTTCTCATTTACAAAGCAGTCTTGAGTTTGTTCTAAATTGCAGAAACGATCCAAGTTTTGTCTAACAAAAACTTAAATTTCACCGGCCCTGTGTAGTTGGAGTTTTAGTTTTTACTATGGTTTTTGTGGTTTTGGTTTTGAGGGTTTAAAAAACTCTAATTTTAAAATATCGTGGAGGAAGGTTTTGGGAGATTTTCTACATTTATCCTATTTATCCCTTCATTCTTATATCGATTATGAGCAACTTGCAAGGAAGGCAACGAGCGACAATGGAGGTTTGTATGAGTAATCGAACTACCAAGAGGGACAATAGAGGTATATCTTCTACAAGATTAAGCATCGAATTCCTTCTCCCAGATTCAGGAATAACTTCGATATACTTCTCCCGGATTCATAAATAAACTGGAAAACCCTATTCGAACTTCGATTTAATTTTTCTATGTGACAATCGCGATGCCTCTCATGTTGTTATCATTTGCTCCACTCATGGCTTTAAAATTGATAGAAAATGAAAGCTCAAAGCGGCAACAATGGTGAATCAGATGGAAATTGATGCTTTCCTCTCTGCGAATTTTTGCAGAGAGTGAAGCGTAGTGGTCTTTTGCAAAGCCGACGAAGCTAAGCTCTGTTTAGCGTGTGATCAACAATTTTGTTATTTGTTTGATTTCGGGTTTCGTGAGTGAGGGCCAAGGTACGAAACCTACTTCAAACTCAGAGAATAGAAATTCAGGAGGAAATTCATGTCTGCATATGGAAATCGAGATCCCCAAATCAAATGTCAAGTTTTAATTCTGAATGTATTCCCGGGACATAAACTTTTTTTGGTTTTAGGGATTCTTTGATTCATTTTGGTTTACTGTAGTATGAGTTTGCTTGAAATTATAGGTAACAGGGTAAGAGTATACTTATCACTGTGATAAGCTTGTGTAGATCTCTGTTCTTTCCACTTCAGGATCTTTCTTCCGATCAAGAGCAATGAATAGGTTAATCGTGGGTATTTTGGTCTTTAAACAATATCGAAACTAATTCCGAAAGATCTAGCTAAACATGTATACGGAGTTTTTTTATAAACCACAAATTTCAAAAAAACCCTTGTTAAAACAACAACCCGCAACCACGTTTTTACTAAACACGCCCTACATCAACTAAAACAAATCGCACTTTGTCAAGGTCGCGTGCTAGAGCTAGTCAACTTTTTTTTTTGGGCGATTATTGATTCCTGAACCGTTTTTTTTTATGGAACCGGAATTGTTTAAGGTAAACGGTTTGGTTCTCTTGTTTTTTGATCAGAACCGTTTAGAACCAGGCCGGTCAGGAACCGTACGTTTTTTTCCTTAACCGAAACCGGAACGTTTAAGAAATTACATAACCGTTTAAAACCGAATCGGGATGAATCGTTTAGAACCGGAACCATATAGAACCCTTTGGAACCCGAACCGACGATGTATACAAAAAGTGCTTGTACTATAATATTTTCTATAATGTTGTTAATTTATATTTTTATATCATACCTACAAAACTGAGAATGCTCTTAGGAATAGTTAATATTTTTGCCTTTCTTCTGCTAAAAAAAAGAAAAAAGAAAATCAGCTCTCCACTTTCAGCCATCATTTCCTCTTTCAGACATTAATTTCTTCTTCGATTCATCCCCTACCTCCTGCTGTTAGTTTGGATTTTGTGTACATTAGAAAGCACTAACAACCCCATCGGAATCGAGCTCAAAACTTACGCCCCCACTTCTTCTAGCTCCATGTACTCCAAATCTGTAAGGTTAGGTGTATCTCCGAAACCGTATTTGTAGACCTTTCTACGGTAACCGTCATCATCATGTCGTGTTCGACATTGAGGAGGCGAGAAGTCAATGGTATTGGAAGGGAGTAAGACTACGTATATATATCACTAGGCATAAATAAGGCACGTACTTTGTGTTCTCCTTTGATAATATACATGAGATTGAACCTTACACTCAAGGTATTCGACGAAATATCTATTAGAAAATTTGTAACTGAACATAGGTCATTAGGATATTAGAGCAGAACTTTACAGTATATGAGGCTTCCTTTACCATTGATCTATTTTCAAGTCCGGCAATTTAAATGTCTTTGTACAACTTGTTGAATTCATATTAGAGGTGGGGTGAAATTCATATTAGAGTTGGGGTGAAATTCAATACTTGTGTCATATTCTCTTTTGGGAAAATTGGTGTGTTGCCGACTCACTTCGAGTATTTATAAACGGGTATTTTGTTACGCATTCACACAACCTCATTTAAATGTGAAAGCTTTGGATCGAACACACTCTTGTTATTACTATTTTATTGCATACAACTCTAGCCTTTTTATAGATGAAAATGTCGGTCAATACAAACACATACAACTACCGACATATGCACTTCCCTAGGTAGATATTAACTAAGATAATTCTAGACTAACTAATTAACACCACATATTTACTTAATTACTTTCTTACTGCAATTTCCTTCACGTTTCCTCAGCTTTCTAGAAAGTCCTCATTTGTACTTCTTGACCCAATTTTCAGCCCAATTAGATAGTCCATTAGCCCACAAAAAATATGGATTAACTTAACAATTCCTCCTTTAATTCATATTTTTGAGTATTTTCATTGTATCTGAGAATATTGCCGTTCGCTTCTTAGTTCTAGTGTCATCACCTCTTTCTCGCGCCACTCTCCCCTCCATGAAGCAAATGCTCTTTTTATTTTTGCGGCCTCGCATTACCAAGCGTTTTCCCTTGAACACCTTGCACCATCTCCTCGTGTCGACAAACCTATACCCCTCCATCGTCATCGCACCCAACGAGATGACATTCACGTTCGCTGACGGCACATACCTCACATTGTGCAAAGTATGGCGTGTACCGTTGTGAAGCCTCATTGTCACACTTCCGGTACCTTCAACCTTCAACTTGTCACCACTCACTGAGTTGAGGTGACCAAACTCTCCACCAATTTTCAAGGTGTCAAACATTGCTTCGTCCCAACACACATGCATCGAGGCGGCACTATCCATCACCCACTCTGACTTGGCGGTCTCCTCACCCGTCGCCAAGTAAATATCACCGTAATCAACTTCACCGACTTCACTAACAACACTGGTGTGGGAGTTCCCTCTCTTCTTTCCCGGCGACATCTCTCTTAGCTTCCTCAGGTCCTCCCTCATCTGAGGACACCGGGTGATGCAGGAGCATCTCAGGACATAACTCGAATAGAGATCATTCATGGAATATTTGTAAAGACCATTTCCGGAAGTGCAATGAAGACTATTAATTGGAGATGGGAGATGTCAAGATTGATCTCGTATGAAGAAAGACGCAACTATACACGTCCATGCATGGGGAACACATATGCATGGGCAAGAAGAAGACGTCATAGAGAGCTTCTAGGAACCAAGAGAAACCTTGCATGGAAGCTATGTTCTTCACGTGCATGCATGATCACGTATGCATGGGCAAAGAGAAGGATTCGATGTCAAGAAGCATGGAGTTGCATGTCTAAGGAGTTGGACGTTTTATTTAGAGCTAATTGGGCTTAATTTGTTATTAAACTAGTGTAATACCCGCACCTTGTGCGGGATTTCTTCTAAACAAATATTTAAATACTTTGAAACTAAAACAAAAAAATAATAAAGTTAGATCTTAGTTATGATTTTTTGATAGTCCCTTTTAAAAAAATATATCAATAAACATCTTGGTTGATCAAAGTATTTGCATAATGAGCCACTTTTTTAATATAAAATTAATGGTGGTATTGAGGCTTATAAATTTTAAAGATCTTCATCGTCATTTTTGTTCCGCATTTTCCTTATCATTTATTGTTATACAAAATGTCATATGTTGGTTTATCTTCTTATTCTAACTTTTCATACAATTAATGTAACATCTGTATATGTTTTACAAATTTGTAAATTGTCACCTCAAATGCTTTGGTTATATCGAAGAAGGATTTTACTTTTGTTAATATCTATGATTTGTATTTTTTTTAATTTTTTGTACGTAATATATAACCAAGTTTTATTTACATAGAGAAATCTAATCGTATCAATTTCATTATATATAAACGTAGTTATTGCGGTAATAAACGATAGTTTTTATTTTATGATCTACCAAAATGATTCTAATTTTTTTTTAAAAAAATTGTAAAGGATTTAAACGTGAAATAAAAATAAATATACTTATTAAATAATTTGGTATTCCATGTACAACAATAAATATCCTTATTAAATAATTCGGCGTTCCATGTAGAGGAATTCGTCTACTTGTTGTTCGATTTAACCCACAATTTTATTTTATTTTACAAATTTGAATTTCATCTCTTCTAAACCAAATCAAATATTACTGTGTTTCTATGATGAAGTGATCCAAAAAGCTTGTGATCTAATATATATATATAGAGAGATATTGCCAAAATAGTTAAAGAATACTTACACAATTTATACCATTAAAAACTAAATAAATTATTTTGAAAAAAAAAGAGTAGAAAACACGGATCAATACACCGAACTCTTCCTTTTAATCATTCTTCTCCATTTTCTTAGCTATACACACATCTATATACATCTCTCCGTCTTTTTCCCCACACTCTTTCACTTTCTCCAAAAACACCACTCGATTTCTCCATTAACAAACCTACCTTACAAAATGATAGACAAAGAGTGTTGCGAGCACAACGGCAAAGGTGAAATCGTCTTCCAATGACTCTATGCTAGAACTGTAACCATCAAATTGGAGTCGACTACGACCGTCTGGATGTATATGCATCCTATCAAAACCATATAAAAAAGCGATAAAAATCGTTAAAAAAAATACAAACAAAATACATGATGCATCATCAACTAAAACCATTAATTTTTCGATTACTAAATCATTGTTATGATTGATATTCCATAAGTCCCATGATAACATGATTTATCGACCTATTGCAGTCATGCATTTAGTTAGATTTTTCCTTTCCGCATTCATGTTTTGGCCTTAGTTTGTGCCATTTATGCTTGTTTAGTGTTACTTTGCAAGAATAGATGTCTACACACACTATATGTCGCTTGGTAGGTGATTTGGCACATTTTGGAGCTAAAACGACATATTTGAGGATCAAGCCTCGAAGTGGACGCATTGGAGCGAGCGTACGTGCACAAAAAAGGGATAAAAATCGAGCTAAAGACACGAAGGAACGAAGGGATGGCATCTCGGCCTTGATCTCGGTCTGACCAGACTGAGATGGCCTGATCTCGGCCGAGATCCATTGATCTTGGGCCGAGATGGCCTAATCTCGGCCGAGATCCATTGATCTCGGGCCGAGATCCATAATTTCGGTCGATCTGGAAAGTTTCTGTTGTGAAATCTCGGTCCCGATCTCGGCCAAGATTTTTGACCGAGATTTTTGACCGAGATTTTTGCCCGAGATTTTCTGTTCGGCGATTTTATTTTGTTTTTGGATCGGTTTTGGCCCAGCCCATCCTTTGTAAGATTGTTGCCTATAAAAGGGAAGCTCTAGGTTATTTCTAAGGGTCCAAATTAGTCCGTTTCTTTTAGGGTTAGGTTACCCCATAGGGGGGAGCCGCCTCTCTCTCTCTCTCTTTCCCTTCTTCTTCTCCATTGTTCTTCAATAGTTTCGATTCAAGATTCATACTTTTACATTCAGTTTTGTTTGGAAGACCTTGTTGGATTCAAGATTGAAGGTTTCCATTTATTCGAGTTAAGTTCTTTATTATTCCCCTTTGTTATTTCTTTATTTTGTCTTTCTTTGAAATGATTGTTATTGGCTAGAACCTTGAGGTTCCAAGGTTGACAGGGATTTGTGTATGCATTTGATTATGATGGAATGTTGTGCTTTATGTTTTGGCTTTGACTTGGTAGAAATCCTAATGGTTGGCTTGTTCTTGAATCTAGTTAGAATCTTTCTAGCTAGTAACCTAAGTTGGAATTGAGACTTACCCGGTGATAGGTAGTTGGTTTGGAACTAGATAGTCTTGAGACTTACCCGGTAATAGACTGTCAGCCTAAAAACGTTCATCCATGTGGCTTTTGTACCATATATCTTTATGAGTCTTCTTGAATCTATATGTATAAACAATGATCTTGAACCCTTAGAATCCATTTTCTTTCCTTTAACTTGATTATCTTTGTTTTCCCTTTTTGTTTGTTTGTTTTGATTTTCAATCAATAGTGACAATTGATTGCAAATCCATCATATCCTTTTCAAAACCTTTTTGACTTCTTTCCCTTATCTTTTCCAACCTTCTGTCTTTATTTGAGATCTATTCTATTTATAATTATTATTGCATATCAATCCTCTCAGTCCTTGAGATCGACCCTGGAATACTTACTATTACTGTGATTGACCCATACACTGTGGATTCGTTGCTGTTTAGGGAATTATTTACAGGCTATAAATATAAAACTATCCCTTCCTTGTTTTACTAACTTATAGGTCTTTATCATTATTGATAAAGGTTTATAGGGGTGTAAAAACAGCGAACATCCCATAAACACAAAATGCGAACTCAAATCTTCGGTGATGAATTGGCTTGGATATATCGTCATAATAAAAAAGAAGAAAAAACAATAACAACCAAAAAGACATATTAGTGACCAATAACTTTATGGAAAAAATACGTATCGAACAGTGGTAAGTCGAGTAGAGTGAAGGACATCTTCTTAAATAGGTGGTTTGGGTATATATTCATGCTCACTTGTTAAAATAATAAAAATAAATAAAAAGAGATATTATACTTAACAAAAAATATCCATAAATGAGAGATTTTAGAAAGAAAAGATAATCAATACAAAATTTTAGTCTAGATAGAAAGGAAAGTGTATCGTCTCCTCCACATATATTTAAAGCTAATATAATTAGATAGTTAACAAAATTAGTTTAGCAAGATTTTCGGAATTGAATTACATGATTTGAAGATATTTTATTTAAAAAAAAATTTGGTAACAAAAATTTGATTTAGGAAAGATATTCCGTTAAAATCATATGTTTTTATATGTATAAATTTTAAATATATAAGTTTTAACTTTCTTTTTGGGTTTGGTTAAATAATCTGAAAAATAGTTTTTAAAATGTCGATTACAAATAAACGATTAAAAAAGATTATTTTAAAAATAAAATAATTTTAAATCATTGATATAAAAAAATATATATTTAAATATCTTGTTAATGAACCTCCTATCATACATATTGTTTTGTTTGAAATCCGAACCCATACTATATATTGTTTTAAAAAATCAAATATTGAACTCAAAATTTTTTATATGAACTTCCACAAAAAATTTTTTTATTGTTTTCGTTAATTTTATTTGATTACATATTATTCTAATTTAGGAAAATGAGATATAGGAAGTAATTGGAAGAATATGAGATATAGGGGTAGGTAGTTACAATTTAGTTAGATTTAAGTAAAAGTTTTATTAACAATAAATGTACACATGTAAAACAATAACCACTTAGTTTTAATATAAATAGTGTAATATAATGTTCAAAATTTTGTTTGTGTCAATAAGAAAAAGACAAAATATCGGAAAGTAGGATAATAGTTGTATATAGATATTGTAACTTTGGTAAGTATGTAATATTATATATCATAGTTTGTTAATTATAGTTTGTTATTGTAGGAAAATTATTATTCTACTAATTATAGTTTGTTAAATACATTGTTTTAGTGAAATGTGGCAAAATATAGTGACATGTGGAATTTTCTAAAAAAATCAAAATTTTGAGAAAATGACATGTGACAAAAAAAATTTGAGGAAGCACCACGTGAAAGAAAATACTTCTGCTTTAATAGTAGTATATAGATAAGACCCTAATTAGATCTATTATTTTAAAGCCCATTCTTGAACATCTTTTAAATAAAAAAAATGGGCTTGCTCTTAATTAGTTTATTTTATTTTAATTATTTTCCTTTTAGTTGATCTTATCTCTTAAAGATTTAATCTTATCTCTTTAGCTAGATTGGGCTCGATCTTGGATCAAGCCCATAGCCCGTAGAAACCCTAGGAGGACGTCCAACATGCCTATATAAGGCTTAGGGTAGACGTCTCTCCTCCTCAGCTTTGAATGAAATTAAACACAAGTACTTTTGAATATTTTTCTCTTCTATCCCATATTCTTCTCGTGGAATCGAGACACCTTACTGTGTGAGCGGAATTCGTTCGCCCAACAACTTTGATGTTGTTGAGTTGTGTCACTTGGATTGGCAAGTTGGTGCTCTCAATCATCCCCGGGTGACTTCTCGTGCTCTGGAAACAATCGTTTTTCCCTATGTGTGAGATTATAGCGGAAGGGCTTCTTCAAGTCATTCCAAGTTGTGTGTTAGGGCCTTTGTTTCCTTATCATGCTCTTGGTTGCCTTAAGGGTTCGACCAGATCTATCCATCTATCGATCCTTCACAATCATTGGATCATTCCTCCATTTTTATTTCAAGTTTTCATCTTTTTATCCATTTTCTTCATTTCGAGTCTTGGTGTTGAAAGATCGAGCCAACTGACGGCTAATCCCGTATCACCGGGCTTGCATGTGACCCTTCTCCCCGCAGTAGAAGCACTCGACCTCACTCAAATCTCGTCGCGAGCTTCTTTGTCTCGAGTCATCATGCCTCCTCCATTGACTCATCCCTCGTTCTCGCTCCCCTACAACTAGTACGCGATCTTCACCTTTGTCGGTAACATCATTCTTCATCATTCTCTCACTTTCCCGCAAAACAGCGGTCACCTCATCCATTGTGAGAGACTTCCTTCCTAAGAGTAACGTCTACACCAAGGACTTGTAGGACTTCGGCAATGATGCTAGCAACAACAACGCTTGCTCCTCTTCTCCGATCTTATCATCTACATTCAATAAATGGCATACTAGTTGATTAAACGAGTTAATGTGGTCATGAAGACTACCTCCTTCCTCCATCTTGAGCGAGTAAAGCTCCATCTTCAAGCACAAACGGTTGGTCAACGACTTCGACGCGTAGATGCTCTCGAGCTTCTCCCACAACGCCTTCGGTGTAGTCTCCTTCAACACACCATACTTAATCTCGGGAGCCAACGCCAACCGAATTGTACTTACCGCCTTCCTTTGGATGCTTCTCCACTTCTCCTCGCTCATCGATCCAGGCTTCTCCTCCTCCAGAGCTTGGTCAAGACCCTGTTGCACCAAGAAGTCTTGGATCGTACTCTGCCACAAAGTGAAGTTGATCTTCCCATCAAAGAGTGGAATCTCGAACGTCTTCATCGCCTCGGCCGCCATCACGCCAATACGAGATTCTTTCAGCAACAAAGTTTACCCGATCGCCACCACCGTAACCTCGGCTCTGATACCAGTTGTTGGGAAAAATTTGCGCGTTTTCGACTTACTCCGAGTATTTATAAACGGATATTTTGTTGCGCACTCGCACTGGTACAACCTCACTTTAAATGTGAAAGCTTTAGATCGAACACACTCTTGTTATTACTATTTTATTGCATTCAACTCTAGCCTTTTTATAGATGCAAATGTCGGTCAATACAAACACATACAACTACCGACATATGCACTTCCCTAGGTAGATATTAACTAAGATAATTCTAGACTAACTAATTAACACCACATATTTACTTAATTACTTTCTTACTGCAATTTCCTTCACAAGTCCTCATTTGTACTTCTTGGCCCAATTTTCAGCCCAATTAGATAGTCCATTAGCCCATAAAAAATATGAATTAACTCAACATATTCCTTCAAAAAATGCATTACAAATTGATCTATTTTTGGAAGTACAATTATTTTGCAGTACTCCATTCCCATATCTCATGCATTTGGCTCTTTTGTTACTTGGTGATTTATTGCGATTTTACAACTTGCAACACCGTCCATCAACATAAATGGCTCACCGTTGGCTAAGGCAATCATCCGATGGCATCAATTTATCTAATTTCTGAATTCGGAGATATGATTATATATGTTAATTCATATTGACATGGACTTAAAAATTTTATTAAATTGTGCATGTCAAGTGCTCGACGAAGCTCCTCCTAAAAATATTCGTTTTGAATTGTTCACAATTTTCCTGAACTTTCAAACTATATTCGTAGCCTATCAAGTGTAATGTCCATTGTCCCACGTTCTCTATTACATCTAAATATCATGTTGACAGTCATGTTGCTTCAATTTGGTTGTTGGTATTGTAAAGTAATTTGGGCCAAACATGACAATTGTGCTATTATATAATACGCTTGCGTATGTATCTTATACTCAAACTACCTTTGTTTTTAGGAAATCCAAGTGGGAATTGGGCCAACATGTAACCTCTGATATCCTTCATACCAAGAGGTAAGGGGTCTTAGAGCAAATCGATTCGGATTGGAATAGGCCATGCCAAAGTGCGAATTTATGATTTCACTATGCTACGGTCAGTACTATATATTTTTCATTCTCGGACTTGATTCCAACCATTAAGTGAGATTTACTGCTGTCCACATTCAAATTTCAGAATGACAGCTTCTGAAATTTACTTCATTCAAATTTAACACCTATATTGATAGCTTGTTACTTCATTTTTTCCAGTTTAGATTAGGCTTATGAAAGTTTGCAAGAGGTTAGACTTGTGATTAACGATATCTATATATATCTACAGACTATTTATGCTTGAAATTTACGGTCGGGTTCTCTCTACCTCAATAAAATTTTGAATTTTTTCTTCTTGTGTTAGAATTCAATTTTAAATTTGAAATCGAAAATTTTCAGGCTCAGACTAGGAGGAAGGAATTGAGGAGTCAAGACAAGTCGCTCCTATCACATTAGATCACTTCTGTTTGAAACCATAGGTTTATATGCCGAAGGTTGAAGGGGTTGCATTTTGGTTCTTGCCTAATCTTGTTTAAATAAGGAATGCTCTAATGGTTAGAATGTTTTTTGTTTAACTCTTTGCCTGAATATTTCTTGTTTTTTCCCCTTCTATCAATCAATTTGATGTTTAAACATACCGTTTCATTCATTTCGGTTCTTGCCTAATCTTGTTAGGCACATGATTTTGGATTGATCATGTACCTAACATATGAATGGACAATGTGAAATTTCTAAGAAGATGTCAATTAAGATGGTCTAGCAATAGTCCATTGGATCGTGCAGTAAAAGATGGCAACACTCTCGACACTCATCGAAGGTGTGAAGTGCCTATTCCCATGCAGGACACCACAACTTGGGTTAATATTACTTTGTAAATGTATAATAAGATGCAAGGAGGCTGGTTTTTGTGGTTACTACATACTATACAAATTGAATAATTTTCCTTTAAAAAAAATAATTCAATTTACATTGTAACTTTTATTTATCGTTGCTTGAACAGACTTTTTGGGTTTTCAAAAATAGATTTTTCAAATATTATTATGTTTGCAGTTTATGGTCGTACGACCCTCTACAGTGAAAACATTGAGGTTCTTAAGTGTCCGTTTGATTGGGTGATGGAATGAAAACGGAACGAAATCGATTAAAGGTAATGAATGAAAATGGAAATAATTACATTACTTTCAAGTGTAAAAAGATCTCTAAACAAACATAATTTTTAATTAATTCGAAATTATTCTGTTATCGGAAATGATTCCTAGTAATACCAAACGAGTCCGTATGTTATGTATCATCAAAAAGATGACACGACTATGAAAGAATAATTGGAGGCGAGCGCAAAGAATCATATAAGAGTTGATATATACCGATTTTTTTTTTCCTGTGTGTAAATGGTAAATAAAGGAACCAATGGTAGAGTATTGTGTCGATGAGTTTTTGTTGAAAATTGAATTCTTTTCCGGTTTATATATTTAATTAAAATAAACTCTATTTTCATTATGTTGTATACACTGACACTCATTTTAACGGACATTAAAAACTCACGTGATATGAACACAACTAAAGATAAGCTAATGCGGTTGGAAAAATATGAACATTGAAGCTCTTTATTCCACATGGTATAAGTCACTTTAAGTTAATTTTCACATCTCACAATTTAATTATATTATTTTTTATGATATTTTTTTTCACAGTAACCGAATTATCCGTTGCAATAGCGAGACTGCAATAGAAATTTAAAATTCGATTATTTTAAAATCATTTGAGAAGATTGAGATATTAGGGTTTTGTGGTTATAAAAACAAACTACACCTCTATTAATTTCAGATTTATTTTTAATTTTAAAATAAAAAATACAAAGTGAATTTTAAAGAAAGTTAAAATAAAATCATATAAATAAGATTTATTCAGGTTCGGGTTTGAGTTTGGTTCCGGATTTAGGTTTTCGATTTTCGTTTTCTGTTTTCAGAGTTCGGGTATGTATTATGGATTGAGCTTGGTTTTATTAAAGTAAAATTACTAATTAGCCATTTGAATTTATCTTTATAAATAAATAAAAGGGGTTTAATTTATTAAAAAAAACGAGTCTTTTTAACACTATAAAAAAATGGGTTAAATGAGAGTAGATCTTTTTTTGTAAAGAAGAGGCAGTACATCCCTTTTTTAAACTAAATAATAACTAAGTTCTCTTAATTTTAGATTTGTTTTTAATTTTAAAAGATAATTATTTAAAGGGATAAAGGGAGAATTTAAGAGATAAAAATCCTAATATATAAAGGCTTACTTACCCCAAAACCCTAACCGCATTCTTCTTAATGCCGCAGGCAAAGAAGACGGATGGGAGAAGAACGAAACTTCACCGAAATTGCCTGGCAACCGTCTTCCCACCTTGCTGCGCCGCCAGCGGTTAGTTTTCCTTCAACTTTCCGTTGTTGCTACCGAGCTCGACCGTCGCCGGGAAGAAACGTCATCCTCAGGAACCCTAGATCGCTTGGAAGGTCGGTTGTGCTCATCGTCGGGAAGGTCGCTTTACGTCGACTGTGTTCATTGGTTTCTTCATCCATGGCGCCGGTTAGAAGATTTTGTTCATTTTCATGTGTTTGACATTTTTTTTGGAAATTCAATTATGTCTCCGTTGTTACCTTACTTGGTCTTTTATTTTTGGCATCCTCTTGAAATTTTCAGCAACAAAGATTGAGTGTTTGTGTATCTTAATTAGTGTCTTGTCATTCCAGGAATTCTTGATTGAATTGATTTTTTTTCTCTTGATTTGGGGATCTAAGGTTTATGCCGGATTGTAATCTATAATACCATATGCATTGTTCTCTTGTTGTTTGATTATTGCTTGGATATCGTCTACCTTTCAATTTATTGTTCTTCTGACCGATTACATTAGGATTTTGAAAATTTGTACATCAGAGGAGGGGGTTTGAATTTGATTTTGATACTTTCATCATGGATTGAAAGATTTGAAAAATTAGCGTGTTTTTGATTAACAACTTGTGAGTGATTTGGTGGAGTTTCATTACTATTAACCTTTTTTGCTCACTAAAGTGCAGTGGTCAGTGTGAAGTAGAAAAGAGCACAATCTCAAAGTCATCCAACAATGGATAATGGTGGTAATGGGTTGATCGGATGAAAGATGTATCGGTTTGTGTAATTAGATTGGGTTGCTATTGAGATTTCTACAACTGTCGGATACTTTTTAAGAGAGCTTGTTTAAAAAGGCTTGTGTAAATACATACATGTACGTATATTTTTAAAATTTTGACATTAACATTTCATGGCTACTTGTTTAATTTGTACAATGCCTTTATATTTACAAATCATGGGATACAAGGTTTTTACTCATGAAATAGATTCGAGTTAAATTTGCCCCTAAGTTTATATTTACGTAAATCGAGCAAATCGAGTCTTGTGTAAATCTGGTATTAATCGACAAGGCTTGTGTAAATGGGACTTGTGTAAATCGATAGGACTTATGTAAATCGACAGGGCTTGTGTAAATATATCAATTCGGCTTTTGTGTGAATCGGTAGGGCTTGTGTATTAAATCGATATTGATTATGTAACAAATCGGTCGGGAGTGTGTAACAAATCTATAGATCTTGTGTAAATTATTTTGGTACGGCTTGTGTAAATCGAGCCGACGGTTTGTGTAAGTAGGCATTAAATATAACTTTAAAACAAATAAAAATAGATTACCAAGTTCAATCAGTCTAGCTGATATAAGGGTAGGTGGGATTAACATCCAGAGTTCAAAACCCAATAACTATAACATATTTAATTTCGATACACATTGTGTAGTTTGAGTCTGGCTTGTGTACGGACCTTGTGTAACTCGAGTGGGCCTGAGATTGTGTAGCTCGATTTGGGCTGGACTTCATTAAATAGATTGAGCTTGGGCATCTGAAAATTGAATTTACTATTTAATCCTTTCAATTAACTTTTTAAAACAAATAAAATAGGCCTACTTTGTTAATCAATTTAATTATAAGCCTTATTAGTACACAAGTTTCCAAAATCAACTTACTTACCCATTTCCTCCTTTTATTTTTAAGCGATAAACTAGGTCCCACTTTATTTATTTATAAAGATAAAATAAAAGGGCTAATTGGTAATTTCAAAGTAAAACTAACCCAAAAGAAAACCCTAAACTCAACCAAACCCAAATCCGAACCGAACCGGAACCCGAACCGAACATGAATTGAACCGGAACCCGAGCCAACCCTGAACTGAACCGGAACCTGAACCCGAGCCGACCCCGAACCAGAACCCAAACCGAATATGAAGCCGAACCGAATCTGAACCGGAACCTGAACCGGAACCCGAACCTAGATAAATCCTATTTATAGGGTTCTATTTTAACTTCTCTCTAAAATTTCCTTTATACCCTTAGTTTTAAAATTAAAAATAAATATAAAATTACTAAGTACCTAATTGGTATCAACTATACCAAAAAGACCTTATTAACTCATTCTTCTCTAAGAAAAAGTCCACTCTCCCATTTTATATATCATAGTCTAAATTATGATAGGGTTATTTGTTGAAGTTAGGCGGTATTTCTATATTTGTCACTTAAAGTGCCCCTCCTATATAATTAATATACTGACACTTGCATCCCTAATCTTCTTTGTAAATTCAACATAACTCCCTTGTCTGTTCAAAACAAAGCCATCCTTCTATTACAAACACTATTTTCTCCTCTTCCAAATTCCAATTCAATTTCAGACCTAAAAACCCAGTTGAAGTTTGGTCACAATGCACATTTCCAATTCATTTTCACACCTAAACTATTTTCTCTTCCTTGTGTTGCTCTCTATCCCTACAATCAACTGCAACCAATTGCAGCTACCTCATGTAAGTTTTTGCTTCTTAATTTACTCTTTCCCTGTTAAATTGATTAAAATAACCTGATTTTACTGTTAATTTCTTAGAATCCAAACGAGTGTTCACTGAACAAGACAGCAATTGAAAATGGGTTTGAAATGTTTCCACTGATTGATGAAAAGAAAATGGAGATGATGATGGTGATGAATGAAACAAGAAGAAAGCTTGGAAGGTTCCAGATTTGTGCACCTTGCACTTGCTGTGGTGGGGCTAGAGGATACTGCTTGCCTTCTCCTTGCTGCTATGCTATCAATTGCAATATCCCAAACAGACCCTTTGGATTCTGCTCTTTCACTCCAAGAACATGTCATTGCTTTGGCTGCCATATCTAAGAATTTACATTTTGGAATCCATTCAAGTAATATTGTTTGTTGAGTGATTTGTGATGAGTACATACATATATGTTTATCTTTTGTTTGCTGAATTTGTGGTATGAGCAAAAACCAGGACGTGGTTTGAGTAGTGTGACCTTGATTAATCACTATTATTAATTAGTATTTAGTATTATTTAATTTTGGTTAATGCCTTGATTGGGTAATGTGTTCCCTGGCCTTAATTGGAGGGGCTGAGTTGCTGTCACTGCCAATAGAGATGGATGGAGGCTGTACAGCTCCACTGTTGGGGAGGTGGGTGGTTGTTTGTTATGTGCAATTAAAGACTCTTAGCTATTCTTGGCCCCCCCACCCACATTCTCTTCTAACTTCACCAAATTGTATTAACTCTTGCAACCATCCAAGGATAATTCTCTTCTTTTTTTTTTTAAAGAAATTTCGGTTTCTGAAATTAGTGTTTTGTCTTTTTCAGTTGGTGACCACTCCGTTTGTTTTTCCATTTGGTAACCTTCGGCTTTTATTTTCTTCCTTTTTTTTCCCCCCAAATATATACTGAATCGTTAGTTCAAATTGATTTCCGTCAGTTTTTTAAATAAAAAATAAAAAAAGTAAGAAAAAAAGAAAATTTTCCTTTACCGATCAAGAAACTTCTAATTGCTTTTGTTTTTACTTTTGTAAATTTGTCAAAGAAGAGTTGTTCCATGAACCGGAATATGGAAGACCGTAGAATGTAGGTTTGCAAGAGCAGCAAATCATAGAGCACCGATCCGGAAAAGAGAACCTCCGTTGTTTCATTCTTTTCAATTGTTATTGCACTTTTTAAATTAAAATTTAACAAAGAAGGGTACATTTGTCACGGAACAGATAAAATTAAAACATAAAGGGTACAAATCTGAAAAATCAAACTTATAGTCGTCGGAAAAATCATAAGCTTGAGGCTACCAAACATAATAATTATTTTTTCTTTAAGAATAAGAAGAGAAACTTCATCTCATTCTTAAGTGATAAATACCAATCTGTAAACTAATTGATCAAAGTATTGTAGTCTAACAACCACATATCGGAACCTATTCAAATGATCCAAACACTACACACGAAGTCCAATAAATATATCATAAAATCAATCGATAATATAACTAAACTACCTTAAATATTAGATTCTGAGTTTATTTATTATTGAGGTGTGAGGAGAGTTATTCCACCCCTTGACTAATGGATCTGCTGTGATGCAGTAGGATCATTTTTAAATACGAAGTAGGATTGGAGCATAGAGATTATTTAAACAAACATGGGAAGACAGAGGATTAAAAGAGATTAGGGTCACTAAAAATGTCTTGAGAAAAGGGTACAGTCTATTCGGAGAAGCTGGAATCCCAATTTAAACTATCATTTGGCTTAATTATTTTCTTATTTTTTTATGTAAAAAAGTAAAAAACTAGGGCGGCGTATGGTAAATAGGGAGAGGGATTGTCATAAAGTAAAGGTTAGGAAATAAATGGGTAGGTTTGGGGATCACACATTAAAGCTATTCTTATAAAGTACTTTCAAATTTCTAAACATATATAAGACATGTTGAAGTGAAAATCTTTGTAGGGAGAATCAATACAAGTAATCACAAATTTGAAAATTTTATTTATTTAAACTACTAAAGTTAGCGATATTAACGTCCTAGAGATTGTCAACTTAAATTTTTTCTAAAATAAAATTAAAATAAATCACTACTTAATTTAAATACTTATTTTGTAAATTAGAAGAAGTTAAAACTAATAATTTGTTACAATATGGAATACATTCAAACATAAATTTTTCTATATTTTGACATTATTAATAAAAATATTTGACATTATTAAAATTAATGGAAGATTACGATTATAAAATAATATTTTAATATATCAATTATTTAAACAAGTATTTTTAAAAGTCAAAATAAAACGGAGTAATTTAATTTGGTTAGGGTTCACTTTTTTTAGTTTTTGTTTTGGTAAAGTAGAGAGGCAAGTTCTCCGCGCTCCGAATGCCTATATTAAAAAGAAAACTACAAAGTAGTCATACGAGGGAGTGCAACCCGCCGCACGTCATCTAAGAGCAGCGTCCTAACACACACTGGAGGATCATTAAGATGATTAACCTCAAAAGTAAAAGAAAAGGCTAAGTTGGCAAGCGAGTCCGCAACTCGATTGTCTTCTCTAAAAACATGGTCGAAACCGACCAGACAGTCCCGAGTAAGGAAGCCTTAGTAATGGATCACCAGGCTAAAAAAAGATGCGAGTGGGACACCCCTTTATTAATGAAACCGAGCACCAACATCGAGTCCACTTCAACCATAACTCTCCGATACCCCGCCTCCCAAGCAAGATTCAAACCATAAATAATGCCCCATAGCTCCGCTTCGGGAGCTAAAGAAATACCCAAGTTAATCGCAACACATGAGATCCACTCACCACTGACGTCCCCAATTACAACTCCGGCAGCGACAAGTCCTTTTAAAATGAATAATTCATTTAAATAATCCTAGGAAAAAGAAAAATATAAGATAATAATTAATTTAGTTAAATGCTACTCTTTTACTAATCCATTGAAAAACTAAAGAACAATTTACAAGGGCTGAAACTATATGATTCACCAAATTTCCACTAACAGAAAATGCCCTTTTTCTAAGGGGAAACCTTACAACTCCCCCCCACTCCGTTGAAAATAAACTCGCTTTCTTTCTCCCACACGCACCCCCTTTTTTATAATCTCACTAGGGTTTCTTCTCTTCAGATCCCCTTTTAAACCTTTGGATCGAAACTCTAATCATGATTTCGTTCTCCCTCATCGCCGCTCCAACTCTTGAACCCTTGTTTTGTGACTTATGGCTTCTCCGTGAATCCTCACGATTCCTTGTTTTCGGCGTCTCTCCTCATATTTCGGATCTAGGAGTTCATTGGCTGAAGATTGGGGTTTGTACTCTATGTCGATGTCGGTATTGGCGTGTAGTGTCTCGATAGTAGTAAGTTAGTGTGATTTGTACTTAGAAATATAATACTAGTTATAGTCGCATGTCTCGTATAGACGATGCACACCAAGATAGTAACCGTGTCAGATTGGGTTAAAGGTAATTACCTTTCCACCCTTTCCGCATGGAGTAGGATTAATAAGGGGCTCCAAATCAAGCACGCGAGTGGAGAAATAAAATCTTTCCAAAGACAAGAGTACCGGAGCGTGAGATTGCTGAAAGTATGACCCAACGGTACTAGGAATTCAAAGACACGACCAACCGAACCAGGTTACACTTCGAAGGGAGCCCCATGGTTCAAGGAATGATCCCAGACTCGAGAAATTAGAGTGTTGTTGACTTTCCAAGAATAAAAGACTAACTGACGGAATTGCAATTACATCAAGTGTACCATAAGAAGAAAATCAAGTGAAATGATGCAAAAAAGGCGCGAGAGCCAATAAAGGCGTCCTTGGGACAAGGACTAGAGACGCCAATGTCAAGAGATATTCCTAAGAAACCGGACACATAAGAAGAGAGTATCATCATGCTTAGAGGAATGCGATAATAAGTCATCACACGGTGTCATGAAGTACAATCATGTCGGTTGGACGACGAGAAGAAGTTGAGAAGTGGAGATTACTTAGGTAGGAAGTCAAGTACGCACTAGTAAGCGAACCACACCGGTTAAGGTACGAAGAAGGAAGCAGGCAACATGATAACATGATTTATCGACCTAGTTTAGTAGAGCATATAGGTAGATTTTCCCTTTCCGCATGCATGTTTTAGCCTTAGTTTCTATCTTTTATGCTTGTTTAGTGTTACTTTGCAAGTATAGATGTCTACACACTCTTTTGGTGTCATTGTAGGTTATTTGGTGCATTTTGGAGCTAAAACGATGCATTTGAGGATCAAGCCTTAGAGTGAATGCTTAGGAGTAGTCATACGAGCTAAGGAAAGGAGAAGAAGTCGATTTAGGAATGAACGAGATCAAGTGCCCGAGTGAAGAAACCATCTCGGCCGAGATCCACAAATCTCGGTCCGTGATGGAGGCTACTGTTCACCAATATCGGTCCACATCTCGGACCGAGATCTAGGGGTGACTTTGTAAGAGCCTTAGTCCTTGGAGCTGTTTTGGTCTTAGCCGCCCCTGCGGGTTCTTTGTGCCGCCCCAGCGGGTTTCCACCCCTGCGGCTCAGGATGCCGCCCCTGCGGTTTCTTGTGGCTGCAGCCGACTTTGTCGACCGAGTGGACCGTACTTTACCTTTCTTTTCTTCCTCCTTAGGCTTCTTCTTTGGCTCGTGATCAAGGGTTTCATCTTCTTTCCCAGCCATTCCCACGAGCTTCTTCCTCTCTTTCTTCTCCTTGGAGCTTGTTCTTGAGTTTTTCCTTAAGTTTGCAAGAGAGTTGTGATGTGACCTTGCTAAAGTTGATGTGGTGTGTTGTTGCTGAGCTTGAGAGCCAGCTGAGAGTGTTGTTCTGATCTTTCCTTACTGCCTAGGACCACAGTAGTGGTAAGTGCTTCTTCTCTTCTTTCTTTCTTCCTTTGATTTCTCTTCCTTAGCTTAGGATTAGAGGTGCTAGGATACATATTGATGTTTGTATGTATATATATATGTGTATGAATGTGGCCGTGGAATGATGAAGACGTGAATTGATCACGTGAAGAGTGAAAGAGAAGCCGGGAGATTACGTTCTGCACTGCCGGCCCCCGCGCCTGTGAGCCGCCGCCCTTGCGGGACCCTGTCACCGCACCCGCATCCCAGCGTTGCCGCCCCTGCGGCCACGGTCACCGCCCTTGCATGGAAGCGCCGCCGCACCTTCGCCTTCAGCCACTTCGCCCCTGCGTCCCTCTTGTCATGCAGGTGCGTCTTGTATAGGATCTACTTAGTGTAATATTGATCCTTTCCTTTCCTAGTATGAGCGGGTTAGTAGCATGCTAGGTATGTGTATGAAGATAGAGTGATGATGAGTATGATATAGATATATGCCGGTTATGGCTTTGAGGTTTAGTAGATTATCGAGGTTTATAAGTTGGATATGATCCATATGGATCCCTTGGGTCTAGGTGTGACCCCTTTGATTGATAGGAGATGTAACATCTCATTATGTCTTGTTATTAGGCAGTGTTGTTCTCCGGATTTGGAGCTGATCATATTTGAGAGTACTTCGAGGTTGAGGTAAGTTCATAGGACTTACTTAGCTACCATCCCTATATTGGATGTATGCATGAGTGGTGTTTGATATATGCTTGATAACATGTGATGATTGATTATTACCGACCTATGGTTTAGTGACTGCCCATTGTAGGGTTGTGACAACTTGCCCAATCATCCCGCTGGAAGACTGGGAGGTTTTCTACGGACATGCCAGATTTGGAAGTGGGACGGGCACCTACCACTCCCATGGGGTATACGGGAAAGTGTTACCAGATTACCACTACAGCTGGCATTAGCACCGAGAGGCAAGGATTATATACTCCTTGTGTCACATATATTCATATACATCTATATACGATTTGAGTATTGGACTTTATAAGGATAATTAACCGGGTAAATGTGTGATAACATGATGATGTGTTAATATTCCCTGACTTGTGTTTGTGCTTATGTATTATCTTATATATGTATGGTTAGCTAACGGTTTTATACCGTGTTGTAGATCCTTTGCAGGTTAGGAGAACTGCAGAGTGATTCAGATGGGGTGATCCGCTGAGGGCTCCGTACACTAGGACTGTATGCGAGGGATATGGTGATTATATGATGTACGGATATACGTTTATTTTGTACTCACCGGTCTTCTATAAACCTTTTGATATGTATATATTACAGTTTGATGTTTTAGTTTTAATCTATCTGTGCCTGGTTGTAAGATCTAGTGAACTTGTTGTCAGGCTAGGGTCAGGATCCATTGTGAGATCCTAGCCCAGTAGCGCCCCGAGTCCTACGGATTTGGGGTGTTACAGACTTGACTGAGATCCCAATGACGCTGAAGATCAAAGACGAAATCTCGGTCCCGACCTGAGAAATCTCGGCCGAGATTCAGCCCGAGATTTTCCCTAAGCGTCGATTTTATTTTATTTCGGAGCCTTAGCCCAACCCATATCTTTTGGAAGGTTGTTGGGTATTTAATGAAGGTTTCAATATTTCCAAAGGGGTCGTCGTGTTACGTTAGGGAAAGTGCAAAGTGGAATTTCAGACCTAAGGAGAACTCTTCTCCTACCTTTCTTCTTCGCTCTATTTTCACCATTGTTAGATCATTAGTTTGTTAGGAAGATCTAGTCTTTTTCAGTTTATTTCGAGTTTAGATACAATTGGCAAGTTCAAGACAGTTTGTTTTCAAGATTGAATAAAGCTGGGTACTTTCTTCATTCCTTTTTCTTATTTTTAATTTATGCTTTGTTTGATTGAATTGAATTAAGGTTTTGATATGAATATTGTTGGCTAGAAAACTTTTGTGGTTCCAAGGTAGTTAGAGATTTGTTTATACCTTGGACGATGATGGATTAATTGTTCTTTATAATTGGTTATTAAATCGCTTTAAATCCTATGAAAAGGTTTGAATTTCGTCAGGTTTAGAAATATTCCAAACCATCAAGCTAAGTTGGAATTGAGTCGTAATGAAGATATTCCTTCTTGGATACATAAGAGAACTTGTTCCTAGGTAATAAAGGTTCAACCTTTTATTGGATAGAATGTGCCATTATTCCTTTTTTAAGACAAGTAATTCCTGAGAGGTAACTGATACGGGGTTAGCCGTCAGTTGACCCAATCTTTGAACACCAAGACTCGAAATGAACAAAAGGATGAAAACTTGAAATAAAAAGATAGAGGAATGATCCAATGATTGTGAAGGATCGATAGATGGATAGATCTGGTCGAACCCTTAAGGCAACCAAGAGCACGATAGGGAAACAAAGGCCCTAACACACAACTTGGAATGACTTGAAGAAGCCCTTCCTCTATAAATCTCACACAAAGGGAAAATCGATTGTTCCTAGAGCACGAGAAGTCACCTTGAAGATGATTGAGAGCACCAACTTGCCAATCCAAGTGACACAACTCAAAACAATCCAAAGTTGCTGGGCGAACGAGATTCCACTAATCCGCACGGTAAAGATGTCTCGATTCCACGAGAAGAATATGGGATAGAAGAGAAAAATACTCGCAAGTACTTGTGTTTAATTTCAATCAAAGTTAGCCCTAGAAAACGTCCACCCTAGGCCTTATATAGGCTAGAGGTGCGTGTGAAACAAGCTAAAGCCGGATATAGGCTTGATCCAAGATCGACCTATTCAAGCTAAAGAGATAAGATCAAATCTTTAAGAGATAAGATCAAACTAAAAGAAAAGAAATTAAACTAATTAAAATTAAGCCCATCTATATAAAAGATGTCCAAGAATAGGCTTTAAAAAATGAGCAAGCTGGGCCTAATTTAGCCACTTAAATTAACCCATTTCTTCTCTACTTTCTTCTCTTCTTCTAGCACATTAATTTCGGCCCTTTTGGGAATGTTTTGGCCGTCCTCCATTCTTTTCTTGGGATGGACATGTATCACCAACTTCGGGCTCTCTTCCAGTGCTCCCGTCTTGATAAAGCAATTCTCTAACTCATGCATCTCTCCCCCAAGTTGTTCTCCTATTCGTATGGCTTTAGCTCTTGTGATGGGTCCGGTAGACGGTGCTTGAGATGCTCCTGCATCATTCTCCCTCTCTTGAAAAGGATTCGACCTCAAATCCAGCATGTCTTTGTCATCATAGAAGGGAGTAAGATCGGCAACATTGAAAGTGGCGTTGACTTCATAATCTCCCGGAAGCTCCAATTGATATGCATTATCGCCGATTCTTTTAAGAACTTTAAATGGTCCATCACCTCGAGCGTCCAGCTTGTTCTTCTGTTTAGATGGAAACCGCTCCTTCCTCAAATGTACCCATACCAGGTCTCCTGGTTGAAAAATGACGTGGCGTCGTCCATGGTTGGCTCTTGCAACCATTGCTTCCGATTTTTGAATTAATCGACTCCTTGTCCGTTCGTGCAATTCTTTGATAAACTCCACATGTTTTCCTACATCAAAATCCTCTTTCTCTTTCATAGGAAAAGGCATAAGATCAAGTGTAGTTAAAGGTTCATACCATATACACACTCAAAAGGTGACAACTGTGTAGAAGAGTGAACAGTTCTATTATACGCAAATTCTACGTGAGGCAATGTATCCTCCCATGCTTGGATATTTCGGCGGATAATAGTTCTTAAAACAGTAGTAAGAGTTCGATTTGTTACCTCGGTTTGTCCATCGGTTTGTGGATGACTTGACGTCGAGAATAAAAGCTTGGTTCTCAGTTTTCCCCAGAGGGTTCTCCAGAAAGAACTTATAAATTTAACGTCTCTATCACTTACAATTGTTTTTGGAACCCCATGCAGCCTTACAATTTCTCAAAAGAAGAGATTGGCTACGTTGATTGCATCATCCGTTTGTTGCAAGCAATGAAGTGGCCATCTTTGAGAACCTGTCAATAATAACATAGATAGAGTCTCTCCCTTTCTTAGTGCGAGGTAATCCTACAATGAAATCCAAGGAGATGTCTTCCCAAGGTGCGGTAGGGGTGGGGAGGGGCATGTAAAGACCATGTGGTTGTAGACTGGATTTGGCTTTAAGACAATCCAAACACCGTTTAACCAGATGTTCGACATCCCTGAGCATACGGGGCCAGAAGAAATGAACTCTCAGAGTATGGTAGGTCTTGTCTCGTCCGAAATGACCCATCAAACCTCCTCGATGTGCTTCCTCTGTCAAAAGTAATCTAAGGGAACATTTGGGAATGCATACCTTATTTTCTTTGAAAAGAAACCCGTCAAATATATAGAACTTCCCTGTGGGTCCCTTATGCCTGCAATCACGAAATATCTCTCCAAAATCTGGGTCAGTTACGTATAGTTCCTTGATGTACACAAAACCGAGTACTTGAGAATCTAAGATGGTGAGGAGGGAGTATCTCCGTGATAAGGCATCAACAACCACATTCTCCTTACCCTTCTTGTGTTTGATTATAAAGGGAAAAGGCTCTATAAATTCCATCCACTTTCCATGTCGTCGGTCGAGTTTATCTTGGCTCCTGAAGTGTTTGAGTGAGTCGTGATCGGTGTATAGTATGAACTCGTTGGGTCTGAGGTAATGTTGCCACACCCACAGAACCCGAAAGAGTGCATATAACTCTTTATCATATGTGGAGTAGTTCAAGGTAGCTCCTTTCAGCTTCTCGGAAAAGTAGGCAATCGGTTTACCTTCCTGCATTAGTACTCCTCCGATTCCGATTCCCGAAGCGTCACACTCGACCTCAAATGGTTTGCTGAAGTCAGGTAGGCCGAGTAAGGGGGCTTGGGTGAGACGTGCTTTCAGCTCTTCAAATGTAGTCTGCTGCTCCTTTCCCCATATGAATTCAGTCTTTTTCTTTGTTATCTCGTTTAGGGGTGCTGCTATGGTGCTGAAGTCCTTGACGAATCTGCGATAAAAGCTGGCCAATCCATGAAAGCTTCTGATTTGCGTCGCAGATTTTGGCGTGGACCAGTCTTGGATAGCCTTAATCTTGCTATCATCCACCTGTAAGCCTTGTGAACTGACAACGAAGCCTAAGAAGGTTACCTGATCGGCGCATAGCTCACACTTCTTGAGGTCGGCATAGAGATGTTGTTTCCTCAGGATAGTAAGTACTTCCCTGAGGTGTTGCTCATGTTCCTGAAGGTTGTGGCTATATACAAGTATATCATCAAAGTAGACAACCACAAATTGCCCTATGAAGGGTCTTAGAACATGGTTCATAAGACGCATGAAAGTACTAGGGGCGTTGGTAAATCCGAAAGGCATTACTAGCCACTCATATAGACCAAACTTGGTCTTGAAAGCTGTCTTCCATTCATCACCTTCCCGCATGCGGATCTGATGATAGCCACTCCGGAGGTCTATTTTGGAGAAAATACGAGCACCATGTAATTCATCCAACATGTCATCGAGCCGTGGAATTGGGTGCCGGTACTTGATGGTGATGTTATTTATGGCCCTACAATCCACACACATCCTCCAGGTGCCGTCTTTCTTAGGCACTAAAAGGACGGGTACTGCACATGGACTTAGACTTTCTCTATTGTATCCCTTGTCCAAGAGTTCTTGTGCCTGTGTTTGAATCTTGTGTGTCTCCTTTGGTTTCATCCGATAGGCAGGGCGGTTGGGCAATGGTTTTCCAAGGATAAGTTCTATTTGATGCTCAATTCCTCTGAGGGGAGGTAGTCCCAATGGCAGTTCCTCGGGAAACATATCTTGAAAGTCGGCAATTACTTGTTGGATACCAGGAGGTAGAGCAGACTCAGCGGATGGTTGCGGAGTGTCACCCTATTTGCTCAGTAGCATAAGGTTGGTATCGGCATCTAGGAAGTCAGTTTGAAATATCTCTTGGGATGGGGTGCAAGTATTTGCCTGGTGGTCAGATCTTCGTCCGGAAGCCCTGGCGTCATGGTTAGAAGTCCCTTGGATCACATCTTTAGCACTAGATGTCGCATGTTGAGCTTCTCTATCCGACGGCTAGGGACGCTTCTTGACCACGGTAGCTATTTCTTCAGGGCTCATAAGTTTAAGGGTGATAGTAGTGCTGTAACGCCCGGAATTTTGTTCCGGACTTAGAGCGTTTTATAGATCTTCCCGTACGCACGAGATACTGAGAGCCGGGATTTATTCCTAAGAAAATCCCGAGCCGACTCGTCGTTTTTCCCCTTTTTCCCGCGTTCCGACCCTTCGTTCCGAGTCGAAGTGACAAGGGGTCATTTCCGACCCCTCGTTCCGGGCAAAGAGGACAAGACAACTACTGTCCCCTCAAGACTTTGCAACCCTTGTCCCCCTCCCTCTCTCTCCTTCCTTCACTTTCACGTTACTTTCCCTTCCACTCTTCTCTTTGGCCTCTATCATCTTCTTGCTCCATGGAAGCACTTCGATGGTGGGCTGCAGCTTGAGGAGGCTCCAAATCTGTGTGGTAAGCTTCCTTCCTTCCTTTCTTCCTTCTTCTCCATTGCTGCTCTTTCCCCCTTCTTCTTCCTTCCTCCTTCATCCATGCCCATGGATGAAGCTTGGAGAGATTTTCACTTAACTCTTTACATGTCTAGGTTCTGAGCTCGTTTAGGTCAAGGAGAGGTGCCTAAGAACCGTGGTGGGTGTTTGGAGAAGATCCAGCAAGAGAAGAAGGACTTTGGAGCCAAGGATCCACGATCGAAGACGAAGAAGACGACGTTCTACAACACGACCGCGGGGCGGATCATCACGCCCGCGGGCGCGGCCAGCCGCAGGGGAGGCTCAGCACGGCCGCGGGAGCGGCACAGCACCGCCGCGGGTGCGGCTCGGCATGGCCGCGGGGCGGAGGCAGGATCACGGCTCAGCACGGCCGCGGGTGCGGCTCGGCATGGCCGCGGGGGCGGCGGCAGTCTCCGGGGCTCCAGGACACGACGGCCGTGGGGGCGGCTTCCTTCCGCCGCGGGTGCGGCCGGCAGCGCCGCAGGGGGCGGCCTCTGGTTCCGCAGGGGCGGCTCCTGCTCCGCCGGGGCGCCAGCTTGACTCCGCAACTGCGTTTCTTCGACAGTAGGTTCCTCCTCTCCTTTCCTCTTCGTTCCTTCCTTAGTATTAATGTTGGATCATGTTAGTAGCATGCTTAGGATGGCCTAGAGTAGCTTGAGAATGACATGTAGTGTTTATGGACCTAGGAGCCCTTGAGGCTTGATATATGTGATCGTATGAGCATGTGAGCATGTTGGATCTTCTAGGCTAGCTTGTGCCTCTTGGGTTGAGGACTAACATCTTTGAGGTTATGAACTGCTGGGTGTTACTTTCATGAATGGAGAGTGTGATGAGCATGATAGACCTAGTAGGATTTTACTCGTTCTTGGGTTTTGAGTATGATCGTATGAGAGTTAGTAGGTTGTTGAGATATCTCCTCATGCGTTGAGTGAGATGTGAGTATGAGAGGTTCTAGGATGCGGTCCTAGAATGGGAGTCAAATGATCTTGCGTAGATCATTTGTGTAGAAGTCTTAGACTTCTTGAGTTGAGCGGGTTGTGATGATTACCTTGTTGTGAGCAGGTTGTGTGCGTCTTCCCAAGGGAAGCAAGGGCGTTTGTGATTAGCATTGGGAAGAGGTAAGTCTCCGGACATACTTAGCTCGTATTTTACGTATTAACATTGATGTGTGCTTGGTGGTGTGTGTTTATGTTCTTGTTATAACATCTAAACCGGTAAATAGGACCACCGACCTTATAGTATTGTTTGGCCCAAGTGTATGATAACGGGCGGTGACAATCTGCCTGACTCGGCGTTAGTCTAGGAGATTCTCGGCGACTAGCCCGGCGGGTGATATGGTCGGGTGCATCCGTACCATTCTTTGCCGGTAAGTAGGGACCGAGGCGAGACCACGGTGGTCTCGTGTCACAACCGAAGTTGAATTAGAACGGGATATGACTAAGTAATAAAAAGATAATAAACGGAACTTGTGTGTTTTATGATGTGTGATATGTATGTGTTTGTGCCTTCACCGCTTTTCTAATGCCTAGAATATTAGCTAACGGTTTTAAACCGTTTGTGTAGATGACTTGCAGGTTAGGGATGCCACCGAGTGAGGCGGAGGAATGGACAGCCGGGGTCTCCGTACATTATAGGACGGGGATGTTTTTGGGTTACGTTTTCGTATTGTGGTTTATGTTGTACGGTTTAAGTTTCGTATTAGAGTTGTGTGTTTTGAGGACTCGGCTGAGTTTCCAAGTTGTAGTTTCTTACTTTTCGGTTTCCGCATACATTAAAAACGTTTTGAGTTTTCGCCTTTATTTGTGCCTTGTTGGAAGGTCCGGTGAAATTGTTGTCAAGCAAAGGGTCGGGACCCATTGTGAGGTCTCGCCCGTAGCATCCCGATTCCCGCGAATTTGGGGTGTTACAAGTGCCTTGGAACTAAAAGGTGTATCTGTTAGTTCGTCCTTTGTGGCTGACATCTCGATCATATTCCCATGGGCGACTAAGCAAGAGATGACAAGCAGCCATAGGGACAATGACACATAAGATGGTATCTTCATACCTTCCTAGACGAAAACTGACGTAGACCTGTTTATTGATAGCTAACTCTCCTTGTTCATTTATCCAGGATATCTTATAAGTAGTTGGGTGATCTAGCACGTTTAGTTGTAACTTGGTAACCATTTCTAGACTAGCAATGTTACAACAGCTTTCACCATCTATGATTAAGTCACATATTCTATCCCTAATAGAGCATTTGTTACGGAAAATATTTTCTCTCTGTCCCAAGTTTAGAGTTTTCATGTTCTCCATCGCACTAGAGGGTTTAAAGATACTCCCTTTAATTGATTTGCCTTCCGCTAGTTGGGGTCGCATCTGGTTCTCCTTTCCTGGAGCTGACAAGTGTTTCGCTCCCTTTAAGCTACCCTCTTCAAGTGTTTCGCTCAGTAATCTATCTCGTAAGCTTCACAACTTCCTCTTAGCCGGTTTGCGAGGATCACTATAAATCTACAAGAAAGATGTCTCAAACAATCAACGGGTTAGTGCGTTCAGGCAGAAAACAAGGAGAATGAACCATATCTCAAAGGGAAAAGGCCTTTTGTGTGGGGCTCCCTAATCTCGCCTGCCAAATTCTCAACCAACAAATCAATAATCTCAAAATAGAAAAGACAAATTGAGGCCTTTTGGAGATTAAATACAAAAAGGGAAAAGGAAATAAAAGAAAAAATGCAAGAAAAGGCAAGAGGCAATAAAAGGAAAAGGGAACAAGGAAGTAAGAAAAGGGAAAGGTAAAAAGGAAATAAATGAAAAGATAAAAGGGAGAACAAAAGGGATAGTAATAGTGTTCTGTAAGGCTCCCGGGAATATAGTAATAGATGTCCAGGGAAGAAAAATATATCAATTAAGTTCAAAGGGGCGCCTGCCAAAACAAAACTCGAACAAGATGCACAACCGCGGAACCGAATGACTTAGCTCGCAAGTAATGTCTTTTTTTTTGTACGGCCTTTGGCTTTTATTTTTTAACTTACGAACTTGCGAAACTAGACAAACACAAGAGGGCGGCGGCTGAGCGGCAGCGGCGGACTGAACCCTTTGCGTTCGGTTCAGTTTTTTTTCTTTTTGAAGATCTCGGTTGATGGGCCGAGATGGGTTGGGCTGGGCCAGTTTGACAATAAACCGGACGGGCTAGGGTTAGGGTTTAGCGACGTCGGAGGCGACGGCTAGGGTTTCGAGTAAGGGTTTCGAGGGTGTGACGGTTGCAGGTCTCGGTTGAAGACGACGTGGACGGGATGGAGGCCAGAGCCTCGGCGAGGGCTGCACAAGGCCGAAATCGGCGGGCTTGGCGGTAGCCAAGAGCGGTGGGTGGGGCGACGGCCGAAAGCCGCTGGGTAGGGCGGCCGAAGCGGCGGGTGAGGGCAGCGGCTGGGGGTAGCGGGGTGAAGGCTGAGGCCGTAGCCTCGGTTAGGATTGCGGCTGGAAGCCGAAGCCGAAGCCTCAAGCGGCGGCGGACGGAGCCGGAAAAAAGGGGGCGGCGGGGGATTGGTGTTTGTATTGGTAAATGGGTGAGATTCCGATTAAAACGAGAAAAAGATCGAATCTTAGGCAAAAATTTGTATTAAAATGAGCAATAGGCCACAAAGAATCTTTCTTTTCAAGAAATTGAATGCGGAATTGAAATTGCAGAAAAATAATGAGAATAGTAGAAACTAAGCGTCACGGATTCTGCTCCGGTGACTATTTTTGTGTAGAACTTTCTTGACAGATCTTGAAAGCTCGAAAATTTTGTGTTTTTATATGAAACGTGAGAAAGGTGTTGATGAACCAAAAGCTCTGATACCACTTTGATACGGGGTTAGCTGTTAGTTGGCCCGATCTTTCAACACCAAGACTCGAAATGAAGGAAATGAACAAAAAGATGAAAACTTGAAATAAAAAGATGGAGGAATGATCCAATGATTGTGAAAGATTGATAGATGTATAGATCTGGTCGAACCCTTAAGGCAACCAAGAGCACGATAAGGAAACAAAGGCCCTAACACACAACTTGGAATGACTTGAAGAAGCCCTTCCGCTATAATCTCACACAAAGGGAAAATCGATTGTTCCCAAAGCACGAGAAGTCACCTTGAAGATGATTGAGAGCACCAACTTGCCAATCCAAGTGACACAACTCAAAACAGTCCAAAGTTGTTGGGCGAACGAGATTCCACTAATCCGCACAATAAAGATGTCTCGATTCCACGAGAAGAATATGGGATAGAAGAGAAATATACTCGCAAGTACTTGTGTTTAATTTCAATCAAAGTTAACCCTAGAAAACGTCCACCCTAGGCCTTATATAGGCTAGAGATGCGTGGGAAATAAGTTAAAGCGGGCTATGAGCTTGATCCAAGATTGAGCCCAGTCTAGCTAAAGAGATAAGATCAAACTAAAATAAAATAAAATAAACTCATCAAAGTAAGCCCATCTTTTATTTAAAAGATGTCCAAGAATCGGCTTTAAAAAAATGAACAAGTTGGGCCTAATTTAGCCACTTAAATTAGCCCATTTCTTCTCTACTTTCTTCTCTTCTAGCACATTAATTTCGGCCCTTTTGGGAATGTTTTGGCCGTCCTCCATTCTTCTCTTGGGCTGAACATGTATCACCAACTTCGGGCTCTCTTCCAATGCTCCCGCCTTGATAAAGTAATTCTCCAACTCATGCATCTCTCCCACAAGTTGTTCTCCTATTGGTTTGGCTTGAGCTCTTGTGATGGGTCCGGTAGATGGTGCTTGAGATGCTCCTACATCAGTAACTGTAAAGGGTTATTTGATCCTTAATTAAACAATAAGGTTTGTTCGCGATTTCTCCCTCTTTACCTTGAGATGTAACATAAATAGGTAATTAGGAATTATAAATATATATATGTTCTTGAGACGTAACTGTAATAAAACATTAGTTGAGAAACATTCATCCTTGGAGCTTTTCAACCATATATATGTCACGTGAGATATTTATATCATGAGTCCAATGTGTATAAATAATGATCTTAAATCCTTGGAACTACATTTTCTCCCATATTTATTTGTTTGTTTGTTTTATTTGTTTTTATTTGATTTTCAATCAATAGTGACAATTGATTGCGAATTTGTCAACACCTCTTCTCAAAACCTTTGAGTCTTTCTTCCCTTCTATTTTCCAATCTATTTCTTATCTTAGATTTGTACTATTTTAAATCAACTTTCACGGTCATCTAACTTAATCCTTGTGATCGACCTTGAAATACTTGCTCTACTGCGATTATTGATCCATACACTGTGGATTCGCTGCATTTAGAGTAGATATTACGAGTTTTATAAATTTAAAACAGACCGTTGTTTTACAACTCTGTGAATTTCTATCTAATTTGATAGGGATTTATAGGGGATAAAACCAAAGAACAGAACAACCCAAGAAACCAAAGAAAGGGGTACTGGACCGACACGCTGAGCTAAGTGAAAGGAAGTAAGAACAGTGACATGCTTCCCCGATGAACGGTAGAGTATCACAACTAAATACGGTAAAGGAACTAGCAGGAATGAGTCATGATGTCGCGAGGAAAGAATATAAGTACATTCGAAGCGGTCAAGAGGCCACCATTGCTAAGAGACGACCGATTAGTCGGATGATAATGATTGAAGAATACAGTTGATCTAGGAAAACCCAAGGTAGAGGAGACGGAGGGAATAACAAGAATATAAAATCAACTCTTGCTATGGAACTAGCTAATACTATGAAGAGAGTTGGAGAAGCTTCGATCAACATACTAGAAGCAAGTAGTCCATAAGCGAACGACATCGATTAAACTACGGAGAAAGAACCAAGTAACGGAGTTTGAGAAGCCGAAGAAGGAGTTACATCTAAACCGTCAAACCGGCGGTTTTCAACAAAATAAATTTTACATCGACTAAACTACGGAAAAGGAACCAAGTAACCAAGTAACGATTTTGCAGGATAGATCTCTACCGAGAAATCGGCAGTGGAGTGGCCATCCGGTTTTCTGTACTAGGAGTTGGCTGTTATGTTATATATTTATGTTTTATTTATTTTATTACAATAGATTTTGTTTATTAATTGTTGGCTGATGTACAGGTCTAGAATCTGTCGAGTTATTTATGTATTTTACAAGAATTTGTATTTAAAATATTTGTGCCTTGTCCCAAGATCCAACGTTATTGACGTCAACCTAAGTCCGGGACCCACTCCTGTGAGGTCCTAGCCGAAACGCTCCGAGTTCCTAGAAATCGGGTGTTATAACATGGTATCAGAACTCTAGGTTTGCAACAATGACACTCGCAATATTCTAGAAAGGCCACATATAAAAAGACCCCGAAAAGGGATATGGTTTTCCAAAATGAATTTCAAAGTTTATTTCTTGTCAGTCGGGTTGGGTAGTAGTACGGAAACCACCGATTCACTCTGCAGATCTCGGTAGTATTAAGTTAGTGTGATTTGTACTTAGAAATAATAATACTATTTATTGTCGCCTGTCTCGTATAAACGGCGCACATCAAGATAGTAACAGTGTCAGGTTGGGTTAAAGGTAATTACCTTTCCACCCTTCCTACATGGAGTAGGATTAATAAGGCGCTCTAGATCAAGCACGAGAGTGGAGAAATAAAAGCTTTCCAAAGACAAGAGTACGGAGCGTGAGATTGCTGAAAGTATGACCCGAAGGCATTAGAAATTCGAAGACACGACCAACTGAACCAAGTTACACTTCGAAGGGAGCCCCATGGTTCAAGGAATGATCCCGGACTCCATAAATTAGAGTGTTGTTGACTTTCCAAGAATAAAAGACTAACTGATTGAACAATAATTACATCAAGTGTACCATAAGAGGAAGATCAAATGCAACGATGTAGAAAAGGCACGATAAAGGCGTCCTTAGGACAACGACTAGGGACACCAACGTCAAGAGATATTCCTAAGAAACCGGAAACAGAAGAAGAGAGTATCATAATGCTTAGAGGAACGCGAGAATAAGTCATTACACGGAGTCATGAAGTACAATCATGTCGGTTGGATAGCGAGAAGAAGTTGAGAAATGGAGATTACTTGCATAGAAATTCAAGTAGACACCGGTTAAGGTACGAAGAAGGAAGCAGACAACATAACCCAAGAAACCGAAGAAAGGGGTACTGGACCGACACGATGAGTTAAGGGAAAGAAAGTAAGATCAGTGACGTGCTTCCCCGATGAACGGTAGAGTATCACAACTAAATACGGTAAAGGAACTAGCAGGAATGATTTATGATACAAAGGCCGCAAGGAAAGAACATAAGTACATGCGAAGCGGTCAAGAGGCCACCATTGCTAAGAGACGACCGATTAGTCGGAGGATAATGATTGAAGAATACAGTTGATCTAGGAAGACCCAAGGTAGAGGAGAAGGAGGGAATAACAAGAATATAAAATCAACTCTTGCTATGGAACTAGCTAAGACTATGAAGGGAGTTGGAGAAGCTTCGATCACCGTACTAGAAGCAAGTAGTCCATAAGCGAACGACATCGATTAAACTACGGAAAAGGAACCAAGTAACGGAGTTTGAGAAGCCGAATAAGGAGTTACATCTAAACCGTCAAACCGGAGGTTTTCAACAAAATAAATTTTACATCGATTAAACTACGGAGAATGAACCAAGTAACCTAGTAACGATTTTGCAGGATAGATCTCTACCGAGAAATCGGCAGTGGAGTGGCCATCCGGTTTTCTGTACTGGGAGTTGGGTGTTATGTTATATATTTATGTTTTATTTATTTTATTACAATAGAGTTTGTTTATTAATTGTTGCCTGATGTACGGGTCTAGAATTTGTCGAGTTATTTATGTATCTTAAAAGAATTTGTATTTAAAATATTTGTGCGTTGTCCCAAGATCCAACGTTATTGACGTCAACCTAAGTCCGGGACCCACTCCTGTGAGGTCCTAGCCGAAACGCTCCGAGTTCCCAGAAATCGGGTGTTACAACATGGTATCAGAACTCTAGGTTTGCAACAATGACACTCGCAATATTCTAGAAAAGCCACATATAAAAAGACCCCGAAAAGGTATATAGTTTTCCAAAATGAATTTCAAAGTTTATTTCTTGTCAGTCAGATTGGGTAGTAGTACGGAAACCACCGATTCACTTTGTAGATCTCGGTAGTAGTAAGTTAGTGTGATTTGTACTTAGAAATAATAATACTATTTATTGTCGCCTGTCTCGTATAGAAGGCGCACATCAAGATAGTAACAGTGTCGGGTTGGGTTAAAGGTAATTACCTTTTTACCCTTCCTACATGGAGTAGGATTAATAAGGCGCTCTAGATCAAGCACGCGAGTGGAGAAATAAAAGCTTTCCAAAGACAAGAGTACGGAGCGTGAGATTGCTGAAAGTATGACCCGACGGTATTAGAAATTCGAAGACACGACTAACCGAACCAAGTTACACTTTGAAGGGAGCCCCATGGTTCAAGGAATGATCCCGGACTCCATAAATTAGAGTGTTGTTGACTTTCCAAGAATAAAAGACTAACTGATGGAACTATAATTACATCAAGTGTACCATAAGAGGAAGATCAAATGCAACGATGTAGAAAAGGCACGAGAGACAATAAAGGCGCCCTTGGGACAACGACTAGAGACGCCAACGTCAAGAGATATTCCTAAGATACCGGAAACAAAAGAAGAGAGTATCATAATGCTTAGAGGAACGCGAGAATAAGTCATTACACGGTGTCATGAAGTACAATCATGTCGGTTGGACGGCGAGAAGAAGTTGAGAAGTGGAGATTGCTTGCGTAGGAAGTCAAGTAAGCACTATTAAGCGAACCACACCGGTTAAGGTACGAAGAAGGAAGCAGACAACATAACCCAAGAAACCGAAGAAAGGGGTACTGGACCGACACGATGAGTTAAGGGAAAGAAAGTAAGAACAGTGACGTGCTTTCCCGATGAACGGTAGAGTAACGGTAAAGGAACTAGCAGGAATGAGTTATGATACAAATATACAAATGCCACAAGGAAAGAACATAAGTACATGCGAAGCGGTCAAGAGGCCACCATTGCTAAGAGACGACTGATTTGTCGGAGGATAATGATTGAAGAATACAGTTGATCTAGGAAGACCCAAGGTAGAGGAGGAGGGAATACAAGAATATAAAATCAACTCTTGCTATGGAACTAGCTAAGACTATGAAGGGAGTTGGAGAAGCTTCGATCACCGTACTAGAAGCAAGTAATCCATAAGCGAACGACATCGATTAAACTACGGAGAAGGAACCAAGTAACGGAGTTTGAGAAGCCGAATAAGGAGTTACATCTAAACCGTCAAACTGGTGGTTTTCAACAAAATAAATTTTACATCGATTAAACTACGGAGAAGGAACCAAGTAACCAAGTATCGATTTTGCAGGATAGATCTCTACCGAGAAATCGGGAGTGGAGTGACCATCCGGTTTTCTGTGCTAGGAGTTGGGTGTTATGTTATATATTTAAGTTTTATTTATTTTATTACAGTAGAATTTGTTTATTAATTGTTGGCTGATGTACGGATCTAAAATTTGTCGAGTTATTTACGTATCTTGAAAGAATTTGTATTTAAAATATTTCTGCCTTGTCCCAAGATCCGACGTAATTGACGTCAACCTAAGGTCGGGACCCACTGTGAGGTCCTAGCCATAACGCTCCGAGTTCCCAGAATTCGGGGTGTTACAACATGGTATCAGAGCTCTTGGTTGGCAACAATGACAATCGCAATCTTCTAGAAAGACCAAGTATAAACAAAACCCGAAAAGAGATATAGTTTTCCGAAATGAATCTCAAGTGTTATCACCTAAATAAATATTTAGCTTACTTAATAACATAATTATAAGTCTTTTTTATATTATTAAAAAAAATTAAATTTGTGAAGTTGTCATTGATTATGATAATAAATAAAATACCTAAATTTTATATATTATTTTTATTGTGATGTTAATTATTTATAATATAAATAATTATTATTTAGTTTAATTTCTTTTTACCAATTTCATACAAGACACGAATATTAAGCTAGTTAACACTACATACGTGTACAAACTAATATCATATCACTTAAAAAGCACCTATTATAACATGATCAGAAAATTGATCATCAAACCCGCACAAAGTGAGGGTATTTATTATACTATATATATATATATATATATATATATATATATATATATATTACCAAACTAATTCTCTACCCAAATACCCAAAATTACTATTATAGTTTACCATTTTTGGTGTTCCATAAAATTCCCATACCTTTTCAGTTTACCATTTTTATCGAACAATTAAATAGCCAAAATCGTTGTTAGACTTTACTAATATTCCTTAATTGCTGAAATTATTGTTATAGTTTACTAAAATAATAATAAAAAATTTCTTTTTAGAGGACACTTGATGACAAGTGTGAAGAAATTCCCTCTCATTTAGAAATGTTAGGCACATTTTTACCAAAGGTTTGAAGATCCTTATCCATCCAAATTAACTGATGTAAATCAGTGGTGTAAAGATAATATTTTCTACCGATGATAACTAACAAAAGATAACTACATATCATATTAATCTTACATATATTTTAAAAAACTAATTGAACCAAATCGGATTGATTTTTTAACAAAATTTTATAAAAATAATATTTTTATATGTTAAATACGGTCCGGTTCAAATACGGAGTAAACCATATCCATATTCAATCCCTTTTCAAAAAAATAAATATGTTGAAATTGTGGAAAAAACCGGTCCGGACTGGAACATTACAGTCCACTGATCCAGAACCAGACCATAATATCACGGAGCATGACTGAAATATATATATATATACGGGTTTCCGATACGGATTTCGGTTCGGTTTTGGTTTTCATTTCGATTTCGGTTCGTGTTAACCAAACCGAAACCGAATCTAACCGAAACTAAAATCGAAAACCGAAACCAAAATTGCTTTTACCATATTGATTGATTGCATTATCAGTATTCAATTCATCCATGGATGTCCCAGGCAAATAAGAGGAGGGAATAATTAATCTTATCATTCCTTGTTTGCTGGATACGTGAAGGACAATAAGAGGAGGGAATGATCGTCGCTTTAGGGGTTATTTGTAGATTCTGAAACTTGATAGCTCAAATTTGCATTGATAAGATTACACCTTATTTGTAGAAGCAAACAATTGTCGCTTCAGGGTTTATTTAATAAGCTATGGACAAGATTAGACATTCCAAAAATTGCATATTAAACACAATCAATACTGTAATTCATATATGACAATTTACATTACTTGCGAATCCGAAACCCTAAACAGAACGGTAAAATGTCCGTCATTATTCTACGTACTACTGAATCTATCAATCATAAATCAAACATTTGACTATCAAAGGATACACTATTCACCAGTTGAGGGTAAGTGACCTAAATTAAACATAACAAGTTTCAGTTATGTCCGACAGACGGTTGGACAACTCCAGCGATCTGAACAGCAGCATTTTTGATCTCCGATTGAGCCTGTGTAGGAGAATGGCTTAGCCTAATGTCTTTGAGCGACAATCCAGTGCACGGAAACTTGGCACTATAGTCGAACTTTATAGCCACCTCCGTTGAAGAGTTTCCATGTATGCCGTTGAATTCTACGTTGCTGATTTTTGCATAAGACGGCGTAACGGCGCAACCGCCTCTAGGGCAATAGTATTGGTCGATTATGATGGGGTTGGCGACATCCATCATGTTAGCGTTACTGAAATGGATGTCATCAACGGTCACAGCAAACGGCTTTGCCCATGTCTTTATACGGAAACCATTTTGTGTCCCCTTGAACTGGGCGCCTCTCACCGTCACATTTCTCACCGCTTCTTCGCCGGCAGCACTACCTAGGCTTCCAATGCTGAATTCAAAACCATACGTCGACGTCAAACTCCGATGGCCAATATAATTAATTAATTAATTAATGATCATAGTGTTGTGTCAATGTAAAATGCCGATGTAATTTAACATACTAGCGCAAACTCTCTTTTAATAAAAAAAAAAATTATGGTGTTCCAAAAACCTGGGGTCTACCTTATACCGTGGCCGGGAACGCACCATACGTTCTGAATGAAGATGTCCTGGGAGCCTTGACTGAGAGAGATGCAATCATCGCCGGTTTGGAAAGAGGAGTCGGTGATTGAAACTCCGGTGGACCTTTGGACGTGGATTCCGTCGGTGTTAGGGCTTTCATCCGGAGCAATGATTCTGGCTTTGAAGAAGTGGACGTTTTGGGAGTTGGTAACTATGACATGGAAGCCCTGGCTGTGGACTGACGTCAATTTGTTTATCCATACGTTGCTCGACTTCGAAATGCTCAACATCTGTACGTACGTAGTAGATTAAAATTAACATATATATATATAAGATTTGATTTGAAGTAATGATCTAATTAACATTGACTTACCGTTCCTCCATAAGGGCACTTGGGATCCTTATGATAAGAAACAGTGCAATTAGGCAAGTACTGTGCACGTCCAACCAACGTTGCTCCTTGAATAACCAAATTATTCACTTGATTAAACTGAATCCAACGCCCCGCATCGGCTATCACCATAAAATCCTGAATTGTCACCAACTTTCCATCCATCCAGAACGTTACACGTGGACTCTTACACTCACCCTCAAATGTAACAGGTTGCAGGAGATAATACCCCACCGGAACATACACCTCAGCCGCCATGCTGGAGCCACATGCTGCCTGCCACGCAGCTAGAAACGCCTTAGTCGAGTCCGTCGCCCCGTCACCCTTCGCCCCAAAGTTGTTCACGTTGAAGCTGTTTCGTGTCGCGAATGAGCCCCAAGTTAAACTACTCAAGAGAATGAGGACGAGAATGAGGTGAGATTTTGAGTACTCCATTATTGATCAATTGTTAGCTTGTGTTCTTACTGCAACTCATATATGATTCAATTTATATGCTCTACTGAATTTGTATAGATAATGTTTACTGCGGAAGTTTAAGGAAATGAATCTGCATGTTATTACAAAATAATCTTACTAAATCAATTCAATCGTATATATGGAGACTTGCGATTTGGTGACCTACTGATTAATCATTACTGCCCCCTTTTAGCTTGATCTCATTCCTCACTTAGCTGTATATATTTACATTAAGAAAGTTTCCGTATGTTTAAAAGAAAGTTTCCGTAATGCGTCTACGTACCTTCAATTATCCATAGATTTCTTCGTTGATCAAATTTAAATCCAGGCTCTAATATAAATAATATTCTTCATACTTACAATTGTTACGGCGGTTGGTTCTGAATTTCTCAGAAAAACTAGGTTACAGCTCACATATATAATCAGCATCTACATACGCTAATAAAATAATTTATTATATATGCAAGCTAGGACAATGTCTAAAGTTCAATTTTTTTTATTATTGTGATGAATTTATTAATCTATAAGGTGTAATCTATATCCGATTTTCATTTCCAAAAAGATAAAATTGTTATCCATAAAAAATAGTCTTATTCTGGATTAAAGATAACAATCTTACGTGTTTTAATTGACACGTACCTTATTTATAGATTGAAAATATGAGTAATTTTTAGATTATTAATGCTCAAATGACTTTTTTAGTCATTTGTTCATACAAATCCGTATATAGTTAATAAAAAAAAAAAATTATAAACAAAACATTTAAAAAGACACAAATTTTTGCATCCTATATCATAAGTAATAAGTATTGTTTTTCATATCAAACCAACAAGTTTTGTACCTCGACAAATATAATACATTGAAATTTCATTAACAAATAATAAAGTGGGATATTACAAAATTGTAGTGGGTAATATAATGAATTTCATCAAAAAATAATAAAATTGAGTTTATAGGGTACATTTGAGATTATTTGGAGGAGATATTTTTTTAATTGTTTGGTAGTAGATGGAGATATTATAAATTTGATTATTAAAATAACCTACATGAGTGAAAAAAATTCCTCGCATCCAAGATTATTATTAATTAGTATTCATCTAGATTAATTTTTCAAAAAACGTTAAAACCGATACCAAACATAACCAATATATATATATATATATCCTATGTTTTAATATTTCGTAGGAAATCCTCTTCAAAAAATTAGTTGGAAATATATTGTAAAAGTGAAAATTTCTTACTTTCGATAGTATTAAAATTGATCTAAACCCGAATAAATGTTAGGATTAATGTTATATGTAAATATTAAAATATTATATTAATTGAGACCATAACAAAAAGGAATAGGATCCAAATTAAATTAGTAGAGAATATACATTAAATGAAACGATAACTTCTATAAAAAAAAATTTATAAAAAATTGATCTTGCTTTTGGCTCGTCGGGTCCAAACGATCAATGTCGTTCTACATCTAAATGAGTAATGTGTAGCAGTAACAAATAAGGTCAAGCAAAAGCACATTGGAGTATGACTAAGAATATTTTGAAGTACTTGAGAAGGAACAAGAATAATTTCTTAGTATCTGTGGGAGATGAAAAATTAATCGTACAAGGCTATACTGATGTAAGTTTTTTAGACCGATTGAGATAACTTTGAATCACAATCGGATTATGTCTTCATTCTTAATGGGAGAGATGTGAGATGGAAGACATCTAAGTAGGATACAATATCAAATTCTACAATAGTGGTTGAGTACATTGTTGCTATTGAAGCAACAAAGGTGGATGTTTGGATAAGAAAGTTCCTAGATGAACTCGGTGTTCGTCCTAGCATTTCATAACCTATCAAGATCTATTATGACGCAATGGTGCCATTTTCCAGGCAAAGGAAGGGAGTTTGATCTTCAAATCCAAACACGTTAAGACAAAGTATCACCTTATTTTCCACATCATCATTGATGGTAACATTAGGATGTGTAAGGTGTATACTGTAACACCCCGAATCCGTAGGACTCGAGGAGCTACTAGGCTAGGATCTCACAATGGACCATGACCCTAGCCTCACAACAAGTTCACTGAATCTTACAACAAGACACAGATAGATTAAAACCAAAACATGAAACTGATATATATAAGTATCAAAAGGTGATATAGAAGTACCGCTGAGTACAAATAAAACATAACTGTACATAATAAAAGATCTCATATCCCACGATAACGCCCCAATGTACGGAGCCCTTAACGGATCACTCACTTTGGATCACTCTACAACTCTCCTAACCTGCAAAGGATCTACAACACAGTGTAAAACCGTTAGCTAACCATACACATATATATAGAAGATGCATAAGCACAATCACACATCAGGAAATAATAAACACCTCATCATGCTATCACAGATTTACCCGGTTTATTATCTTTATAACGTCCAACACTCAATCGTATCTATATATATATATATATATATATATATATATATATATATATATATATCTGAATATGAATATATGTGACACGAGGAATATAACCCTCGCCTCTAGGTGCTCATGGCAGCTGGAGTGGTCCCTGGTCACACCCACCCGTGTACCCAAAGGGAATGGGGAGTGGCCAACCGTTTACCAAGTCTGACCCAACCACAGAGAACCGCCCAGACTCCAAAGGGATGAAAGGGACAGCTGTCAGGGCCCTACAATGGGCAATCACTATACCATAGGTCGGTAATCATCATAACGCATGCTATAAAGCATATAACAAACACCACTCATGCATACATCCAATATAAGGATGGTAGCTAAGTAAGTCCTACGGACTTACCTCAACCTCGGAAGTAGTCTCAACTCGATCAGCTCCAACTCTGGAGAACAACACTGCCTAATAACAAGGCATAACAAAATATCAAATTCCTATCCATCAAAGGGTCACACCTAGACCCAAGGGATCCATAAGGATCGTATCCAACTTATAAACCTCAAAGCCCTAACCGGCATAACGATATCTTACTCATCATCATTCTATTCTCATACACAACTCATCATCATTCTATTCTCATACACATACCTAGCATGCTACTAACCCGCTTATACTAGGAAAGGAAAGGATCATACTACTCTAGGTAGATCCTGTACAAGACGCACCTGCGGAACGGAAAGACGCAGGGAACAAGGTAAACCGCAGGCGCGGCGACAGCGCAGGCCGCCGCAGGCGCGGTGACAGAGGCCGCAGGAGCGGGGCAACTTGCAGGGGTGGCAGCTTCCAGCGCCGGTGCGGTGACAAGGCTTCCGTAGGGGCGGCAACTTTCAGGCGCCCGGAGCGGCGACTCTACGAAACGTAGAGTCCCGACTTCTCTCACTCTTCACGTGATCAATTCACGTCTTCTTCATTCCAAAGCCACACATATACATACACAAACACATTCCAACATCAACATCTAACCAAGCACATCTAATCCTAAGCTTTGGGAGAGGAAGTAAAGGAAGAAAGAAAAGAAGAAGACTTACCACACTTGTGGTCCTAGGCTGCAAGGAAGATCAACAACCTCAACAACTAACTCTCAAGCTCAGCCACATATCACCCATCATCCAACAACAACAAAGCCATACACAATCCTATCAAACTCCAAGGAAAACTCAAGCAAGATCAAGAAGAGGAAAGGAAGGAAAGAAGAATGTGAGAAGGTTGGGAAATGAAGTGAAGATGAACCCTTGATCCAGCCAAGGACGAGGCTTAAGAAGGAAGAAAGTAAAGATTAAAGCACAAGTCAAGGTCAACAAAGCCGGCTGCAGCCGCAAGAAACCGCAGGGGCGGTTCCCTGAGCCGCAGGGGCGGATCACTACACTAGCGCAGGGCGGCTCCACTAACCCGCAAGGGCGGCTAAGGCAAAAAATGGCTGCGAAGACTAAGGCTCTTACACCTCACCCCCCTAAAAACAAGTTTCGTCCCGAAACTTGTAAAATCCTCAAACCACTCGGACTCACAAGCCGAGGTACAACTCTCTCTGTAACCTCAAACACAAGCATGGAGGAAATCATCAACTCCAGTAACAAAATAACTTCCAAGGCATAGAGGAAAACCATCTCTAGCCAAACCATAATCACATCACAAGGCATAGAGGAAAAACATCTCTATTCGTATCACATCATCATAACAAAAAGGCATGGAGGAAAAACATCTCCAGCAATACTATGTCCATCAAAATAGCATGGAGGAATAATCATCTCCAGTTATATCCTAATCGTATCACAATAGCATGTAGGAAAGAGCCATCTCCAGCTATAAAAACATCAGTCGTACTAGCACAACAAGATCTACTAAGATCACATATCACATCATAGCTAGTACGAAAATTAACACATCATAGCATATAAGCACATAAGCATAACATCACCAAGATAGTACTAAGATCTACTCGTCGATCCTACTGTACTAAGATCTACTCGTCGATCCTACTGGTACATCTGTCTCGGCATAAAACTCTGGATAGTTCCTCTGAATACTATCCTCAGTCTCCTAGGTAGCCTCATCAAGTCCTCGTCTCGACTACTGTATCCTCAACATAGGAATGTCCTTCGAACGCAGGCGTCTCATACCTCGTTCTAGGACTGCAATAGGGTGCTCAACAAAGGTGTGGTCCGGCTCAACCACCAAATCATCATTACTCACAATATGTCTCGGATCTGGTATGTACTCCCTCAATTGAGACACGTAAAACACAGGGTGAACACCTTCTAATCTCGGAGGAAACGCTAACCTGCATGCTGCGCTCCCAACCCGATCTAGAATCTCGAACGGTCCGACATATCGGGGGCTCAACTTCCCCTTAATGCCAAGTCGTCTAACACCTCGTGTCGGAGCCCCCCTCAGCCACACATGGGCTCCCACTCTGAACTCTAGGGGTCTACGCCTTTTATTTGCATAATACTTCTGACGGCTATGTGCAGTCAACATCCGCTCTCTAATTAGTGCTACTCGAGCCACATCATCCTGAATCTGATCAGGTGTCAAACCACTAACACTGCTCTTCTCATCCCAGCATAACGGAGTACGACATCTCTGTCCATACAGTGCCTCATATAGGGTCATCCCAATAGATGCATGCCAGCTGTTGTTGTAGGAGAACTCAACTAGTGGGAGATAATCCGTCCACACTTGTCCCTAATCCAACACACAAGCTCGTAGCATTCCTCTAGTGTCTGAATGGTCCTCTCTGACTGACCATCTGTCTGAGGATGGAACGCAGTAGTAAAGTGCAAACTCGTCCCCAGGGCAGTCTTAATCTGCTGCCAGAACCTCGAGGTAAATCGTCCATCACTGTCTGAGACGATCGTCCTCGGTACACCATGGAGTTTCACTATCTGTCTAGTGTACTCCTCTGCTAATCTGCTCACTGGCCACGTTTCCTAGATAGGGATAAAACGTGCCGTCTTTGTTAGTCTATCCACTATGACCCAGATGGCATCAAAGCTCCTGCTCGGTCTCAGCCCAGTCACAAAGTCCATGGTGACGTCCTCCCACTTCCTCTGTGGGACAGGTAGTGGATGGAGCTCACCTCCAGGTCTACAATGCTCTATCTTGACCTGCTAACAGGTCGCACACTATACCACAAATCTGGCTACATCGGGCTTCAGTCATCCCCACCAATATAAATATCTCAAGTCCTGGTACATCTTACTCGTACCTGGGTGCACTGAATAAGGCGTACAGTGAGCCTCCTGTAATATCCTCTGGCGTAGATCCGCATCAGCGGGTACACAGATGCGACCGCGGAGTCTCAAAACTCCATCTGCTCCTAAAAGGAATTGTGGTGCCTCATCTCGAGACATCCTCTTTCGTATCCTCCTCAATGTCGGGCAGGTCTCCTGCTTCTGCTGGATCTCACCCAACAGATTAGGAAGAACCTCTAAAGTACTCAACTGGGCATCCTCATCAGGAAACTGGATGTCCAGCTCTAACCAGACCAGGTCTCTCTGTAAATGATGTTGAACGGTCAACCTCGCAATCGCCTGCTCATGAGGCGTCTTCCTGCTCAGGGCGTCAGCGACAACGTTCGCCTTCCCCGGATGATACAGGATCTCCAAATCAAAGTCCTTGATCAACTCAAGCCACCTACGCTGGCGGTTATTCAATTCCCGCTGCGTGAAAATGTACTTCAAACTCTTATGGTCTGTGAAGATCTAACATGTAGCACCATACAGGTAATGTCCCCAGATCTTCAGTGCATGAACTACCGCTGCCAACTCCAGATCATGAGTCGGGTAGTTCTCCTCATACATCTTCAGCTGTCTAGACGCATATGCAATCACTCTGCCCGCTGCATCAATACACATCCCAAGCCTAGCTTGGATGCATCACTGTAAACCACAAATCCTCTGTACCCTCTGGTTGTGCCAAAATAGGAGCAGAAGTCAAACGTCTCTTCAGCTCCTCAAAACTCTGCATACACTGATCAGACCATACAAATCTGGTAGTCTTCCTCAGTAGACTCGTCAGTGGACGGGCAATCACAGAAAATCCCTCCACAAAACGTCTGTAATAACCGGCTAGGCCAAGAAAGCTACGTACTTCCTTGACGTTCGTCGGTGTAGTCTGATAACATGAATTATCGACCTAGTTTAGTAGAGCATATAGTTAGTTTTCCCTTTTCCCGCATGCATGTTTTAGCCTTAAGTTGTGTTCTTTATACTTGTTTAATGCAAATTTGTGAGAATAGATGTCTACACACACTTTTGGTGTCTTGGTAGGTATTTTGGCGTGTTTTGGAGCTAAAACGATGCATTTGAGGATCAGGCCTCGGGATGGACGCTTAGGAGCGATCACGTAGGCACGGGAAAGGAGGAAAAGACGAGCCAAGACGAAACGCACGAGATTGGAGCAATCTCGGTCGAGATCCACATGATCTCGGCCGAGATCCGAGTAATCTCGGCCAAGATCCGAGAAATCTCGGCCGAGATCCGAGCCATCTCGGCCGAGATACAAGCCAGCTCGACCGAGACTCCATATCAGAAGTTTCTGTCGATGCATCTCGGTCCCCATCTCGGTCCCGATCTCGGCCGAGATTTGTTCCATCTCGGCTGAGATTTTTCACATTTGACCGAGATTTCCGACCGAGATTTCGTCAATGCTGGATCACAAAGCCAATCTCGGCCCCGACATTCAAAACTCTCGGTCACCGACTGAGATTTCCGACCGAGATCCCTGTTCGCCGATTTATTTCGTTATTTCTTCGGATCTGTTTTAGGACAGCCCGTTGCGGTATATAAAAGGAAAGCCCTAAATGATTTCCGGGGGTTCCGGTTTCATTCTAATTTCGAGCTCCTTTGGAGAGAGATTTTTCCCCTTCTTCTTCTCCCTTTGCCCTACACCATTGTTGGCCATTGTTGAACTTGATTGAGCTTGGAGGAACTTCGCGAATATTTGGGAATTTGACGTTTTGCTAATTTCCTATTAATAAAGTTGAGTATCTTCTTTAATCTCTCTTTTAGTTCTTGTTTATGCATTCTCTCTTGAATTGATTGGATTGATAATTGCTTCTTCCATTGAATTGTTTGGATTGATGATTGTTTCTTCCATTGAATTGATTGGATTGGTGATTGCTTTTGAAATGTCGATTGTTGGCTAGAACCATTGTGGTTCCAAGGTGAATTGGGATTTTTTTATACCCGTACTATGATGGAATAGTGTTTTATGCTTGGTTTGAATAGCATTGAAATCCTAATGGTTGGCTTGTTCTTGAACATAGTTAGAATTCATCTAGCTAGTAACCTAGGCCGGAATTGAGACTTTACCGGTAATGTTCCGCTTAGATACTTGAGTGTTCGACCATAGGTAATAGATGTGAAAACCTCTATTGGGTTGGGTGTGCCTAGATTCCGTCCTAAGTAGGGTAATACCTGAGACTTACCCGGTAATGGTTTACCTTTGCCTTAGTTTGGAGTTTGGTTTGTTTAGAATTTCCTACCTCTCTACCTTGAGACTTACCCGGTAATAGGTAGTTGGTTTGGAACTAGATAGTCTTGAGACTTACCCGGTAATAGACTGTCAGATTAGAAACGTTCTTCCCTGAAGCTGGTTAACCATAGATCCCTTGAGAGATGTCCTGAGTCCGTGCGTATAAACAATGACCTTGAAATCAGAGATTACGAAGCTGAACTCAGAGATGCTTTAGAGCAACTAGAAGCTGAGAGATAGCCAGAGCCATGAACTAGAGGCAAGCTCCAGCTCCAACTCCAGTGCAACAAGTAATTCCAGCACCACAATTATCTCCAATTACTCCTCAAGTTGAAGGCCCTCCACAAGCTCCACTTCCCGCTCCTCTCAGACCTGTCATTCACCAGCCTTTTGTGGAAGTTCCACAAACACTTGGACAGAGGATGGATCCTACCCAAAGAGTTAACCGTCCTGGAGTTAACTTTGGAGATCCCGCAAATCATGAGCATGAGCTGCGACCGCAGGTGATACAAATGATTCCCCAGAATCAGTTTGGAGGGACAGAAACAGAATCTCCTCACCAACACATGAACAACTACGAGACTCTTATGGATGCGGTAAGTCCAGCTCGTATGGAAGGTAACAATCATAAGATAAGAGGTTTTTCTTTCTCTCTTAAGGATAAAGCATTAGCTTGGTATCAAACTATTCCATATGGACGGATTAACACATGGGAGGAGATGGTGTCTGAATTCCTCACTAACTTTTTCCCACCCTACAAGACTACTGAACTTAGAGGGAAGATAAATGCTTTTGTGATGAAAGATAAGGAGAGTTTGTATAAGTCTTGGGAGAGGTTCATTGACCTTACATTGGAATGTCCTCATCATGGGATCTCTAAGATTGAATTGCTAGAGATTTATTACAAGGGACTTGATGAAGATACTCAATTCAAGTTGCAATCACTTTCTAGAGGTACTTTTATGGAAAAAACTGTGGATGAAGCTTGGGAATTCATTACGAAGCAAGCCAAGACTATTGAAAAGTATTCTCACAGGAAAGTTGAAGAGAAAAAGACTAGACCCGGAGTCTGTGAGGTAAACCAAAACACTCTTAATGATTCAAGGTTAGATGCTTTGCAAGTTGAACTTAAATCTTTGAAAGAATTAATTGCATCTAACTTGAAAGCTCAGCAAGCCGAAGTGCAGGTAGCATCCAAGGAAGAGGATGCGAATTACATGGGTAAAGGTAACTACCAAGGAGGTTATCAAAACCAAAGAGGTCATAACAACAATTATAATAGGAATAATCGGGGAAAATAACTACAAGCCTAATCATAATCATCCTGGTTTTTCTTATTCTAATCCTGAGGGTGCTTTGAACCCTCAAGCTTCTTCTAGCAATGCAGGTCAGCCGTCCAAACCAGCTGAACCCGCTCAACCAAAGGATAGAGTAGAAGCAATGTTTGAGCAATTGATGACTAGTATGAGAAATCTAGAGAGTACATTCACTAGTGTAACCAAAGCCCAAAAGATTTTGGAAACTCAAGTGTTCAAGAAGGCCGAAGACGCTCAAAGAGATCCGGGAAGACTTCCTGAAAAAACTGAAAATAATCCAAGGGGCAAGTCATGGCAATCACTACAAGAAGTGGATTAGAAACAAATGATCCACAACCAAAGGTTTTGGATAAAGAAAAGCAACCAATGGATGAGGAGCCTAAGGAAAAAGAGAATGTCTACATCCCTCCTCCTCCATACAAGCCACCACTTCCTTTTCCTAAATCCCGTGCTAGAGCTCAATTGGACAAGCACTTTGGTAAGTTCCTTGACCTTATAAATAAATTGCATATTAACATCCCTTTTGTTGATGCTATTCTAGGGATGCCTGCCTATGGAAAGTTCTTGAAGGAAATCCTCTCCAACAAGAGGAAGCTAGAAGAATATGGAGAAGTCAGAATGACCCGGAGATCTACTGACCTCATCCAGAGGAACAGTGGAAAGATGCCACCAAAATTGAGTGATCCCGGATCTTTCTGTGTCCCAATCAAAGTTGGAGATGGAACATACAAAGCACTTTGCGATCTTGGAGCTAGTGTAAGCATTATCCCACTCGTTTTATGCAGAAAGGTTGGACTTGGAGAACCAAAGCCGGTAAAGATGACTCTTTGCATGGCAGACAGAACCACCACACGTCCTGTGGGAATCATTGAAGATGTTCCAATCCAATTAGAGAAGTTCTTTATCCCTATTGACTTTGTTGTTCTGGATATTCCTGCTGACTGTCCTGTTCCTATCATTTTAGGGAGACCTTTTCTTGCTACCTCTAGATGTTTAGTTGATTGTAGGGGTGTTACTCTTACATTTAGAATTGATGAGGAAGTTGTGCAATTTAAACTCCCTCCTTTGATTAAGGGAACCTTGTTTGAAGAGGATATGTACAACATCCTAGAGGATGATGAAGATGATTGTGAGATTATAAATTCAATTCTATGTTCTGACCCTCTTGAGAAGGTTTTGACCATGAGCATCATGACAGCAGAGCCAAAAGATGAACTGTTTGAAGAAGTCCGATCTTTGAGTCTTCTCCCCATCAACGAGAAATCAAGATTCGAAGAACTGACAGAAGCAGATGGCATCTCGGCCGAGATCCAAGAAATCTCGGCCGAGATCCTTCAACAGAAAGTTTCAGTTTCAGAAGATCAGGGCATCTCGGCCGAGACCGAAAAATCTCGGCCAAGATTCACCCTAGCTCGGCCGAGATTCACCTCAGCTCGGCCGAGATTCACACCAGCTCGGGCCGAGATCCTTCATCTTCACCGAGAAGAGTTGGCCGAGATTTCTGAAGAAGAACTGGAGCCTCCTAAGGTCGAAATGAAGCCTCTTCCGACACACCTAAGGTACGCCTTTCTTGGTTCTAACTCATCTTATCCCGTCATTGTTAGTACTAGCTTGAATGAACTTGAACTTGAGAAGTTATTGAAAGAGCTTAAGATGCATAAAAAAGCTTTGGGCCACACTATAGATGACCTCATAGGGATTAATCCTTCTATGTGCATGCATAGGATCTTGTTAGATGATGGACATAGGCCTTCTAGAGAACCGCAAAGGAGATTGAATCCTAACATGAAAGAGGTAGTTAAAAAGGAGATCCTTAAGTTGCTTGATGCGGGAATTATATTCCCCATCTCGGATAGTAAGTGGGTTAGTCCGGTACATGTTGTACCTAAGAAAGGTGGGATGACTATCATAACTAATGAAAAGAATGAGTTGATTCCGACTAGGACTGCGACAGAATGGAGGATGTGCATTGATTATAGGAAGTTGAATCATGCTACTAGGAAAGATCACTTCCCTTTACCTTTCATTGACCAAATGTTAGAAAGGCTAGCCCAACACTCTTACTTTTGCTACCTAGATGGGTATAGTGGTTTTTTCCAGATCCCCATCCATCCGGATGACCAAGAGAAAACCACTTTTACTTGTCCTTGGGGTACCTTTGCTTATAGGAGAATGCCTTTCGGTTTATGTAATGCTCCTGCTACTTTCCAAAGATGCATGATGTCTATTTTTTCTGAATATATTGAAAACATCATGGAAGTCTTTATGGATGATTTTTCTGTTTATGGATCCTCTTTTGATGAATGTTTGGCTAACCTGTCTTTGGTCTTACAAAGATGTGAGGATTGTAATCTTGTTCTCAATTGGGAGAAATGTCATTTCATGGTTAGGGAAGGTATTGTGTTAGGTCACTTGATATCTAACTGTGGAATTGAGGTTGATAAGGCCAAGATTGAGACTATTGAGAAGCTACCTCCACCATCATCAGTCAAAGGGGTAAGAAGTTTTCTAGGACATGCCGGTTTTTACCGGAGATTTATAAAAGATTTCTCTAAAATTGCTAAACCTTTGACTAACCTACTAATCAAGGATGTTCAGTTTGTTTTCTCGAAGGAATGCCTTGATGCTTTTTACAGGTTGAAGGAAGCTCTCATCACTGCTCCAATCATGCAACCTCCCGATTGGTCTCTTCCATTCGAGGTGATGTGTGATGCTAGCAACTTCGCAGTGGGAGCGGTGCTAGGACAGAAGAAGGAAGGACTTACTCATGCTATTTACTATGCTAGCAAGACGCTTAATGGAGCTCAGCTGAATTATGCAACTACTGAAAAGGAGCTCCTAGCCGTCGTCTACGCATTCGAGAAGTTTCGTTCCTATCTTGTAGGAGCTAAGGTGATTGTGTACACGGATCATGCTGCGATTTGGTACCTTCTCACCAAGAAGGATGCAAAGCCACGTCTTATCCGGTGGATTCTTCTCCTTCAAGAATTTGATCTAGAGATTAGAGATAAGAAGGGGTCCGAGAACTCTGTAGCTGATCATCTTAGCAGATTACCTCCAAAACTTATGGAAGGGGATGACATCCCTATTGACGATGCATTTCCGGATGAGCCATCTCCACATGATGGAGAAATATATCCTCCCAAATTTCAGGTGAAAAGGAACCTTGGTTTGCTGACATTGTTAATTATTTAGTTTGTGGTGAAATTCCTCCAGGTTTATCTCATTCCCAACGGAAGAAATTCTACAAGGATGTGAGACATTACTATTGGAATGAACCACTACTATTCAAGAGAGGACCCGAGGGAATCCTTAGGAGATGCGTCCTAGACGACGAGATTGAGAGTGTCATCCGACATTGTCATTCATTGCCCTGTGGAGGACATGCTAGTGCTCACAAGACTGGTGCCAAGGTATTGCAATCTGGATTTTTTTGGCCTAATCTTTTCAGAGATGTGCAGATATTCGTCACTACTTGTGATTCATGCCAAAGGACGGGCAAACATATCTAGGAGGAATGAGATGCCTTTGAACAACATCCAAGAAGTTGAGATTTTGATGTATGGGGTGTTGACTTCATGGGACCTTTCCCATCCTCATGCGGGAACCTTTACATTCTTTTTAGCGGTTGATTATGTATCGAGATGGGTTGAAGCTATAGCCTCACCCACAAATGACGCTAAAGTTGTGATTAAATTTTTCAACCGAACTATCTTCCCTAGATTTGGCACACCACGTGTCATTATTAGTGATGGAGGGAAGCATTTCACAGCCAGAAACTTTGAGTCACTTTTGTCCAAGTATGGGGTAACTCACAAGGTTGCAACCCCATATCATCCCCAAACCAGTGGCCAAGTGGAAATTTCGAATAGAGAAATCAAGGGATCCTAGAGAAGACAGTGTCTCGCTCAAGGAAAAATTGGGCAATGAAGCTTGATGATGGCACTCTGGGCTTATAGGACAGCATACAAGACTCCCATAGGTACTACTCCTTATCAACTTGTTTATGGGAAATCTATCATTTGCCTGTAGAGTTGGAGCATAGAGCATATTGGGCCGTGAAATGGCTAAACTTTGATATAAAAGAAGCCGGAGAAAAGAGGTTGTTGGACATCAACGAGCTGGAAGAGATCCGGATGAATGCATATGAGAATGCACGGATCTACAAGGAAAGAACAAAGAAGTGGCATGACAAGCACATATTGCCAAAGAACTTCAAAGAAGGTGATCTTGTTCTTCTCTTTAATTCTAGGCTCCGACTTTTTCCAGGAAAGTTAAGGTCACGATGGACGGGACCTTATGTTGTGAAGAAGATTTTCCTCCCACGGAGCTGTCGAAGTATGGGGTGAAAACTCCGGTATTTTTAAAGTGAATGGACATAGGTTGAAGAGGTATACACCGGAACTTCCGGTGGAAAAACTTTCACCTATCCATCTCACTTTGATGCTTTAAAGGAGTTAGGTCCGGCTAGAGACCTAAACCAAGCGGCTTCTCGGGAGGTAACCCGAGGTAAGAGTCTTTTCGTCTTTTTATTTTTGCTTTTGCTTTTGCGTTTTTGCGCGTTCTTGTTGGGTCTTTGCAGGACCTAGGTGTCGTGGTAAAAAAGATACGGGAAGAGCACTCAGAACGAGCTTGAGGCGAGGAAATTGCTATGAAAGACGAGAAACAAAGTAAGTCGAGGAGGAAACACGTCGGATGCCTTCTTCATTCTTACATTGTGAGTATTGTTTTTACTTCATATTTATTATTCACATTAGGGACAATGTGAGATTTAAGTATGGGGTAGGATGCTTGCAATACCTTTTAGCATGTTTCTGTTAATTGTACTGCATTTTATATGAAAATCCAAAAAAATCAGAAAATTTCAAAAATTTTGTGCTTCTAGGATTGATGTGACCTTAATGAGGAAATTATGTATGTTTATTTGGCTATCGATGTTTATTTTGAGCTTTAATTGAATTAATGGCAATTATGGGATTTGAATGCCTTGTTTGTAATCTATATGATTTATTTGGATTACCTTGTTTAATCGGATTGATCTTGAAAAGTTGAAGCTATATGATGAGTTCTTTTACATTGCACAAAAATGACTTAGGCAATTCGAATTCTTCTTCTTCTCTTCTTTACCATTTTCAGCACCTCAAACATGAATTTATTTGCCCTTATGACCCATCTGGGAATTAGGAAAGTGAAGTTTGAAGGTGTATGCTTAATTGTGAAAAGTGAATTATGTGCAATATGTGAAGAAGTTGTTTGATTGTGATATGTGAATTGAAAGCAAAAGCTTTCTATGGGTTTTGTTGGCTATGAAGATGAGTAACTTGGCACCATTCACATAATCGGGTGTTTGTGTCTTGCAAAGTCGGATTAGTTTTAAAAACATTACCCAGAGTTGATTTGGTATGTGCACTTTGGTGTAAGGTACGTGAAGGAAACTAAACACCAAGGTTTCGGTTATTGTGAACCTATGCTTTTCACTCAAAAGAAAAAGAAAAAAATGCATGAAAAGAAAGGATGTATGTCGAGAAAGAAGAAAGAAAAGAAAAATGTTGTGTTGTCCTCTTTCCCGGATTTCCACCACATGACCTATACACATCCTACCTTTATCACGTTTCCTGGCCTTTAATTGTTAAGTCCTTTTGATCTTTGCATACATGTAATTGACTTCATGGCCTAAAGTTGGATTTTTCATGAATTTTGAACATTGGTAGTTTAAATGATGATTTTGGATTCCTTGCAAGGTGTGATTATCCTATATCTGCCTATCTTACTTGACCTTAATCGAAATATGTCTTTAGCCTTGTGACTACACTCTGAACGTGATCATGAATAGAAGCACTACCAAAAAGAGTTTTTGCTTTTGTTTAGCTTAGATGATTCATGCTATCTTGCCTTGAATTTATTATTTGCTTGGGGACAAGCAAAGATAAGTATGGGGTATTTTGATAACATGAATTATCGACCTAGTTTAGTAGAGCATATAGTTTAGTTTTTCCTTTCCCGCATGCATGTTTTAGCCTTAAGTTGTGTTGTTTATACTTGTTTAATGCAACTTTGTGAGTATAGATGTCTACACACACTTTTGGTGTCTTTGTAGGTATTTTGGCGTGTTTCGGAGCTAAAACGATGCATTTGAGGATCAGGCTTCGGGATGGACGCTTAGGAGCGATCACGCAGGCACGGGAAAGGAGGAAAAGACGAGCCAAGACGAAACGCACGAGATTGGAGCAATCTCGGTTGAGATCCACATGATCTCGTCCGAGATCCGAGAAATCTCGGCCGAGATCCAAGAAATCTCGGCGAGATCCGAGCCAGCTCGACCGAGATCCATATCAGAAGTTTCTGTCGAAGAATCTCGGTCCCCATCTCGGTCCCGATCTCGGCCGAGATTGTTCCATCTCGGCCGAGATTTTTCACATTTGACCGAGATTTCTGACCGAGATTTCGTCAACGCTGGGATCACGAAGCAAATCTCGGCCCCGACTTTCAAAAAATCTTGGTCACCGACCGAGATTTCCGACCGAGATTCCTGTTCGCCGTTTTATTTCATTAATTTTTTGGATTCGTTTTAGGGCAACCCGTTGCGGATATAAAAGCAAAGCCCTAAATGATTTCCGGGGGTTCCCGTTTCATTCAAATTTCGAGCTCCTTTGGAGAGAGTTTTTTCCCCTTTTCTTCTCCTTGGCCCTAGGCCATTGTTGGCCATTGTTGAACTTGTTGGAGCTTGGAGAAACTTCGCGAATATTGGAGAATTTGACGTTTTGCTAATCATCTATCAATAAAGCTGAGTTTCTTCTTTAATCTCTATTTTAGATTCTTGTTTATGCATTCTCTCTTGAATCTCTTGAATCTCCTTGAATTGATTGAATTGATTTGATTGATAATTGCTTCTTCCATTGAATTGAGTGGATTGATGATTGCGTTTGAAATGTCGATTGTTGGCTAAACTCGTGTGGATCCAAGGTGAATTGGGATTCGTTATTATCGGACTATGATGGAATTGTGCTTATTGCTTGGTTTTAGAAGCTTTGAAATCTTTTGGTTGGCTTGTTCTTAAACCTAGTTAGAATTCTCTAGCTAGTAACCTAAACCGGAATTGAGACCTACCCGGGAATGTTACGGAAGATGTCGTATCACAGGCGCCTGTTGAATGTTGATCGTGTTTGATCGTGGAGGTGTTCCGATGTCTCAGAAGATCCTCCATCTAGGTGGGGGAACATCGTGAGATCCACATTTCTTTCCTTGAAAAGAAGTTCTACTATCCTACTTCCCGGTGGTGAGACACCGCAATAGTTCAGCAATCTCGTATCCTCTCCATGTTTTTTTCCAGCTTCGAGCGTTTCCTCGTCTTCTCTAATGGTTTTTTTTGTTCCGACTTTTTTGGTTCTTGTTCAACTTTTCCGGTCATATTTGTGGTGTTTTGTTATGTTTTCTCTTTTTTCGTTTTTTACTTGATGGTAATTTTGTCCACTTGCCAATTTTCGGCTTATCGATATATCTAGTATGTTGGTTTTGTCGAGATTCTTACCCTCTTTCATCAAAACAAAAATTCACGGTATATTTTATGACGATGACAACATACACATACTATTAACACTAGCAAAGGTACAACAAATTTTGTGTCTTTATACCTCCATTGTAAAACACATTCAAATTAAAATAACACACTTAGAAACATTGGTACCTTAAACCTACGAAGGAGTGGTTACAATCTTCTTAATCTCATTCAGCGATTCACTCTACTATTTCGCCAAAAAACTTTTCTTTTAAGTAGCTCCGAAAATTTATTCTTATCTTCGTCATCGATAGTCGTATTCTCATATTTCAAAGCCATTTTCCTCTTTTACTTCTCCAACGTCTCAATCCTCTTAACCAACTTCAAAACCTTCTTTATTATTCTCATCATACATAGTCCCCCTCTTGTTCAAAATCTCCTTGTTCTCCACACTTTTCTCCTTATTTACTTGACAAAACCTATTCACCTTCCACTACAAGTCTACAACACCTCAATTTTTTCAAACAGTTACAAAAACTTTTTTTTTTTCTTTTTTCCCTTGATTCTTCGTAATTTCCTCCAAAGTCATCTTTTGTTTCTCCAATACATCTCTTATTCAATATCATCTCAATCTCTTCACTTTTCTCCCACTACAACACCCTAACTTTTGGATATAACATCAAAGCCTTCTGCTTATCAACATCCATTATATTCCTCTTCTTAAGCTTAACAAAGATTGAGCCACACTAACACACATGTATATCATAAAATTGATTCGACATGCATGTCGAAATTGGCGTTTAATGAATCAACAACTCTATTTGCCTCACGAAGGCATGTCGAAATTGAATAATCTAATATCTATTAAGTTAGTCTTTGATATCTAAGAACCGGACTAAATAGGGGTGGTGACGAGGGAGACTTATGGATAGGAGGATGGTTACCATTTGTGAGTTGGAGAACATCTTCTTCTTTTTTTAATTTCTTTTATTTTCACTTTCATCTCCGTCACGTTAAAACAACTCAATGTTTCACCCATTTCAATAACCTATATGTAGAAAATATAAACTTTTAAATAAAATAAATGTATATAAATGGGTGTTTATGGTAGATATTTTTTGTTAGAATTCTATACATGTTGACATGTAATCTATATTTTAAATGAAATACAAATAAAGTATATTAATATTATCATAATCTTGTAGAAGATCAAATGTACTTGGTTCTAGCAAAAAAAAATTCTCCTCATATGTGAAACCTAATATTGCTATTGTCCTGTAACATCCCGGATGGTTTAGACCATGTTTAGACTAGAAAGTGTCGAAGTGGTGTTCTTTTATTGATGCAACGAGTTGCTGCCGTGTCACGGAGTTTTCAATTAGTTAGAGTATTTTCCGACTTAAACATTTAAAAAGTAAAATATTTTTTTAAAAAAAATTATGCAATGACATTTACTTGAAGAAATCATGGTGTAATTTCTTTTAATCGGACATTAAGATCGACGTAATAAGACTAGAATTTTGATCTCTTCACGCAATAAGACAAACGGACATAGCAACTTATACGTGTTACCTGAAAATTTGATATCTTCAAGTAATACCGATCCCACCGAATTTGACCGCGATAAACAACTACTGGGCTAAATGAATTAGACAACTAACCCTATTCGATCAAAGTAACCCGATATATATTATTATATTATATATATATATTATATATATATATATATATATATATATATATATAGTATATATATATACCCGAAATGTCCGAAACCCGACACAACCGAGGCAAATTCAAGCTACCCGCTCAATTTTCCGGCCTTAAATTAGATATAATCTATCCGGATAAATAAGATATAATCTATCCGGATGAATAAAACACCTTAACACTAATTAGGATAACTAAAACCGATCATAATAATGTATATTTGAATGGTTAAAATAGGAGGGTATGTGAAAGGTAACACCAACAATGAATGATGGATCTTAATAATGTACATTATGAATGTCTTTTGAGCTACTTTTGGCATAATTACTAGACAAATGAATTGTTGGTCTTTTGAGCTACTTTTGGCATTATGTTATGATATTCAATTGAAGTTTTAAACTTACAATTTTGTTCAGCTTCCTCTTTTTAAAATCTCTCGTTAAATCTTGAAAATTAAGAAAACCTGAGATTCTCATAGACAAAATGGCTCTTTCAAGACTCTTGTTCATCACCATCCCTAACTTCCTTTTCAGATCTTTGGTATGTAATATGTATTGTGATTTTCTCCTTATGGGATTAGGGTTTTAATAGTTTAACATTTGGTATGCAGAGCTTGGAGTGATCGTCAGTGGACATGTACATGAATTTTAAGAATATTTGGTTTAAGTGATTTGATTATGTAATCCATAAGAAATGGTTTGTGATGATCAAAAAACATGGTGTGTGGCGAAGCCCTCAACCAAGTGAAACAGAACTGAGGAACAACATAAACTACGCATACCAGATCATCAACTGTGGGGCCATACAAGCCGGGGGCCTTGCTATGAGCCAGTACAGGTGGCAAACCAAGCATCGGTGGTGATGAACCTCTTCTACCAGCAGAATGAAAGGAAGGACTTCACCTGCTACTTCTCTAACTCCGCTCTCATTGTCGTCACTGATCCAAGCTATGGAACCTGCAACTATGTTTACTATTGACATCTTTTCTTATTTTGCCTTCAATAACACGTTCAATCTCTAGCAAAAGCATCATATAGATGCAAACACGCATTCCTGTATGTAAACACCCAAATCCGTAGGACTCGATGTGCTATTGGGCTAGGATCTCACAATGGATCCCTGACCCAAGCCTTACAACAAATTCATTGGATCTTACAACAATGCACATATAGATTAAAACAAAACATGAAACTGATATATATAAGTATCAAAAGGTAATACATAAGTACCGCTGAGTACAAATAAAACATGATTGTACAACAAAATATATATCCCCGATAAAACGCTAAGCCCTCAGCGCGCTCAGCGGATTACCCACTCTGGATCACTCTGCATCTCTCCTAATCTGCAAAGGATCTACAACACGTATAAAACCGTTAGCTAACCATTCACATATATATAGAGATGCAAGAGCACAAACACACATCAGGAATCATAACACATCATCATGCTTTCACACATTTACCCGGTTTATTATCTTTAAAGTCCCAACACTCAAATCGTTTATATATTTAAATATCAATATGAACAATGTGACANGGGAGAGGTTCATTGACCTTACATTGGAATGTCCTCATCATGGGATCTCTAAGATTGAATTGCTAGAGATTTATTACAAGGGACTTGATGAAGATACTCAATTCAAGTTGCAATCACTTTCTAGAGGTACTTTTATGGAAAAAACTGTGGATGAAGCTTGGGAATTCATTACGAAGCAAGCCAAGACTATTGAAAAGTATTCTCACAGGAAAGTTGAAGAGAAAAAGACTAGACCCGGAGTCTGTGAGGTAAACCAAAACACTCTTAATGATTCAAGGTTAGATGCTTTGCAAGTTGAACTTAAATCTTTGAAAGAATTAATTGCATCTAACTTGAAAGCTCAGCAAGCCGAAGTGCAGGTAGCATCCAAGGAAGAGGATGCGAATTACATGGGTAAAGGTAACTACCAAGGAGGTTATCAAAACCAAAGAGGTCATAACAACAATTATAATAGGAATAATCGGGGAAAATAACTACAAGCCTAATCATAATCATCCTGGTTTTTCTTATTCTAATCCTGAGGGTGCTTTGAACCCTCAAGCTTCTTCTAGCAATGCAGGTCAGCCGTCCAAACCAGCTGAACCCGCTCAACCAAAGGATAGAGTAGAAGCAATGTTTGAGCAATTGATGACTAGTATGAGAAATCTAGAGAGTACATTCACTAGTGTAACCAAAGCCCAAAAGATTTTGGAAACTCAAGTGTTCAAGAAGGCCGAAGACGCTCAAAGAGATCCGGGAAGACTTCCTGAAAAAACTGAAAATAATCCAAGGGGCAAGTCATGGCAATCACTACAAGAAGTGGATTAGAAACAAATGATCCACAACCAAAGGTTTTGGATAAAGAAAAGCAACCAATGGATGAGGAGCCTAAGGAAAAAGAGAATGTCTACATCCCTCCTCCTCCATACAAGCCACCACTTCCTTTTCCTAAATCCCGTGCTAGAGCTCAATTGGACAAGCACTTTGGTAAGTTCCTTGACCTTATAAATAAATTGCATATTAACATCCCTTTTGTTGATGCTATTCTAGGGATGCCTGCCTATGGAAAGTTCTTGAAGGAAATCCTCTCCAACAAGAGGAAGCTAGAAGAATATGGAGAAGTCAGAATGACCCGGAGATCTACTGACCTCATCCAGAGGAACAGTGGAAAGATGCCACCAAAATTGAGTGATCCCGGATCTTTCTGTGTCCCAATCAAAGTTGGAGATGGAACATACAAAGCACTTTGCGATCTTGGAGCTAGTGTAAGCATTATCCCACTCGTTTTATGCAGAAAGGTTGGACTTGGAGAACCAAAGCCGGTAAAGATGACTCTTTGCATGGCAGACAGAACCACCACACGTCCTGTGGGAATCATTGAAGATGTTCCAATCCAATTAGAGAAGTTCTTTATCCCTATTGACTTTGTTGTTCTGGATATTCCTGCTGACTGTCCTGTTCCTATCATTTTAGGGAGACCTTTTCTTGCTACCTCTAGATGTTTAGTTGATTGTAGGGGTGTTACTCTTACATTTAGAATTGATGAGGAAGTTGTGCAATTTAAACTCCCTCCTTTGATTAAGGGAACCTTGTTTGAAGAGGATATGTACAACATCCTAGAGGATGATGAAGATGATTGTGAGATTATAAATTCAATTCTATGTTCTGACCCTCTTGAGAAGGTTTTGACCATGAGCATCATGACAGCAGAGCCAAAAGATGAACTGTTTGAAGAAGTCCGATCTTTGAGTCTTCTCCCCATCAACGAGAAATCAAGATTCGAAGAACTGACAGAAGCAGATGGCATCTCGGCCGAGATCCAAGAAATCTCGGCCGAGATCCTTCAACAGAAAGTTTCAGTTTCAGAAGATCAGGGCATCTCGGCCGAGACCGAAAAATCTCGGCCAAGATTCACCCTAGCTCGGCCGAGATTCACCTCAGCTCGGCCGAGATTCACACCAGCTCGGGCCGAGATCCTTCATCTTCACCGAGAAGAGTTGGCCGAGATTTCTGAAGAAGAACTGGAGCCTCCTAAGGTCGAAATGAAGCCTCTTCCGACACACCTAAGGTACGCCTTTCTTGGTTCTAACTCATCTTATCCCGTCATTGTTAGTACTAGCTTGAATGAACTTGAACTTGAGAAGTTATTGAAAGAGCTTAGGATGCATAGAAAAGCTTTAGGCTACACTATAGATGACCTCATAGGGATTAATCCTTCTATGTGCGTACATAGGATCATGTTAGATGATGGACATAGGCCTTCTAGAGAACCTCAAAGGAGATTGAATCCTAACATGAAAGAGGTAGTTAAGAAGGAGATCCTTAAGTTGCTTGATGCGGGAATTATATTCCCTATCTCGGATAGTAAGTGGGTTAGCCCGTACATGTTGTACCTAAGAAAGGTGGGATGATTGTTATAACCAATGAAAAGAATGAGTTGATCCCGACTAGGACTGTGACAGGATGGAGGATGTGCATTGATTATAGGAAGTTGAATCATGCTACTAGGAAAGATCACTTTCCTTTACCCTTCATTGACCAAATGTTAGAAAGGCTAGCCCAACCCTCTTACTTTTGCTACCTAGATGGGTATAGTGGTTTTTTTCAGATCCCCATCCATCCGGATGACCAAGAGAAAACCACTTGTACTTGTCCTTGGGGTACCTTTGCTTATATGAGAATGCCTTTTGGTTTATGTAATGCTCCTGCTACTTTTCAAAGATGCATGATGTCTATTTTTTCTGAATATATTAAAAACATCATGGAAGTCTTTATGGATGACTTTTCTAGTTTATGGATCCTCTTTTGATGAATGTTTGGCTAACTTGTGTTTAGTCTTACAAAGATGTGAGGATTGTAATCTTGTTCTCAATTGGGAGAAATGCCATTTCATGGTTAGGGAAGGTATTGTGTTAGGTCACTTGATATCTAACCGTGGAATTGAGGTTGATAAGGCAAAGATTGAGACTATTGAGAAGCTACCTCCACCATCATCAGTCAAAGGGGTAAGGAGTTTTCTAGGACATGCCGGTTTTTACCGGAGATTTATAAAAGATTTCTCTAAAATTGCTAAACCTTTGACTAACCTACTAATCAAAGATGCTCAGTTTGTTTTCTCGAAGAAATGCCTTGATGCTTTTTATAGGTTGAAGGAAGCTCTCATCACTGCTCCAATCATGCAACCTCCCGATTGGTCTCTTCCATTCGAGGTGATGTGTGATGCAAGCAACTTCGTAGTGGGAGCGGTGCTAGGACCGAAGAAGGAAGGACTACTCATGCTATTTACTATGCTAGCAAGACGCTTGATGGAGCCCAGCTGAATTATGCAACTACTGAAAAGGAGCTCCTAGCCGTCGTCTACGCATTTGAGAAGTTCCGTTCCTATCTTGTAGGAGCTAAGGTGATTGTGTACACGGATCATGCTGCGATTCGGTACCTTCTCACCAAGAAGGATGCAAAGCCACATCTTATCCGGTGGATTCTTCTCCTTCAAGAATTTGATCTAGAGATTAGAGATAAGAAGGGATCCGAAAACTCTATAGCTGATCATCTTAGCAGGTTACCTCCAGAACTTATGGAAGGGGATGACATCCCTATTGACGATGCATTTCCGGATGAGCATCTCCACATGATGGAGAAATATATCCTCCAAATTTCAGGTGAAAAGGAACCTTGGTTTGCTGACATTGTTAATTATTTAGTTTGTGGTGAAATTCCTCCAGGTTTATCTCCTTCCAAACTGAAGAAATTCTACAGGGATGTGAGACATTACTATTGGAATGAACCACTACTATTCAAGAGAGGACCCGAGGAATCCTTAGGAGATGCGTCCCAGACGACGAGATTGAGAGTGTCATCCGACATTGTCATTCATTGCCCTGTGGAGGACATGCTAGTGCTCATAAGACTAGTGCCAAGGTATTACAATCTGGATTCTTTTGGCCTAATCTTTTCAGAGATGTGCAGATATTCGTCACTGCTTGTGATTCATGCCAAAGGACGGGCAACATATCTAGGAGGAATGACATGCCCTTGAACAACATCCAAGAAGTTGAGATTTTCGATGTATGGGTTGTTGACTTCATGGGACCTTTCTCATCCTCATGCGGGAACCTTTACATTCTTTTAGCGGTTGATTATGTATCAAGATGGGTTGAAGCTATAGCTTCACCCACAAATGATGCTAAAGTTGTGATTAAATTTTTCAACCGAACTATCTTCCCTAGCTTTGGCACACCACATGTCATTATTAGTGATGGAGGGAAGCATTTCACAGCCAGGATCTTTGAGACACTTCTGTCCAAGTATGGGGTAACTCACAAGGTTGCAACCCCATATCATCCCCAGACTAGTGGCCAAGTGGAAATCTCGAATAGAGAAATCAAGGGGATCTTAGAGAAGACAATGTCTCGCTCAAGGAAAGATTGGGCAATGAAGCTTGATGATGCACTCTGGGCATATAGGACAGCATACAAGACTCCCATAGGTACTACTTCTTATCAACTTGTTTATGAGAAATCCTGTCATTTGCCTGTAGAGTTGGAGCATAGAGCATATTGGGCCGTGAAATGGCTAAAATTTGATATAAAAGAAGCCGGAGAAAAGAGGTTGCTGGACATCAATGAGTTGGAGGAGATCCGGATGAATGCATATGAGAATGCACGGATCTACAAGGAAAGAACAAAGAAGTGGCATGACAAGCACATATTGCCAAAGAACTTCAAAGAAGGTGATCTTGTTCTTCTCTTTAATTCTAGGCTCCGACTTTTTCCAGGAAAGTTAAGGTCACGATGGACGGGACCTTATGTTGTGAAGAAGATTTCCCCCCACGGAGCTGTCGAAGTATGGGGTGAAAACTCCGGTATTTTTAAAGTGAATGGACATAGGTTGAAGAGGTATACACCGGAACTTCCGGTGGAAAAACTCTCACCTATCCATCTCACTTGACGCTTTAAAGGAGTTAAGTCCGGCTAGAGACCTTAAACCAAGCGCTTCTCGGGAGGCAACCCGAGGTAAGAGTCTTTTCGTCTTTTTGTTTTTATTTTTGCTTTTTGCTTTTGCGTTTTTGCGCGTTCTTGTTGTGTCTTTGCAGGACCTAGGTGTCGTGGTAAAAAAGGATACGGGAAGCAGCACTCGGAACGAGCTTAAGGCGAGGAAATTGCTATGAAAGACGAGAAACGAAGTAAGTCGAGGAAGAAACACGCCGGATGCCTTCTTCATTTTTACATTGTGAGTATTGTTTTTACTACATATTTATTATTCACATTAGGGACAATGTGAGATTTAAGTATGGGGTAGGATGCTTGCAATATCTTTTAGCATGTTTCTTTTAGTATTGTTTTTATATGAAAATCCAAAAAAAAAATCAAAAAATTTCAAATTTTTTTTGTGCTTCTAGGATTGATGTGACCTTAATGAGGAAATTGTGTATGTTTATTTTGAGCTTTAATTGAATTAATGGCAATTATGGGATTTGAATGCCTTGTTTGTAATCTATATGATTTATTTGGATTACCTTGTTTAATCGGATTGATCTTGAAAAGTTGAAGTTATATGATGAGTTCATTTATATTGCACATAAATGATCTAGGCAATTCGAATTCTTCTTCTTCTCTTCTTTACCATTTTCAGCACCTCAAACATTGAATTTATTTGCCCCTTATGACCCATCTGGGAATTAGGAAAGTGAAGTTTGAAGGTGTATGTTTAATTGTGAAAAGTGAATTATGTGCAATATGTGAAGAAGTTGATTGATTTGTGAGATGTGAATTGAAAGCAAAAGCTTTCTGTGGGTTTTGTTGGCTATGAAGATGAGTAACTCAGCACCATTCACATAATCGGGTGTTTGTGTCTTGCCAAAGTCGGATTAGTTTTAAAAACATTACCTAGAGTTGATTTGGTATGTGCACTGTGGTGTAAGGTACGTGAAGGAAACTGAACACCAAGGTTTCGGCTATTGTGCACCTATGCCTTTCACTCAAAAGAAAAGGAAAAAAAGAAGAAAATATGCATGAAAAGAAAGGATGAATGTCGAGAAAGAAGAAAGAAAAGAAAAATGTTGTGTTGTCCTCTTTTCCGGATTTCCACCACATTACATATACACATCCTACCTTTATCACGTTTCTTGGCCTTTATTTGTTAAGTCCTATTGATCTTTGCATACATGTAATTGACTTCATGGCCTAAACTTGGATTTTTCATGATTTTAGACATTGGTAGTTTAAATGATGATTTTGGATTCCTTGCAAGGTGTGATTATCCTATATCATGCCTATCTTACTTGACCTTAATCGAAATATGTCTTTAGCCTTGTGACTACACTCTGAAAGTGATCATGAATAGAAGCACTACCAAAAAGAGTTTTTGTTTTTGTTAGCTTAGATGATTCATGCTATCTTGCCTTGAATTTATTATTTGCTTGGGGACAAGCAAAGATAAGTATGGGGTATTTTGATAACATGAATTATCGACCTAGTTTAGTAGAGCATATAGTTAGTTTTCCCTTTTCCCGCATGCATGTTTTAGCCTTAAGTTGTGTTCTTTATACTTGTTTAATGCAACTTTGCGAGTATAGATGTCTACACACACTTTTGGTGTCTTTGTAGGTATTTTGGCGTGTTTTGGAGTGCATTTGAGGATCAGGCCTCGGGATGGACGCTTAGGAGCGATCACGCAGGCACGGGAAAGGAGGAAAAGACGAGCCAAGATGAAACGCACGAGATTGGAGCAATCTCGGTCGAGATCCACATGATCTCGGCCGAGATCTGAGCCATCTCGGCCGAGATTCGAGCCAGCTCGACCGAGACTCCATATCAAAAGTTTGTCGATGCATCTCGGTCCCCATCTCGGCCGAGATTTGTTCCATCTCGGCCGAGATTTTTCACATTTGACCGAGATTTCCGACCGAGATTTCGTTAACGCTGGATCACGAAGCCAATCTCGGCCCCGACATTCAAAAATCTCGGTCACTGACCGATATCCCTGTTCGCCGATTTATTTCGTTATTTTTTCGGATCTGTTTTAGGGCAGCCCGTTGCGGGATATGAAAGGAAAGCCCTAAATGATTTCCGAGGGTTCCGGTTTCATTCTAATTTCGAGCTCCTTTGGAGAGAGCTTTTTTCCCTTCTTCTTCTCCCTTTGCCCTACACCATTGTTGGCCATTGTTGAACTTGATTGAACTTGGAGGAACCTCGCGAATATTTGAGAATTTGACGTTTTGCTAATTTCCTATTAATAAAGTTGACTATCTTCTTTAATCTCTCTTTTAGTTCTTGTTTATGCATACTCTCTTGAATTGATTGAATTGATTGTATTGATAATTGCTTCTTCCATTGAATTGTTTGGATTGATGATTGCTTCTTCCATTGAATTGATTGGATTGATGATTGCTTTTGAAATGTCGATTGTTGGCTAGAACCATTGTGGTTCCAAGGTGAATTGGGATTTGTTTATACCGGACTATGATGGAATAGTGCTTTATGCTTGGTTTGAATAGCTTTGAAATCCTAATGGTTGGCTTGTTCTTGAACCTAGTTAGAATTCATCTAGCTAGTAACCTAGACCGGAATTGAGACTTACCCGGTAATGTTCCGCTTTGAAATCCTATTGGGTTTAGTGTGCCTAGATTCCGTCCTAAGTAGGGTAATACATGAGACTTACCCGGTAATGATTTACCTTTCCCTTAGTTTGGAGTTTGGTTTGTTTAGAATCTCCTACCTCTCTACCTTGAGACTTACCCGGTAATAGGTAGTTGGTTTGGAACTAGATAGTCTTGAGACTTACCCGGTAATAGACTGTCAGATTAGAAACGTTCTTCCCTGAAGATGGTTAACCATAGATCCCTTGAGAGATGTCCTGAGTCCGTGCGTATAAACAATGACCTTGAATCCTTGGAATCCGCATTCTCTTTATTGATAAACCTTCCGTTTGTCTGTTTTACTTAGTTTTCAATCAAATCTATTATTTGATTGCGAACTCTACAGAAATCCTTCAAAACTCCTTTGATCTTTCTTCCCTTCTTTTCCAACCTCGTTCTTTTATTTTGATTTACGCTATCTGTGATCACATTTGCATTCCAAACATTTAGTCCCTGAGTTCGACCTTAGAATACTTATCCTAACTGTAATTGACCCATACACTGTGGGTTCGCTACAATTTGGGTGTTTATTTCTTGTTTTACAAATTTAAAACATACCGTGGTTTTTACTATCCTGTGAGCTTTTATCATTATTGATAAAATTTTATAGGGGCGTGAAAATAGCGAACATAGTCCAAGCTGCTACTGCCTCAATCTTGGCCATATCTACCTTGATCCCTTCAGCTGATACAACATGACCCAGGATTGCTACCTTTGGCATCCAGAACTCGCACTTAGAGAACTTAACATAAAGTTCTCTATCCCGTAAAATCTGTAACACAGTCCTCAGCTGTCCTGCATGCTCCTCTCTTCTGCGAGAGTACACCAAAATATCATCTATGAAGACCATCACAAACTGGTCCAGGAAGTCGATGAATATGCTGTTCATCAACTCCATGAAGACTGTTGGGGCATTCGTAGGCCCAAATGGCATCACTACAAACTCGTAGTGTCCATATATGGTCCGGAATGCTGTCATGTGCACATCCTGCTCTCTCACCCTCAGCTGGTGATATCCTGAGCCCAGGTCAATCCTGGAGAATACTGTCGCTCCCTGAAGCTGATCTAACAAGTCATCAATACGAGGCAATGGATATTTGTTCTTGATGGTCACCTTTTTCAGCTCTCTATAATCTAAACACATTCTCAACGATCCGTCCTTCTTCCGTACGAAGAGGACAGGTGCTCTCCATGGAGATACGCTTGGGCGAATGAAGCCCTTCTCAGCCAACTCCTCGAGTTGCTTCTTCAGCTCTAACATCTCGACGGGAGCCATCTGGTATGGGGCCTTCGAGATCGGTCTCGTACCAGGCTCTAAATCAATACCAAAATCCACACTCCTCTGAGGCGGCAAACTGGACGGCTCAACAAATACATCTGCAAAATCACAGATAACTGGGATATCCTCTAGTGCTGGACTCTCCCCCTCCTTCATGGCATAACACCAGAAGGCCTCACAACCCTGTGCAATCAGTCTCGCTGCCCGTATCACCCTGATAACCATGCTTGATTTTCCAAGGTCCCAACCTCGGAGAACCTCTATATGTCCTAACTCGGTAGAGAAGGTAACAATCCTCCTACCTACATCTAAGACTGCCTGATGCCTATCCATCAAATCCATACCGAAAATGACTTCTTCATGCACTAATGGCATGACAAAGAAGTCCACAAGCAATACACGGGTCCATACAGAAATGGGACAGTCACGAATCTCACGGGTACCTCTGACCCTACTACCATCGGGTAAGCCTATACTAAAGGGTATCCCCTCAGTCGTGTCTAGACTCAGACGCTCAACACAGGCATCAGAAATAAAAGAATGCGTAGCACCCATATCAAACAAGACTCTAACAAGTAAACCATGAATCAGAGTGGTACTTGTAGCAGTCGGTGCAACTGGCTCCTCTACACTCCTCAGCTCAAAAACTCGACCCTGTGGTCCTCTGGTGTCTGTGGTACTCCCACCACGACCTCTACCTCTACCCAACCCAGGAGCAGATCCCTGAGTGGTAGGACGATCTGGGACTCTCTGATGTCCCTGTGTCTGCTGCTGCTGAGGTGGTCTCTGCCCACCTCCCGCTACACTGGCAGGAGAAGAACCCTGCTGAGATGATGCTCCACCCTGTCTACAAAAGACAGCTCTGTGTCCTCGTCCGCCACAAGTATAACAAGTCACTGTCTGCCTCGTACACTCTGGTCGGATATGTTCATACCCACCACAGTTGAAACACTGTTCTACCTTATCTGTAACTGGTGCAGATGAAGGATGACTCTGGCGGCTCTGGCCTCGCCCTGAACCAGCAACTCCACCAGTACCACTGGTCTGCCCAGTCCGTTGTCTCTTTCCAGGCCTTCTATGCTCCTCCGGAACTTGAGGAATCTCAGCAACATGTGCCGGTACAACTGGCACCTGAGTAACTCCATGGGGTCTCCTAGAGGTTCCCTCCTGTACTGGCAGATCCGGGGTAGGTCTACCTGCTCTGGCAGCCTCTTGTACTTGTCTGATATACGCGCGGAAATCTGGTCCCCTCATAGAGACATAATATGAGTCATCTGACTGGACTCGCTGTGATGTATGTCTCTCAGCTACATCGTTCCTAGTCTCAGGAACGACACTCTCAGAAACAACCTCATTTTGCCGGTAGATCAACAGCGGGAATCTGACTCTGTCCTACCTCTATTGGAGGAAGAGGGGATCTATCACTACCTCGTCCATCTGCAGATACAACTCTAGTATGAGCCATCTACAGGGTAAATACACCCAACCTATAAGGCTATATATATGTCATATGTATAGATATATATCAAGTCAATCACATCATAATATCTATATATATATCTATACTGTCGAGATCTTCAGAGGGGTGATGGCTTCACGTACACGCTATCCCAAAACATTTGTACTCATTTCAAAACCAAAACCTTTTGAAAAGTCAGACCCCTTTCGGGTTCTGTTTATTTATCTATTCGACCTTTATCGCAGATTGCAAGTGCCATTGTTGTCAACCTAAAGCTCTGATACCAACTTTGTAACACCCCAAATCCGTAGGACTCGAGGTGCTACTGGGCAAGGATCTCACAATGGACCCTGACCCTAGCCTGACAACAAGTTCACTGGATCTTACAACAAGGCACAAATAAATTAAAACCAAAACATGAAACTGATGTATATATATAAGTATCAAAAGGTGATACAGAAGTACTGTTGAGTACAAATAAAACATAACTGTACATAATAAAATATCCCATATCCCACGATAATGCCCCAGTGTACGGAGCCCTCAGCGGATCACCCACTCTAGATCACTCTGCAGCTCTCCTAACCTGCGAAGGATCTACAACACGGTATAAAACCGTTAGCTAACCATACACATATATATAGAAGATGCATAAGCACAATCACACATCAGGAAATAATAAACACCTCATCATGCTATCACACATTTACCCGGTTTATTATCTTTATAACGTCCAACACTCAATCGTATATATATATGTGACACGAGGAATATAACCCTCGCCTTTGGGTGCTCATGGCAGCTGGAGTGGTCCCTGGTCACAACCACCCGTGTACCCTAAGGGAATGGGGAGTGGCCAACCGTTTACCAAGTCTGACCCAACCACAGAGAACCGCCCAGACTCCAAAGAGATGAAAGGGACAACTTTCAAGGCCCTACAATGGGCAATCACTATACCATAGGTCGGTAATCATCATGACGCACGCTATAAAGCATATAACAAACACCACTCATGCATACATCCAATATAAGGATGGTAGCTAAGTAAGTCCTATGGACTTACCTCAACCTCAGAAGTAGTCTCAACTCGATCAGCTCCAACTCTGGAGAACAACACTGCCTAATAACAAGGCATAACAAAATATCAAACTCCTATCCATCAAAGGGTCACACCTAGACCCAAGGGATCCATAAGGATCGTATCCAACTTATAAACCTCAAAGCCCTAACCGGCATAACGATATCAAACTCATCATCATTCTATCCTCATACACATACCTATCATGCTACTAACCCGCTTATACTAGGAAAGGACAGGATCATACTACTCTAGGTAGATCTTGTACAAGACGCACCTGTGGAACGGAAAGACACAGGAGCGGAACAAGGTAAACCGCAAGCGCGGTGACACTTGGCCGCAAGCGCGGTGACAGAGGCTGCAGGAAAACGCAGGCGCTGGCGCGGGCGCTGGGACCGTGGCCGCGGGGCGGCAGCTTCCGGCGCAGGTGCGGTGACAAGGCTTCCGCAGGGGCGGCAGCTTCCAGGCGCGGGGGCATCGACTCTGCAGAACGTAGAGTCCCGACTTCACTTTCACTCTTCACGTGATCAATTCACGTCTTCTCCATTCCAAAGCCACACATATACATACACAAACACATTCCAACATCAACATCTAACCAAGCACATCTAATCCTAAGCTATGAGAGAGGAAGCAAAGGAAGAAAGAAGAGAAGAAGAAGAAGAAGACTTACCACACTTGTGGTCCTAGGCTGCAAGGAAGATCAACAACCTCAACAACTAGCTCTCAAGCTCAGCCACATATCACCCATCATCCAACAACAACAAAGCCATACACAATCCTATCAAAGTCCAAGAAAAACTCAAGCAAGATCAAGAAGAGGAAAGGAAGGAAAGAAGAACGTGAGAAGGCTGGGAAATGAAGTGAAGATGAACCCTTGATCCAACCAAGGACGAGACTTAAGAAGAAAGAAAGTAAAGAGTAAAGCACAAGTCAAGGTCAACAAAGCCGGCTGCAGCCGCAAGAAACCGCAAGGGCGGTTCCCTGAGCCGCAGGGGTGGTTCATTGAGCCGCAGGGGCAGATCACTACACTAGCCGCAAGGGCGGCTCCACTAACCCGCAGGGGCGGCTAAGGCCAAAAATGGCTCCGAAGACTAAGGCTCTTACATATACTAATGATTACATTGTAGATCCATTGACCAAGCACATGCCTAGACCTAAACATGAGATTCACACTAGGGATAAGGGTCTCAAGCACATTGGAGAATGACTTTGAGTCTTGGTTTTATATTACATTGTGTACTTATGAGTGTTGGACACTAGTTTTATGTTTGACTTGATGATTTTATGATATCTGATATTTCATCCATATTTTTATATTGATTTAATTAAATTTGAATAATATTTCCAAATAATTCATCAGTAACAATTGAGATCACTTTAAGTGTTCTAATGAAACCACATTAAGTGAAATGAAGTTTTAAATTATTTAAAGTTTATAGATTGAAATCATCAAATGGACATAGATGATTTTATTAGTAACTATGTTATAAAGTTGACTAATAGTATTAGGTTTCATGGGTTATAGGGACATGGAGATGTCTAGTCGTTCACGTATATGTGTTTGAATGATACATGTAAGACTGACCCACCTTAAGATTCTCTAAAGGAGATTATAGAGTTTTAAGTTAAACCGTGATTAGTAGATTCCTCAAACATGAGTATGTTGTGATCTTGCTTGATGGTTGATATTTTTTTAACATTGTTAAACGCATTTTGTAAGAGGGAGGTATAAAGACAATAGTTAGGATTGCCAAAAGTTGAGTGGGTCCACAGTCATACAAGATTAGAAAAGTCCTACAGGTTCCTANATATATTGTGATACGTACGTTGAACAAGGTTGGTGTCCCGACCACTTAGAGAGCGAGAAATGAAAATGCATAGTCATGCTCAAATAATAATTTTCAATCATCCGTTTGATTGGCATTTTAAACTCGGAGCTCTAGAAACACATTTGACATTAGATATGAATGTCACCTTATCGTCAAATAAGACATTAAAAGACTAAGGTATCTTAGATTTCGCAATTGTTTAAGGACAAGCGGGAGATTGAAGGAATTGTGTGATTTAATTTGATGTCCAATGACTAAACTTGAAATTAGACAATTGATCTAGATATATAATCGGGTTATATTAGGAGTCGTAGTGCTTTGCTAGAAGCCTATAATAACCGAAATTTTTTAATAATTTCCTGGTTATTTTAAAATTTTATTTAATTAATTTTGATTTTTATGTAACCGAAAACACGAATTGTATACGAATAATAAGCCAAACCGATCTAATGTGTTAAACCAAACCAAAATAATTGGCTTGGAACTAAACCAGATCCATGAGTGGGTTAAAGTGAACCGGCCCACCTGCTTCCTCATTTCATGTGGCCTGCATACCTTATTTCCTTCCGTCTGGTCCGGCCTAGAGCACGCCTTCCTTCAGACCAAATCAAGACCACGTGAACAACGGCCCATTTCCGTATCTCCTTCTTCAACGCCTGCTTCTTCCGGTCAACTGCTATTATTCATGGGTACTGCAGAAGGTGAGTCGAAGCACGACATTCAAGACGCACTGAAGACTAGAGAATGGCCTCACTCTTGGACTATCCCACATCGACTAGTTCTCCTCTCCCGCACTGCAAGACTTCACCGAGATTGCCCGAGATCGGAGCACTCCACCGCCTTCCTCATGCCTCTACATCTCTCTATACTCACCGAGACCTCCCGAGATTGGTGCATGCCGCCCGCCTACCTCACGCCTCTACATCTCTCTAAATCTGCATCACAAACCTCCATCCGAGCCACGGCCCTCCTTCATTACCGAAGGCCGGAACCGCCTGCACACCCCTCCCTGCTCAATTGCCGACCGCCAACCTTACCTATCTATCTCACCTCCTCTGACGGGGACCCCGGTCGCCCTCGTTTCCAGCCGGCAAGCTCCAATTGATGCCTCCTCTTCCCGGACATGTACGGGTAGGCTGAAACAGCGAGGCTTTGGCGCTTCCCAGGGTCGCCGGCAAGCTCCAACCCAGTCGCTCTCATTTCACCATGCCTCGATCCTCTGACCTGCCATTCCCAAGCCTTTGGCGCTTCCTAGTGTCTTTGAAAGCGACGTGAGTCGAACCCCGGACATGAGGAACTGTAAGTAACAGTGTAGTACATATGTTGCCCAACATATCGAACCTGAGACCAAAGAAAAGTAAAAATGACACGCCTTTTCCTTTTGTCTCCAGAGTACTTGAACCGGCAACCTAATGTAACCGTGCAGAACATTGGCGCTGGTTAACCTTTTTCAATAATTATTTATAATAATTATTGATTAAATAGTTTACCGTGTAGACCATTGGCGCTGGTTAATCTTTTCCATTGGCGCTGGTTAACCTTTTCCATTAACCGTATAGACCATTGGCGCTGCCATTCCCAAGCCTTTTCGATGTTAGATAATTGATTAAATAGTTTACAATAATTATTTTTGTAAGTGTGATAATTTAGTTAGCTTGGTTAGTGAAATATCGTTGGAGGAATTATTAGAGAACGCACGAAAAATAGATGTTTGAATTGAGTTTAGTGAACGTAGAGATGGCTATAAAATCCGAACAAAACGATACGAGGTGATGATGTAGAATAGTGTTAGATGTTATGTTAAACTTCCGAAATAGTGATATTTTAATGAAATAGCGAGGGTGATGTTAAGAGAACTTGGAATGGACGTATAGGTCCCCGAACCTAATATGTAAATAACGTCAGGGCATCGATGCTAGGTATCATACCCTGATTATTTAGAATGAAAAGTCGAATACTATTAAGGGTGAACTCGTTCTGAGGGCTAATAAATGTGAAACAAGATAATCGGATCTCTGACTGGCAAGGTCGCGAGACGTTGAGACCAATAATGATAAGGTGAATTCGTAGGACTCACTTAGCTACCTTTTAATACTGAGTGTGCACTATGGTAGTGTGTGTTATTCTTGTGAAATAAAATGAACGGACTAGATCACTGTCTTTAAATTTCTAAAGAGAGGCACACGTGTATGATAGCGTGCCGTAACCGTCGGTCCGGGCCGATGGTGTCGGAGGATTGCCCCGCGACCAGTCCAATAGTGTATATGGGAAGAGGTACATACACCAGTCCTACTGGTTAACGGGGACGGGGGCAAGAGTCGGGAGACTCTTGTGTTACAAGAAAAAGTTGGAAAATAGAATGACTAACCCACATAATGAAAAAAAATAAACCGGGACATTGAGTGTGCATGCTGATTGATTTACAGTACTTCTTTATATGTGTGTGTGCTTTAGTGACCTTAGTATTAAAATTGTAGCTAACGGTTTTAGCGTGTTGTTAGGTTTTTGCAGGCTAGCTCTCTACCGAGAAACCGGGAATAGAGTGGCCAGCCGGGTTTCCGTACTAGGAGTTTGGGTGTTAGTGTATATAATTCTGTTTTTATTTATTTTATTACAGTAGAGTTTGTTTATTTAACAGTTGGCTGATGTACGGGTCTAGAGTCTGTCGAGTTATTTACATATCTTGAAAGAATTTATATTTAAAATATTTGTGCCTTGTTGCAAGATCCAACGTTATTGACGTCAACCTAAGGTTGGGACCCACTGTGAGGTCGTAGCCAGTAACATTCCGAGTTCCCAGAATTTGGGGTGTTACAAAGCCAACTATAATTAGTAGAGTTCAATAATTAAACTCATAGCTATTGTAAACGGGTCTTGTACGGTCACAGACTTAGAGTTGACAAACTAGATCAAAAGAAGATTTGTTTTTTGTTATTAGTATATATTAGATATATATTAGATATATATTAATAATAGTAGGATAATATTTATTTGTGAAATAAACAATTATTGACTTATTGGTGAGGTTAATTTGTTAGTTACTTTGTGATTGGCGTTTACAAATTATTTATTATATAATTGTTATATTGTTATATATTACTAATGGAATACTAACTCTAGGAAGACTTCATCTCTCTATAATTTCCTAAAAGAAAAGCTCTCATTTCTTTAAAAGTGGAAAAAATGTTTGTATTTGCGAGAATCAATTACAATCATCATTCGAAGCAATTTGATTGCTAGCCTTCCGATCAACATTCTAGAAGTCGAAGACAAAGGAGATCTTGATGTTGGGCTCGTGTCGACCAAGTAGAGTAGCCACAAATGAGGATTTCGTTCTCTTTTGTTCCTCTCCGAATAGATCCGGTTTATGCATCGACTTGTATTTCCTATGAACAATATATTGTTTCATATTAATTATGTTTGTAGATCCTTAGATTTTATGTTTAGATTTTATCAGATATTCCACTTAACACATCTAATAATCCTTCAACCTCATCCATCATCACTAGAGCAAAGGAAAAATGAAAATCAGCAAGAAACCCAAGCATGGAGTCATTGGATCGGAGGAACCAACCAAGGAGAAGAAAATACTTAGAATTATGTTGATGAAAAACTCGAGCAAAGGCAAAAGATCACCCTCGGGTTAAGCCTTGAGATAAGAAAAAAACTCAAAGAGAAAGGAAACCACTCCCTCAAGTTGACTTCACACCAAGCGAATTAAGAAGCCTTTTTACCTCGAGAGAAGAAGACATCACCCACGAGTTGAAGGTCACCTCAAGCGAAGAAGAAACCTTACCTTAGCCAAGTTGTGAGGCCGAGGCAACTCAAGCGAAGGCACCAGCAGCCCGAGCGAGTTTTACCTTGAGGTGAATTGTTCGCTAATTTATGACCTTATAAATCCTTATCAATAATGATAAGAACTAGTAAGCTCACAACACACGATATGCTTTAAATTTATAACTCATAATAATCACTCAACAAGTAGTGAACCCACAGTGTATGCGTACAAAGTAGAGCAAGTATTCCAAGGTCGAACACAAGGACTAGGTGATTCAATTTGCAATTATGATCAATGATAGTGTAAATCTAAACCAAGAAATAGAAGGAAAAAGATAAGGGAAATAAAATCAATGTTTTTGGAGGGTTTTTGTGTTGTTCACAATTGAATGTCAAATTCAATCGAAAACAGTTTTATAAAACAAACAAACAAGAGATAATCAATTAATGGAAGAATGGATTCCAAGGATTGAAGATCATTGTTTATGACGTCTGGACTCAGGATAACTCATAAGGATCTATGGTAGAAAAGTTACAAGGATGAACGTTTCTCCAGTGATGATCTATTACCGGGTAAGTTGCAATATCATCTAACTCCAATCCTAACTACCTATTACCGGGTAAGTCTCAATGTATCTAGGATGGAAATTCTGCACAAACCATGTTCTCTAACTAAGGACTAAGTAACCCTTACCGGGTAAGTCTCAGGAATGACCTAACTCAGGTATTTATCTGGCCCACTCAATCCAATATAGATTTTCACCTCTATTACCTATGGTCAATCTACTTCTGTATCTAAGAAGGAATATCACTGGGGAAGTCTCAATTCAAACTCAGGTTGCTAGCTTAGAAGGTTCTAACCTAGATTCATTCCAAACCAACCATTAGGGTTTCAAGCTAATTCAAACCAAGTATAAAGTACAACCTAATCCACCATAGTCCAAGCCATCAACAAATCTTTGTTCACCTTGGGACCACAATAGTTCTAGCCAATAATCATCATATCAAAATCAACAATTAAATCAAAGAAGACAATTCTCTCTAGGTTTTCTCTTTTTAAAATAAATCCAACTTTTTTAGGAAAATAATAGAGCTTTCCTTTTATACCCAACCACATGCCAAAAGACATGGGCTGAATAAAAAGGCCAAAAAATAAAATAAAACGCTTCAGGAAGAAATCTCGGTGGCAATCTCGGGCCGAGATATAGGCAATGTCGGGCCCGAGATTTTGGTCTCGTTCTTCAATTTCTTCAACGTCACGAAATCTCGGTCAAAACTCGTCGGGATCTCGGCCGAGATTTCAAGCGAGATTTCTCTCAGTTAAGGAAATCTCGTCCAATCTCCATAATCTCGGTCGAGATATGTGTCCAAGATACTCCAAATCCGTCCTTTATGCTTCTAGCTCAACTCCTTCGTCCTTCCCTTCGCTTGTATGACTACTCCAATGTATTCACTCCGAAGCTTGATCCTCAAATGCACAGTTTTAGCTCCGAAATGCGTCAAATCATCTACAAAGCCACAAATAGCGTGTGTAGACATCTATTCTAGCAAAGTAGAACTAAACAAGTATAAATGACACAAACTAAGGCTCAAACATGAATGCGGAAAGGAAAAATCTACTTAAATGCATGACTAAACTAGGTCGATAAATCATGTTATCATGAAGCATCAACTCCTTCTAAGAAGTTCATCCCAACGGTTTTGATTCATTTCTGATGAGGGGACCAATCTTTTGAACCCCTATATAAGGTCATTGGTTTATTGTAATAAATATCTCATCTCATCCACTCTCATCCTAGCACATTAGATTATTTTAGTTATAATTTTCAAATATAGATACACAATTTGGAGCTACTTTTGGACGGAATTTGGATGAAAGGTTGGTGCTCTTCATTGTACTTCACCTTGTTCTTCACATTTTCCTCGAACTTCATTTGATCATAACTTCTAATTGGTATGTCCTAATTCATCAATTATTTTCCATTATCACTTTTTTTTGTTGTCTAGTTTCTACCCATGACATTTATATTGGTTGTTATGATGATTAATATTCCGACAGATGAGTAGTTTCTTATCTAGGTTTTGGGGTAAATATCTCCAAATCATGCTAGATTAGTGTTGTTCTATTGTTTATTCATGATACGAAGGGAACTCAAGGATGATTAGTAGCATATAAGAGGAACAAAAATATGGCTATATGGATCACTCATGTTGGATTTACTTTATTGTTGGTGTATCAAATTATTGCTTGTCTAAATCTACTTATTAAAGCATTGTATTCTTGCTTGCATGAATGACTAATTACTAGATTAATCATCTACATTGAGACTAGCTTACAAGGTAATATGATGATGATTATGCATTGGTTAGATCTATATCATTCTAGAGTAGAGTTATGACATGCTAGATAATCTATGCAAATAGTGAACACCATGTGGTGCTTATGTTACCTTGTATGATCATATTTCGCTAATTTTACACCCCTATAAACATTTATCAATAATGATAAAGGTTCACAAGCTAGTAAAATCACGGTATGCTTTAAATTTATAAACTCGCAATAAATACTCAATTGTAGCGAACCCACAGTGTATGGATCATATGCAGAATAAGCAAGTATTCCAAGGTCGATCTCAGGGACTAAGTGAATGAATTGCAATTATGATCTAAAATAGAGTAAATCTAGAATAAGACAAAGGTTGGAAAAGAAGGGAAGAAAGAGCAAATGTTTTTGAAGGGTTTTGTGAAGTTCGCAAGGCATCTATGGTTGACAACCCACAGGGATTAACGTTTCTACTCTGATGGTCTATTACCGGGTAAGTCTCAAGACCATCTAGTTCCAATCCTAACTAACTATTACCGGGTAAGTCTCAAGGTAGAGAGGAGGGAAATTCTAAACAAACTAGATTAACAACTAAGGATAAGGTAAACCTTTACCGGGTAAGTCTCAGGAATTACCTAACTCAGTAGGGAATCAAGGCACATTCAATCCAATAGAGATTTTCACCTCTATTACCTATGATCAATTCTCTTATGTATCTAAGAAGGTATATTACCGGGTAGGTCTCAATTCCAACTTAGGTTACTAGCTAGAAGGATTCTAACTAGGTTCAAATCCAAATCAACCACTAGGATTTCAAGGCTATTCAAACCAAACATAAGCAAAAACTATTCAATCATAGTCCAAGGTATAAACAAATCCCTATTCACATTCGAACCACAAGGTTTCTAGCCAACAATCAACATAGCAATATCAATAATCAATTCAATTAAGAAATGCATAAAAGATGAAATAACAAAGGGATTAAAGAAAGTACTCATCTGTATTAATCCGAAACCAACAAAATGATAAATCCCAGTATCGCACAGCGTATCTGAACTGAATGAAATGAAAAAGCCTGAATCTTTCCTAAAACTCAGCAAGGTCCAACAATGGTGTTAATGGTGAAGACAAGGGAGCAGGGAAGAAGAGATCTCTCAATATGAGCTAATTTGGATAATAATCCGGAACCCTAGAAAATAATTGGAGCTTCCCTTTTATACCAACCAACCTGCCAAAGACATGGGCTGGGCTAAAAAGGATCCAAAAATAAAATATAACACGACGCTCAGGGAAATCTCGGTCTGGGATCTTGGCCGAGATCATGACGCTCGGGGCCAAGATTTCGACTTCGTCTTCAGCGTCCAGGGCATGTCGGTAAGGTCGACTGAGATCATAGCTGAGATGGTGCCCGAGATTTTGCAACAGAAAGTCCCAACCTCGACCGAGGTGCATGGGTCTCGCCCTAGATTCGACCGAGATACATAAATCTCGGTCGAGATGTCTCTGGGTCTTGGGTGCTTCGTCTCGTTTGATCTAAGCTCGTCTTCTTCTCCTTTCCTATGCCTACATGATCGCTCCAAAGCATCCCTTCCGAGTCTTGATCCTCAAATGTATCGTTTTAGCTCCAAAACACGCCAAATTACCTACAAAGCAACCAAAAGCATGTGTAGACATCTATACTTGCAAAGTAATACTATACAAGCATAAAGAACACAAACTAAGACTAAAACATGCATGCGGAAAGGGGAAATCTACCTATATGATCTACTAAACTAGGTCGATAAATCATGTTATCAATCATAATTGTGACTCAAGCTTAATCATTTGAGTTGTGGCATGATCATTGCATAGTTTAAATGACATATGCTATCTTATGATCTTCAAAAAAGGATGTATGCTTAGATGAGCCCACCTACACAATATTTACCCTTGATTAATTGAATATTAACACTAGAACATGCTAGTTAGTTGTGGTTTGGATGGATTATCCCCTAAATCTAGTATTTTCTCTTACATTTGATCTCATATGTGTTACTTGAACTTGATTACATATTTCTCCTGAGAATCAATGATTCATTGATCACCGTTTTAAATGCTTATATTTCTTTGATCTTGACTATCAATTGATCTGTATAGAGTCCTTATTGAATTTGCCCGTGATGTTTTTATCATACTTTTACATTGAAGATGTGAGTTCACTTGCGGTTTTATGTGATTATTGTGTGTCACTTTCACTCACATCAAGTTTATGGCACTGTTGTCGGGGACTCTTGAATTTGTTTGATTGGTTGATTGATCATAATAGTATAGGTTGTTTTGTTACATTTGATGCACTTTTTTGAGTGTTTGTGATTTGTAGATTGTGCTTCAAGAGATGGCCAATGGCCTAGCTTCCATATGGGCCTCAAGAAGAGGGGTATGACATGAGCAAATTGAATTTGATGGATAGCATGTACAACAAGAAGAGGAAGTTAGAGAAAAGACAAATGAAGAGTTTCTTGTTAAAAGAAAGAAATGATAGAGAAACTCACAGTCAATTTTTAATCTTTGATCCTTTCTCACAAGGACAAATGATGCTTTAAAACATCTAGCTCAACAAGATAAAGTTATAAGAATGGAGCATGAAGAGCTTATTGCTAATAAAGAAGATGTTAGATTGTAAAGAGATGATGAAGAAAGTCCTCACTAAACTGGAATCACTTTCTAAAAGCCAAGAGATGCTTGTTGGAGATTTGGGTTAAGTCTCCATTGTAACCATTGAGATTTTCTCGAGACAAGGTGTAATGAGTTGTTCACATGTGTGTCACTATGGTCTGGGTTGCGGGAGGCAACCCAAGTGACCGGCACTAAGAGCAACTAATATTGTAAGGGGAGTCGAATCGAAGCAAGGTGATCTACGACAAGGTCAACTTGTGCCAGATTTTACAAGGCCGATACTTGGGGCATTTTAGCCACTTTTTCTCGGCACACCTTTGGTTCTTAGGCCTTATATTGGCTAAAGAACATGTGGTTAAAAGTTGGAAATAATCCAAGCTCAAATGCTTATTGAATGTCAATGAAGCAACTAGTGAGCTTCTTTAGGAGCTACACTAGCTTGAGCTAAGATATTGAGTATTTTCAAATCTTGGAGCTTACCCTAGCTATGTGAAAGTAAATAAAGCTCATTGGGCACTTCACGTTCACGTACGATCCAAACACTTTACAGTTACGTCTCAGGAATTATTGCCTCCAAGGAAGGAACAATGACACATTTTATCCAATAAAGGTTAAAGCTTTATTACCTAGTAACAAGTTCTCTTATGTATCTAAGAAGGAATATCTCAGTTACGACTCAATTCCAAATTAGGTTGAAGTGGTTTAGATCAATTCTAAACCTGCCAAAAACCAAATCATTCCATAGGATTTAAAGCGATTCAATAATTATAGAGAACAATCCCTTATTGCCCAAGGTACAAACAAATCCTTGTCTTGGAACCGCAAAGATCTAGCCAATAACAATCATATTAAGATCTAAAGCTAAGAAAGACAATGAATGCATAAAAAGGATAGAAAGAAATCAACTTTATTCCAATCTCGAATCAACAACGTCTTCCAACAAATCTGAATGAGAAAGTCTGAAACTTTAATCTAAACTAACTAAGAAGAATGATGAATGAAGAAAACGGCAGGGTAGGAGAAGGCTCCCCCCTCTAGGGCAACTCTGGCCCTCAATCAGCACTATGGGATTATTCCAGCACTCTGGGTTTAACCCAGCACACCTTGGAATGAATCCAAGACTTCCTTTTATACACAAAAGCCTAGATAAAAGACATTGGGCTGAAAAGGAAAAAACAATCTCGTAAACGAAATAAAACGCTCAGGGAAGAATCTCGGTTTGGATCTCAGCCGAGATGGTCACGGTCGGGGCCGGGGTTTCGACTTCGTACTTCAGCGTCATGGGCATCTCGGTCAATTCATCCGAGATCAAGGCCGAGATTTTGTAACAGAAGCACCCAACTTCGACGGAGATACATGAATCTCGGTCATGTGCCCTCTGATCTCGGCCGAGATTGGTTCTGGTCATTCCTTCATGTCTTTAGCTTGATTCCTATCCATTTCCCGTGCATGTATGCTCGCTCCAATGCATCCACTTCGAGGCTTGATCCTCAAATACGTCATTTTAGCTCCAAAATGTGTCAAATCACCTACAAAGCCACAAATAGTGTGTGTAGACATCTATTCTTGCAAAGTAGAACTAAACAAGCATAAATGGCACAAACTAAGGCTAAAACATGAATAATTATTAATTTATTCATGTAACGTTTTAAAAGTATTAGTTCATTGGGCACGTCATTGTTTGATTACTACTCCTACACATTCCATCGTCCATTAGTTCCTTTGATCCACTGTGTTAAGCATCGACAAAACTTCATCACTAGAATCGCTTACCAGTACGTCTCGGTTCAATCTCTAACCCCGGATTGAAGGAGAAACAAACCGATGCAGAGAAGGGAAGTTGTGAATTGGCCAATGTACGGTGTTCGTCATGGTCCGAGGAGCGAGGTGGGGTTCATCACTAGTCACGAAGACACAAGCCTCGGTTGCGGCGGACGAAAGGGAGGACGGATTGATAGCGAGGAAGAGGCGGTGCAAGTGAGGTAAGAAGGCGGGGTGTTGGGCCGGGGTCGACTCTGTAGGTCGGAGGTGTAGGTGACTTCGAATTCCGGTGGCAAGGAGAGGCGGAGGAAGGTATGACTTGATCGGAGTGGTGCGTTGACGATGGCCGGAAACGATTGAAATGGTTGAGATGCAGACAAGGAATGCGCAGGGCCGGCCCTGGGGGTGTGTGGGGTGAGCCACCGCTCAAGGCCTCAAAAAATTAGGGGCCCAATATTTCAAATTTTAACAGCCAGAGGCCCAATATGTAGAGAGAGAAAAAATCCTAAGAGGAGATATAAAGGAATAGAGTCGACAAACTCTTTAATCTCTTCTGATCCAAATCTAGTAAATCACACGCTTTTATCCTCGCTTTATCTATTCCGACTCTTCGTTTTCTTCCTTTCTAATTTTTTGAGCAACAATTGATTGTTCCCGGCTGCGCATAATGATGACTTTAATTTCCCAAAATCTTCCCGTTCCTCTGTGGTCATTTTATTTTCCCATTAATCACTGGTTTCTTCACCCTTTCAAGTTTCACCATATCGACAATCCATCATTTTTATTCATTTCTTCTGCACTTGGATCTCTTCTTGGCTTAAAGTTTCTATAATTTTGCCCTATTCGGATTTTGCTATGCCCTCCAAAGATTGCAATTGTCTCTCATTTCTCAGTTATGGTCATTTCTGCAAATTCGCCTTTCTGTGTGCTTCAGGTGAGTTCTTCAATTGAATCAATTGAGTTACTAGATTTTAAATTTATCTTTCAATCTAATTAGAAGTTTAGAACAATAATTATTTCATGTTCTTTCAATAGATTAACAAATAAAATTTGTTCCTAATTGAAATTTTGAATTTACAGTGGTCTAAGAAAGGTGGAAGTATACAAATTTGAAATTTGTCATTTGTTGTTGAGGACCAACACCGTAGGTAGTACATTTTGTCATTCTTTTCTAATTTATTCTTTTCTAAATTAACTAATGATTACTATTTTTTTCATAAAATCCATGTACAAATAAAAACATTTCCTAATTGAAAACTACAGTGATCAGTGCCTCAATGGATTAAGGAATAATACGAGTCTTTCATCAATGACTTTTTGCTGTTGAGTTCCTCAGCACAACGCGGGTACTAACTTTCATCTTTTTTTTTCTAAATTAATTAATGATTACTATTTTAATTTATAATACTTTAGTAGATTAGCTTGGATTATTATTTTTTGTTTGTAAAACTGCAGCAGATTGGCTTCAGTTAAGCTACGAAGGTTTGGCATCAACCTCAGTTTTTCAATTTAGCAAGAGGTTCTTTTAAGATTGAAGAACAATTTATATCAGGTTATTTCGTTTTAATAGAAGTTAATTGAATTTGTTTGTTTTTCATTTAGTAATGACTTCTAGAGGTAGAAATTTTGAATCCGGTTACGAAAAACGTAAAAAGAAAAAACGAATAGAAGAGTTAACTAGGTCTCAAAAAGGTGCTCTTGATAAGTATGTTATAAAAGAATCACAAGTTTCTTTGAAAAATCATAATATTGATGGGATTGGGGGTAATGTTACCGTTGAGGATTATAATGTTCCTATTGAACCCGAAAGTAATGATGTTAATGTTGATGCTACAAATGTTATTAACCGTGATTGTGATGATAATTTTTTTGATGCTACTATTGTTGATGTGAACACGAATAATCCCCTTGATAATCAAGAAAATGATGATGATGTTAGTTGTTCAGATAATGATGTTGATAACAATAATACTAATAATACTTATTTAGATTGTCATGAATCGTTGAATATATATGATCCAAGATGTTGGGATTCTCTTGATCAAAAAATGATTGATATTTTATACTAGATTATTAACAAATGGAGAGAAGTGTGATAAAGATTGGCTTGTTTATTCGAAAGAGCTTGACAAAGTTTTTTTGTTTTTGTTGTAAAATATTTAAACAAGGGTATATAAGAGGTCTACTAGTAAGTGAGTGTTTCAATGATTGGGCTCATCTTGGCCTTATACTTAAAGAACATGAAACAAGTGTTGATCATGTTAAAAATATGACTACATGGTATGAGTTGCGTCTAAGACTTAAAAGTAACACGACTATTGATAAAGTAGCACAAAAACGGCTTGAGAAAGAAAAAGAACATTGGTAGAAAGTTTTAGTTAGAATCATTGCAATGGTAAAATTTCTTGCAAAATATGACTTAGCATTTCGTGGAGGTAGTGAAACATTGTATGAAAATGACAACGGAAACTTTTTAGGATTGCTAGAAATGTTAGTTGAGTTTGATTCGGTTATGCAAGAGCATGTTCAACGTATTTCTAATAATGAGGTTCATTTTCATTATCTTGGCCATAGAATTCAAAATGAGTTAATACTCTTATTTGCTTCTACACTTAAATCTAAAATCATTAAGAGAGTAAAACAAGCAAAATATTTTTCTGTAATTCTTGATTGCACTCCTGACATAAGTCATCAAGAACAAATGTCTTTGATTTTAAGATATGTGGATATCTCTTCGAATGATGTAAGGATTGAGGAATCATTTTTAGGATTTTTGGAAGTGAATGATACAACCGGTCAAGGATTGTTTGATGTATTGCAAAATGAATTGAAGTGTCTTGCCCTTGATATAGATGACATTCGGGGACAAAGCTACGATAATGGATCAAATATGAAAGGGAAAAATCAATGAGTTCAAAGAAAGCTTTTAGATGTAAACCCTAGTGCTTTTCATACATCTTGTGCATCTCATAGCCTTAATTTGTTATTATGTGATATGGCCAATACTTGTGGAAAAGCTAGAGATTTTTTTTGAATCATTCAACGCATTTATACTTCATTTGCTAATTCTACTAAAAAGTGGAAGATTTTTAAAGATAATGCGGATCAATTTACAGTTAAATCGTTGTCATCAACTCGTTGGAAAATTCGTGTTGATAGTGTTAGAGCTATAAGGTTTCAAATGTTAGAAATAAGAGAAGCTTTACTTCAAGTAGCGGATAATGATAATGATTTGAAAATAAGAGTTGAAACTAAATCCTTGGCTTAAAATGAACTTGGAGATTTTGAATTTATAGTTTCCATTGTCATTTGGTATGAAATATTGTGTGAAATTAACTTGGTTAGTCAAAGTTTACAATCTAAAGATATGCTTATTAAAGTTGCAATTGAGAAGGTTAAGAATTTGAGTTTTAAGTTTAAAAGTTATTGAGAACTTGGTTTTACAAAGACCTTAGATACATCAAGAGAAATTTTCATGTAAATCCAGTTTTTTCTCAAAAACTTAAAATTCGACAGAAAAAAACAGTTTGATGATAATTAAGATGATACATCTGAAAGTGTTGAATAATCACTAGAGGAATCATTTAGGGTTGGTTATTTTCTATTTATTATCGATCAAGCCATTGCTTCACTTTCTAGAAGATTTGAACAATATCAAGAATATGAAAATATGTTTGGTTTTTTGTTTACTTCTGAGAAATTGCATTCATTGGATGACACAAGTTTGAAATTGTCTTGTATTAATATCGCAACTACACTCACGAACAATGAACGATCTGATATAGATGGAAATGATATGTATGTGGAATTAAAATTACTACAATATTTTTTGCCTAAAGAAGTTATATAACTTATTCATATTTTAAAGTTTTTGAAATGTCAAGGTTGTTTTCCTAATTCTATTATTGTTTATAGAATCTTGTTAACTATTCCCGTGACTGTTGCATCTGCAAAACAAAGTTTTTCGAAGTTGAAGTTATTGAAGACCTATTTGCGCTCTACAATGTCACAAACAAGACTTAATGGTCTAGCGTTGATAGCAATTGAAAAAGATCTTTTAGAGAAAATTGATTATGAAGATTTGATTGAACGTTTTGTCTCCAACAATGTTAGAAGGATGATACTTTTTAAGTGAATGATTTTGATGTATTATTTAGTTTATTGCATACAATATTTGTATTGAATTTATTTTTTGTATGGAAAATAGTTATACGTTTTGTATATTTTACTATAAGTTTTTAAGGCCTCATATATTTTTTAACTAGGGCCTCGTAAAAGCATGGCCGGCCCTGAAAATGCGGGTTTGGAAGGGAGGTTGGTGCTGGTCGGGAGTAACGGCAGGTTAATTAGTTGTGGGTTAATTTCGTAACATCCGGCTTCAATGCCCGTTACGGCCATTAATGGTTGTTGACCGGCGGTGGGAGTTCACGAGCTTCGGAGAGGACGAAGGCGGGCGACCGGGCTGGTCTTCCAGCTTCCATACGACCGGTGCCTATTGGGCCAGTAGGAACGGATAGGTAGGTGGGCCGGGTCAAGGATAGATGGGTAAGATGGGCCGAAGTGAGGCTGACAAAGAAGAACAAGGATGTTTCATCCAGTCGTGGGTCAAAGCACCAGTCATACGATTGAGATAAGAAAAGCACAAGGCTGGCCCGATTCAGTTTAACTTCGGTTACATCGATTGGTTTGGAACCGTTCGGTTAATTTCTTTGGTATTCAACTGAAGCTCTTGGTTAAATAAAACAAGTTAATTTACTTTATAATTTAAAATACCTAGGAAAGTTATTAAAATTTCTGGTTATTAAATCAGTCACCCCTTATAATAAGTTTTGTCCCGAAACTTAGGATCTAGATTCCGACTTCCGAGTCCTAAATAATTTGAATTTATAAACTTAATAAAAAGGATCACGTAACAAAATAGATATTATGATAAGAAATACTCCTAACTAATTTTAAAGTATAAGCAAACACCTGCCGCAATTGCCGGTACTAATATTTGGGGTGCATTGCACTTGAAAATGGCATAACCAAGTCGGAATTTAGAGATCGGTTTTCAAACGGGTAGCGGAAAAGGCGTGAGAGGTCGGTTGTAATATCATACATATTGATAGTATCTTTTCTATCGTTGGAACTTGTTTTTGTTGGCTTATATATATATATATATATATATATATATATAGAGAGAGAGAGAGAGAGAGAGAGAGAGACTAAATTTGTGCAATAAAAAAAAAGGTTAGTAAAAAAATATGATTGGGAGATCGGTTGTCAAGGCACCAAGATCTCCTGCAGCAGCATGTTGGGTATCGGTTTGCGGAAGAGTGTTTAGAACTTTTCTTTAGCGCGGTGAGCCATTTAATCTCGCTAGTAATGGTGAGTGTCCACGATCTTGCGCCGAAAAGATGAAGAAGTAGATGGTGTGGATAAGAAGTCTATTTACAATGACATGCAAAACAGTTCTCTAATTTATCTCCTTAATATATGATTGATCAAAGAGCAATAAATTTTACAGATTACAATCAAAATTGAACAACGATATAGAAAATAACCGTCTAATTATTAACCTTAAATTCAATCGTCAATCTCCCACATTGCATTGTTACTTATGGCTCTTCTACTTTCACATCTCTTTCCTTTCATCGCCGTCTTCTCCCTCTTTCATTCATATGATACGGGTGTGATGCATCCTTGGAGGTAACCAAGGATAACTCCGGATCTAGATCAAAGAAAGCTCCAACTACTCCTTGATTCTTTGTGCATCATTGTATCGTTTTAGATCCAGAAGGGCGGAAGCGATGAAGATGGATGGAGAAACGAAGGTTGATTCGATCTAGAGAGATCGAATAAGCCTTTTTTGCGTGGATCGAATGTTGATTCTTAAGAAGAATCCTCGAATATGGATTTCTTGGATCAAAGACGAGATCCACGGAAGAAATTTGAGAGATAGAAGGGAGGTTTGATGCCCAAGCTAAGTAAGAGGAAATTCTTCTCAAAAACTTAGTAATATTGAACATGAAAAATAAGTGAGGCAAGATATCTCTTATATAGAGAGTCTTGCCTACCTATGGGCCAACGGGCCAAATAAACATACATAACGAAAAACCCAAAAAGGGGAAAACCCTAAAAGATAAGATCAAAGGGAATATTCTATAAGGAATATCCCTTTTATTACATAAAAAGGAAAATATGAAAAATATAGTCCGAAAGTAAGCTAGCTTCATGCCATGGAGTCGGAAAGACGAGGCATGCCGCTAACGGGCCTAAGTGGCATGGACGGGACCGGTAGCCTATGCCATGGTGGTGTAGAGACACGGCATGCCGGCAACGGGTCCAAGTGAAGAAGTGGTGCGGGCGATGATGGAGCTGGTGGCTCGGGCAATGGCCTTGGCTCGGGAGCAGGTGAGCGGTCCATCTGAGCGAACCCTTAAAGCATCGTCCTCATCATCTTTGGTCAACGTAAAAGGGACATCCAAGGGCGCATCAGTCCCCCCATCTTGGCTGTGAAACGTCCCCGTTTCACCATCGTCAAAGAGGGGCTCAACATAAGGGGCAAGGTCCTTGACGTTGAACGTCGGGTGTACTCCGTAGGAATCCGGAAGCTCTAACTTGTATGCATTCGGGCCATGGCGGGCTAAGATGTAACACCCCGAATCCGTAGGACTCGAGGCGCTAATCGGCTAGAATCTCACAATGGATCCCGACCCTAGCCTGACAACAAGTTCACTGGATCTTACAACAAGGCACAAATAGATTAAAACCAAAACATTAAACTGTAATATATACATATCACAAAGTGTACAAGCTACCGCTGAGTACAATCAAAACATATATCAGTACATACAAAATATCCCATATCCCACGCATAACCTAGTGTACGGAGCCCTCAGCGGATCACCCCATCTGAATCACTATGCAGTTCTCCTAACCTGCAAAGGATCTACAACACGGTATAAAACCGTTAGCTAACCATTCACATATATAAGATAATACATAAGCACAAACACAATCAGGTAATCATAAACACATAATCATGTTGTCACACATTTACCCGGTTTATTATCTTTATAAAGTCCAACACTCAAATCGTATATAAATAAATGTATATGAATATATGTGACACGAGGAATATATAATCCTCGCCTCTGAGCGCTCGTGCCAGCTTGAGTGGTGCCTGATCACACCTCCCCGTATACCCTATGGGAGTGGAGAGTGCCCAAACCGTTTACTAGATCTGGTCTAACCACAAGAAACCTCCCAGACTCCCAGCGGGATAAAAGGACAAGTTGTCACGACCCTACAGTGGGCGGTCACTAAACCATAGGTCGGTAATAATCAATATCGCATGCTATCAAGCATATATCAAACACCACTCATGCATACATCCAATAAAAGGATGGTAGCTAAGTAAGTCCTATGGACTTACCTCAACCTCAAGGTACTCTCAACCACGATCATCTCCAACCTAGAGAACAACACTGCCCAATAACAAGGCATAAAGAGATATCAAATCTCCTATCAATCAAAAGGTCACACCTAGACCCAAGGGATCCATAAGGATCATATCCAACTTATAAACCTCAAAGCCATAACCGGCACCTATCGATAACATAATCATCATCATCCTATCCTTATACACATACCTAGCATGCTACTAACCCGCTCATACTAGGAAAGGAAATGATCAATACCATTCTAGGGATGATCATAACTATTTGTTTCTGTTGAATGTCTTCACATTTCTTTACTTGGATCAAATTGGATGTTTCTTCCTTTTGAATTGGATTGGATATATCTCTTTGGAATATAGGTTTCACTGTAGAGATACTCATATATGTCTCCTCTTTCCTTATGAATGGGAACCAGATTCTATTTGTAGTTCCACCTGAATCTAATAATAAATTTACTTCGAAATTGCCTATCAAACCCAACTCAACATTAAAGATAGAATGTACCCTAATGAATTCATCGGAAGTAGCTGTAAAATTTTACCAGCAGCTACAGACAGTTCCTCAAGATTTATAAACCAAAACCGTTGTGAAATCTTGAAACCTACCATACTCTGAAATCTGAATCATCACACTCCTGTTTAAGCTCCACATTTCATATTTTCTGTGCACATGATCCACTACTTATATTGCACTTAAACTCCAAAGCAACAAGGTACACGGATTAAGCCAATAGGTACATCTCCTAGGCTAATTTAGAAGCATTTATTCGTATTGAGATTTTGCAGCATCATTTGAAGTATGATGTCAGAGTTGCCATCCATTATTCACATTATAAGCTATAGCTCATGCACTAAAACTCGAATAAAACTGAAAGCAATTTGAACAAATTTGGCATTATCTCAGCTTAATGCTCATACATCTGAATAGGCTCCTTACTACACCTCCAAATTCGATTAGCGAAATCCAGATGAAATTCGGAAAGGGGAAACCAATATATATAATATTTACCTGTTGACGAGATATGTAATCGGCCTTGATTGAAGAAATCGATTGGAGACTGTCGGGAAGCGGTAAGAGCTTAGCGACCTCGCGAACCGCAGCTTCTTTGGCTTCAATACCAAGGTCCTCCGCCATCTCTCTCGATCTTGTGCAGAAGTGAAAATAGTGTGAAGAAAACGAACCACGAATGCCCCGATCACCAGATCTCTGACTTGCAATTGACCGCGCTGGGAATCAAATGCGGAAATTTTATAATTCTGATTCCAATTTTGGGTTTGAATTGAATTTAACGTGAATTCAAACACACGAACTCTTGAGAGGATGGCTTCAATGAAGCAATATGTTGGGCACCGCAGTTGGGAATGGGGAGAAAGGGGTGAAACTGAAAATTCCCAGCTTTGGACCTGGAATTGAAAAGAATTTCATTGTAATCAATATGTATAGACCGTTTCCATTTCCCTTGCTTTGGTGCCTTTCTCTATTTTGTTGGTCGAGGTACGGTCAGTATTCAATTAAGATTTTACAGGAATTTTTTAGAGTTTAAAAGTCTATGCTATTCAATATAAATTTTTAAAAGTCGAGACAAATTTTTTGATATTCAATTAGGATTTTAAATTTTCCATAAAATTCATATGGTATTTAAAAGTTTCTTGATTTCAAAAAGAATCTATTATTTCATTGATTTTGTTGGATTTGTTATTACTTATAAACTCTATAGAAGTCTTATCCCAACACATAAGATTTCGACGCCAAATTACAATTAGGGTTGTGCATCCGGTCCAAACCGGACCGGAACGGAATTTCCGTTACCGGTCCAGACCGGACCGGTGAACCGGAATTTTCAAAAACTTGGACCGGGGACCGGACCGAAACGTTCCGGTCCGGACCGGATTCGGACCTGTTCGGACCGGAATAAAATAAAATAAATTAAATATATATATATTTTTGCAAATAACAAAAAAAAATCAAAAAGTATATATTTTAATTAAATATATACAAAATATATATAATTTTTTAATATATATAAATTTAAATTAATATATATATATATATATAAATAAATTTTGGTCCGACCCGGTTTTCCGGTCCGGACCGGAATTAGACCGGGACCGGAATTTCCTAAAATCCTGGACCGGGGACCGGACTGGATTTGTTCCGGAACCGGATCGGACCGGAAAAAACCGGTACGGGTCAATTTTGCACAACCCTAACTACAACACTGAAGAACCCTAACGGCCAAATCAACATTTTTGAGCGTTTTCGAGTGCTTGGACTCGGTGCATCGTCGGAGGTTAGTTCTTTCTCTTGTTTTCCGTCATGTTGATTGTATGGACTTCAAGTGCTTGGGTTCGTCTTACTGATTTGTCATAAGAAACGTGTGAGCGTTCCTCTCAGTTTTCTCTTTTCATTTTGCGACTTCTGCGGTTTCGGAAAAAGCATTGTACCATATGTACTCTTTTTTTTGTTTATGTAGTCTCGGTATATATATAATTAGATGATTAAAATATCTTCTGTGTTTTGCAGTGCAATTGTACTTTATCATATGCTTTAATATATTATATATATTGTTATATAATTAATCATAAAATCAGTAGGCAATCGATCGAAAATCAATAGAAATTATTTGATAAGTAGGTACTTAGGCTTACTTACAATAGAAATTAAAATGCTGATGTTGGTTGTGAATTTTAATAGATTAATAACTGTATGTTATTTTTCTAGATGATTTCTTTTGATCATGGATAAGTTGTTAGTATATCAACTAATTAAAAATTTGAGCCATACTAGATGGATGATTTCTTTTGGTCATGTATTAATCTGATAGAATCTGACAAAATCCGTATTAACTCTATATAAAATTAAAATATCCCACATAATCAGCAAATTTCATGGATTATTAAAATTCAGTCAAAATCTTTAAAAATCTAGATTGAATACACCCCCCTTAGAGTTAGTACAACTTATAGCATATTTGTATACGAGAACACGAAGTACGGAATATCAGAAAACGTTGATGTTTGGTGTCGAGATTTTTAAATCGGTCAACAACACAGTTGATTTTTCTGACATCGTCAAAGAAGCGAATATTCGGTTTGAAGTCGGATATAATCATTTTGACTTCTCGCATACAGCTTCATAAACCTTGAAGTGCCTTGATAACACATAGAATATCCCCTCGATTTCAATCTTTTTATGTGCAATCTGATAGCTTCTTGCAAGTTATATTTAAGAGTAAAAGCTTCGGTTTTTATCACTAAGTTGAAGTTATTTTTTAAAAAAACTGAGAATAACAACCTCTTCATTGTGATTTTGAATCACAAATCCAATTGTTGTTACACCCGAATCAAACTATCCATCAAAATTAAGTTTATGCAAATCAAGTTTTGATTTTTCCCATTTAATGTTGTATTTTTTTTTTCCGTTTGGTAGTGTGATTGTTTTTTGGTTGTGGTTTGATATCGTAATCGTATTCGTCAATGATGATATTTTTTCAATTATGGATTTGTTTTTTGATGAATGGAATCACACCATTGATGGGACCGATAGACTTAATTACTAAAAAAATCATTACACAATCCAGTTCCACCAGTTATTTGATTTAAAAATGATTACACAATCTAGTTCCAAAGTAGGTTAGCACTGTGGAAAAAAAAATCATGATTCTAAAGTGATTTTAGAGATACATTTCAAATGGAATTGCAGGTTGATTGTTCTACTTAATTGTTTTGATTAGTTGAAAAAGTAACTAGAAAATCACCAAAGAGTTCATTTGGATTCTTAGAACAATAGTTTTTCAAAAATAAATAAAATGAAACTTTTACAATGGTTGTTGTTATCCACTAGCACTCATGACATTGAACAAACTTCAACAAAATGCTAAATCGAGCTCAAATAAACTAACATTAGAGCCAACATTCCTATTGTTAATAAGATTCATATATTTTAACCACTTCCAAGATACTAAATTTTTCATCTCTTAACATTCACATATTCGAGAAAAGTGGTGCCTCGGTATGAGATTGAGTTGTTGACAAGTCTTATCTTAATTCATATGCTAAAATATGTGTTCTAGACTTGATTTGTGATTTTAGCTTCCTAGTTCTTGTTGTTTTATGATCTATAGCTTCATGGTTAGTAGAGATAACAATGAAACATCACCCTTTGATCAATATGATAGAGTAAAAACTCAACACGTTCTCCTTTAAGGGAACCTAAGAGCAGAATGCAACAAAAAAACTCCATTTTGCAGTGCAAAGGGATGGTTTAAGGATTTTATTATTTTGAGAAAATGGATAGTAAAACACAGTTTTTCAGATTTTTAGGGGAGTGTTCATTTTATCAGAGGGATCGCGATAGTTGTTCGGTAAGTGGTCAAAGACCACCTTTAGGATGACACATATCAACAGAAGGTGTTTTAGTGTGAGAAATTGCTTTAGAGAGCCAAAGATTGGAACGAAGATCTCTGCAGCGACATAGAGACCAAACCCCACCTTTCACTTTAACGCCTATAAAGACAGTCGCAATTCATGGTCAAAACTGAAGAAGGGGAATCGATTGCAACGGATTGAAATTTAGAAGTATTGTTGTGTCTAGTTTGAGGAAGAACACAAGAAGAATTGTTAGGTTCTATCTGGTGATGGGTATGTTTTTCCCTTGTTTTTCCCTAAAGAAGAGAGGTTTCATGGATTTTTGTGGATAATGAAAAGAGGCGTGTGCATAAAGTTTTAGGGTTTTCGGCTTTCTACATTATGTAAACTATTTTGTTTTATGTATTATATGACTCTATAACATCAAATTTAGCTATCTAATTATTAGTATTACACCTGGACATCCCCGGACTCGGTTCGGGCTAGGGCCGGACCCCATATGCAATTCTGCTTGTTTATTCGGCTTGACTCGGACTGAGTTCGGGACGCGTGCCTTGTCCAGACTTGTCGGAATTCCGGACCAAAGATGCCCGTGAATCCTTTTTCAAAAAAAAATTGTTTCTCAAAAATCTCAAAACTTATCTTTATTCACTTTAATACAATATGCTGATTTATTAAGCAACAACAATGAATAATCAGATTTCCAAATTCTTTACATGTTACTATAATCCATTACAAATATATTAAATTTTGCCTAGTAGAATGGAGATTTGAAAAAAATTTGTTGCAGGAGGGAGATCTGCTGGAGGCCGGAAAAATAATTTGAACATTGTTGAATATGCAAAACAAATTAGATGTGTCAAGCTCATATCTAGATGAAAAGTTCAATTGATATCCTTAAGTATGCAAAATCGAGGGAGATGAGAAGGGAAGATGAGATGTATAGTCAAAACTAGAGTTCGAGCAAATTACTCTTGTTTAAGGCACTCGAGCACTTGGTGAAGGTGCCCGATGTGATCCTCCAAAGACGTACTAAACACCAAAATATCATCAAAATAAACAACGAAAAATGTACCCAAGAATCGGCGCAAGACATGGTTCATGAGGCGCATGAAGGTGGATGGGGCGTTGAGAGGCCAAATGGCATGACAAGCCATTCATAGAGTCCATACTTCGTCTTGAACACCTTCTTCCACTCGTCACCCTCGGCCATCCGGATTTGGTGGTAACCGCTCCGGAGATCAATTTTGGAGAAGATGGTGGCGCCGTGGAGCTCATCCAACATGTCATCAAGGCGCGAGATCGGGTGGCGGTATTTGACGGTGATTTGGTTGATGGCACGACAATCAACACACATCCGCCATGATCCTTCTTTCTTTGGCACTAATATGACCGGGACGGCACATGGTGATAAGGATTCACGCACATGTCCCCGGTCTAGGAGCTCTTGCACTTGACGTTGTAGCTCCTTCGTCTCTTCCGGACTTGCTCGGTACGCAGCACGGTTTGGCAAGGAAGCACCAAGCACAAAGTCAATTTGGTTTTCAATGCCTCGGATTGATGGCAAGCCGGGTGGTAGGTCTTTAGGCATAATATCCTGAAATTCGGACAACAACAAAGACACCTCGTGTGGCACATTACTCGGGTCATGAGAAGTAGATAAACAAAACGGAACAAGCAAGAAACATGGAAACTTGACTTCCATGACCGGTTGCAAATCATGCCGGCGGGCTAAGAGTATCCTCAGCTCACACCGTCCTTGAATTACGGGGTCCGAAGATGGAAAAGGTGCGCTCGTAGGAACGATGCAGCCTTTACTACCTTTGAACTCGGTAGCATGGACAAGAGGGGCGGTGTTCCGGAATTTGGAAGTACTAGCACCTACAACATCGGGACTCCAAGGAGGGTCCGATGTTTCCGGCGCCTTAGCAGAATCATCTATAGATTGTTGCCTCTTCCGTTCCGCATAGTCAACCAAAATTTCGTGCGGAGTCAAAGGCAAAAGTGTGACCCGTTTTCCATTATATTGGAACATGTACCGGTTAAGATAACCATCATGAAATGTTCGGCGATCGAATTGCCATGGTCGTCCTAATAGGACATGTGTGGCGTCCATCTTGATAACATCACAAAGGACCTTATCAACATAGGCCCCAATAGAAAACGTCACCCAAGCTTGTTGTGTGACGGTGTCACACGCCTTATCGGAAATCCATTGGAGTCCGTAAGGTGTTGGGTGGGGGGGTCGTAGGCAACTTGAAGTGTTTTACCACTCGTTCGGTGACAATATTGCAACAAGAACCCCCGTCAACGATGAGAGAAAGGCTCATATTATTGACCAAGCAACGAGAGTGGAAGAGATTCTCGCGTTGATCAATAGGGATAAACTCTTTAATAGCCAAAATACGACGAGAAACAGGAGCGAATTTACCGGGTTGTGCCGGGGCGCAAGCAAGCTCGTCGTCACATGGGTCCATTCCAAAGTGGGGATCGGCGTCTTGGTCATCCTCAATGATGATATCGCCATCTTGATGATCATCTTCGTCCTCGAAATAAAATGGGTCGGCAAACAAAACCCGTTTGGTGTTTGGACAATCACGTTGCACGTGACCAAAACCGCTACACTTGTAGCACACGGGCTCCCTTGGGCGAGCCGCCGGTGAAGGTCCTTGTTGACCTCGAGCGGGAGGCGCCGGGGCCGCGGGGCCGCGGGGCCACGGGCCCACGGTTTGGTGCCCTCTCGTTACCCGCTTGCCTATTGGATTGACCCGTCCGTTGGGCTCCTTTGGAAGCGTCGGCATCTGGAGAACTAGGCACATCTCGAGTACGTGTGTTAGAAGAATAAGGATATTGACTCGAGGAAGAATTATACCTTGAATATCGAGGCGTCTCGAGTTGTTGCTTGTAGAGCTTCATGGCACAATGCTCCCAAATCCTTATATTGGACAATCTCGAGTGGGCGCCAAATGGAAGCATTAAGCCCACTCATGAATTTGGTGCGAAGGACGGAGGGAGAGGCCGAGACGCCGGCCTTAATGTGCATGTCCTCGAGTTTGGCCAAGTAAGCCACCGGAGTGAGGTTGCCTTGTTTGAACTCGGCAATTTGCAACCGCATATCATTCTTGAAGTCCTCCGGCACGTACTTCTTGGTCATGACATAGATCAATTGCTCAAAGGTCGCAATCGGTGCACATCCTCGCCTCTCACGGGTGATCTCATACCGGTTCCATCAAGACTTGGCATCTCCTTCTGAGTAAAGAGTTGCCGCCTCGATTTTCTCATATTCCTCCTCATAATGACTATGTTTCAAGGCTCGTTTCATATCCTGTGCCCAATCAAGAAAAACACACGGATCATATTCACCATGAAAGATAGGGAATTTAACCTTACCTTTCCTACGAGCTCGGTAGGGGTCCGGGCGGGTCGGTGGAATGTAGGCATCATCGGCACGGGCTCGCCGGTGGCCGCCTTGAGGCCGGTGGCGCCCATGAACGGGTGATTCATGCCTAGGTGGGTTTGGGGGAGGCAATCATTCTTCACCTCGGTCTTGGTTCTCATAAGGGTCTATAATGGGTGGGTGCCATGGACGGTCATGTGCCACCCGTTCCAAGTCGGACTCATCACCGGAGAACTCGTTGAAGTTGTTTTTCTCATCATACTCATCAAAGTCAAGGGTCGTCGGTTGCCGGGTTGACCGTTGGCAACGGCGTCCGGAACGATCATTCTCACGACTATGATTGTTGGTCGAGTCGGGACGGTACCAGGGCTCTTCCCGGGTTCGACGGTCGGTGTGGGGCACACTAGGTGGAGGTGGAGAAGGGACATACCGTTGGTGTTGAGGCTCATAATGCTTGTGCCGATTTTCCGTATCGACCATGCGCAAGTCATTGTGAGTCGGGTCGGGGAATTCTTCGTCCTCTTCATGGGACTCATTTCCGTCAAGAGGTAAGGGGCGTTGGCATTCAATGACGGACGCAAGCCGGGGACCGTTTGATGGTCCGGCTCCAAAAATTTCCTTGCCTTTCCGTTGTGCATCGGATGTGGAAGCATTGGTCATGGTCTCAATCGGAATTGTTGGGGTGGGACGTTGGGCAAGCCGTAGGGCCTTAAGAGCTTCTAACTCTTGCTTCAAGGCAATGTTTTCTCGGGTCAAGGCATCAAATATTTGTTGTGCCTTCAAAGCTTTCAATTCTTGCCTTATGGAGTCATTTTTGAGGGACAACGAAGCATTTTCTTGAGCCAAAGGTTCATTGGACTTTTGCGGACCAGAATCCTAAAAAAGTTTCCAATTCAATGATAGTCATTGCTCCAAATCAGCACACAATTGCAAGCAATCAAATGAGTAAGGTGACAAGTTAAGTCAACTTTACTCAAGTTCAAGTGCGTTATCGGGTTCTACTTTGGGGAAGGGCGTTTGGCGGTTAGGCAAGTAAGGCAAATCCAACAAAATTGAACCAATTAAACACAAATAAAAAAGTGATATTTTGCAAACGTATGTAAGAAAATGGAGAGACAAAAGATGGACGGATTGTTTAGTCGGCAAGCTTTGCTTGCTTTCGGTCTTTGACCGTTTTGTAAAATCCGATTTTTCGGATGGACCGGTTTGCCGGACGTCTTTTCACTTTTGTGTTTCGTTTCTTTGAAACGTTTTGAGCAACACTTTTCTTTTTTTCTTTTTTTCTTGAACACAAATCCGTATTGATGAAGAGTTTTTGCTTTTCTTGGAATATCAAATGCGAGATATCCGAACTTTTGTTAACAAAAATACCCCAAGAAATTTGGTGAAATTAATTAACAAATTTGTCGGATTGGGTCGGTTTAAGAAAAAGACGGGTTTGATAAATGGTTTGATGGCAAACCAAATATCTCCTCTCTTTTTTTCAAATTGATCAATACAGGAAAAAAAAATTCAGGAAAAATGGATGAACATGATGAAGAACATGATGAACAACATGAAGATCATGAAGAAAAAATGAAGAACATCATGAACAAACGAAGAACATCATGAACAAAAGGCTAAATAGGTTGAAGATAATAACGCACAAAAACAAGAGTAAAGAGAACTTAGCTTTGATCCCTTTGCTCTTATGCCAATTTGATGCGTCCTTGGAGGTAACCAAGGATAACTCCGGATCTAGATCAAGCAAAGCTCCAACTACTCCTGGATTCTTTGTTCATCGTTGTATCGTTTTAGATCCAGAAGGGTGGAAACGATGAAGATGGATGGACAAACGAAGGTTGATTCGATCTAGAGAGATCGAATAAGCCTTTTTTGTGTGGATCGAATGTTGATTCTTAAGAAGAATCCTCGAATATGGATTTCTTGGATCAAAGACGAGATCCAAGGAAGAAATTTGAGAGATAGAAGGGAGGTTTGATGCCCAAGCTAAGTAAGAGGAAATTATTCTCAAAAACTTAGTAATATTGAATATGAAAAATAAGTGAGGCAAGATATCCTTATATAGAGAGTCTTGCCTACCTATGGGTCAACGGGCCAAATAAACATATATAACGAAAAGCCCAAAAGGGGAAACCCTAAAAGATAAGATCAAAGGAAATATTCTATAAGGAATATCCCTTTTATTACATAAAAAGGAAAACATGGAAAATATAGTCCGAAAGTAAGCTAGCTTCATGCCATGGAGTCGGAAAGACGAGGCATGCCGCTAACGGGCCTAAGTGGCGTGGACGGGACCGGTAGCCTATGTCATGGTGGTGTAGAGACATGGCATGCCGGCAACGGGTCCAAGTGAAGAAGTGGTGCGGGCGATGATGGAGCCAGTGACTCGGATAATGGCCTTGGCTCGGGAGCGGGTGAGCGGTCCATCAGAGTGAACCCTCAAAGCCTCGTCCTCATCATCTACGGTCAACGTAAAAGGAACATCTAAGGGCGCATCAGGGTGGTGACGAACTTAGGTATTGTGATTGACACTTTGCATGCGGGTTAGTAAAAAATAGGGTGAGAGGATTTTCTTCGAAATATTAAAACATATGATATACAACCATTATTTCTAATTTTGTATGTTTATATATATATATATATATAGGCTATGTTTGGTATCAATTTTAAGGTTTTTAAAAGATTAATCTAGATGAGATTATAAAATATTAATCAGCAATAATATTGAGTGAGAGTAAACTTTTTGTGAAACACTTTAGAAGAATTATCCCCTCCAAATAATTTAAAATATCCCCAAATAAACTCACTTTTATTATTTGTTGATGAAATTTCAACATATTACCCATTACCATTTTGTAATATCCCACTTTATTATTTGTTGATGAAATTTCAACGTATTATATTTGTCGAGGTACAAAACTTGCTAGTTTGATATGAAAAACATTACTTATTACTAATTATTTATGATATACGATGAACCTTAGTGGTGAATACGTTTGGTGCTACAAAAAGTTGTGTTTTTTTTAGATGTTTTGCTTATAAGTTTTTTTTTAATTATCTATATACGGGATTTGTATGGACAAATGAATAAAATTAAAAGTTCATATGAGCATTGATAATCTAAAAATTACTCATATTTTCCAGTGTATAATTAAGGTATCAGTTAAAACATCGTAATATTATATTTTATCATGAATAAGACTATTCTTCTGGATAACAATTTTTATCTTTTTCGAAATGAACATTATATGGATTATACCTTATCGATTAATAAACTATTTTATTAGAGCCTGAGTTCAAATTGGATCATCGAAGAAATCTATGGATAACTGAAGGTACGTGGAAGCATTACTGCATTAAGAAATATTGCATTAGCTTGCATATAATAAATTATGTTATTAGCGTATGCAGAACTGTAGATGCGGAGTGTGTGAGCTGTAACCTAGTTTTTTTGAGAAATTCAGTACCAAACGTAAATATATACAGCTACGTGAGGAATGAAATGAAGCTAAAAGGATCAGTACTGATGAATTAGTAGATCTCCAAATCGCAAATGACCATGTATATGATTGGATTGATTTAATGATATATGATTGGATTGATTTAATGATATATGCTTGAATTGATTTGATGAGATTCTTTTGTCATAAGACATGCATGCAGATTCATTTCCTTAAACTTCCGCAGTCGACATTATCTATACAAATTCAGCAGAGCATATAAATTCAATAATATATGAGTTGCAGTTAGAACACAAGCTAACAATTGATCAATAATGGAGTGCTCAAAATCTCACCTCATTCTCGCCCTCGCTTGTATTGAGTAGTTTAGCTTGGGGCTCATTCGCGACCCCAAACAGCTACAACGTGATCAAATTCGGGGCGAGGGGTGACGGGGCGTCGGACTCGACAAAGGCGTTTCTAGATGCATGGCAGGCAGCATGTGGCTCCAGCATGGTGGCTGAGGTGTATGTTCCGATGGGGAATTATCTCCTGCAACCGGTTACATTTGAGGGCGGATGCAAGAGTCCACGTGTAACGTTCTGGATTGATGGAGTGTTGGTGACAAGTCTGGATTTTATGGTGATTGCCAAAGCGGAGCGTTGGATTCAGTTTAATAAAGTGAATAATTTGGTGATCCAAAGAGCAACGTTGGTTGGGCGTGCGCAGTACTTGCCTAATTGCACTGCTTCTTATCATAATGATCCCAAGTGCCCATATGGAGGAACGGTAAGTCACTTGCTTCAAAGTTCAAATCAAATCTCTTCTTTTCTTTTAATTTTTTTAAAAAAATAATAAAATAAAATCTAATCTACTACGTATATATGTACGTACAGATGCTGACCATTTCGCAGTCAAGAAACGTGTGGATAAACAATCTTTTAAAAAAAATCTAATCTACTACGTATATATGTACATACAGATGCTGACCATTTTTTTAAAAAAAATGTAAAAATATTTTGATAATAATTGGATTTAAAATTTATTTTTTAAAAATGTGGTTTTTCAAATCCAATTATTATCAAAATATTTTTTAAAAAGTGGTTTTTAAATCCAATTATTTTCAAAAATTATATCTTTAAAAAAAATGTAAATAAAATTTATTTTTTTGTTATTAAATTTTTTATATTTATTCTACTATTTTATTGTAACACCCCAAATCCGTAGGACTCAGAGTGTTACTGGGCTAGGATCTTACAATGGATCATGACCCTAGCCTGACAACAATTTCACTGAATCTTACAACAAGGCACCAATAGATTAAAACAAAACATAAAACTGATTTATATATATATATATACATATCAAAAAGGTGATACAAGGTACTGCTGAGTACAAAGTCAAAACATGAATCCGTACAACGTAAATAACCCAAATCCCACGAATACGCCCAGTGTACGGAACCCTCAGCAGATCACCCCTCTGGATCACTCTACAGCTCTCCTAACCTGCAAAGGATCTACAACACGGTATAAAACCGTTAGCTAACTATACACATATATAAGAAGATGCTAGAGCACAAACACACATCAATAATATTAACACATCATCATGATATCACACATTTACCCGGTTTATTATCTTTAATAAGTTAAATCACTTAATCGTATAAATAGATGTATATGAAGATATGTGACACGAGGAATATAATCCCCGCCTCTGAGTGCTCTAGCCAGCTGGAGTAGTATCAGCACACCTCCCGTGTACCCTATGGGAGTGGTACGTGAGGGTCCTTCCCGTATACCAGATCTGGCCTGACTACAGAGAACCTCCCAGACTCCACTACGGGACGAAAGGGAAAGGTTATCACGGCCACTACAATGGGCGGTCAATATAACATAGGTCGGTGACCATAATAACATATGCTATAAAGCATATAACACACACACCACTCAAGCATACATCCAATATAAGGATAGTAGCTAAGTAAGTCCTATGGACTTACCTCAATCTCAGGAGTAACTCAAGTACGACCAACTCTCCGACTGGTCCACTCCAACCTGGAGGACAACATGGCCTATACAAGGCATATATATATATATATATATATATATATATATATATATATATATATATATATATATATATATATATATATATATATATCAAACTCCTATCACACAAAGGGGTCACACCAAGACCCAAGGGATCCATAAGGATCATATTCAACTCGTAACCTCAAGGCCGTAACCGGCATATCTATATCATACTCATCATAAACCGATACCTAGCATGGTACTAGTTCCCTCATACTAGGAAAGGAAAGGAGCTACCCAACTATGGGTAGTCCCGGGACAAGACGCACATGCGTGATCAAGGGACACAGGGGCGGAATGGATAACCCACAGGCGCGGCAGGGAGCAGCCGCAGGGGCGGTGACAAGGTACGTAGGCGACGCAGGAAACTGCGGCACGGCTTCCGCAGGGGCGGTGGTTTCCAGGCGCGGGGGCGGCGACAGTGCAGAGCGAAACCCCGCGAGTTGTCTTTCACTCTTCACGTGATTAAATCACGTCTCCTCTCTTCCAGATTCCCATCCATACATATATATACACAAGTTAACATCACCCTATCATCAAGCATCTAATCCTAAGCTAAAGAAAGGAAGAATCAAGCAAAGAGAAGAAGAACAAAGAATAGGAAGCTTACCAAAACTGTGGTTAGCTAAAGGAATGATACCAACACTCTTACTGGCTTCCAAGCACAGCAGCACTCATCAAAAGCATCATCATCATCAAAGCCACAACAAATCTCTTCCAAAACCAAGGAGAATCAAGAACATGATCAAAGAAGATGAAGGAGAAGCAAGAAGGACGTGAGGGAAGCTGTAACATGGAATGAAATGGAACCCTTGCTCAGCAAGGTAATACGAAGAAGTAAGGGTGAAAGGTAAAGCACGGTCAAAAGAGTCAACAAAACCGGCTGCAGCCGTCGAAAACCGCAGGGGCGGTTCCATGAGCCGCAGGGGCGGAAACCCGCAGGGGCGGTAGTCAGGCCCGCGGGTGCGGTAAGGCCAATCTCGGCCAAGCCAAACTCGGCTAAGGACCAAGACTCGGTCCGAAAAAAAAAGGGATCTCACACTTATTACACATTTACAAATATATATGAATTATTTTTATTAGTAATATATAAAAAAAAAACACCTATGCAGGGAACGGGTAATACACTAGTATATATATTAAAGGAGGAGCTTCTATTGCCACGTGTCGCGCCCACGTTTATTGAAGCCCAAAAAAAATTAAAGAAAGTATATATCAAATTGGTTTTTAAAAACTAAAATTCAATCACGTAATTATTTTTGAAATCCCAAATGTTTTTTAAAAAATTTCGAACTACATTATTTTTGAATTATTTATTCAAAGTTCTAATTAAAAAATTGGTTATGATATAAATTAATTTTTTTACAATTTTATTTTAAATTTTGAAATTTTAAATACCGATAATTATGTTTCTGTTCATATTCTTTTTTATTAAATTTTTAATTCCAACTTTGAAATTATGAAAATAAAATTTACTTTGTTAGCTATTTCATAGAAAGTTATAATTTATTTTTAATATTATTATTTTTAAAAATAATTTTTAATAATTAGTATGACTTCATACAAAACCTTAACAAATTTTAATATTAGTTTAAAATTTTAAGCTTTTTTAAAAAGATTATCTAACCTAATTATAAGATACTTTAAATGATTTTTACTTTAATTATATCTATTATTGTTCTACAAACTTGACAGAGGTGGATGAGAAAATAATTTTCTCAAAAGGAAAAGTAAATGCGATTACTTTAAATCATTCATATTCACTAAGTACAAAAGTGATCTTATTATAACCATAATTTAAAAAGAATCGAAAAGCTTAATACCAAAGTTATTTTTGCTTGGATGGGTTTATTTTTGTTTAAAATCCGATTTTTGGCCTTGTGCTTTTCCAACCCGATATTTTTGTTCATCCCTATGTATTCTCCGTCGTTCTTCGTTTTTTTAGGGGCATAAGTGTATTTTGAACAAAAATAAACCCAAAAAATAAACTACAAGTAAACAATCTTATAGGATTTATATATATAAACCCATTGAGAATTTTACCCGAAAATAAACTATAAACCAAAATATAAACTCATTTAGTTTATAAACCCGAAAATAAATCAATCTGCAAGTAAACATGCCCTAAGTTTCAGATCAGTCCTATATTTATTCTATATTTTATAGGAATTCTTTTTCATACAAGCAGTAATTCTCGATATATTACCAATTGGGATTTGTTTAAACGGAGCCTGGATACTTCATGTCATTTTATAGTTCAACCAAGCCAACCATAAATTTTTCGAATTGATATTAGTAATCTGAATCCCCCACAAATGGATCGAGTTGGACTTCGCGCTCCAAATTTTTGATAATTCAATTAATCTTTCTTGGGAGAAGGGAAGGATATCTCGATGGGGGAAGAGAACGGGGCCCGCACAAAATGCGGGTATTACACTAGTCTTATATGTATTAAAGGAGAGAACTTATTTGCCACGTGTCAACGCCACAATTCACGCAGCTCCTAAAAATATTTTAAAAAATTACTTTTAAAAATCAATAATTTTATATTTACAAATTCAAATCTTAATAGTTTGTTAATCCATAAATAAAATCTGGCAATAATTTTGATATTTACAAATTCAAATATTATTAATTTCTTAATCCGTAAATAAATCTGATAATTCCGATCTCACCGATTTAATTTACAAATCTTCTTAAACAAGCTTATTTTGATGATAATCTTTTACGTCGCTAATTAAATTATATTTATAATTTTGGACAAGATTTATTTTATATAAGTATAATAAAAGATAGTTAAATTTATGGTGGAACTAATATTATGCTCTACATTAAGAAGATAATTTTAATTCAAATATTTAAAATAAATATTAAATCACGCCCCGTGCAGTGCACGGATAATATACTAGTATATAAGTATTAAAGGAGATACTCCTATTGCCACGTGTCAGCGCTAGAATTCACGAAGCCTAAAAAACCTTTTAAAAAGATAATATTTTACGTTAATAAAAAGTCATATTTATTAAGTTTAAAAAATAAAAAAAGTTAGTAAATTTTTTACGTGAACAAAAATTCATATTAATTAAGTTTCTTAAAAATAGAAAATTTAGTACATCTTTAACGTTTATTAGAGCTAAAAAAAATTTCTTCAAAATTAACGAATTCAAAACTTATCAAATGTACATTTGCAAAACCATGAAATCAAGTTCATATATAATTATTTTAATTTTATATTTTATATATCGGTTATTTGCTAACTCGAAATTTTTATTATTTCTAAAAAATTTAGATAATCATTTTTGACCTATAAATATATCATATAATGTTTGTCTAATTTTTCATTGCAATCAATATATTTATATGTGAATTTAGAATACAAAAAATATATATAATAACAAATAAATACGTCTAATCCAATATTATTCAAAACCCGCACAATGTGCGGGTATTACACTAGTAACAAATGATACATAAAGACAAATAAAAGAATAAGCTATAAAAATTAAGTAGGGTTGTAAATTAAGAAACTTTATGTAAATATGGAATGAAGAATTGAGTTTTTCTAGATGACATAGAAGAAAAAGAAATTTGAAAAAGTGAAATAAGAAACTCATATAGAATTTTTGGATAAAGATTCTAATGTACTTTTGTACCAAAAACATTAGTTTACGATTAAAAACCCCTATTCTAACAAGGGTTTGAAAAATACTTCCGACAACATGTTTCGGCTTACCAAATTTTCGTTACACTCATTTACGCTACGAAGGTGTAACGCCCCGAATTTGGAACCCGAGGTGTCACTAGGATGTGGACCATACAGTGGGTCCACCAGATTTAGTCTGACAACAATCTCACTATAGGACCTTCCAACAAGAGCACGACAAAATATAAAAATACATCCGACCTTAATTTACAAAAGTGTTTAAATAAGATAAACTTGAAACCATGCAAAACTAAAAAGACAAAGCCCGAACAACCTTTAACGACATAAACCATCAACACAACCAAAGCCCAAGACCAACCACCTTCCCCAAAACCTAAGGCACACATGAGTCCGGTTGTACATCATCTCCCCAAATTGTAATAAACATTTCCAACATATAACTAGATAGATTATAAAAATAAAATAAGCCCTACTCACACTTAACGACAAACTTAACCTGAAACAGAACGGCAGCTAAGTAAGTCAGTATGACTTACCTCAAAAAGATGAACGCAATAACCACCAAAACAAACCAAACAATCAAGCACGTCTCAAGTCAACCAACGTAGGATCTCGTGTATCGAAGTTGAAACGGACTAACTTCTCATCCAAGCGTACCTCCAAGAACCTAAACAAGTCATTTTTACAAGTTTAACTCCATTTGTATAAACTTGACCCATAATTTATAATTATAAATGTTTGGAACATTTTCTATAATACTCCAAATAGGGCACTTTTGTGAATTTCCAAAAGTTTGGGTCATTCATGTAAATATAAATGTGGGCAGTTTTGTGTAATTACTCATTTCGGGGCATATTTGCAAAAACCAGAAATATGTGTCATAAACGCAAATAAGAAGTATTGGTTCAGTTTTGTAATTATACCCAATTTCGGTCAAAGCCCTCTTTGACCACGGCTAGGGTTTGGACAGCAACTAGCGGCAGCGGTTTTGGCCACGAATCCGGCTGGCTGGTGCACGGCGGCTGACGACGGTAGCTCTGTTCTCCTCGGATCTCGGTGGAGCTCGGCGTAGGCAGGCGCTGGCGTTCCTGGTTCGAATCCGGGCGGCAGATCGGGCTCGCGCACACCCGAGCGAAAACACGAACAGGTCGGGAGGGGTTCGCGCAGGGGAGAAGACGCCGCGGTTGGGTTCAGTGGCCAGCGACGAAGGATTTGGCTCTGGTTTCGCGAGGGCAGGTCCGGGCGGCAGGTGAGGCGGCGGATCTGGGCAGATCTGGGTGCGGCTCGTACTCCGGCAGCGTCGGGAGGAGGTAGTGGTGGAGTCGATCAGCGGTGAGGCTCGAACTAGAGTTGGGTCAGCAATCCCAGCGACTGCGATCTGTTCTTGCGCAGAGAGGACGATCCGACGCCGGCGCTGGCATTCTTCTCCGGCAATATGCGGCTACTGGTGAGGCTTGCGGCGGGGCGAGAAGGCAAGGCCGGTGTGCTGGTGGCCGGAATTTGGACGGTCAACGGAAAACAAGGTAAGGGTTAGGGTTTGGTGGTAGGGTAGAAGACGATGAATGGTAACTCATCGAGAAAAGTGTTACGGTATCTAACCAGCTACCTAAACTTTACGAGTCAATCCAAATCTCGATTTAATTTATTTATTAATTTATGTATTACCTTATTTATTTTTATTTTTCCCCAAACAACTTGATCTCGATAAATTAAGAATCCGAAATAATCCAATTTAATTCGACCGTGAAAATTATGAAACCCGGGTATTACAGAAGGTTGGCCTTGACAAGATCTATCTTTTTCTTCGTTTTATTTTCCGTCTTCATTTGTTCTTCTCCATCCCGGCCGCCATCTCTACTCCCGTACTGACTAGGGGTGTGTTTGTTAGGAGGTTAATAGAGATTAATTTAGATTAATTTTGAAAGGATTAATTTTGTGCATGGGTTTGGAAGGGGATGAAGATTATAGAGGGGATTATAAAAGAAGCTAATTGGGATTAAAACTGGGGAGAAAAAACTCCTCTACACAAAGGTTAATGTAAATTAATCTATCCTACACCTTTATCATTCTAGGCATACCCTATATTACAATCGACAAATAGAAAACCGAGAAAGAGATAGAAACCGGTTCCATGCATGTTCATTATGCAACAGTCGACTCCTCATATGGACCGATAGAAGAGTGCATGTAACCGGAAAATCGTTCTGACGAGGCTGCCGGCGAGATACCCTTGATTTTCCTCTCTTTCTGATTGTTTTATATATCAAATTTGGGTCTTAATTTCCAAGTCTTTTCAAATCCTGGAAATTTGAACATGGGAAAAAATGTTATTTATTTAGTATTCAACGATTCAATTTGGCTTATCCATCTCTCATACTTTAGATGATTCTAGAGCAAGTCTTACGTGAAGGATTCCGACCACATGATTTATGTACCAATAGGGCCTTGTGATGATAGGGTTGATACCAATAGATTATTTTAACATTGTCGGAAAAGGTTGTCTAGTGTCCACAACTCTTGCTTATACCAGAGGGGAAGATATCTTGATAAACAATGGTGATTCTTTCAGCAGGGAAACCAATACTTTCATATCTATGAATCAGCCATGTAATGAAGGAGATAATACAATATATATGTGGGCCACGCCTTCTAGGGGGAGAACAATATCATGTTGCTACAATGTTTTCTATTCTTTTTTAATTCATAATTGAAGAGCAAAAGGAAGGTCGAAGCAAGTGCACTGTTCGCAGATTCGTAGAATACCCACGAAGAAAGAGCAGAGCGACGCGAGTTGTGAGGTTAATCTGCGAGGAAGGGATCCGTAAAAAAACAAGGTTAATTAATAAGGCTAAATTAAGGTTATATTTGTAAATTGTTATTAACTAAACCTATTAAAAAATCTAATGCCATACGGCATATGTTGTGTAACACCCCAAATACGTAGGGCTCGAGGTGCTACTAGGCTAGGATCTCACAATGGATCCTGACCCTATCCTGACAACAAGTTCACTGAATCTTACAACAAGGCACAGATAGATTAAAACAAAACATAAAATTGATATATATATATATATATAAATATATATATATATATATATATATATATATATATATATATATATATATATATATATATATATATATATATATATATATATCAAAAGGTAATACAAAGTATTGTTGAGTACAAAGTCAAAACATAAATCCTTACAACATAAATAACCCAAAATCCCACGATATCGCCCCAGTGTACGGAGCCCTCAGCAGATCACCCCTCTGGATCAATCTGCAGCTCTCCTAACCTACAAAGGATCTACAACACGGCATAAAACCGTTAGCTAACCATACACATATATAAGAAGATGCTAGATCACAAACACACATCAGAAATTATAACATATCAACATGCTTTCACACATTTACCCGGTTTATTATCTTTATAACGTTAATCATTCAAATAATATATCTGCATATGAATATATGTGACACGAGGAATGTATATAAACCTCGCCTCTGCGTGCAATAGCTAGCTGGAGTGGTATCAGCGCACTTTCCCGTATACCATATGGAGTGGTAGGTGCCCTTCCCGTATACCAGATCTAACTAGCTTACAGAGAACATCCCAGACTCCACTACGGGATGAAAGGTAAGTTGTCACAACCACTACAATGGGCGGTCAATATAACATAGGTCGGTAATGAACCATATCGCATGCTATAAAGCATATAACACACACCACTCATGCATACATCCAATATAAGGATGGTAGCTAAGTAAGTCCTATGGACTTACCTCAACCTCAGTAGTAGTCTCAACCACGATCTCAAACCCGGTCCACTCCAAACTGGAGGACAACACGGCCTAATAACAAGGCATAACCATATATCAACTCATATCCATCAAAGGGGTCACACCTAGACCCAAGGGATCCATAAGGATCATATCCTAACTCATAAACCTCAAAGCCATAACCGGCATACAGATATATCCCATCCTCATCATTCTATCCTCATACACGTACCAAGCATGCTACTAACCCGCTCATACTAGGAAGGAAAGGATCTACCTAACTCTAGGTAGACCCGGGACAAGACGCACCTGCGTAACAAGAGAGACGCAGGGGCGGAACAAGCAATCCGCAGGCGCGGCAGGGCTCAGCCGCAGGCGCGGTGACAAAGGCCGCAGGCAACGCAGGCACGGCGCGGGCGCTGTGGCACGGCGGCTTCCAGGCGCGGGGGCGGCGACGGTGCAGAACGTGATCCCGCGACTCTTCTTCAGCTCTTCACGTGATCAAATCACGTCTTCTCTCATCCAAAATCATACACATACATATACATACATATACTAACATCAATCTATGATCCATTTATCTAATCCTAAGCTAAGCAAAGGAATCAAGAAAGAAGAAAGAAAGAAGAAGCAAGAAGACATACCACACTTGTGGTCCTAGGTTGCAAGGAAGGATCAACCACTTCCACAGCCAGCTCTCAAACTCAGCAACACAAAGCACACAACAACCTCAGCAAGGCCACACCACAAACTCTCTTTCAAACTCTAAGGCAAACCAAGAACAAGATCAAGATGGAGGAAGGAGAAGCAAGGAGGATGTGAAAGGGCTGGATTGGGAATGAGAAGTGAAGTGAAACCCTTGCTCAACAAGGTAAGAAGTAAGGGGAAAAGAGTAAAGCACGAGTCAACCGGTCAACAAAACCGGCTGCCGCCGTAGGAAACAGCGGGGGCGGTTCACTGGGCCGCGGGAGCGGGAACCCGCTAGGGCGGCACACATGCCTGCGAGGCGGCTAAGGTCGATCTCGGTCAAAGCTAAACCTCGGCTAAGACAATTTCGGTCCGAAAGACTAAGGCTCTTACATCTCACCCCCCCTAAAAACAAGTTTCGTCTCGAAACTTGTAAAATCCTCAAACCACTCGGACTCACAAGCCAAGTTACAACTCTCTCTATAAACTCAAACATAAGCATGGATGAAATCATCAACTCCAGCAACAAAACACTATCCAGGGCATAGAGGAAAACATCTCTGACCAAACCATAAACACATCACAAGGCATAGAGGAATCACATCTCTAGCCGTATCATACTCATAACAGAAAGACATGGAGGAAAAACATCTCCAGCAACACTATGTCCATCAAAATAGCATGGAGAAATAACCATCTCCAGCTGAATCCTAAACGTATCACAATAGCATGGAGGAAAGAGCCATCTCCAGCTATAAACAATAATCATACTAGCACAACAAGATCTAATAAGATCATAAATCACATCAAAGCTAGTATGACAATAATCACATCATAGCATATAAGCATATAAGCACACAATACTCACCAAGGTAGTACTAAGATCTACTCGGTGATCCTACTGGTGCCCTATCTCGGCATAGAACTCTGGATACTATCCTCAGTCTCCCATGTAGCCTCATCAGGTCCTCGTCTCGACCACTGTATCCTCAGCATAGGAATGTCCTTCGAACGCAGGCGTCTCATACCTCGTTCTAGGACTGCAATAGGGTGCTCAACAAAAGTGTGGTCCGGCTCAACCACCAAATCCTCATAACTCACGATGTGTCTCGGATCTGATATGTATTTCCTCAGCTGAGACACATGAAATACAAGGTGAACACCCTCTAATCTCGGAGGCAAGGCTAATCTGTAAGCTGCGCTCCCAACCCGATCCAAAATCTCGAACGGTCCGACATATCGGGGGCTCAACTTCCCCTTAATGCCAAAACTCCTAACACCTCGTGTCGGGGACACTCTCAGCCATACATGAGCTCCAACTCTGAACTCTAGAGGTCTACGCCTCCTATCAGCATAAGACTTCTGACGGCTCTGCGCAGTCAGCATCCGCTCTATAATCAGTGCTACTCGAGCCACATCATCCTATATTTGATCAGGTGTCAAACCACTAACACTGCTCTGCTCATCCCAACATAACGGAGTACGACATCTTTGTCCATACAGTGCCTCGTATGGGGCCATCCCAATAGATGCATGTCAGCTGTTGTTGTATGAGAACTCAACAAGTGGGAGATGATCCGTCCACACTTGCCCCCAATCCAACACACAAGCTTGCAACATATCCTCTAATGTCTGAATGGTCCTCTCTGACTGACCATCTGTCTGGGGATGGAACACAGTCGTGAAGTGCAAACTCGTCCCCAGGGCAGTCTGAATCTGCTACCAAAATCTAGAGGTAAATCGTCCATCTCTGTCTGAGACGATCGTCCTCGGTACACCATGGAGTCTCACTATCTGCCTAGTGTACTCCTCAGCCAATCTGCTCACTGGACACGTTTCCCTAATTGGATAAAACGTTCCGTCTTCGTCAATCTGTATACTATAACCCAGATAGCATCAAAACTCCGGCTCAGTCTTAGCCCGGTCACAAAATCCATGGTGACGTCCTCTCACCTCCTCCGTGGAACAGGAAGTGGATGGAGCTCACCTCCAGGTCTGCAATGCTTTATCTTGACCTGCTGGCAGGTCGCACACTGTGCCACAAATCTGACCACATCGGGCTTCAGCCCTCCCCACCAATATGAACGTCTCAAATCCTGATACATCTTACTCGTACCTGGATGTACAGAGTAAGGTGTGCAGTGATCCTCCGGTAAAATCCTCTGACGTAGATCCGCATCAGCGGGTACACAGACGCGACCGCGGCGTCTCAACACTCCATCTGCTCCTAGCAGGAACTGTGGTGCCTCATCCCGAGACATCCTCTCTCGGATCCTCATCAGTGTTGGGCAGGTCTCATGTTTCTGTTGGATTTTACCCAACAGATCAGGGAGAACCTCTAAAGTACTCAATTGGGCATCCTCATCAGGAAACTAGATGTCCAACTCTAACCAGATCAGGTCTCTCTGCAACTGATGCTGAACTGTCAACCTCGCAATCGCCTGCTCTCGAGGCGTCTTCCAGCTCAAGGCGTCGGCGACAACGTTCGCCTTCCCTGGATGATACAGAATCTCCAAATCAAAATCCTTAATCAGCTCGAGCCACCTACGTTGGCGGTTATTCAATTCCCGCTGCGTGAAAATATACTTCAGACTCTTATGGTCTGTGAAGATCTGACATGTAGCACCATACAGGTAATGTCTCCAGATCTTCAGTGCATGAACTACCGCTGCCAACTCCAGATCATGAGTCGGGTAGTTCTCCTCATACGTCTTCAGCTGTCTAGACGCATAAGCAATCATTCTGCCCCGCTGCATCAATACACATCCCATGCCTAGCTTGGATGCATCACTGTATACTGCAAAATCCTCTGTACCCTCGGGCTGTGCCAAAATAGGAGCAGAAGTCAAACGTCTCTTCAGCTCCTCAAAACTCTACATAAACTGATTAGACCATACAAATCTGGTAGTCTTCCTCAGTAGACTCGTCAGTGGACGGGCAATCACAGAAAATCCCTCCACAAAGCGTCTGTAATAACCGGCTAGGCCAAGGAAGCTACGTACTTCCTTGACGTTCGTCGGTGTAGTCCAAGCTACTACAACCTCTATCTTCGCTGGATCCACCTTGATCCCTTCATTTGAAACCACATGACCCAGGAATGCTACCTCTGGCATCAAATCTCGCACTTAGAGAACTTAGCATAAAGTTTTCTATCTCGTAAAACCTGCAACACAGTCCTCAGCTGTCCTGCATGCTCCTCTTTGCTGCGAGAGTACACTAGAATTTCATCATGAAAACCACCACAAACTGATCCAGGAAGTTGATGAAGATGATGTTCATGAACTCCATAAAAACGGTTGGGGCATTCGTAAGCCCAAATGGCATCACTACAAACTCATAGTGGCCATATCTAGTCCGGAATGCTGTCCTGTGCACATCCTGCTCTCTCACCCTCAGCTGGTGATACCCTGAACGCAGATCAATCTTGGAGAACACAGTCGCTCCCTGTAGTTGATCTAACAAATCATCAATACGAGGCAGTGGATACTTGTTCTTGATAGTCACCTTGTTCAGCTCTCTGTAATCTATACACAACCTCAACGATCCGTCCTTCTTCCGTACGAAGAGGACAGGTGCTCCCCATGGGGATACGCTAGGACGAATAAAGCCCTTCTCAGCCAGCTCCTCAAGTTGCTTCTTCAGCTCTAGCTAACATCTCGACAGGCGCCATTCGGTATGGGGCCTTCGAGATTGGTCTCGTACCAGGCTCTAACTCAATACTGAAATCCACACTCCTCTGAGGCGGCAAACTGGACGGCTCAACAAATACATCTGCAAAATCACAGACAACTGGGATATCCTCTAATGTTGGACTCTCCTCCTCCTTCATGGCATAACACCAGAAGGCATCACAACCCTGTGCAATCAGTCTAGCTGCCCGTATCGCACTGATAATCGTGCCTGTCTTTCCAAGGTCCCAACCTCGAAAAACCTATATCTGACCTAACTCGGTAGAGAGGGTAACAGTCTTCCTACCTACATCTAAAACTGCAGAGTGTCTATCCATCCAATCCATACCTAGAATGACTTCTTCATGCACTAATGGCATGAGAAAGAAGTCCACAAGCAAAACACGGGTCCCTACAGTAATGAGACAGTCACGAATTTCACGGATACCTCTGACCCTACTACCATCAGGTAACCCTATACTAAAGGGTATCCCCTCAGTCGTATCTAGACTCAAACGATCCACACATGCATCAGAAATAAAAGAATGTGTAGCACCAATATATAATAAAACTCTAACAGGTAAACCATGAATCAGAATGGTACCTGTAGCAGTCGGTGCAGCTGGCTCCTTTGCACTCCTCAACTCAAAAACTCGGCCTTGTGGGCCTCGGGTGTCAGTGGTGCTCCCACCAGACCTCTGCCTCTACTCGGCCCAAGAGTAGATCCCTGAGTCGTAGGGCGATCTGGGACCCTCTTCTGTCCTTGAATCTGTTGCTGCTGAGGTGGCCTCTGCCCACCTCCCGCTGCACTAGCAAGAGAAGAACCCTGCTGAGGTGAAGCTCCACCCTGTCGGTAGTAAACAGCTTTGTGACCCTGCCTACCACAGGTGTAGCAAGTCACTAGTGGCCTCGTGCACTCGGGCCTCATATATCCTGGATCACCACAGTTAAAACACTAACGTCCCTTATCCGCAACCGGTGCAGATGAGGGCTGACTCTGGCGTCTCTGACCTCGCCAACCACTAGCAACACCACCAGTACCACTGGTCTGCCCTGTACGCTGTCTCTTCTCAGACCCTCCGGTTTGAGATGCTCTCCTCTGACCAGCTCGTTCCCTCTCATAGTCGGAAGCTCTGTCCTGATAATCCGTAAGAGTCTCACAATGAAATCATGCCATGTAGGTCCGGGTAGTATCCCTCAGTCGTCGGGAAAACAGATATACATGTTGATCTGCAGGAGGTGCAGCTGGACCCAACAATGCCGACTCCTCCTAGAATCTCCTGATAGCCTCGGAGACTAGTACATCTTCAAATCCAGCCTCCACAAAATCCCGCAATTTCTCCCTCCTCAGTGAGGCAGGGCAGAAACGCTCTCTGATCATAGTCCTCATATGCTCATAGCTGGTAACCTGACCCCGTACTGATCTTCACCAGTGCTGTGCCAAGTCCCGGAATAAAGTCTGCACCAGCTCGATCTGTCTGTCCACTGGACATCTAATGGACTCCAAAGCTGAGTCCACATGCCCAATCCAGAGCTCAACCTCTAACCCCACCTTCCCAATGAAAGGGGGTACACCCATCTGATGGAATGCCTTCAACCAGGTATCTGGTCGAGGCCCTCGATGCTCCTCTCGAACCTGAGGAATCTCAGCAGCATTTGCCTGTACAGCTGGCACCTGAGTCACTTTGTGGGGTCTCTCAGATGGTCCCTCCTGTGCCTGTAAATCTGGGGCACGTCTACCGGCTCTGGCAGCCTCCTCTACTCGTCTGATATAAGCACGGAACTCTTATCCCCCATGGAGACACGATCATACTCACCAGACTGGGCTCTATGTGCCCCCTGTCTCTCAGCTGCACCGTTCCCAGTCTCAGGAACGACGCTCTCAACAACCTCCTCATGTATCTCTCCCGCTACCTGTGAACCACCAACAGGAGTCCTACCTCGTCCTCTACCTAGAGGAGGTCTACCTCTACCTCGTCTAGCTGCAGGTAAGGCTCTAGTCTGAACCAACTACAGAAGACGTAAACCTAACTTAGAAGTCTATATATATGTCGTATGTATAGATATATATCAAATCAATCACAACAGAATATCTATATATATTTATACTGTCGAGGTCTTCAGAGGGGCGATGACTCACGTACACGGTATCCCAAAACATTTGTACTCATTTCAACACCAAAACCTTTTGAAAAGTCAGACCCCTTTTCGGGTTCTGTTTATTTATCTATTCGACCTTTATCGCAGATTACAAGTGCCATTGTTGTCAACCTGGGCTCTGATACCAACTTTGTAACACCCCAAATCCGTAAGGCTCGATGTGCTACTAGGATAGGATCTCACAATGGATCCTGACCTAGCCTGACAACAAGTTCACTGAATCTTATACAACAAGGCACATATAGATTAAAACAAAACATAAAACTGATGTATATATATATATATACATACATATCAAAAGGTAATACAGAGTACTGCTGAGTACAAAGTCAAAACATAAATCCGTACAACATAAATAACCCATATCCCACGATATCGCCCCAGTGTACGGAGCCCTCAGCAGATCACCCCTCTGGATCACTCTGCAGCTCTCCTAACCTGCAAAGGATCTAAAATAAGGTATAAAACCGTTAGCTAACCACACACATATATAAGAAGATGCTAGAGCACAAACACACATCAGAAATTATAACATATCGACATGTTTTCACACATTTACCCGGTTTATTATCTTTATAACGTTAATCATTCAAATAATATATTCGTATATGAATATATGTGACACAAGGAATGTATATAACCCTCGTCTCTGCGTGCAATAGCTAGTTGGAGTGGTATCAGCGCACTTTCCCGTATACCATATGGAGTGGTAGGTGCCCTTCCCGTATACCAGATCTAACTAGCTTACAAAGAACTTCCCAGACTCCACTACGGGATGAAAGGTAAGTTGTCACAGCCACTACAATGGGCGGTCAATATAACATAGGTCGGTAATGAACCATATCGCATGCTATAAAGCATATAACACACACCACTGATGCATACATCCAATATAAGGATGGTAGCTAAGTAAGTCCTATGGACTTACCTCAACCTCAGTAGTAGTCTCAACCACGATCTCAAACCCGGTCCACTCCAAACTGGAGGACAACACGGCCTAATAACAAGGCATAACCATATATCAACTCATATCCATCAAAGGGGTCACACCTAGACCCAAGGGATCCATAAGGATCATATCCTAACTCATAAACCTCAAAGCCATAACCGGCATACAGATATATCCCATCCTCATCATTCTATCCTCATACACGTACCAAGCATGCTACTAACCCGCTCATACTAGGAAGGAAAGGATCTACCTAACTCTAGGTAGACCCGGGACAAGACGCACCTGCGTAACAAGAGAGACGCAGGGGCGGAACAAGCAATCCGCAGGCGCGGCAGGGCTCAGCCGCAGGCGCGGTGACAAAGGCCGCAGGCAACGCAGGCACGGCGCGGGCGCTGTGGCACGGCTTCCGCAGGGGCGGCGGCTTCCAGGCGCGGGGGCGGCGACGGTGCAGAACGTGATCCCGCGACTCTTCTTCAGCTCTTCACGTGATCAAATCACGTCTTCTCTCATCCAAAATCATACACATACATATACATACATATACTAACATCAATCTATGATCCATTCATCTAATCCTAAGCTAAGCAAAGGAATCAAGGAAGAAGAAAGAAAGAAGAAGCAAGAAGACATACCACACTTGTGGTCCTAGGCTGCAAGGAAGGATCAACCACTTCCACAACCAGCTCTCAAACTCAGCAACACAAAGCACACAACAACCTCAGCAAGGCCACACCACAAACTCTCTTCCAAACTCTAAGGCAAACCAAGAACAAGATCAAGATGGAGGAAGGAGAAGCAAGGAGGACGTGAAAGGGCTGGATTGGGAATGAGAAGTGAAGTGAAACCCTTGCTCAGCAAGGTAAGAAGTAAGGGGAAAAGAGTAAAGCACGAGTCAACAGGTCAACAAAACCGGCTGTAGTCGCAGGAAACCGCGGGGGCGGTTCACTGGGCCGCGGGAGCGGGAACCCGCTGGGGAGGCACACATGCCCGCGGGGCGGCTAAGGCCGATCTCAGCCAAAGCTAAATCTCGGCTAAGACAATCTCGGTCCAAAAGACTAAGGCTCTTACATGTTGGTTATCTTAAAATAATGAATTCCTATTAATCCAATCACAAAATTTTAATCCCTAATAAATTCCATCTAAAATAATCTTCTAATTAATCTCAATCCCCTGCCAAACACACCCTAGTACTCAGAAGAAAAATGTTGAGAAGAGCAGCTTGCCGCCTCTTGGATTCAACTCTAGCCATTAAATTGAATATGGAAAAAGCATATAATAAATTAGAATGGAAGTTCCTCGAATTGGTACTACAAAAATTTGGGTTTTGTGAGAAATTCAGAAGCTGGATTCAATAATGTGTGACAATTGTCTCGTATTCGTTGTTAATAAACGATTCACCGACAACCCTATTCTGTCTGCAAAGAGGTCTTCGTCAAGGAGGTCCACCATCCTCACTCCTTTTTAACCTAGGAGCTGAAATTTTAGTAAGAAATATACAGAAAATAAGCAGAGAAAACCCACGATCAATTGGCTTTCCCATAGCAAAAAACGGGTCAATAATGCAGATGATATTATCATTTTCACTAAGGTGACAACTGAAAGAAATTGACCAAATTACATCTTGGCAATGGAAGAAATTGACCAAATTAAAAGAAGAATTTATTAAAGACCTACGTTGGAGAGTAGGGGCACGGTCAAATTCTGGGAAGACATATGGTTACTGGATGAACCATTATACTCATTAGCGTCCGATCAAACCCTAGTTGAAAAATCGGTTAAGGTAGGTACCTTTATATCGGAAAAAAGTGGAACAAACAACTCCTTGATCAGCTTGGAGGCACTCTTCAAGCTAATATCATTAATAAGATAAAGGAGTACAACCCCCAAACAAATCACATAAGAGACGAGATTTATTGGTCAACAAATGACGACGGATGGTATTTCACCAAATCTGCTATAAACATGATCCAAAGGAGAAAAGTTGGGGTATCGGAAGACAAAACCTAGATATGGGGCATGAGCATCATACTGAAAGTTCAAAACTTCCTTTGGAAAATGCTGTTAAACGGTATCCCAACCAAAGAAAACCTTGACAAACAAAAAATTTCGGTAGTCATGCATTGCGTATTTTGCAATAACCATACAGAAAGCGTCAAACACCTGTTCTTTGAATGTCAATGCACTCATCAGACACTGGATAGTACCAAAATATCAGCCACCCTCAAGGATATTGACACATATAACCAATCCACGTACGAGACACTCTTAGTATTAAAGGATAAAATTTCAACACAAGAACTTAGACAAGTGGCAATGATATGGTGGACTATTTGGCAAGATAGAAATCAAATAATCTTTAACAACAAAAGACCAACACAAAAGCTAAAACAAGTTGCATTAAAACAAATTGAAGATTGGGAACAAGTAAACAGTAAACAATCAACTAAGAGTAAAATAAACAAATCAAAGAAGGAATACTAAGAATATCAGCTGGCAAAAACCAAAAGTAAATTTATTGAATATGAATTTTGACGAAACTTCATATAACAACAACTAAGTCGCCTTTTGTTTCATCATTCGTGATAAAATGGCCTGCGATTGGCTCACGGAAAAGAGTGTTATGAAAATTCAGTCTTGGAGGTCGAAACATTTGCTTTGCGAGAAGACCTTCAAAAGGCTAAATAGTTAAGAGTTTCAGCTATTTAGATTGAGGAAGACAACTCCCGATGCTGATCAATTTGGACAAGCCTCGCAAAACATGACTTTCTGTCACTAGTATACACTACGAAGGAACACAGCTCTATCTTTTTCTTCGTTTTATCTTCCGTCTTCATTTCTTCTTCTCGATCCCGGCCGCCGTCCCTACTCCGGTATACCCTACACTAAGTACTCAGAAGAAAAATGTTGAGAAGAGCAGCTTGCCGCCTCCTAGATTCGACTCTCGCCGCTCGCCATGGGAGCATCCATCCCTACTCCCGGTATGTTCATTCTCACTCGTTCTTTCGATCTTTCAGTCGTATTTTGAAATTTCAATTGACACAAAATTTCTGTCTCAGGTCGTCTGGGATGATTTCCCGTTTCTACTCTAGTGAAATTGGAAAGCAATCGACGTCTGATGAAGTAATTGATCTTTCGACTGAAGAGAGCAAGCGGATATTATTCAATAGGTAAGATTTCTTAAGTCAGGTTGTATTTTTGGTATTGCAATCATTGAAATATATATATTGTTTATTGGCGAGTGTTGGTTTTGTGGCTTTTGTAGGGTTTTGTATAGGAGCAAGCAAAGGGGATTTCTGGAATTGGATTTGGTGTTAGGGAATTGGGTGGAACAGAACATTGGTTCCATGGATGAAACTGGAGTTCGATCCTTGGTTAATGTCCTTGATCAGGTTCGTCTTTTACTCGTATTGTTCAATGTTGCTTTATTAATTCAAATGCATCTAAGTCATGTCCGTGACTTGTATCGATTGATTATATTAGAACAAAAAGTAATCCAAGACCACAGGATAGATCATAGGGAAGTTACAACCTCACTAAAAGGAAGATAAAACTCAAGTACTTACAAAATACATATTCTTCAAATTTAATTATTCGGATTCCTATCAGTTTCTCTCCATTTGCTGTGTCATTGTTGTAAGTTGCCGACTGTGAGTTCAATTGACAGGTCTACTTTTGTGATTTTGTATTGTCTTTTACTACTCACCAGCAGTTCATCTGAATCTCTTATGGGTTACAGGAAAACCCCGACTTATGGAAGTGGTTATCTGGGCAGGAAGAAGCTCCTGAGACAATGCGCTCAAATCCAGTGAGATATTAATCCATTTGAAAGTTTAGCATAAAATTTCTGTATAATTCTGGATTTCACTGGCAATGGACTTAAATATGATATTCAATTCAGGTTTTCACTGCCCTTCATGAGAAAGTAATGAACAACCTGAAGGCTCACTCGGCTCCTGAGACGCGTGCAATAGCAGGACAGCCATGGGTCAGAGGATGGGATGACTTCAAGAAGGGCCGTGATGGTCCTATTTCGGGTAACCAATAACCTCGTCTTGGTTCTTTAATAGACCGGAGATGCATCAATGTTTCGGATGTGATATCAGGACCTCCTTATTATGCTTATATGATTCGAGGTGTGACCGAATAAGAATGTGTTGCTGAATGATGTGCACCACCATATATATAATTGTTAGTTTCAGCTCCTTCTTACTAAGCAGTCTGCAAAGTGCAGGTTTATCCGTATAAGTGTATAGCGATTGCAATAAATACTGTTAAGGCTTTTTAATGACATGTTATTGTCGTGTTTAACCGTTCGTGTTATTGTCTTCCTTAATACACAAATTTGTCTTCTATAAGTGAATGCAATTACCACTGTGCTTTGTATAAACATAGGTATGGTTTTTGGAGACGAAAACATATGTAAGCATTATTTTTGGGGGATTGTTTTTTGCTACTATTTCAATACGAGTGTGAAAATCAGAATAAAAATCGGAATTGACCGATAAATGTCCTAATCCGATTCCTGTCACACAGTGTCCAATTAAGATTACAAATTAAAATTCTCTACGAAGAAGGCTTTACCATGGGGATATGGATGTGGACGGAAGGAGGCGGGAGCATTACGATGGATTAGATGGTTTAAGCAAGCCTCTACTTGGTAATGATTATAAATATCCAGATGAGAAGGTATGGTTTGTTCTTAATTGTGACGATTATGTGAGCAGGTACTGAAATTTAGTTGATGATCTGTGAAACTTGTTGCTTTTTGTAGATGTTTCCCCTGAAAGATCTTCTTTGGGGTAATGATGAGAGGAGGAGGGAACAACTACATTGGTTCATTCTTTAATCTCAGATCATTGCTCAATGGGCTCACTGGTTAGGTATGTGATTTTTGGTTTTAAATCTAGTTTTGTGGCTATAATAACATGTGGTAGGCTGGTCGTAGCGATGCTAAGGCAAAACTATAATGGTAGATTGGCTACATATTCCATATTTATATATATATATGTATGAACAGTTAGTTTTGGCACATGTATGCTGTCTGAGTGTCTGTAGCTCTGATTAAGAAGAGTTTGCTTCTTATCTTGTCGAAATTTCCTTTGTCACTCATAAGTGTTTGAATATCAATATACTGTCTATTGCCAAGTCTACAGTTGTTGCTCTAAGAACTTAATTGATATTGTTGGACATACATCTGGCAGAAGTGCAGCAGTGTGTCTATTGCCTCTTAAATATACCTCACCCTTGTTGATTTTTCATTAGTGTGATCTATATAAGATACAATCTGGTATTTCTATGATGTATTTGTGGTTGACTGAAGATTTTTCTCTATGGTTATGAAGCAAAAGAGCCTTTCTTTACCTCCACTTAGTCCCTTACAGGTTTGATTTCAAATATTTGTGCAAATGGAGTTCTATCATTACGTTTTTCTCTCTTTCTTGAAGGAGTAGAAGGATGCTATATATTTTGTGGCAAAGCAGAAGCGTTTTGTTCATCTTTTCTCAATAATATACAAGCACAACAGAGCTATTTTAAATTATTAATTTAAGACCTAAGATCTGTTTCATCAAACCAACCTCAAACTTTTGAGTTATTCTCTTCCAAAATGAAAGTGCATGAGCTATAGAAAAGGATACTAGCTCCACAAACTGAGGCACCTTGAACATCTAGTAAACGGTAACTACAGTATGTTGTGTGATAAGAAGCTTTAATGTGCCTGCTTATACGGTCACATGTTTTTCCGTTCTCTGTGTGAATCCTTATACTGTTGTGGTGTGCCTCATTTTCCTAATGTAGTAGCTAAAATTATCCCATTTCTTGTGTCTTCTCTTATCCTGCTAAAAATGATGTTGTGAGCTTTTGCAATCATTTCATGGATAAACGTTCTGTCTTTTGAACAAGGCAATTAGATAGGCTGGATACATTTCAGTCACTTTTATATGGTGTATACACCAATGTATTGTTTAACGGTTAAACATTTCAGCAGTTCAGTTCCAAAGCTCAAAACATAGGACCTTTGTTCTGTTTGCTGTTTCACAAATATAGTAACCATGATCTATTTATATAAGTCTTTTATTTTACATACAGGAAGAAAGGCTCAGAAATCTCCAAAAGAGGCTCCAAGTTCCCTTTGATGGTACTTGCCTAGAACATCAGGTACCTCTTTGGGTTATCTTACTGTTGTATGTTATAGTTGTATATATCAGAGACAAATCTATCACAATATATCCTTCTCCTTTCACCATTGAAATTTTAAGTATAATGCATCAATCGAGTCAAACTTGACAATTGTGCTCAATTGAGTGGCAGAGACCTATAACTAGTTAATGGCTCATTGCTGATATTTCTGTTACAACTGAGAATAAGTGAAAGAAGAATTAACAAGACAAAATTGTTGTTAGGATGCCAACAACCTGGTGTTTTATATATTTAGTGGATCAATAGTGCTTTCCTTCATTTTTCAGGGAAACCAACAACCTTAGCTGGAGTTGGGTTTCTAGAACTATTGAGTCGCATTTAAGATGATGGATGCTCAATGGCTCGCCAAGCGTGCATCATACATGGAATTCAACGTAAGTCGGTTTCTTCTTCTGTATCTTCTGATTTTCACTTCTGTCCAAGAAAATTTCTCATATACTCATTCAGGAGGTGTTGAAATCTTCAAAGGCGCAGTTAGAACAGGAACTCGAGTTGGACAACGTTTCCAGCCTTAAGGATTTGCCTGCATTTAACCTCCTATCTCGGTGATTCATCTTACGGTTGCTCCAAGTTGGGAAAAATCTTGATGATGCATTGGTTTGCTGTGTATTTACATAGGATGTTAACCTTTACATACTAAATTAATGGTGTTGAGAAACATGAAAGGAACTTACATGTATATTTGTTTTTTGCTCTCGTTAATATAATCCATAAATGTACATATTTTCCCATACTTTGAACCAGTGACTTGTGGTGAATGCTATGAAAGCCATAAGATAAGCATTATGATACACTATCTGTGCTGCTTTGTTATTTTCAAAAATGTGAATGCTATAAATAAATAAAATGATGATGCATTTCTTTAAACACATGCATTTTTGTCAAAAAACAAACCCTTTTGAGCCAATTATAACAATCTAAAATCTTATAAAAATGAGCTTACGATGATCCCCATAGCGAAGCGCAGAGTGATAGACTCCACACATTCTTGCCCTCCTCCCATAGCTTCCTTGTCCACAACTTCTTCCACGACGTTGCTAACTCGTGCACAAGCATGCATGTTTCGTTATCACCGTGACCATCCACATTTTTTGTAAGGTTTTCGCTTCAGATATCCATCTCTGTTTATCTGTATATATAAAAAAATTGTAAACTAGATGTCCATAAAAAAAAAAAATGGTTGGACAAGGTGACTTTAAGTTGACTGTTGATCTTGCAATATAATATTTGATTATAAAAACATGAAAATGATCATAAGAATTTCCAAATTTAGTAATGCATTGATTTGATGGTAAATTTCACTTTCTACTTTTGTCTGTACTGATATGATTCTTCATCAGCTAACAATCCAAAATCCAAACTACCATTCCAATACTCAACAACAATTCATGTGAACTTTAGAATGACACGTCTATTCCTCTTTGAAGAAAGCAGTCTAACTCTAAACTCTAAAGTTCTACATGTTCACCACTGCAGGTCTGCATCATCTCTACGACTCTACCAGACATGATTGAGATTCAACTGAGATCACACTTGAAAAGAAAAACTACAAGAAGGTTCAAGAACCACACAAAAGAGTAAAAAGAAGATTACAAATAGGAACCTGGATTTTTTTGTTTTGAAAAAGTTATAAAGTCCTTGAACTTTTGTTTATTCAATTGAAGTCAATATAGGTCCCTAAACTTTCTCCAAAATTTTTGGACTTAATTGACCAACCAAGCTAAAATATAGATCAACTACTAAATAAAGTTGGTGGGAGTTCTTATTAGAACAAACTTAAGTGTACCTTTATCATCAGCATCATTTGCCAATTTCTCAGCTGCCTGCTTGAGATAAACTTGTTTTGTCTTCACATCTCTTCCAGTGTGGCCTCATTTGACGTTGCTCTAGTGCAACCCATCTTCATCTTCTCCCAATAAACAGAAACAAAAAATAGCAGTACAGGTTAGCCTTTCAATAAACTACCATTTTCCAGATCAACCAAACATGAAACAGATGATGCCACCCAAGAAATTTAGAACAATATTGGATTGAAAGAAAGAGGGTACCTCTATGGCTTCTCATGTTGACTTCCACTTGAGTTTTTTGCATCCAAGGCATGGAAAATGAAATTTGGTTGGTCTATTCTTCATGTTATTCAATTCTCCCACCATTAGGAAGAAGACCATCATTAGCCATCTCAGTAATCAAGTTAAGAACTGCATCCATGTTACCTTCTTTATGGTAAATTTCCACTAAAGATTTTGCAAATTCAGCATCACTAAGCTTACAACTTCTCATTGTATCATGTATTGTTTCACCTAGCTCTTTGCTCATTTCCTCTCTCAAAAGGGCTTTAAGCAATGCAATTACCGAAACAGCATGAGGCGTGAAACCTAATCGAGCCATTTCCCTGTACAAATCATATGCCTTGTGAACATCTCCACACTTACAGTGGCCATGTATGAGAACATCATAGACTGCATTATTAGGCTTGTAACCCTTTTGATTCATTGATTCGAATACTCTATCTGCTTCGTTCATTAAGCCTTTCATACAAAATCCCTTAATAAGTCCATAAGCATTTTTGAATTGAGTGTTACTGCAACTTTCAGTCAGAGTATTATATGTGACGTCAACAGGGACTCGGTCTTCTAAAAATAGCTTCATCAAAAGCTTCTTTGCTTCTCTTGTCCGAGCTTTTTTCGTTAGTCCATTAATAAGAACACTGTATGTAACAACATCAGGGAGAAACCCTTTCAGTGTCATCTCATCATGCAGTTTATGAGCCTGCTTGATGTCACCTTCTCTACAGTAAGCATCTATCAATGTTGTATAAGTAAACTTGTCCGGTTTTAGACCAGCAGATAACATCTCATCGAAAAGATCACATGCTTGATGAAGCCTCTTATCAATGCAAAGTCCTTGTATAAGTGTCGAATAGGTTATAGTATCTGGCAAGATACCATTTGCAGCCATCTCCTGCTTCACTAGGAAAGCCTTGTCCAATTCGCGGTTGTTGCAAAATCCGGATATTATTGCACTATAACTCACAACATCAGGCGTCAATCCTTTCTCTACCATGTCATTAATCACATTCAATGCGTCCTCCATCTTACCCAAGGCACAATGCCCGTTGATGAATGCATTGTAGGTCACCTTTGAAGGCAGAAACCCACTTTCAATCATCTCTTTTAATAACTGATAAGCTTCTTTCAGAAAACCCAGCTGAGAAAATCCATCAATTAGGGTTGTATAAGTCCTCTGATTCGGTTGAAGCCCTTTACTACGCATCTGATCAAGAAACTGCATTGCACGAGTCATGTTCTTAGCCTTGCACATCCCATTGATCAAAGCTGTGTAGGTTACAACATCCGGACACAGTCCATTTCTTACCATCTCTTCATGCAAAAGATGTGCCTGGTGAAAATTTCTCTCTTTGCAATAACCATTAACCATTGTGTTGTATGTCACCTCATCAGGTACAAGACCTTTTCTTTTCATCTCACCGATCACATTATTAGCCTCCTGTATCCTTCCTCCATTGCAAAGTCCATTAATGATGACATTATAAGTTACCAAGCTTGGATCCATATGATTCACTGTCATTGATTTCAACATCAAAAAGGCGTTTTCAATATCGCCTGCTTTACAATATGCATCCATGAGTGTGTTGTAAGTAACCACACTTGGCAAACACCCATTTATTTTCATCTGCTCAAAATACTCGACAGCCTTGCCCCATTCACCTACCCCACAACAACCCTTAATCATAATGTTGTAAGTATATATATTCGGTGAAACCCCAATTTTCAACATATCGTTATATAATCCCTCAACCATTGATAAGGTCATCCTTGATCTGATCATGGAATCCAGAACTGAATTGTACGACAGAACACTCGGCATAAAACCTTGATCTTTAGCAAGATCAATAGTATTCAAAGCCACATCCAACATGTTTAAACTAGAGTAAGACTTCACCATCAAATCAAAGACAGCCGAGCTAGAACAAAAGGCATGGTAAGACTCTCTAAGGCAATTAAAGATGAAAATGAATGAGTCACCATTTGGATTGGCAGCTTTCTCTTGTTCCCTGATGAGGTCTTGCGCAAGGGATTGTGCGGTTTTGAAGAGCTTGAACCTGGTGAGGATATGAAGGGCGTGACATTTACACTGGGGATTGAAGAATTGATGAGGGGTAGCCCAGTTAAGGAACTTAAGAATTATAGTCTTGTCTGACTGTGATCGCTGGAGCAGTTGGGAAGCTGCAGCAGATGTAAATTGCGGAAGCAGGGATTGGAGCTGATGAGGATGCCGCTTAAGGAAGATGATCGCTTTGTCTGCAAGGTAGGTGTCAGTGGAGGATGAGGTAGATATAAGGCGGTGATAATTGTTGTGTAGGGTGGCTGAGGAATGGACCTTTCTAAAGAGCATTCTTGGCAATCAGGATTAGGAAAACCTACATTCATTTCCAAATACCAGCTCCAACCTCATCTCATCATCCTTAATTCCAAAGAAAAGATATTTATAAGCTTCCATGTACAAGAGAGACAAAATTATGAGATTAGGTTATCACTCTAGACTCTCTCTCGTTGTCTTCGTGCAGTGGTCTGTCATTCAAATTAAGTTATGGTTTGAATGTCCACTCCAACAATCAATGCAGTTCCATATTTTTAGTGTCTCAAATTGAATTTTCTATTCAGCTTCTCTAACAATTTAACTACAGCAGAAGCTTAAGTCATTGCTCATAGTCGCTTATAGTTCAATTTGCAATGCAAGAACTCAAATTATTTCTCCTAATAATAATGTATTCCCAATTATCAGCAACCAAAACACTATCAGATTTCAAACAAGTCGAAGGCAATTTACATGATGTTCAGTTCTGGATTATCTCTGTTTGCAAGGAAACAACTAAGAGATAAATAGAGAGAATACCACACCTAAGGGAGAGTAAAGCAGAAGCATACAAGGCGTTGTGGTGGGCTCCGTCGCCCGGATGTGTAGTGGTGTCGCCGCCGCCGGAGTTTTGCCCTCTCTTCTGGAAGAATTTTTTTATTCGCAATGGAAAATGGTTATCAGAAACGACTCAAACGAGGAGAGTAGCGAATAGGAGACGGAAAACAATAAAATTTTGGAAAGACATTTAGTTACTAGATAAACCTCTATAAGAATTAGTAACCGATAAAATCTTAATAAATCTAACTGAATTAGTATGTTTCTTTATCAGTGATAAGCAATGGAATCATTAAATTAAGAACTATAATCTTCCAAAAAATGATATAAGAGATATAATTTATTGGGCTGCCAACGAAGATGGTTGGTACTCGACTAAATCTGTCATGAAAATGATCCAGCAACGGAAAGTTGGTGTAACATCAAACAAATCTTGGATTTGGGAGATCAACATAGTGCCTAAAGTAAAAAACTTTCTATGGAAGTTGGCACTTGATGGAATCCCAACAAAAGATAATCTCGATAAACAAAAAAATCTCAGTAGTAATGCATTGTGAATTCTGTAATCATCATACAGAGAGCGCTAAGCACCTCTTCTTTGCATGTCCGTGCAATCATCAGACTATTGATAATGCAAAAATTACAACAATACTGAACAACTATGATTTTACCAATCATAGCATTATGGACACCTTAACAAAGTTAAAAGAAAATCTAACTCCTATCGAGCTAAGACAACTCACAATGATATGGTGGAACATTTGGTTGGCTAGAAACCAAATCATTTTTAAAAAGAAAAAGGCATCTACAAACCTGAAACATGATGCATTAAAACAAATAAATGATTGGGATAAGGCTAACACAAATATAACCGGCAACAACACAAAACAACTTAAAACAAGAAGAAAAACTAAAAATATCAAATGGGAAAGACCAAGGGAAGGTTTTGTCAAATTAAACTTTGATGCCTCAAGAAACTCACTTAATCAATATGCTTTTGGATTCATTATACGAAATAACTATGGTATCCCTCTGGCTGCAGGGAAAGGAAGATGCAACGGAGATTCTGTGTTAGAGGCAGAAGCTTTCGCTCTTCGGGAAGGCCTTTAAAAAGGCCAAATGCTTAGGTGCCACATCCATTGAGATTGAAAGAGACAATTTGATGCTTATTAACTCGATCAACCAAATTTGGGAACCCCCATGGGAGACAGACATGATCATCTCAGATATCTCCTCCCTAAGCTCGGAATTCATGCACTTTAGTATCCACCACATTTTCAGGGAAATCAACACGGTCGCTGATAGACTCGCGCTGCATGGACACAACTCAAACGCAGGAGACGATGCTCTACCAGATGATGTTGAAGACCTCATCCGTAAAGATGCCTTAGGTCGGCCAGTTTTTAGAATCCGACCCACCTAATTCTCTTACCTTGTATAAAAAAAACGAAAGCAAAGAGATAAAAAAAGAAAAGAAAAAGGACTTTAAATAAATAACTACAAAAAACAATATAAACTATTAAATAAAAAATCAAAATAATGAAATATAAATAATAATTCAAAAAATTATAAAATCTTGAACTTTAATAAAAAAAAATAACTTAAAAATAAAATTGCAAATTAATACTAGTATTCAATATTTATGAATTATTAGATATATTGAACTAATAATATGTTGTTAATCTTCACTAGATTTCACAAATTTAAATTAATTACTTATTCAAAAAGAATCTTCTATATACCTATAAAGCGCTTAATTATAAATGATAAAATATGAAAGATTTTTCAAACGATCTCTGCAAATCTCGAAATCTTTTAATTATGGTTAACTAATATTTATCATAGATCAAAAATTTATCAGATCAATCTCTCTCATTCGATTATCGAAAATAATTATAATTACTTTTTTTATTAAAAATTCAACATAACCTTTCATATGCCAATTCTTTCACAAGGTTTTAAACGAATTTAATGATTTATTGAATATCTCATTAATAGATATTCTTTTAACATTCAAAATTCTTCTAACAACACCAATTTATTTTCGCATCTATATATATATATTTATTCATATACGTTTTAGTCACAATTAACTAACGTTTTTGCACCACTAGACATCTTTCTCAGAAGCTCCTAGTTGGCTACGTTTTTTGCATTCGTTTTTCGATTTATATGTTTTCTTTTGTTTTATATTGTTTCTCGATCCATATGCCGGCACCACTGAACATCTTTCTCAGAAGCTCCATCGATTCACGGTTAGTTGGCTACGTTTTTTGCATTCGTTTCTCAGTTCATATTGATTTCTGTTTGTGATTTTTATCGATTCATATTATCTGCGATTTTTTTTTCCTACAATTTTCTACGTTTTTTTGCATCCGTTTTCCAATTTTTGTACGATTTGTGTTGACTACGTTTTTTTTAAGACGTAGCCAATTATCTGCAATATTTTTCTACATCTTCTCAAGTCACTTGAAGAGTTTCTCAAAGAGAAATTGAGCAACTCAAGTGAAGTAGTGGTTTCTGATTCGAATCTGGGGAAAAAAAAGTCTATATTGATGCTTCCTCCACCTGCCATGGATGATACTGTAACAGGAGACTTGATTGACTTGGAAGACGATTTCGCCAATGACATGGCTTTGGCTCTTTTAAGCGAGCCAGATTTGCCGGTTTCCGATAGACTGGGGAAAGGAGTAGAAGATTGGGACAATCGGCGGCTTCTCTTGTGGTTCCGCCTACTTTGTATGTGCAGATGGCGGACATGGAGAGGAAACAACATCTATTGCGACAATCGGCGGTGACGATGAACGAGCAGCCAAGAGCATTTTACGACTTGAATTAGAAGTTAGACACCTACCAAAATGTATGTTTGGCTTTCTTATTAGTTATCCATCGATTTTTTTCCCTACATTTTTCTACGTTTTTCCAATTTTTGTACGATTTCGTGATCCTTCATTTTTTTACGTGTTTGCATTCATTTTTTTTTCCGGGTATTGTTTCAAATTCGTTTTGATGGATTCGTTGTTCAATAAAGCTTTCTTTTAAAGTTTTTGTTAAATTTATTTTTAGCTACAAATTTTATTTGATTTTTTACATTTCGATTTATTTACATCATGTATTTGTTTTCCAGTATATTTACATTCAAAATTAGTTTTTTAACGTTCTGATTTTTTCACGATTTTTTTGTTACTTATTATTTATCCGATATTTTTTCGACACAATTTTACTTTTATTTATTTATTTATGTCATGATTGTTTTCCGATTTTTGTACGTTTTTTTTTTCAATTTATTTATGGAAACGAATTTTATATGTTTTTTTACTTAACGATAATTCCATAAATAATTATATTAAATATTTTACAAATTTTCTTTAACAATTATTTTAATTATTAACATTATTTCTATTTAGTAATATTTTTATCAACTAACAAACTATTTGCTAAATCAATATTTTTCATATACGTAGAACAATGTTATATCTTTACTTTTTCGATCTATAAATATCATATAAAGTTTGTCAGTTTTCCATCGGACCAATAACAATTAGTTATCAATTCACTTTTATATATATATATATATATATATATATATATATATATATAACATTAATTGATCTCCCCGTTATTACTCAAAACCCGCACAAGGTGCGGGTATTACACTAGTTAATTAATGAGATCTTTAATAAATTTATAAACTTACTAAAATAAAATTTTGAAGAGTTGATTTATAAAATAAAAATGAATATAATCCGTTTATTAAGTTGAAATTTACGAGTTAAATAACAAGTTTATAAATATATATTAAGTTATCACATTTTATAATGGCTTAATGATATTTAAGAGTTGAATAGTTCAACTATGGTCGGTTTAAAAAATCAAATCGGATCGATCTGGTTAGTCTAAAAAAATGGGTAGGTTTAAACTAAGTCAGACCGAAAAGTCCAATCCGGTTATCCGGCTGGATTGTATACGGTCAAGCCAAAAAGCCCAACATTAGGCCACGGGTATGACCGGATTAATATAAAAATAAATAAATAAAATTACATCATAGGTATGTAAAGAGAGTCTTCTATTGTCACATGTCAACGACTAACGCCACGTTTCTCAGCACCTCTTGTATTGATGTGACAGGGGTTTTCCCACTGATTGGTTTAGACAATGGGCTTTTTGTGGTGGGTAAGGCGGCGCTTAATGCAGCTTCTGCTAAGGTGGCCAAACATGAGAGGGCTTGTGTCGAAAATCAACACGTGTTTCTTCCGTTCGCTTTTCACACTTTTGGTTTTCTGGCGCCCGATGTTGTTGATGTTCTTAAGAGGGTGCAACGGGTCTCACACGGTAACGTTATGTCTCCTAGGTCATCAAATGTTGTTTTTAGGAGAATCGGTTTTGCAATTCAGAAAGGATTGACGGCGCAGTTGGTTGCCCGTCTTTCCTCTAGCTCGATGTAATTAATTTTTAAAGTAATGATTTTCAATCAAATAGAAAATCAACCTTGTTTTTTTTTTTAATCTTGTTTTTTCTGGCTCACTCCCCCTTTCACCTTCTCAATTATCAAGTTTATCAGCTCTCACTGTCGCGATCCCACACTGCCGCTCAGGCCTCAGTCGCGACGCTCACTCCCTCTCAATGCCAGGCTAGAGTGCTTCCTCGCCCACGCTCGAGTATTCGGCTCTTTCGAGTCCTCAACCAACCGACCTTCAGATTCACGGTAAGCACTAAACGTACACTAAGCATTACTGCAATAAGCAACCCTCATACTACTGCTAAGTTCTATGGTTCCTTTGGTTATTATGGTTAGGAAATAATTAGAAATTAGTTTATATTCCTTTTTTTATTTATTTAAGTAGTACATGTTTGAACTAATAGAATATATTATTTAAATTAACATAACACAATATTTTAAGGTGATAGTGTAAAAGTTCAATATACAAAATATTATAATTTTGTTGAAAAACAAACAATCAAACACACGATTTTCTATTATTTGTTACCGAAGAAGTTTGAATGGCACTGATGTTCAATTTAAACGCTGTTGGATAATGCTAACATCTATTTTTTCTACTAAACCGGAGGCTGACGCTTTTAAATTTAAACTTTGGGCGTTGGTTCTTGGTGCCGACGTCTGTTAAGCGCCATCGAATTACAACGAGAATAAAATAATAGAGAAGGAATATATTTTAAAACTATACTTTTTATTAAAGTAGCATTTTTTATGCATCAAAATAAATTTATAAATTTATATTTTATTTACTAATGATTTGTATTTCTAAAAACGATAATAAAATAATAGAAAAGGAAGGAATTTAAAACTAGTTACTTTTTAACGGGCATTCTTCATATTTGGATCGAAAATGAGTTTTTTTTTTCCTTGGGCTCAAAATAGATTTTACAAGCGGGGTTAATGTGAAAACTGATGATGAAAATTTGCAAATAACCAAAATGTATCCAATCAAAGCTTATGCTTGCTGCTTTCACTCGTCTCTTTCACACTAGTTCACAAGAATGACAAGACAAAAATCACCCAAGAAAATAAAAACCAAAATATCACGTCCACAAATTTTGTCACAAAAATGTCAAAAAATCACATGTTCATGTTCACACATATCACTAAGAATGTAATGCATTATTGCTCTCATTCTTATCTTATATAGATAACAAAAACCCCATTTTCTTCATACCAAAACAATAACCATGTTTAAGCCATGGGTTGCATTCATCTTCTTCTCATTCAATTTCCACACCCTATCTTCATCATCATCATCTCATCAAGATCCAATCGAACTAGGAATCCTAAAAAAGCCCCAAAATTGCAACATAACCAAATGCGGAAGCATCGATATACCTTACCCATTTGGTATAATCAACTCCAATTGCTCCCACAACCATTTTTTCGACATAACTTGCAACACTTCCTCTAATCCTCCTACACCATTCTTAACCAAACTAAATCTCCAAGTCATAGATTTCACTTCATACTACTACCAACACGTAATCGTCGTATCTTATCCTCCAATGAACATTTGCATCATTAATACTAACACAAACAACACGAATCTCCGACCCGTCATGCCCCTAATCAACTTGACCACAATCAATACCACTACAAGTAGTCCGTACCGTTTACCATCCAACGGTAATGATTTAGTCGTCAACGGATGCTACGCGGGTGCTGCGATCTTGAGTAGCAATGGAACCGTGCTACGAGGTTGTACTCCACTTTGTAGCGATAACAAGATGGGGGATTCGATTTGTCAAACGCCATTGCCGTATCTTGAGGATGCTATGGAGTCGTATCAAATCGGTGTTACTATAAGTAATGATACAACAACTCTTAATGGAGGTGGTGCTTGTGTGTTAGTTGGTCTTGGCACAACGGACTATAATACATCCAATCGATTCTACTCGAGTCTTCCTCCTTTCGCTATCTTGCAATGGACTAGTAAAGGTTTGAATAAGTCGGAACACGTTAATTGTACCTACGATCAATGGACTAACATGGAGTTTTGCGAATGTCAACTCGGCTACCATGGAAATCCTTACCTTCCCAATGGTTGTCAAGGTACGTATACATATACATACACATACATACTGATAAGTTCTTGGTTTTTAAATTTTTAGCAACTATGGTATTTGTTGTTTTGTTGTATTAGTTCCTCAAGAATGCAAAGGATGTAGAGGAAAGTGTGTCGCCTATAGCTATCACTACTCTACGTTGAATGAGGACGCGGAAGATGTTGAATATCGTTGTGAAACGAAACCTTTGGTCCCTCGAGCGTTGGCTTCGGGTAAGGTGTGAATTGAATCTTTATTTATATATATATATATATATATATATATATATATATATATATATATATATATATATATATATATATATATATATATATGTAAGAATATGTTTTACAGTAATAAATAATAAGAAACAAATCTCGGTTATACGATTAAACACAATCAATATTTATGATTCATTCTTATTTTTTTTATATTAATTAATTATATTTGTATATATGGATTATTGATGGGTCCGGTTTGAACCAAACCGCTAAATCGGCGGTTTAGGTTTGTCGGTTTAGATTTAGGTTTGGCAAAATAAAAAATCTAAACCGCTGGTTTGAACCACCGCGGTTTTACCTCAGATCCGGTTTTTTAATTTTTTTTATAATAAACCGTCGCTAAATTCAACCGTCGGTTTTGGTTCACTAGGTTTAGGTTTGTGACCCATATCTAATATGGATAGCTATATTTGATTAACATGTAAGAATTAAATTTATTTATTGCCAAATTAAGTAAAAACGATTAATTTGTTCAATCTACCTTTAAAAAAAAATGAAGAATGTGCATGTTGAAAATATAAACGTGTATCTAAATGTGCAAAATGTACTTTCCGGTTGCTCTAATGAATGAAAACAATGGCGATGTGCAGGATTATTTGCAGGCACCGGATCCGTGATTGTGTTGTTGGGAGTTTGTTTGATGTACCGCATAATGAAGAGAATGAGCGAGAGAAGGAGGAGAGCGAGAAACTTCAAGCAAAATGGTGGTTTGTTACTAAAACAACGAATGGACTCGAATGTTCATAGTCTCGTTGAGAAATCTATGGTTTTCACAACAAAGGAGTTAGAGAAAGCGACTGATAATTTCAATAAAAATAGAGTACTTGGGCAAGGAGGACAAGGAACGGTCTACAAAGGCATGTTGACGGATGGAAGAATTGTTGCCATCAAGAAAGCTAAGAAGGTAGATGAGAAACAATGTCAACAATTCATCAATGAGGTTTTTATTCTATCCCAAATCAATCATAGGAATATAGTGAAGCTACTAGGATGTTGTCTAGAGACGGACGTTCCGTTGCTTGTGTACGAGTACGTGCCTAATGGCATGCTTTCGCAACATATCCATGAGCCGCGTCAAGATTTCAACATCACTTGGCAAATGCGTTTGCAAATTGCTGCGGAAACAGCGGGAGCTTTAGCGTATCTACACTCATCCTCGTCTACACCTATATATCATAGAGATATCAAATCCTCCAACATTTTATTAGATGAGAAGTACAAGGCTAAGGTTGCGGATTTTGGGATTTCGCGAGTTGTTTCCATTGATCAAACACATTTAACCACCGATGTGGTGGGTACATTTGGATACTTGGATCCGGAATACTTCCGGTCCAATCAATTTACCGAGAAAAGTGATGTTTATAGCTTTGGGATAGTCTTGTTGGAGCTCTTAACCGGTAAGAAGCCAATTCGAGCAACGGAATCAGAAAAACAAAAGAGTTTGGCAATGGAGTTTTTGGAGTTGATGGAAAGGTCTAGTTTGGATGATATCTTAGATCCATGTGTTGAAAAGGAGAGTAAAGAGGAGTTGGTTGCAGTAGCGAAGCTTGCAAGTCAATGCTTGAGCATGGTTGCGAGCAATAGACCAACAATGAAAGAGGTTACTATGAGTTTGGAAGGAATACGTTGTCAACAACCTTGGTCTTTAGGGAGAGTATGCCGAGAGGTTGAGTACGATACAAGTGGACCAACTAAATCTCACCCTTTTTTACGTTCAAGTTCGTGCACATCTTCCTTCTTAGTTGATATCTAGCCCCTGTCTTGCTGCAATATATATATATATATATATATATATATATATATATATATATATATATATATATATATATATATATATATATATATATATATATATATATATAAATATATATATACTGTAATAGCAAAATCACCGGCCGGATTAAAATATCATTGGGTTAAATATTATTTATTGTCATTATACATATGTTTTTACCCGTTTTGTTTATTAACCGGTAAAATTCAATGTGTTTTTATTTATTTATTACTTTTAGCAATATAATTAAGGTTTTACGAAGAAAAAACTTTTATTTTTTTTATAAATAAATTAAAAAAATAGTTATACTATAAAGAATAAAACTTACAACGAGGCATAAGAAAATATTTTAAAAATAATAACAAAGCACTATATTAAATTGATTGAATATGGATATTTTATAAAAAGCTATTTTAAAAACCTATTTTTAAAAAAATAATTGGGACCGCATATGAATACACTAGTATCGTTAACCGGTTAAAAAATGTCAAAACAAATGTCATGTTTCAAGTGTTTGAAATTATTAATGTCAGGTTTCAGATATCTCCTAATTATTGTGTATGTGCGACGGCCTCTTCTCTCGACTCCATCTCTGCAACCAGAATTTCGGATCTCTCCTTCTTCCAGTTCGGTTCCATGCCTGTGACCACCAATTCCACTTCTACAAGATACATTTGGAAGGATTTCGACCGTTGAGAACCGGACATGGGTGCCTCCGATGCCATTACTGCTTCTTAATATTCCGATTAATTTCCTGACGATTTCAAATCCGAATCTAGAAGAGTGATTGATGTGAATGGTGGCCTGAATTCACTAGTTTGGGTGGTTTACTGTAAGAGCCTTAGTCTTTAGTGCTGAGCTAGGACCTAGCCGCCCCTGCGGGTCCATGCGGACGTCCCTTGGGTTTGTCCTGTGTTCCGCCGCTGCGGCTCAGGGAGTCCGCCCCCGCGGTTTTCTGCGGCTGCAACCGCAATTATTGACCGTTGGACCATGCTTTACTCTTTCTCTTCCTTATAACCTTTCTTATGCTTCAAGATGAAGGGTTTCTTCATTGTTCCAACTACCTCACGTCCTTCTTCTTTCCTTCCTTCTCATTTGATCTTGTTCTTGAGTTTCTCCTTGATTTGGAAGAGAATTGTTGGTGGTTTTGGTTGATGATGATGTTGGATGTTGTTGCTGAACTTTGAGAGCCAGCTGAGAGGGGTTAGTGATGATCTCTTCCTTTGTAGGCTACAGTAGTGGTGAGTCTTCTTCTTCCTTCTTCTTTCTTTCTTTCTTTCTTCCTTTTCTTCTCTTAAGCTTAGGATTTCACAAGTTAAATCTTGTGTGCTGGAGCTACTAGGCATGTATTGATGTTTGTATGTATATATATATATATATATATATATATATATGTGTGTGTATGAATTGGATTGTTGGACGTTGAAGACGTAGATAGATACGTGAAGAATTAAAGAGAAGTCGGGGATCACATTCTGCACTGTCACTGCCCCTGCGTCGCCAGTGTCACCGCCCCTGCGTGGGAGTGCCGCCGCGCCTGCTCCTCCCGTTGCTTCGCCCCTGCGTCTTTCCTGTCACACAGGTGCGTCTTGTACAAAATCTACCTAGAGTGGTATAAATCATTTTCTTTCCTAGTATGAGTGGGTTAGTAGCATGCTAGGTGTGTGTATGAGGATAGGATGAGGATGATTATGATATCGATATATGTCGGTTATGGCTTTGAGGTTTAGTAGGTTGTCGAGGTTTATAGGTTGGATATGATCCTTAGGGATCCCTTGGGTCTAGGTGTGACCCCTTTGATTGATAGGAGATTTGATATCTCTTTATGCCTTGTTATTAGGCAGTGCTGTTCTCCGGATTGGAATTGATCGTGGTTGAGGATATCTTGAAGTTGAGGTAAGTCCGTAGGACTTACTTAGCTACCATCCTTATATTGGATGTTTGCATGAATGGTGTTTGATATATGCTTAATAGCATGCGATGTTTATTACCGACCTATGGTATATTGACCGCCCATTGTAGTGGTTGTGACAACATGCCCTTTCATCCCGTAGTGGAGTCAAGGAGGTTCTCTGCAGACGGGCCATATCTAGTATACGGGATGGACACTTACCACTCCCTTAGGGTATACGGTAAAGTGTGCCGACACCACTCCAACTGGCAATAGCACTCAGAGGCGAGGATTATATATTCCTCGTGTCACATATATTCATATATATATATATATATATATACGATTTGAGTGTTGGACTTTATAAAGATAATTAACCGGGTAAATGTATCACATCATGATTATGTGTTTATGATTCCCTAACTTGTGTTTGTGCTTATGCATTATCTTATATATGAATGGTTAGCTAACGGTTATATACCGTGTTGTAGATGCTTTGCAGGTTAGGAGAACTGCATAGTGATCCAGATGGGATGATCCGCTGAGGGCTCTGTACACTAGGATTGTACGTGAGATATGAGTTGTTTTTCCTATGTATAGATACATGTTTGGTTTGTGTAACATCCCGAATTCTGGGAATCCGGAGCGTTATTGGCTAGGACCTCATAGTGGGTCCCCGCCTTAGTTTGACAACAATCACAACGGACCTTGCAGCAAGGCACAAATATTAAAACATGAAATATTTAAATAAAGTACTCAAAGTATAACGACACGACTAAACATAACATCAGCCAATCTCTAGGACGAGTAATTCTAACGATAAAAGTAAACTGCAGAATTAAATAACCGAATTAATAACCCATAACACCCGATCCTAGTAGGGAAACCCGGCTGGCCACTTCACTCTCGATCTCTCGGTAGAGATCTAACCTCCAATATCTAACAACACGGTATAAACCGTTAGCTACAATTCTAATACTACAATGTCACTAGAGCACAAACACACACAAGGGCATATACAATAAATCACTCAGCATGCATACACAGATCCCGGTTTATTATCTTTTCATTACGTGACTTAATCCAGTCTATTTTGCGCTTATCTTGTAACACAAGAGTCTCCCGACTCCTGTCCCCGTCCCCGTAAACCAGTAGGGCTGGTGTATGTACCTCTTCCCGTATACCTACTGGACTGGTCGCGGGGCAATCCTCCGGCACCATCGGCCCGGACCGACGGTTACGGCACGTTATCTTACACTTGTGCCTTACTTAACAAAATACAGTACAATGATCTAATTCATTCGTTTTTATTTCACCAGAATATAACACACACCACTCTAATGCACACTCAATATAAAAACGGTAACTAAGTGAGTCCTACGAACTCACCTTATCGGTACTGGTCTCCTCGTCTCGAGATCTTGTCAGCTAAAGATCCGATTATCCTGATCAATAGTTTATTCGCTCTTAGAATCCTTCCAATCTTAAATATTATTCACTTATCGTTCTCACAATCAAGGTATGACATCTAGACTCAATACCGATCTTCTTTAACATTTCAGTTCGGGGACCTACACGTCCATTTCCAATTTTCGTATCCTCCCAGTCGTTTCATCAAAAGCTACCTAACTCGAGGAGCATCATTAACTTAATACTACCAGCGTTCAACTACTCCTTTTTTTGTTCCGATATTAAAAGTATATTTTCTCGCATCCACTAACTTAATATTTCGATTCTTATAAAGATACCGCTCTTCAATTATCCGTTATTTCCATTCTCTAAATACAACCCCGTTGGCATGTATCTAACAGTTAAATATATACTAGTCTCCTATTAATTCCATGTAATTAATTTATCGAGTTAGTTCGGGTTCGGTCTTCTTAGATATATACATCCTTATTTCAATCTCTAAGTACCACTACATTAATTAGTATTTATTTATCGATTAAAAAAAATATATATAAGTTCTTATTAAATTCTACGGAACTAATTTATCGAATTAACCCCGATTCGGGTCTACTAATATATATATATATATATATATATATATATATATATATATATATATATATATATATATATATTACATTTTGATGTTTTTGTTTTCATCTATCTGTGCCTTGTTGTAAGATCCAATGAACTTGTTGTTAGTCTACGGTCAGGATTGTGAGATCCTAGCTTAGTAGCGTCCCGAGTCCCGTGGATTTGGGGTGTTACAAAGTTGGTATAGAGCCTTAGGTTGACAAAAATGACACTTGCAATCTGCAATAAAGGTCGAATAGATAAATAAACAGAACCCGAACGGGGTCTAACTTTTCAAAAGATTTTTGGTTTGATTACAAATGTTTTGGGATAGTGTGTACGGAAAGCCATTACCCCTCTGAGGACCTCGACATTATAGATATATATAGATATTACTTTATGTGATGTTGTGATTGACCTTCAGTATTATATATATATCTATACATATGGCATATATATAGCCTTCTAAGTTAGGTGTGCATACCCTGCAGATGGTTCGGACTAGAGCTTTATCTGCAGTTGGACGAGGTAGGGGTAGACCCCCTCTCCCTCCAGTAGTGGTAGGACAGGGTTAGATTCCCGTTGTTGATCCACCTGCAGCGGAGGAGGTCCATGAGGATGTTGGTGAGAGCGTCGTTCCTCAGATTGGGAACGGTATGGCTAGGAGACAAAGACCAAAACGAGTCCAGTCAGATGACTCGGATCATGTCTCTATGGAGGGACCAGAGTTCCGCGCGTACATCAGACGAGTGGAGGAGGCTGCTAGAGCGGGTAGACGTGCCCCATATTTGCCAGCACAGAGGGATCGTTTGAGAGATCACATGGAGCTACTCAGGTGTCAGTTGTACCGGCACGTGCTGATGAGATTACTCGAGTTCCAGAGGAGCATAGAGGGCCTCGACCAGATACTTGGTTGAAGGCATTTCATCAGATGGGAGTACCCCCTTTCTCTGGGAAGGGTGGGATTAGAGGTGAAGCTGTGGATTGGACATGAAGACTCAGCCCTTGAGTCTATTAGATATCTAGAGGACCGACAAATAGAGTTAGTGCATACTCTATTCCGAGATTGTGCATAACATTTGTGGAGATCCGTGCAGAGTCATGTTACTAGCTATGACCACATGGATACGGGTCTAACCGGTTGCGGATTAGTAGCTTAGTTAACGAATCAGACACTCAATCCTAGTTGACGTACTCTGCTCCTATTCTTCTTCCTTTTTGGGCCCCACGCTCTAAATTCTCTGTAAAATACAGAACCCATGAGCATCACTTAACAAGCTTGAACTCTTCAGGCCGTACATGATACAACAGTGCAAGGAAACTCACCGAGGTTCTAAGGCGAGATTGGTCCTTCGAGGCTGGCGTCTCCTCCTCGGTTCTCCGACGTCGACCATGAGGGAAGGAAGGTTGAGTAGCAGCGAGTGTCGTTTGGCTCCGGGAAGTCGAGTAGCTTTTGACGAGAGCCGTGTGAGGAGGGAAGAAATAAAGGAGAGGTGAAGGACGAAGGGTACGAGAGGTCCGGTGAGGTTCCAAGGTGATGTTCAGCTCCATGCTCCGGTAAGTATCGGGGGAGAGGAGAAGGCGAGAAGTGGTCGGTTAGGGTGGCTATGGAGCCGAGGCTGCGAGATTGATCGGGACGGAAAACGGTGCAGATCGGGGAGAGGGAACGTATACCTGGGTTTGAGTGATTAACGTTTCTTAACTCTCGGAGTGAATGCTTAGTAAAGGTCTCTTGACCGGCGTTACATGAAGAACAGTCGACCTCGCGTTCGTTCGTCTGGAAAGAAGACGGTTCATCTTCGGCCCGTGGAGAAGACGTGGCCTATCCCTGCTGTCTATTGGGTCCAGCCAGCATGGCCCAAATACCATCACCCAGTAGCCCAGCTCAAGAATATACTGGGCCGGTTGAAAGAGTTGACGAAAGAGGTGGGTCAAGGTAAGAAGTCGGTTCATTCTAAGAACCAAAACAAAAGGTCCGGTTCCGTTATTAATTATTCGAGTGGTTTGAATCCGTTTATTTATTTTTATTTTATTATTTTTTGTTTCCGCTTCGATTTCTGGATTAAATCAAATAATTAAATTCAATTCTTAACATATTCAATGAAGCTCTTAAATTAAATTTCCGGTTATTACATCAGCCTTCCCTTAAAATAAGTTTCGTCCTGAAACTTGAGGTGACGTACGGTTAGTTCGAGATAAATACTTCCGAGTCATAACTATAGTTATTTTAAATTCGTACTTTCTTTTCCTTAACACTCGATCAACCAATATCACACGCATTTCGAAAATAACACCACTGTATCAATAATTACTCAATCCGCATACGGTAACAAAATAAACAAATAACACATAAATGATCTCCATCTAACTCAACGAGACGAAAGTCGACACTAGCTCGGAATACTGCTCCGGGTACGAGCTCCTAATGTTATCCTCTGTCTCCCATGTAGCCTCATTTATTCCCCGACGGGACCACTGAATCTTAAGCAAAGGAATCTCCTTCGACCGTAGTCGTCTAACGCCCCTTTCTAAAATAGCTACCGGATACTCTGCAAAAGTATGGTCCGGCTCAACTGTCAAATCCTCATGACTGACCACGTGTCGTGGGTCCGGTATGTATTCCCTGAGCTGGGATACATGGAATACCGGATGTACACTCTCCAAGGCAGGTGGGAGAGCTAAACTGTACGCGACCTCTCCAACCCACTCCAATATCTCAAAGGGTCCGACATATCGGGGCTTAACTTCCCCTTAATGCCGAAACGCCTAACACCCCGAGTCGGGGATACTCTCAACCATACATGTGAACTGACTCGTAACTCTAACGGTCTACGTCTCTTATCTGCATAAGACTTTTGGTGACTCTAAGCCGCCAGCATGCGCTCTCGGATCAAGGCTACCCTAGCCATGTCATCCTGTATCTGCTCCGGAGCGACTCCTCCGACCTCACTAACATCCTCCCAGCATAGTTGTGTACGGCACTTCCGGCCGTATAATACCTCATAGGGAGCCATACCAATAGACGAGTGATAGCCATTGATGTATGAAAACTCCACTAGAGGTAAGTGATCGGGCCATACCTGTCCCCAATCCAATACACATGCCCTAAGCATGTCCTCCAAGGTCTGGATGGTCCTCTCCGACTGACCATCGGACTGCGGGTGGTAAGCGATAGTGAACTGCAAACTGGTCTCTAGAGCGGTATGCACCTGCTTCCAAAATCTTGAAGTGAACCATCCATCTCTATCTGAGACGATGGTCCGGGGCACTCCATGTAGTCTCATAATATGTCTCGTGAACTCCTCTGCTAATTGACACACCGGCCACGTTTCCTTAATAGGAATGAAACGGGCGGTCTTGGTGAGTCGGTCCACCACAACCCAAATATCGTCAAAACTCCGGCTCGGCCTCAACCCGGTGACAAAGTCCATCGATATATCCTCCCACTTCCACTGCGGAACTAGCAGTGGGTGGAGCTCGCCTCCCGAGCGGTGATGCTCGATCTTGACCTGCTGACAGGTCGCACACTGGGCCACAAACTTATTAACATCCGGTTTCAGACCGCTCCACCAGTAGGAACGTCTGATATCTCTATACATCTTACTCGTACCTGGGTGTACCGAGTAAGGTGTACCAGGAGCCTCCTGTAGGATCCGCTGCCTCAACTCCTCATCAGAGGGGACACAAATGCGCCCTTGGCGTCTCATCACTCTATCTCCTCCTACCAAAAACTGTGGTGCCTCCTCCGGAGACATCCTCTCCCGGATCCTGGATATGGTAGGGTAGGTACCCTGCTCGCCACATCTTGTGTAACAGGTCATGCATCAGCTCCAATGCACCTAAGTGTCGGTCGTCATCTGGAAATTGAATCTCTACCTCTAACCGGGTAAGATTCCTCTGTAGCTCGGGCTGAAACGTCAAACGAGCTACAACCTTCTTTTGAGGCGTCTTCCTGCTCAAGGTGTCGGCGACTACATTCGTTTTTTTTCCCGGTTAATACAGAACTTCCAGGTCAAAATCCTTAATCGGCTCAAGCCATCTCTTCTTCCGGTTATTCAACTCCCGCTGGGTGAATATATACTTCAAACTCTTATGGTCTGTGAAGATCTGACAAGTAGTCCCGTACAGGTAGTGACGCCCGATCTTAAGGGTGTGCACCACCGCTGCTAACTTTATGCCATGAGTGGGGTAGTTCACCTCGAACGTCTTTAATTGGCGAGACGCATATGCTATCACCTTACCCCTCTGCATCAATACGCATCCCAAGCCCAACTTGGATGCATCACTGTACACCACAAAGTCCTCTGTGCCCTCTGACTGGCTAAGATCGGAGCAGAAGTCAACCTCCTCTTCAGTTCCTCAAAACTCCTCTAGTAGGGCTCAGATTACACAAAGTGGGTGGTCTTCCTCAGTAGACCAGTGAGTGGTCGGGCCATGACTGAGAACCCTTCCACAAACCGTCTTATAATACCTAGCTAGCCCTAGAAAATTGTGCACCTCATTAACGTTCCTAGGAGGGTGCCATGACGAAACGGACTCGATTTTGGCCGGATCCACCTTGATCCCTTCGGCCGTCACCACATGCCCTAGAAAGGCTACCTCTGTCATCCAAAACTCACACTTGGACAACTTAGTATAGAGTTGGTTGTCCAGTAGTACCTACAACACCGTCCTCAAGTGTCCTACATTCTCATCCTGGTTCCGGGAATACACTAGTATATCGTCAATGAAGACTACCACAAACTGATCGAGGTAATCGATGAATATTCCATTCATAAACTCCATGAAAACGACCGGCGCGTTGGGGAGCCCGAATGGCATCACCGCAAACTCATAATGACCGTATCTGGTCCGGAAAGCTGTCTTAATTAAGGATATCCTATTCCCTCACTCTCAACTGGTGATATCGTGACCTCAAGTAGATCTTGGAGAAGATTGAGGCCCTCTACAACTGGTATAGTAGGTCGTCGATACTGGATAACGGATACTTGTTTTTGATCGTTACCAAGTTCAATTCTTTGTAATCTGTGCAAAGTCCAATGGATCAATCTTTCTTTCTCACCAACACTACCGAGGCACCCTAAGGAGAGACACGGGGTTGGCTTAACCCTTTTTCTACCAACTCCTTTAACTGTTTCTTCACCCTGCCTTTTTCAATATGTGTCATCCAGTAGGAAGCCTTTAAGATCGGTCTCGTGCCAGATTCTAACTCAATACTGAAATCTACACTCAGTGGTGGAGGTAGGCCGGGAAAGTCATCTCGAAACACTTTCGTGCACTCACTACTGGTACGTCCTCTAGCCTTGGACCCTTATCTTTAACTCTTCAAGCTCTCTTGATCTAGTCCAGATCACACAAGGTAATTATCCCTACTCCACATATAAGAGGGAGGTCAATTTTCTTTCCTTCTCTAGCTGGTCTTCTTCGTTATCAGATTGATTTCTTGACTCATACTTCAACGTCGCTCTTAACTCACCCGTGATGTTATCGCTCAAATATTCATTGTTCCTTTCACTGATTGATGTCTCTCCATCCTCTCATTTATTTGGTTAACATCAACTCTTTCAACCCAACCTTGTCCTAAGTCTTATTGCATGCCTTCTCACTCCGTGTGATATCACCTTATGACTTAATTAAATGATACTTTAATTGTTGTCGGGTAAACTCCGAGCGCATTATTGCCCTTTGATTGGGGCGTATTTACCTACGTATGTCCACTATTCCCTGGTTTTTGTTTGAATGGTATTGTGTCCCTTTGATCGTCCTGGTCCACGGGTTGTCTTATCGGTCTCATCCTTGCTATTTCCCGGTGATATTGTGTCTCAGGTCGTTTGTATTCCTGACTATCACTTCCCTAACGGTAGTGGCTATCGCACGCCAACGCTACTCTTTGGACGTCTTTATTCTTTAACCGTTCATTTTCCGTTATTTGGTATTCTCCTCTCTTGTCCACTTGATCTCAAAGAATCTATCTAAGGTGGATGTGTAGGCGTGAGCATGCCACTTCACACTCTTAGTGAGTTCTATACTAAAAAAATGATTCTTTTTTTCCCCCTCATCTCGGGTCTTCTTATATCCAACTGTATTCGTCAATTATTACCCTCTGTCTAATCAGTCGTCGCTTAGTCTTGGTGGCATCTTGACCGCTTCACATGTACTTATTTTCTTTCCTTGTGGCTTCTGTATCATCATGCATTCCTACTAGTTCCTTTACAGTAGATGGTGGTGATATTCTACCGTTCATCGGGATACGTCAATGTTCTTGCTTCCCTTTTTCTTAACTGAACTTGTCGGTCCAAGTACCCCTTTCTTTGGTTTCTTAAATTTTACTTAATGCTTCCTTCTTCGTATTCTGACCGGTGTGGTTCACTTACTAGTTCCTGCTTGACCTCCTGAGCAAGCGATCACCACTTCTCAACTTCTTCCCGCCGTCCAACATAATCGTACTCCATGACACCATATCTTGACTTATTCTCGCACTTCTCTAAAAACTATTCTTCTATTTCCCGTCTCAATGGAATATCTCTTGTTGTTGGCGTCTTGAGTTCTTGTCAAGAGGACGCCTTTGCGGTTCTCGTACTTTTCCCACATCGTTTTCATTTGCTGTTCATTCTTATGGTGTAACTTGATGTAACTGTAGTTCCGTCCGTTAGTCTTGTATTCTTAGAAAGTCAACATCACTCTTATTTTTGTAGTCCGGAATCATGTCTTGAGCCCTGGAGATCCCCTTAGAGGTGTGACTTGGTTCGTTTAAACGTGTCCTTGAATTCCTCGTACTGTTGGGGTCGTACTTTCGACAATCTCATACTCCATTCTCTCTTTTTTGAAAGGTTTTATTTCTCCACTTGCGTGCTTGATCTATAACGCCTAATTAATTCTATTCCGTGCGGAAAGGGTAAAAAGGTAATTTCCTTTACCCTAACCCGACATGGCCACTATCTTGGTGTGCGCCGTCTATACGAGACAAGCGACTATAACTATCATTATTTCTAAGTTCAAATCACACTAACTTACTACTACCGAGATCTGCAGAGTGGAGCGGTGATTTCCGTATTACTACCCTACCCGACTCAACTATAAACAAACTTTGAACTTTATTTTGGAAAATCATATCCTTTTTCGGGTTCTGTTTAAACTTGGCCTTTTTAGAAGATTGCGAGGGCTATTGTTGCCAACCTAGAGCTCTGATACCAAGTTGTAACACCCCGAATTCTGGGAATCCGGAGCGTTATTGGATAGGACCTCACAGTGGGTCCCCGCCTTAGTTTGACAACAATCACAACGGACCTTGCAGCAAGGCACAAATATTAAAACATGAAATATTTAAATAAAGTACTCAAAGTATAACGACACGACTAAACATAACATCAGCCAATCTCTAGGACGAGTAATTCTAACGATAAAAGTAAACTGCAGAATTAAATAACCGAATTAATAACCCATAACACCCGATCCTAGTACGGAAACCCGGTTGGCCACTTCACTCTCGATCTCTCGGTAGAGATCTAACCTCCAATATCTAACAACACGGTATAAACCGTTAGCTACAGTTCTAATACTACAATGTCACTAGAGCACAAACACACACAAGGGCATATACAATAAATCACTCAACATGCACACACAGATCCCGATTTATTATATTTTCATTACGTGACTTAATCCAATCTATTTTCCATCTTATCTTGTAACACAAGAGTCTCCCGACTCATGTCCCCGTCCCCGTAAACCAGTAGGGCTGGTGTATGTACCTCTTCCCGTATACCTAATGGACTGGTCGCGGGGCAATCCTCCGGCACCATCGGCCCGGACCGACGGTTACAACACGTTATCATACGCTTGTGTCTTACTTAACAAAATACAGTACAGTGATCTAATTCATTCGTTTTTATTTCACCAGAATATAACACACACCACTCTAATGCACACTCAATATAAAAACGGTAACTAAGTGAGTCCTACGAACTCACCTTATCGGTACTGGTCTCCTCGTCTCGAGATCTTGTCAGCTAAAGATCCGATTATCCTGATCAATAGTTTATTCGCTCTTAGAATCCTTCCAATCTTAAATATTATTCACTTATCGTTCTCACAATCAAGGTATGACATCTAGACTCAATACCGATCTTCTTTAACATTTCAGTTCGGGGACCTACACGTCCATTTCCAATTTTCGTATCCTCCCAGTCGTTTCATCAAAAGCTACCTAACTCGAGGAGCATCATTAACTTAATACTACCAGCGTTCAACTACTCCTTTTTTTGTTCCGATATTAAAAGTATATTTTCTCGCATCCACTAACTTAATATTTCGATTCTTATAAAGATACCGCTCTTCAATTATCCGTTATTTCCATTCTCTAAATACAACCCCGTTGGCATGTATCTAACAGTTAAATATATACTAGTCTCCTATTAATTCCACGTAATTAATTTATCGAGTTAGTTCGGGTTCGGTCTTCTTAGATATATACATCCTTATTTCAATCTCTAAGTACCACTACATTAATTAGTATTTATTTATCGATTAAAAAATATATATATATAAGTTCTTATTAAATTCTACGGAACTAATTTTTTCGAGTGGTTCGGATCCGTTTATTTATATTTATTTTATTTTTTTCTGTTTCCGCTTCGGTTTCTAGATTAAATCAAATAATTAAATTTAATTCTTAACATATTCAGTGAAGCTCTTAAATTATATATATATATATATATATATATATATATATATATATATATATATATATTACATTTTGATGTTTTTGTTTTCATCTATCTGTGCCTTGTTGTAAGATCCAATGAACTTGTTGTTAGTCTACGGTCAGGATCCATTGTGAGATCCTAGCTTAGTAGCGTCCCGAGTCCCGTGGATTTGGGGTGTTACAAAGTTGGTATAGAGCCTTAGGTTGACAAAAATGACACTTCCAATCTGCGATAAAGGTCGAATAGATAAATAAACAGAACCCGAACGGGGTCTAACTTTTCAAAAGATTTTTGGTTTGATTACAAATGTTTTGGGATAGTGTGTACGGAAAGCCATCACCCCTCTGAGGACCTCGACATTATAGATATATATAGATATTACTTTATGTGATGTTGTGATTGACCTTCAGTATTATATATATATCTATACATATGGCATATATATAGCCTTCTAAGTTAGGTGTGCATACCCTGCAGATGGTTCGGACTAGAGCTTTATCTGCAGTTGGACGAGGTAGGGGTAGACCCCCTCTCCCTCCAGTAGTGGTAGGACAGGGTTAGATTCCCGTTGTTGATCCACCTGCAGCGGAGGAGGTCCATGAGGATGTTGGTGAGAGCGTCGTTCCTCAGATTGGGAACGGTATGGCTAGGAGACAAAGACCAAAACGAGTCCAGTCAGATGACTCGGATCATGTCTCTATGGAGGGACCAGAGTTCCGCGCGTACATCAGACGAGTGGAGGAGGCTGCTAGAGCGGGTAGACGTGCCCCATATTTGCCAGCACAGAGGGATCGTTTGAGAGATCACATGGAGCTACTCAGGTGTCAGTTGTACCGGCACGTGCTGATGAGATTACTCGAGTTCCAGAGGAGCATAGAGGGCCTCGACCAGATACTTGGTTGAAGGCATTTCATCAGATGGGAGTACCCCCTTTCTCTGGGAAGGGTGGGATTAGAGGTGGAGCTGTGGATTGGACATGAAGACTCAGCCCTTGAGTCTATTAGATGTCTAGAGGACCGACAAATAGAGTTAGTGCATACTCTATTCCGAGATTGTGCATAACATTTGTGGAGATCCGTGCAGAGTCATGTTACTAGCTATGACCATATGAGGAGTTTGATCAAAGAGCGTTTTTGCCCTGCCTCATTGAGGAGGGAGAAACTGCGGGATTTTGTTGAGGCTGGCTTTGAGGACGTACCAGTCTCTGAGGCGATCAGGAGATTTCAGGAGGAGCTAGCCTTGCTGGGCCCAGCTGCACCTCCTGCAGATCAGCATGTGTATCTCTTTTCCCGACGATTGAGGGATGCCACCCGAACCTATATGGCGGGATTTCACTATGAGTCCCTGATGGACTATCAGGATAGAGCTTCAGATTATGAGCGGAAGCGGGCTGGACAGAGGAGAGTTTTTCAGACCGGAGGGTTTGAGAAGAGACAGCGGACTGGGCAGATCAGTGGTACTGGTGGAGCTGGGGGTTTCAAGCGAAGCCAGAGACGCCCAAGTTACCCCTCATCTGCACCGGTTGCAGATAAGGGACGACAGTGCTTTAACTGTGGTGGTTATGGACATATGCGACCAGAGTCTACGAGGCCGTCAGTGACTTGCTTCACTTGTGGCAGACCAGGTCACAGAGCTGTCTTCTGTAGACAAGGCCAAGCTTCATCACAACAGGGTTCTTCTCCTGCTAGTGCAGCAAGAGGTGGGCAGAAGCCACCTCATCAGCAGACACCGGGACAACAAAGAGTCCCAAATCATCCTACTACTCAAGGATATGCTCCTGGGTCGAGTAAAGGTAGAGGTCGTGGTGGGAGTACCACTGACACTAGAGGAGTACATGGTAGAGCTTTTGAGCTGAGGAGTGCAGAAGAGCCAACTGCACCGGCTGCTACCGGTACCATTTTTATTCATGGTTTACCTGTTAGAGTTTTGTTTGATACGGGAGCTACGCATTCATTTATATATGATGCATTTGTTGAGCGTTTGAGTCTAGTTACGACTGAGGGGATACCCTTTAGTATAGGGTTACCCGATGGTAGTAGGGTCAGAGGTACCCGTGAGATACGTGATTGTCCCATTTGTGTAGAGACTCGTGTGTTACTTGTTGACTTGTTTGTTATGCCGTTGGTACATGAGGAAGTCATTTTGGGTATGGATTGGATGGATAGACATCATGCGGTATTAGATGTAGGTAGGAGGACCGTGACAGTCTCTACCGAGTTAGGTCAGATAGAGATTTTCCGAGGTTGGGACCTTGGGAAGTCAGGCATGGTGATTAGTGCGGTACCTGCCACGAGATTGATTGCATAGGGTTGTGAGGCCTTCTGGTGTTATGCCATGAAGGATGGGGAGAGTCCAGCGTTAGAGGATATCCTAGTGGTTTGTGAGTTTACAGATGTGTTTGTTGAGCCGTCCAGTTTGCCGCCTCAGAGGAGCCTGAACTTTGGTATCGAGTTAGAGCCTGGTACGAGACCGATCTCGAAGGCCCCATATCGTATGGCGCCTGTCGAGATGTTGGAGCTGAAGAAGCAACTCGGGGGGTTGGCTGGGAAGGGCTTCATCCGCCCTAGCGTATCCCAGTGGGGAGCACCTGTCCTCTTTATGCAGAAGAAGGACGGATCGTTGAGACTGTGCATTGACTATAGAGAGTTGAACAAGGTGACCATCAAGAACAAGTATCCATTGCCCCGTATTGATGACTTGTTAGATCAGCTTCAGTGAGCGACGGTGTTCTCCAAGATTGACCTGCGCTTAGGGTATCACCAGCTGAGGGTGAGAGAGCAGGATGTGCACAAGACGACATTTCGGACCCGGTATGGACACTATGAGTTTGTAGTGATGCCATTTGGACTTACGAATGCCCCAACAGTTTTCATGGAGTTTATGAACAACATATTCATCGACTTCCTGAACCAGTTTGTGGTAGTCTTCATAAATGATATGTTGGTGTACTCTCGCAACAGAGAGGAACATGCAGGACAGCTGAGGACTGTGTTACGAGTTTTACGAGATAGAGAACTTTATGTTAAGTTCTCTAAGTGCGAGTTCTGGATGCCAGAGGTAGCATTCCTGGGTCATATTGTTTCCGCCGAGGGGATCAAGGTTGATCCGGTGAAGATTGAGTCAGTGGCAGCATGGACGACACCGACAAACGTCAAGGAAGTATGTAGCTTTCTTGGCCTAGCCGGCTATTACCGACGCTTTGTGGAGGGATTCTCTGTGATTGCCCGTCCACTTACGAGTTTGCTGAGGAAGACCACCAGGTTTATATGGTCTGAACAGTGTATGCAGAGTTTTGAGGAGCTGAAGAGACGTCTGACTTCCGCTCCTATGTTAGCACAGCCGGAGGGCAAAGATGATTTTGTGGTTTACAGTGATGCATCCAAGCTAGGCTTGGGATGTGTGTTGATGCAGCGAGGCGAAGTGATTGCATATGCGTCTCGACAGCTGAAGACGTATGAGGAGAACTACCCGACTCATGATCTGGAGTTGGCAGTGGTAATTCATGCACTGAAGATCTAGAGACATTACATGTATGGTGCTACATGTCAGATCTTCACAGACCACAAGAGTCTGAAATATATTTTCACGTAGCGGGAATTGAATAACCGCCAGCGTAGGTGGCTTAAGTTGATCAAGGACTTTGATCTTGAGATTCTATACAATCTGGGGAAGGCGAACGTTGTCGCCGACGCCCTGAGCAGGAAGACGCCTCGAGAGAAGGCGATTGCGAGACTGACAATTCAGCCTCAGTTACAGAGAGATCTAGTTTGGCTAGAGTTGGACGTCTAGTTTCCTGATGAGGACGCCCTGTTGAGTACCTTAGAGGTGCTCCCTGATCTGTTGGGTGAGATCCAACAGAAGCAGGGGACTTGCCCGACATTGACGAGGATTCGAGAGAGGACGTCCCGTGGTGAGACAGTTCCTCATAGGAGCAGATGGAGTGATGAGATGCCGCGGTCGCGTCTGTGTACCCGCTGATGCTGATTTGCGACAAAGGATATTATAGGAGGCTCACTGTACGCCTTACTCAGTGCACCCAGGTACGAGTAAGATATACCAGGACGTGAGACGCTCATATTGGTGGGGGAGGGCTGAAGCCCGACGTGGCCAGATTTGTGGCACAGTGTGCGACCTGTCAACAGGTTCAAGATCGAGCAATGTAGACCTGGAGGTGAGCTCCATCCACTACTTATACCGCAGAGGAAGTGGGAGGACGTCACCATGGATTTTGTGACTGGTTTGAGACCGAGCAGGAGCTTTGATGCCATCTGGGTTGTAGTTGACAGACTGACGAATACGGAACGTTTTATCCCTATTCGGGAAACGTGGCCAGTGAGCAGATTCGCTGAGGAGTACACTAGACATATAGTGAGACTCCATGGTGTACCAAGGACGATCGTCTCAGACAAAGATGGTCGATTTACCTCGAGGTTTTGGCAGCAGATTCAGACTGCCTTGTGGACGAGTTTGCACTTCACGACTGCATTCCATCCTCAGACAGATGGTCAGTCAGAGAGGACCATTCAGACATTAGAGAATATGTTGCGAGCTTGTGTGTTGGACTGGGGACAAGTTTGGACGGATCATCTCCCACTAATTGAGTTCTCGTACAACAACAACTGGCATGCATCGATTGGGATGGCCCCATATGAGGCACTGTATGGACAGAGATGTCGCACGCCGTTATGCTGGGATGAGCCTAGCAGTGTTAGTGGTTTGACACCTTATCAGGTTCAGAATGATGTTGCTCGTGTAGCATTGATTAGAGAGAGGATGCTGACTGCACAGAGTCGTCAGAAGTCATATGCAGATAGGAGGCGTAGACCCTTAGAGTTCAGAGTAGGAGCTCATGTATGGCTGAGAGTGTCTTCAACACGAGGTGTTAGACGTTTTGGCATTAAGGGGAAGTTGAGCCCCCGATATGTCGGACCGTTCGAGATTCTGGATCGAGTTGGGAGTGCAACATACAGATTAGCTTTGCCTCCGAGAGTAGAGGGTGTTCACCATGTGTTTCATGTGTCTCAGCTGAGGGAGTATATACCAGATTCGAGACACATTGTGAGTTATGATGATTTGGTGGTCGAGCCGGACCACACTTTTATTGAGCACCCGATTGCAGTCCTAGAACGAGGTATGAGACGCCTGCGTTCGAAGGACATTCCTATGTTGAGGATACAGTGGTCGAGACGAGAACCTGATGAGGCTACATGGGAGACTGAGGATAGCATCCAGAGGAACTATCCAGAGTTTTACGCCGAGATAGATGTACATGTAGGATCGATGAGTAGATCTTAGTGCTATATTGGTGAGTGTTGTGATTATGTGCTTATATTCTATGATGTGTTTATTTTCGTGCTACCTATGATGTGATATATGATCTTATTGGATCTTGAGGTGCTAGTGCGATTGATGATTATAGCTGGAGATGGTTCTTTCCTCCATGCTATTGAGATGCGATTAGGGTTTAGCTGGAGATGGTTATTCCTCCATGCTATTCTTGGTGGACATAGTTTTGCTGGAGATATTTTTCCTCCATGCCCTTGTTTTATGAGTATGATACGGCTAGAGATGGTTTTCCTCTATGCCCTTGTGATGTGATGATAGTTTGGCTAGAGATGGTTTTCCTCTATGCCTTGGATAGTATAGTGATTTTGTTGCTGGAGATGATGATTTCCTTCATGCCTGTGTTTGAGGTTATAGAGTGATATAGGTTGATAACTTAAGAGCGGAGATGTGATGTCTCCGATAGAGAGAGTTTTACCTCGGCATATGGGTCCGAGAGGATTTGGTATTGAACAAGTTTCGGGACGAAACTTGTTTTTAGGGGGTTGAGATGTAAAAGCCTTAGTCTTTAGGTGTTGAGCCAGAGCCAACCGCCCATGTGGGTCCAGAGGGCCGCCCCTGCGTGAGTTTTGTATTCCGCCCCTGCGGCTCAGGTAGTCTGCCCCTGCGGTTTCCTGCGGTTGCAGCCGGCATTGTGGACTCTTGACCCTGCTTTACTCTTCTCCTCCCCTTTAACCATCTCCTTTGCTTCAAGATGAAGTGTTTCATTATTCTCCAGCTGCCTCACGTTCTTTTTCTCTCCTTCCTTCTCCTTTGATCTTCTTCTTGTTTTCTCCTTGGTTTTGCAAGAGAGTTTATGTGGTTGGTGTTGATGATGATGTTGGGATGTTGATGTTGCACTATGAGAGCCAGCTGAGATGTGTTAGTGCTGATCCCTTCCATTCTGTTTAGGCTACAATAGTGGTAAGCTCTTCTTCTTTCCTTCTTTCTTTCTTCCTTCCTTCTTTTCTTCCTTTCCTTCTCTTTTACCTTAGGATTGGATCTCCTAGGCATATATGTGATGTATATATGTATATATATGTATGTGTATGGTTGCTGAATGTTGAAGACGTGAAATCATTAAGTGAAGAACCGAAGAGAAGGCGGGAATCATTTTCTGCACTTTAAACCGCCCCTGCGTGGGAGTGCCGCCGCCCCTGCGCCTCCCAGTGCTTCGCCCCTGCGTCCTTCCTGTCACGCGGGTGCATCTTGTGCAGGACCTACCTAGAGTGGTATGGATCATTTCCTTTCCTATTATGAGTGGGTTAGTGGCATTCTAGGTGTGTGTATGAGGTTAGGATGATGATGATTATGATATCGATATGTGCTGGTTATGGCTTTTTGGTTTAGTAGGTTTTTGAGGTTTATAGGTTGGATATGATCCTTATGGATCCCTTGGGTCTAGGTGTGACCCCTTTCATTGATAGGAGATTTGATATCTCTTTATGCCTTGTTATTAGGCAGTGTTGTTCTCCGGATTGGAGTTGATCGTGGTTGAGAGTATCTTGAGGTTGAGGTAAGTCCGTAGGACTTACTTAGCTATTATCCTTATATCGGATGTTTGCATGAGTTGTGTTTGTTATATGCTTGATAGCATGCAATGTTGATTATTACCGACCTATGGTTTATTGACCGCCCATTGTAGTGGCCGTGATAACATGCCCTTTCATCCCGCTGTGGAGTCTGGGAGGTTCTTTGTAGTCAGGCCAGATCTAGTATACGGGATGGACACTCACCATTCCCTTAGGGTATACGGGAAGGTGTGCCGACACCACTCCAGCTGACTATAGCACTCAGAGGCGGGGATGATATATATATTCCTCGTGTCACATATGTTCATATATATATATATATATATATATATATATATATATATATATATATATATATATATATATATATATATATATATATATATATATATATATATATACGATTTGCGTGTTGAACTTTATAAAGATGATTAACTGGTAAATGTGTGACAGAATGATTATGTGTTTATGATTCCATGACTTGTGTTTGTGCTTATGCATTATCTTATATATGAATGGGTAGCTAACGGTTATTGCCGTGTTGTAGATGCTTTGCAGGTTAGGACACTGCAGAGTGATCCTGATGGGGTGATCCGTTGAGGGCTTCCGTACACTAGGATTGTGCGAGGGATATGGGATGATTTTGTTATGTATGGATACATGTTTTGGTTTGTACTCAGCAGTGTTTTTTAGACCTTTTGATGTATGTATTACAGTTTGATGTTTTGGTTTTAATCTATTTGTGCCTTGTTGTAAGATCCAATGAACTTGTTGTCAGGCTAGGGTCAGGATCCATTGTGAGATTCTAACCCCAGTAGCGCCTCGAGTCCCGTGGATTCGGGGTGTTACAAAGGACACACCAATGCCGAGGATCGATGACTTGGTCCTATGGTCATTAATGGCTAAGAGCACAACTGTGATGTATAACCTAAGAACAAATGTAATAGATATGACTATTATAACAAATAGGGCCTCCGTTGGTTCTTACTGTAGTAAGGAGATTGAGATCTATGTAATAAATGTGTTCAGGTTGAACAATATGTGGCATTTGATTTATCCTTCTACGATATCTAAAGCTGTATCGAAGAGGAGCAATATCAATGGCGATTTGTTGAACTCAGAAATTAAAGTACAAAACATGAAGGAAAACTATATGTACAACTAGTGTTGGATACCTAATTGTCGTATAAATGAGTGGTATATGAAAGTCATATACAAAGGGCGACATATAATGTTTTTGGAAGGCATAAATGTACGGTTTAGGTCAGAACCGAGAAGGAATAAAAAGGTATGTATTGACCTGCACTCAAGAACCAAAAATCATACAAGAACAATAGATAAATATGGGTTCAAAATTAAGAACAACAAGTCAATGAACAACGGGATAAGAAAATTTATGGTCAGGGGATACAAACTTGATGTTCATAAATCTATTTGTAATAATTGCGACGTATTATACAACGTTGCGAATAACATAAACTGTTATAACACCTTGGCTTGTGCTAGAACCGGAAATCTTACTTTCAATCATGATAACCGCCTCGGCTCAAACTACATACAGACTATCAGATTACAAACAAATACCGAACAAATGGAACACAAAACAATCATAAAGGTAGGACTATAGGGAAGACTGCCACCCAAAATACGATATAAGTATAAATGAAAATTAGCGTTTTGGAAATGTAGAGGAACGCGCAAGAAAAATTTTTGGACTAATTTAAACATTATATGCAAAAACGAGGGTATACATGTTATAATCCTCGCAGAAACAAAAACTAGTTCGGAACCGGATGAGTCATTATGGAAAAGCGCAGGTTTTGATAACATCCTTTTTGTACAGGCAGTAGGCTTCGTGGGAGGCCTTTGCATGTTATGGAAATAGTATCAACTTCGAAATGAAAAAAATAGAAATTATTAGAACACATAGTAGATACATCACGTTAAATCATATTAACATAACTTCGGGCTTTGAAACGCGAGTCTTCGGGATATATGCACCACCTAATGAACAAAAGAAAGATGAGTTCTGGTCACATTTTTGTGTCTGATTTCAAATCATCAAATAGGCCAACGCTAGTCATAGGAGACTATAATGAGTTACAGGAACCCTCAAACAGAAAGGGAGGAGCTCCCATTGGCATTAATAAATACAAAAGACTACATGACATAGCTGACCAATGCGGAATAATAAACCTCCCAACTAAAGGTAATGAGTACACTTGAAAAAAAAGGAAGGAAGGAGATGAAAATACGTATGAAAAACTCGACAGAACAATGTCAACCATAGAAGTCATACAAGAATATCCGAGCATACACACTCGAAACCATGCATTTAATACCTCAGACCATTGTATGATATCGATTAATCTGCAAAACCAAGTCACAACTTATAGAAACAAACCGTTCCGCTTCGAGTCTATATTGATGCAACGACAAGACTGTGAAAACCTAATCAAACAAACATGGAGAACCCAGTTCCCAGGAACACATATGTTCAACCTTGTTAAAAAAACGAACCTCCTAAAACAAAACTTGAAACAATGGAGTCGTACGAAATTCGGGAACATTAATACCCAACTAAAATCCGTTGATGAACAAATAGAAACCCTTCAAAGGCAACTATTCTCAGCATTTGATCAACAATTAAATGATAAGATAGCGAGGTTATGCAAGAAAAGAGAATGTATTCTGGAATACCAACATAAATATTGGGTGCAACGAGCCAAAACGGCAAACTTGCGCTTAGGTGATAAAAACACGAAATTCCACCACAGAAAAGCTACGGGAAGAAGAAATAAGAAGATAATATCAAATATAACAAGAAGTGATGGAACCATACTATCCAAGGAGAGCGACATAAATGAGGAATTTTTGGAAGATTATAGAATGCGATTTCGAGCGTCGAATATCGACATTCGCAAACTCCAAAAACATTTGGAAGTCGTACAACCAGAAATTACCAACGACGAGAACACAGAGTTAGGTAAACCTTTCTCGACCGGGGAAATAAAAAACGCATTGTTTGACATCGGTAGTGAAAAATCGCCCGGCCCTGACGGAATGACCACTGATTTTTATCAGAAGTACTGGCACATCGTTGGTCCAGCCGTCACAAGAGCTGTAAAAAGTTTTTACAAGAATTGGTAAAATCCTTAAACAGTTGAAACACACGTTCATTGCACTCCTCCCGAAAGTTAACAACCCAACAACAACCGCCAACTATAGACCAATCATTCTTTGCTCCATAGTTTATAAAATCATAGCCAAAATTTTAGCAAACCGATTAAGTTCAATTCTACCCAAAGTAATCCACCCACTACAAAGCGCTTTTACTAAAAATAGGGCAATCCATGATAATGTCCTTATAGCCTACGAAATTTTCCACGGGTTTAGATCAAATAAAGGAAAAGAAGGGTATATGGCCATTAAATTGGACATGGAAAAAGCATATGATAAGTTAGAATGGAAGTTCCTCAAATTGGTACTACAAAAGTTTGGGTTTTGTGAGAAATTTAGAAATTAGATTAACGAATGCATAACAACTGTCTCGTATTCTTTGTTAATAAATGATTCACCGACAACCCTATTTTGTCCGCAAAGAGGTCTCCATCAAGGAGATCCAGTATCCCGCTCCTCTTTAACCTAGGAGCTGAAATCTTAGCAAGAAATATACAGAAAATAAGTAGAGAAAATCCACGATCAATTGGCTTCCCCATAACAAAAAACGGGTCATCAATCCCGTTCTTAGCCTTTGCAGATGATGTCATCATAATTCACTAAGGCGATGACTGATGCAAGCAACAAAATCTTGTCGGTTTTGAATGACTATTGTGAAACTTCTAGCCAATTAATAAACTATCACAAATCTACCTTTCAAACTTCAAATAATGTAGACCCTGCAAGCAAAAGAAGAATACAAGCTCATCTTGGGATATCTTCATCCATAAATCTAGAGCAATATTTAGGTTGCCCTATCATAAATGGAAGGGTCAACAAAGAGATTTTCAATTCAGTCATCCAAAAATCAAGACAACAACTCTCGAAATGGAAAGCTTCATCTCTCTCGCAAGAGGGACGAACAACCTTAATTAAAGCAAACCTTAACGCAAAACCAAGTTACCTAATGCAGGCTTTTATGTTACCTACAAGCATTCACAATGAACTAGACACAATCAATAGAAATTTCTTTTGGAATAAAGGACCGAACTACCACCCATTAATTAGTTGGGATAAAATCTGTAAACCAAAAGCCCTAGACGGTACTCGCATAAGAAAGGCGGAGGATATGAATAAGGCACTACAATGAAACTCCTCTGAAAAATTATGGAAGAACCAGAAAATATATCGGTCAAAGTTGTAGAAGAGAAGTATCTACGTGGGCAAAACCTATGGAATTACGAGTGTGGAAAAAATACATCTTGACAATAGAAGAAATTGACCAAATTGAAAGAAAAATTTAATAAAGGCCTACGTTGGAGAGTAGGGAATGGAAGTACAATCAAGTTCTGGGAAGACCGATGGTTAATGGATGAACCCCTGTATACAGTAGTGTATGACCAAACCCTAATTAGAACATCGGATAAGGTGGATACCTTTATCTTGGATAAATTAAAAAGTGGAACGAACAACGTCTTGATCAACTTGAAGGCATTCTTCAAGTAAACATCATTAATAAGATAAAGGAGTATAACCTCCCAACAAATGACTTAAGAGATAGGATTTATTGGACAACAAACGACGACAGATGGTATTCCACCAATTCTGCAATAAACATGATACTGAACCCGATCAGGTGTCAAACCACTAACACTGCTAGGCTCATCCCAACATAACGGTGTGCGAAATCTCTATCCATACAATGCCTCATATGGGTCCATCCCAATCGATGCATGCCAGCTGTTGTTGTGCGAGAACTCGACTAGTGGGAGATGATCTGTCCACACTTGTCCCCAGTCCAACACACAAGCTCGCAATATATCCTCCAATGTCTGAATGGTCCTCTCTGACTAACCATCTGTCTGAGGATGGAATGCAGTCGTGAAGTGCAAACTCGTCCCCAGGGCAGTCTGAATCTGCTGCCAAAACCTCGAGGTAAATCGCCCATCTTTGTCTGAGACAATCGTCCTCGGTACACCATGGAGTCTCACTATATGTCTAGTGTACTCCTCATCCAATCTGCTCACTGGCCACGTTTCCCGAATAGGGATAAAACGTGCCGTCTTTGTCAATCTGTCAACTACAACCCAGATGGCATCAAAGCTCCTTCTCGGTCTCAAACCAGTCATAAAGTCCATGGTGACGTCCTCCCACTTCCTCTGCGGTATAGGCAGTGGATGGAGCTCACCTCTAGGTCTACAATGTTCGATCTTGACCTGCTAACAGGTCGCACACTGTGCCACAAATCTGGCCACGTCGGGCTTCATCCCTCCCCACCAATATGAGCGTCTCACGTCCTGATACATCTTACTCGTACCCGGGTGCACCGAGTAAGGCGTACAGTGAGCCTCCTATAATATTCTCTGTCGCAAATCCGCATCAACGGGTACACATACGCGACCGCGGCGTCTCATCACTCCATCTGCTCCTATGGAGAACTATGGTGCCTCACCACGGAACATCCTTTCTCGAATCCTCGTCAATGTCGAAGGTACTCAACTAGGCATCGATCCTCATCAGGAAACTGGATGTCCAACTCTAGCCAAACCAGATCTCTCTGTAACTGAGCTGAACTGTCAGTCTCGCAATCGCCTTCTCTCGAGGCGTCTTCCTGCTCAGGGCGTCGACAACAACGTTCGCCTTCCCCGGATGATACAGAATCTCCAGATCAAAGTCCTTGATCAACTCAAGCCACCTACGCTGACGGTTATTCAATTCCCGCTGCGTGAAAATATACTTCAGACTCTTGTGGTTTGTGAAGATCTGACATGTAGCACAATACAGGTAATGTCTTCAGATCTTCAGTGCATGAACTACCGCTGCCAACTCCAGGTCATGAGTTGGGTAGTTCTCCTCATACGTCTTCAGCTGTCTAGACGCATATGCAATCACTCTGCCTCGTTGCATCAACACACATCCCAAGCCTAGCTTGGATGCATCACTGTAAACCACAAAATCATATGTGCCCTCCGGCTGTGCTAAGATAGGAGCGGAAGTCAGACGTCTCTTCAGCTCCTCAAAACTCTGCATACACTGCTCAGACCATACAAACCTGGTGGTCTTCCTCAGCAAACTCGTAAGTGGACGGGCAATCACAAAGAATCCCTCCACAAAGCGTCGGTAATAACCGGCTAGGCCAAGAAAGCTACGCACTTCCTTAACGTTCGTCGGTATCGTCCATGCTGCCACTGACTCAATCTTCGCCGGATCAACTTTGATCCCCTCGGCGGAAACAATATGACCCAGGAATGCTACCTCTGGCATCCAAAACTCGCACTTAGAGAACTTAGCATAAAGTTCTCTATCTCGTAAAACTCGTAATACATTCCTCAGCTGTCCTGCATGTTCCTCTCTGCTACGAGAGTACACCAGAATATCATCTATGAAGACTACCACAAACTGATCCAGAAAGTCGATGAATATGCTGTTCATCAACTCCATGAAGACTGCTGGGGCATTCGTAAGCCCAAATGGCATCACTACAAACTCGTAGTGTCCATATCGGGTCCGAAATGCCGTCTTGTGCACATCTTGCTCTCTCACCCTCAACTGGTGATACCCTGAGCGCAGGTCAATCCTGGAGAACACCGTCGCTCCCTGAAGCTGATCTAACAAGTCATCAATACGGGGCAATGGATACTTGTTCTTGATGGTCACCTTGTTCAGCTCTCTGTAGTCGATGCACAGTCTCAACGATCCATCCTTCTTCCGCACGAAGAGGACAGGTGCTCCCATGGGGATACGCTAGGGCGGATGAAGCCCTTCTTATCCAACTCCTCGAGTTGCTCCTTCAGCTCCAACATCTCGACAGGCGTCATACGATATGGGGCCTTCGAGATCGGTCTCGTACCAGGCTCCAACTCGATGCCAAAATTCACGCTCCTCTGAGGCGGCAAACTGGACGGCTCAACAAACACATCTGTAAACTCACAGACCACTGTGATATCCTCTAACGTTGGACTCTCCCCATCCTTCATGGCATAACACCAGAAGGTATCACAACCCTGTGCAATCAATCTCGCTGCACGTACCGCGTTGATCACCATGCCTGACTTCCCAAGGTCCCAACCTCAGAAAACCTCTATCTGACCTAACTCGGTAGAGACTGTCACGGTCCTCCTACCTACATCTAATAACGCATGATGCCTATCCATCCAATCCATACCCAAAATGACTTCCAAATGCACTAACGGCATGACAAAGAAGTCAACAAGTAACACACGAGTCCCTACACAAATGGGACAATCACGTATCTCGCGGGTACCTCTGACCCTACTACCATCGAGTAACTCTATACTGAAGGGTATCCCCTCAGTCGTAACTAGACTCAAACGCTCAACACATGCATCAGATATAAATGAATGCGTAGCTCCCGTATCAAACAAAACTCTAACAGGTAAACCATGAATAAAAATGGTACCTGTAGCAGCCAGTGCAGTTGGCTCTTCTGCACTTCTCAGCTCAAAAGCTCTACCATGTGCTCCTCTAGTGTCAGTGGTACTCCCACCACGACCTCTACCTCTACTCGACCCAGGAGCATATCCTTGAGTAGTAGGACGATCTGGGACTCTTTGTTGTCCCGGTGTCTGCTGATGAGGTGGCTTCTGCCCACCTCCTGCTGCACTAGCAGGAGAAGAACCCTGTTGTGATGAAGCTTGGCCTTGTCTACAGAAGACAGCTTTGTGACCTGGTCTGCCACAAGTGAAGCAAGTCATTGACGGCCTCGTAGACTCTGGTCGCATATGTCCATAACCACCACAGTTAAAGCACTGTCGTCCCTTATCTGCAACCGGTGCAGATGAGGGGTAACTTGGGCGTCTCTGGCTTCGCCTGAAACCCCCAGCTCCACCAGTACCACTGATCTGCCCAGTCCGCTGTCTCTTCTCAAACCCTCCGGTCTGAAAAACTCTCCTCTGTCCAGCCCGCTCCCGCTCATAATCTGAAGCTCTATCCTGATAGTCCATCAGGGACTCATAGTGAAATCCCGCCATATAGGTTCGGGTGGCATCCCTCAGTCGTCGGGAAAAGAGATACACATGCTGATCTGCAGGAGGTGCAGCTGGGCCCAGCAAGGCTAGCTCCTCTTGAAATCTCCTGATCACCTCAGAGACTGGTACGTCCTCAAAGCCAGCCTCAACAAAATCCCGCAATTTCTCCCTCCTCAATGAGGCAGGGCAAAAACGCTCTTTGATCAAACTCCTCATATGGTCATAGCTAGTAACATGACTCTGCACGGATCTCCACAAATGTTGTGCACAATCTCGGAATAGAGTATGCACTAACTCTATTTGTCGGTCCTCTGGACATCTAATAGACTCAAGGGTTGAGTCTACATGTCCAATCCACAGCTCCACCTCTAATCCCACCCTTCCCAAAGAAAGGGGGTACTCCCATCTGATGAAATGCCTTCAACCAAGTATCTGGTCGAGGCCCTCTATGCTCCTTTGGAACTCGAGTAATCTCATCAGCACGTGCCGGTACAACTGGCACCTGAGTAGCTCCATGTGATCTCTCAAACGATCCCTCTGTGTTGGCAAATCCGGGGCACGTCTACCCGCTCTGGCAGCCTCCTCCACTCGTCTGATGTACGCGCGGAACTCTGGTCCCCCCATAGAGACATGATCCGAGTCATCTGACTGGACTCGTTGTGGTCTTTTTCTCCTAGCCATACCGTTCCCAATCTGAGGAACGACGCTCTCAACAACATCCTCATGGACCTCCTCCGTTGAGGTGGATCAACAACGGGAATCTAACCCTGTCCTACGACTACTGGAGGGAGAGGTGTTCTACCCCTACCTCGTCCAACTGCAGATAAAGCTCTAGTCCGAACCATCTGCAGGGTATGCACACCTAACTTATAAGGCTATATATATGTCATATGTATATATATATATATATATATATATATATATATATATATATATATATATATATATGAACATATGTGACACGATGTTGTCACACATTTACCCGGTAAATCATCTTTATAAAGTCCAACACTCAAATCGTATATATATATATATATATATATATATATATATATATATATATATATATATATACGATTTGAGTGTTGGACTTTATAAAGATGATTAACCGGGTAAATGTGTGACAACATCGTGTCACATATGTTCATATATATATATATATATATATATATATATATATATGAACATATGTGACACGATGTTGTCACACATTTACCCGGTTAATCATCTTTATAAAGTCCAACACTCAAATCGTATATATATATATATATATATATATATATATATATATATATATATATATATATATATATATATATATATGTATATGAACATATGTGACACGAGGAATATATATATCATCCCCGCCTCTGAGTGCTATAGCCACCTGGAGTGGTGTCGGTACACCTTCCCGTATACCCTAAGGGAGTGGTGAGTGTCCATCTCATATACTAGATCTGGCCTGACTACAGAGAACCTCCCAGACTCCATGGCAGGATGAAAGGGCATGTTATCACGGCCACTACAATGGGCGGTCAATAAACCATAGGTCGGTAATAATCAACATCGTATGCTATCAAGCATATAACAAACACCACTCATGCAAACATCCGATATAAGGATAGTAGCTAAGTAAGTCCTACGGACTTACCTCAACCTCAAGATACTCTCAACCACGATCAACTCCAATCCGGAGAACAACACTACCTAATAACAAGGCATAAAGAGATATCAAATCTCCTATCAATCAAAGGGGTCACACTTAGACCCAAGGGATCCATAAGGATCATATCCAACCTATAAACCTCAAAAACCTACTAAACCTCAAAGCCATAACCGGCACATATCGATATCATAATCATCATCATCCTAACCTCATACACACGCCTAGAATGCCACTAACCCACTCATAATAGGAAAGGAAATGATCCATACCACTCTAGGTAGGTCCTGTACAAGACGCACCTGCGTGACAGGAAGGACGCAGGGGCGAAGCACTGGGAGGCGCAGGGGCGGCGGCACTCCCACGCAGGGGCGGTGAAACAGGTGACGCAGGGGCGGCGGCACTCCCACGCAGGGGCAGTTTAAAGTGCAGAAAATGATTCCCGCCTTCTCTTCGGTTCTTCACTTAATGATTTCACGTCTTCAGCATTCAGCAACCATACACATACATATATATACATATATACATCAACATATATGCCTAGGAGATCCAATCCTAAGGTAAAAGAGAAGGAAAGGAAGAAAAGAAGGAAGGAAGAAAGAAAGAAGGAAAGAAGAAGAGCTTACCACTATTGTAGCCTAAACAAAATGGAAGGGATCAACACTAACACATCTCAGTTGGCTCTCATAGTGTAACATCAACATCCCAACATCATCATCAACACCAACCACACAAACTCTCTTGCAAAACCAAGGAGAAAACAAGAAGAAGATCAAAGGAGAAGGAAGGAGAGAAAAAGAACGTGAGGCAGCTGGAGAATAATGAAACACTTCATCTTGAAGCAAAGGGGATGGTTAAAGGGGAGGAGAAGAGTAAAGCAGGGTCAAGAGTCCACAATGCCGGTTGCAACCGCAGGAAACCGCAGGGGCAGACTACCTGAGCCGCAGGGGCGGAATACAGAACTCACGCAGGGGCGGCCCTCTGGACCCGCAGGGGCGGCTGGCTCTGGCTCAACACCTAAAGACTAAGGCTCTTACATCCTTGGCATCAAGTTTTTTCCATATGTTCATGTATAGTTTGTTCATATACCATTTGTTCTTTCAATTCCTTATCCGATGACCTTGCTATTATGCGAGTTTGTTTCCTTTTCTCCACGATGATTTGTCCTGATGTTATCCTGCACATCAAGAGGAAAACAGCAAGTAACAGAACCAATGTCCACAAATATATAACAGAAGGATAGATATCTAAGCCGATACAGGTAAAGAGCAGAAGAGATATCCTTGGGTTCACTTGAACATTTATAAGTAAATTTGTGTTTAAATTGGTCAGCATATCAGTGGTAATTGGTTTTATCCAATGTGAGTTCAACCAGATCAAAGCAGGTTAGTATACAGTACCAAAGATCTGCTTTCTTTCTTGTTTGATAAGTTTTTTGAAGGCTAAGTTTCATAATACATTTGGAGGAGATTACTATGGTCATAAGTTCGAGACTGGGAAGGCGATAACACACCTCCCATCATAAGCTACTCATAAACAAAGGATAGCTAGACATTAAGACTGGACAATAGTTTTTCACCTTGTCTAAACAATTAAGATATTCTTCTAGATCAGAATTTTTAGCGTGGTTACCATTGTTCTCAACTTTTCCTTTGATTTTTGTTACTTGTTGTTGTTCAGTAGCATCAATTGTTCATTGTTTTGTTTTTCATTGACAAACCAGGTATCATTAACACATAGCAAAGGGTTCAAAAACCATATTATAATTAGGCCAAAGGAACTACACATTTTAGAAATAACAGGGGTAGAAGACATGAGGTTCCATTGGAAGCTTATTCTTTGTTTTTCCTCGGGTTTCCTGGGACAGTGAGATACACCTTCATCTCTATGAATCCTTCTAGTTAGGTTCTGTTTTTAAGTCGATAGTTTTAATATTTCAGGTTGGTCATGGATTTGAATAAAATACATGAAAGTTGCATAAAAATATATGTTACCTTCATTTGATGTAGAGAGATTGGTTTTGGTTCCATGAATAGTCTCTAATCCAGCTATTGCACATAGATCTTGGACTTGTTCAACCAAAAGGGACAAAGTAAGTCCCTTTAGGGTCATCAGCAACTTCAGTTTCACATATGACAACAAAGAGGGGGGGGGGGGGGGGTCTTTCAAAAGAAAACACCAGAGAATTGATGGGCACACGACGGGACGATGTTGGTTGTCTTCGATGAGGGTACGAGCCTGAATTGTAATTATGCGCCTTCCTTCGTCGCCTGAGAGAAGGTTGTCTTCCCCAAAGACGAACGCGACGCACGCTTCTCTTTCTTTTACCTTGGTACATCAAAAGAGGAGGAGTAGACCAGAAACCGAATCTGGCCGAATTCTTCACTGGTCTAGGAAGGTTCGATAGTCGAATCGAAATTAGGATAAGGAAGTATGCTTCACTTTGATAATTTTGTATTGGATTCAAGGAAAACATCGGCGAGAAGGTGGATCTGGATGCCGAAAATGTTAGGGTTTTTTTAGGCTTTCTTTGTGGCTGCAAAGGAAGAACTTAGGCGCGTTCAAGCGCGTTCTTTTCAAGGCGTTAGGGTTTTTTTATTTGCTCGTGGCCCCATCCTCTCCATGATCAACGGTTTAACCCTAAATTTTATAAATTAAATTATTTATATTAAAAGTAATTAGAGAAAAAGTGTCTATAAGACGACAACATAGACTATAAAACTACACATGACTTTTAAAATAATATGCAAATTGTCTTTTTTAATAACAAAAAGTGTTCGAAATACTATACGATACACGTTTTGTGGACTGAAAAAGATCGACAGACGGACTAACCGTCATGAAAAACCGCAACGAAAGAAAAAAGAAATACGCAGAAATACATCATGAAATCCCGAAAACAGATTGATCTTCAAGGAAAAATAGGATGATCTAGTCAATGGGAAGTGGAGAACGCAACGGCCATCTTCGAAGGAAGTACACCAGGTAGGAAATTTGGGGAATTACTATAGACACCTCAGATTTGGACTCGTAATAAAGTCATCGGGAGTCGATGACATATTCACGTCCCTCCCATACAAACCACTCGAAAAGCCACCACAAACAAGCATAAACTAAGAAAAAAACACTGTAAAACACGGAAGTCATGACATAAAAAGAAATTAATGGATATTAAAATAAAATGAGTTTTTTTTTTGTATTTTTAGGAAACAAGTAAACAATCAATCATCGCAATTATCAATAACACATCGATTTTCAACATTGATTTTCTGAAACTCTCATTGAGAGGAGGGTTTGGGGCGGGTTTGGAGTGTTTCGGAGTAGAAAATTATTCTATTGTCCCTATCATTTTAAACTATTAATGCTAATACCTGATATATAATAAACGTTTCAACATCGATTTTCACACAACACAATTCGAAGACTTGACTGCCGGCTGCTGAGAGGTTGTGATGTGAGAAGACGATTGCGTGGTGGTCGACCAAAGGAGGATGAAGCAATGAGAATAAACAACAAAGGTACCAATCCTCTCATTCCTTCGATTCCTTTATGTCTGATTTTGGTAGAAGCCCTCTTCGAATCTATAGATTTGTGGGTAGAATGAAAATTTTGTGTTTGAGGTTGATGAAGCCCTCTTCGTTTCCGCCCTCTTCGAATCTATCGAAGCCCTCTTCGAATCTATAGGATGTGAGAAGACGATTTATGGGTATGCGCGTAGAATGAAAACATGTGCTACGATTTGTGGGTAGAAGACTGAAAACTTGTGCTTATCTCTCTATATTGACTAGTAGGCTTAAGTGAAGTAGGCTTAAGTGAAAACATGTGCTTATATCTCTCTGTATCGACTACTAGACTAGAATTAATAATTTGTTAGGCTGGAATTAGTATGTTTGCACTTGCCTTTTTCAAAAAAGAAATTGTACACAACTTGGAGTAGTTTCCAATCACTTGACTGAGTGTATGAGTGTAGTGTATACCGTAATTCTTCAAAATGTTGTAATAACTTTTTTTATAATACGGTGTAAGTTTCTTTTATTTTCCAAGTACTTATTTATTCCTAGTTCTTGTTGCATATGATAAAAAAAACTCGTTACCGCAGAAGATGAATCACATTGTCATTGCAAAAGTTTGCTTTCTGTTCTTACATCCAAGTAGTAATTGAAAAACAACTAACATACGCAACAAGTGCTACCCTGATAACTAACCCCCATACAAAAGCATTGAAACAATCTCGAGATTGAATCTGCTTGTTTTTTTCTTTCTCTTCATCATGTTCCCGCCTTAGTGACTCAATAATGTCTGTGTTTTCCATGTCCCACATGCCTAGTTCTCAGACTTTATACTCCAAGTTTTTCTTAGACTCACGTAACCCTTTAACATACTCTTGCAGTACTTCAGAGTTGGGGAGATCAGCAAATGTGCCCCTCAACATCTCATCTTCAATTAGATTATCCATTGGCATTGATAGCCCACCATGTCTCCAATCAACTTTGTTTGGATCTTCGCTGTCACAACTAGAGTCGTCTGACATAATACTTGTTGAAAAATACACCAACAACATAAAAATCCTGAAACAACATTTGGTTCAGAGGCTAGCATGGAAGCAACTATAAATGAACCAATTTTCTTTGCATTCATAACTCAAAAATCAAATATAAATGAGCTAATTTTTCAATGAAATCTTGTAAATACACAATCAAACTTAGAGCTTTTCTGTGCATTCATATTACTCAAAAATGGTGGATGTCATTTTTCTATGCATTCATATGCTATTCACTTTTCTGTGCATTCATATACTCAAGAATCAAATTTCTGTTCATTTAGTTGCGCAAATTGAACAAGCAGCAATGCCAATGTTAGAATAACCTTCCACATATAACATAGATACATAGCAAACTGAACAAACAACAATGCCAATGTTAGAGTAACCTTCCACACATAACATCGATACATAGCAAATTGAACCAACATCAATGTCAATGTTAGAGTTACCTTCCACAAATAACATAGATAAATAGCAAATTGAACAAGCAATAATCCAATGTTAGAGTAACCTTCCACACATAATTGACAGCAAACTGAACAAGCATCAATTGACAGCAAACTGAACAAGCAACAGTTGAATAGACGAGTAAACATTGTGAATGGGAGATTCTACACATATACGCACAACAACAAACTGAACAATGGGAGATTCGACATTAAAGCAACAATTAACCTTCGACACCTATGGCGACAACGATCGTAATGGCAGTTAACTCCTTCGAACAAAGCCCTAGTTTTGCATATGAGAAAACAATAGAGACAGAGGACTAACCGAAAGAGAGAAGAATCCGTCAATCCTACGCCTTGGACTCCTTCTACTCACTCGCAATCGACAACTCCGTCAACAAATACCAAACCCTGCAACAGAATGGACCACGTGATAGTCACGTGACAAACACTTACACTAGTGTTTAACTGCATTGTCCACCAAACACTCGTTAGTGTTTGATAAGGGAAAGCGGTTCATTTATAGTTGCTTCCATTAATAGGCATAGGATTTGAACGAGTTAGTAAAGTTATTTTTAACAAGGTCTATAATTTTGTTATTTTTTTTATAAGGGAAAGCGGTTCAAAAACATTAGACGACACACCGTCTAGTGAATCGAAATGCCGAAAAGATCAGCAGATGGACTAACCGTCAGTATAGTCACAATAAAAGAAAAAGAAATACACAAAATACAACATAAAAAACCCGAAAGCAAAGGAGGTCTTCCGGGGAAAGTAGGATGACGAAACAGTCAGCAGGAAGTGGCAAGCATAAAGTCTGTCTTCGAAGGAAGTACACAGGTAAGAAGCCTGGGGAACAACTGTGGACACCTCAGATTTGGACTCGCATCAGAGCCGTCATGAGTCGATCAAAAGTCCACGCCCCCTCCTCGTCAAACAAGTCGAAATGCCACCAAAACAACAACGTCAAACGAAGAAGACGACATTGCAGAACACAGGTGTCATACCACATAAAAGTGTATGACTTTGAAAGGTAGTGAGTAATGGAGATCGAGTAGAAGGAAATGCAAGTTTCGCATATATTTTTTTTGATCAAATGATATAGATACACATGAGTTTTGAATATTGGGCCTTTTGGCTCAATAGTTTGATGATGTAGTTGACAAGAATTTGCGTTTTTTTATTATTTATTTATTTTCCAATTACAAAAGTTCCTTCTTTTTTTTTTTATAAATAAAAAAGGTTGATCTATTCACTTGTGACTGGAAATATTGATGTAAAATCCCTTTCAATCTTGTCAAAAATCAAAGAATTTGCGTGTTAACTTTGGTTTTGATTAGTGTTGAACTTTTTTTTTTTCTCCAAAAAAGAAAAATTGACGGAAAATAAGACGATTTTTATCGATATTTGTAAAATCGAATAATCAATATCTTGGTACTAAACAGCCAAATGATAGTGGTACTAAATTTTGGTCAAAATTATGGTGCTTATTGAATCATCTGTTATTTTTTAACAATTTATTTGTTATTTTACATATTTTTCAATACCCAAAACCCATCAAACTGAATAAAAATAATATATAATCAAATAATCAAAATACTACTCTCAAATATTTCTCAAAATCGAATAATCAATATATTTTACGAAGATTACTTTTCCAATTTCTACTTTTACTTGGCTATTTTAAAATTTTGCCATTTCGAAAATGTGGATTAATTTGCCCTAATAATGCGGGATCAACAATCAACAAGGGTTTCTTTTTTTTTTTTTTTTTTTTCATTTGGATGAACAAAAGCCTTTTAACTTGTACTGATAGAAGTAGAGAAGTAGAGAAATACTGCAGAAGTCGGCGGCTCAAAGAGAGGAAGAGATAATGGACAGAGAAGGTCAGAAGCCGATCGAGGAGGAGGTCAGAGAAGGAGTAGAAGATGAACAGGTTGTCAATCCATGGGAGGTGTCCGCAAAGGACGGGGGAAAGATCGACTATGACAAACTCATCGACAAATTCGGCTGTCAGAGACTTGATTCCTCCTTAATTGACCGCGTTCGCCGCCTCACCAGCCGCCCTCCTCACGTATTTCTTCGTCGTGGAGTCTTCTTCGCCCATCGGTCTCTTCTTATTCCGTCTCGCATTATTCTTTGATTTTTGTGAAGAAAGTTCCGATTTGGAGCTTTGTTTTGATTTTGTTATGGTTAACAGGGATTTCAATGAAATTCTTGATGCGTACGAGAGAGGAGATAAGTTCTACCTGTATACCGGCAGAGGACCGTCGTCTGAAGCCTTGCATTTGGGACATTTGATTCCGTTTATGTTTACCAAGTAATCTCTCTTTATTTGTCTATTTATGGATTCTTCACTTAACCGTAAGTATCATCTGCATTTTGATCGATCTTAGTAGTTGCTGTCAAAATTGGTTGAGGTGGTTTCTTTTCTGCATACCAGTACGAAAGATTTCAGCTTCATGCAAATTCAGCATTATTAAACTTAGACTAGGGTTTAAGAGTGAACCTGTTATGTTATAAAACATATTGCTCAGATCTAGTAACAATAGAACGGTGGTAGGTATCTGCAGGACGCATTTAAGGTGCCATTGGTGATACAACTGACTGATGATGAGAAGTGTATGTGGAAGAATTTGTCTGTGGAGGAGAGTATGAGGCTTGCCCGTGAGAATGCCAAGGACATTATTGCGTGTGGATTTGACGTCTCCAGAACTTTCATTTTCTCTAATTTTGATTATGTTGGCGGGTAAGTAACTAGCCGACAGACTCAAAGGAATTTAAGTGAGAGGATTATTTGTTGGTCTTCAGTTAAGAACTCTTCCCTAAACGTTATTTTAATTTTTGTTTCAGTAATTTCTATAAAAATATGGTGAAAGTATCAAAGTGCGTCACTTACAATAAGGTAATTTCCTCATCTGTCTTGATGCCTCCTTTTGTTACTATCAGTTTTCGTAATTATGTCGACTCTCCCTTTGGGTTTATCTAGTGTTTGATGTTGTGACACTGTATTCAGGTAGTTGGCATATTTGGTTTCACGAACGAAGATCACATTGGAAAAATTAGTTTCCCTCCAGTGCAGGTAATTTTGTAAATTTGTTCCTACTCGGGCTAGATGACATCAATTTTATGGGTTTTTTTTTGTTAGCTTTTGCATCTCATAATTTCAAGACTTTCTGTATGTCTTACTGTTGAAAATTGCTAGCTTCTCCATTATTTATTATTTGTGAAAGTTTCTTTTAGTTTAGCGTCTTCTGGTGTCTGTCACTGCTTTGTTGATTATAAATTGTAATTTTGCAGGCTGTTCCATCCTTTCCCAGTTCTTTTCCGCATCTATTCCCTGGAAAAGATAATCTTCGATGCTTAATTCCTTGTGCAATTGACCAGGTTTGGCTTTTCCTTCAGTTTTACATATTTTCTCTGGTTTTGGTGACTGATGGTCTATTTGATGTTCATATCTTGTGACTATCCATGTTCCATGGTATCTCCTTGTTTTCCTTCCTGTACTTAAAAGGCTTTAGTAGCTTGGGTTTTCAGTTATGCCATATATTGACAACTGTTGTGTTTTTTAGACTTCATAAAACATATATTCTCGCGGTTCTCTTTCATACAATTAATCTCAAACTGTCATTTTGTTTTGTTATCGTTCAGGATCCTTATTTTAGAATGACAAGGGATGTTGCTCCTCGAATAGGATATGAGAAACCTGCACTGATCGAGTCTTCTTTCTTCCCTGCTCTTCAGGTATGCTATAAGTTTTTATTTCTTAATAATATTTGATCATGCTAACCTCTTGGGCAGTGTATGCTCATTCGAGTGTTGTTTTGATTATGCAAATTGTGTTTTTTATTTTGGTACGTTGACTCTCTACTTAATATATTATTATGAAATCTTTTTCACTTGTGTTAATTCCAGCCATTCTTTCTCCTTGTTGGATTTATTTGTTTCATTATAAACATTTGTGTTTCTTGTTCTCTTGTATAATATTTTCGCAGGGCGAGAGTGGGAAAATGTCTGCGAGTGATCCAAATTCTGCTATATATGTGACTGATTCTGCAAAGGATATCAAGAACAAGGTTTGTATGTTTTTGAACCAGTCAGTTATAATTGAAAAAAAATACTCGATTCATGTAGTGAACTAGTTTATAAATTCCTTTATTTGAAGATCCAGAGAGCTTGGATTTTGATGATAATAATTTTTAAGAAATTAGTCATGAACTGATATCAATTGCCTATTTTTAGCTCTGTAGAAGTACACATTGATATCCTGACTTTCTTCTTAATATAGACCGATTATTGTACTATTGACATGATCATAATTATTCATTTATTTCTTGAAAGGTATTTACTCTGGTTTCTTGGAGTGCAGATAAACAGGTACGCATTTTCTGGTGGGCAAGATTCGGTTGAGAAGCACAGGAAATATGGTGCAAACCTTGAGGTAAATAATCCTTTGGAATGTCTTGCTTAGATGCTTCTGTTAAATAATATTTGTGCACACTATGTTCAACAGAGAGGCGTATTTAGAAGTTGAGCAGTTATTTTGTGTTCTGTATCAGAATATTAGCAATAGCGTTGTAATGCTCTACTTGTTTTCCCATATATCAGGTGGATATACCCATTAAGTACCTTGGATTTTTCTTGGATGACGATGATGAGCTTGAACGCATACGTCAGGTTAAATATCAGTTGTACCATGAATAACAATATTTGAATCTTATACCAATGCCCCCGATAAGGAGGGGAGTATAATTCGTTTAATATAATATTAACACAATATTTCGTCAGGAATACGGATCAGGTAAAATGTTGACAGGTGAAGTGAAGCAGTGTCTTATAACAGTTTTGACTGAGATGGTAGAAAGACACCGTAGAGCTCGTGCAGCTGTGACTGATGAGGTATTTTCTTTTCTGCATCTCTGTAGATTACTTTATATTTGTGTCTGTATGTTTATGAAAAAAGAAACTTGTTCATGGTTTAAATTCAGAAATGTATTGTCTTGTCGTATTAACTCGTGGTTCTCATGTCATATTGTATTGAACTTGGTAGATGGTAGATGCCTTCATGGCAGTGAGACCGCTCCCCAACATGTTCAACTAGTAGAGAATAGATACAGCCATGCTTGGCCAAATACTATATCTTCGACACGGGGAGCAACTTGAACAAAGAAAAAGCCATCATTCATCATCATCTGCATGATTTCCGTTATTCATCATTGGCTTGAAACCAACACCATCATGGATAAGCCTTGAATCTCCGATGACATATTTTCGAGCCTTTTTTTTCCCCTTGTTTTTCTTCTTCCCTTGCTGATCTATTCTCTGTAACATTATATTTGTAGGAGCATATACACCATTGTTGTTAACCTCTCTTTCTGCAGTTCTCTCGATTTCAGATAAATCAAGTCACAGCTATAAATTTATAATAAAGGGTGTTTCCGGTTTTTCATTCGGATCATTTTGTATACACAAAATCGTTGTGAATTGCCGTAGTCTAACGAACAGTTTGGTCACACAAGGGAAATGCTCAAAGAGATTGAAACAACCTCTGCGTGTTGTGATCAAACAATTTAAGGGACAGTTTGGTTACACAAAAGGAATCCAAATGGTTATAGACGTATAAAGCAGCTCCTAGACTTCAGGTATGTATTTTGGGTGTTCAATTCGGATAATATACTCAGACCAACCTGTACAGGACAGATGGTTACCTTGATCACCATCAACAGCTTTGGGCTTGTTCTTCCTGTTCAACAGGAATCATATACCTATTCAAAGCTACGTCAATGTTGGATACTTTTCTTATTCACTTTAGCAGCCTATATTAAAAATACAACCTAAACAAAATGCAGTGTTTCTTTTGTGCAACAGATTACAGAGTTTATGTCGTTTCTGCTGTCTTTCTTCCAAGATGGAGGATAACCCAGATCTAAATCCAAACTTGACAGATAATTCCACTTACAACGTTACACAAATTGAACATTAATGTACAAAGAGGAGAGATTCTTGAATTTATTGTTGGCATAATTTATGTGTTTAAGTTACAAGAAGACATCATATCAGGAAATCTGAAGATTTCAACAAGGAAGACTAAGTTATAATGATTTTTATTGATGAATAGATACAGATCCATTTGCATAAACAAAAGACGTATACAGTCTATCAGCTCAAGAACCATGGGTTACATCAACTTACATGTAGGCACCAAACCTAACACTTTGCATGGAAATGCAGGGAATATTTGCCCTCTCATGTTTAACCATTCCTGTAATACAACAACAAAACATATCATCTCACAACCACTTGCAACAATACTAAGAATTAAGACTCACGGATAGTTTGTCGGTAAGCAATTGATCCAATTTGTGTAGTTCCAGTTTCGGATGCTTCAACAGGTGGAGCTGAATTAGTTACCCCCTCTGATATATCTTGTCTAAAACAAACACACAGAAAACACAACACTAAAATCTGAACAAAAATGTGAAGAACAGGATATAGTGAAACACAAACAAGCTTATGTACTTTAGATCGTTTAATTCCAATGTAAGATCACTAAGTTCCATGCTTGAGAGTCTGATAGCAGCCATTGTATTAGGGAGCTCTAAATGGGCTGTGTCGATTAGCTTTGCAAAAGAAATTGCAGCTCTCCTCATTGCCTAATCAAGAAATAAGAATTACAAAACAATGGTGGCGAAACTGCATTATTAGCATCGATTGTGTGAGATAACTTACAAATAGCGTAGGAACAGCAGCTACAACGAGGCTGATGAATGCCATTGACGTCTGCATACAAATATTCAAGCAAGCTCATACAACATTCATACGAAAATTTCGACAAACGACAAATTTAGGTATACCATTGAAGCTATGACAGCTAGAAAAAGGAATGTATGATCTCGGATTCTGAATCTCGATGTCCAAGTCGAAAACAATGGTGGCGAAACTGGATTTTGAATGCCCGATTTCCATCGATTTCCCTTTGCATTGTGCGCAGTGGAAGAATTCCTCAATGAGTTGGATCTTTCTTTTCTGGAAAATAGGGTAATCAAATGGAGACGCTTGACGAATTGGGGATTTGGAGAATTGGGAAATCGTTCATACTTGGAAGGCAAATTTGATCTTCTGAGTGTTGTGAAAGCGATGGGAGAATGAATATTGGGAATTGAAAGTTCCATGGCGAAATCATGTAAGCAAAAAACAAGATTGTCTGTGGAAAAAGAAGATTGGAGTTTTGGAGTTTCTTCATCTCCATTGGCTCCTTTTCCTTTCTATTTTTAATCCCTTATAATCGCAGTGACCCAAATTCAACTCCAAATAAGAAATTTGCCAGCGCAGTGATCCGCATTCAACTAAATTCAGCAAATCATCAGAGATTGATCACAAACAAATTCCACAAACACAAAGATCCATCCATGAAAGGATTGGGGATTTGCCAGCGCAGTGTACTGGATATCTTTATCGACATTATTCAAATCAGAGATGCAGTAGGGAAACGATCACAAACCTTTGCTAAATTCAAAGAACAGACAGCAAAAACTCAATATCCCACGATCATGAGTAGATAAGAATGAATCGATCACAAGAAATATATGAGATTAATTCAATCCAATCAACTGAAAAGATTAGCAAAAGATATACGGAAACTTAAACCAAGAAAGCTTATAATCTATGACGCAAAATCAATCCATGAAAACACAAAAATCCGATAAACAAATCCATAAACTCTAATTATCCGAAACAGCTAAACCTTCAACGATCAGTTCAATTGATCTATGTATGCCTAAGTAAAAAATGAAACAACTACAACAACAAAACCAAGAAAACCCTAATAGGTTAAACCCTAGTTTTGCAGTGGCTCCGAACCAAAGTCAAGCCCACAAATCGGGCAAGCTGTGGACGCCCTAGCCATCAAAGAAAGCAAGCAACCTACATGGAACAAGTGCGAGCAAGTCGCTCGTCTAGCCACCATCTCTTTCGCCAAGTCGTCCGAGCAGGAGCCGCAGTGTCGACCGTATCGGCCCATGGAAACAACCGGTTCGGAAATGCAATCCAGCGTCGCATCGTCACGAACGAAAATTGGCGTGATCACTTTTATATCGACTTCGATTCCGACCAACTCTCTCCACTTGGAGAATTTCAGAAGCTGTTCGTTTAGAGTTTGCGATATCCCAGTAGCTAGATTGCCGTCGATCCCACCGACGTGAGATAAAGCATCGATGAGTTGGCCTTGCCAAATGCAATTGTTTGCTGCGCCCTCGTACGGACGTGTCAGCACAACGCCCTTCTCAACATCAGGAAACGTGCGTGATTCGATCCGCTCGGAAGATTGCAAGATGAATTCATACTCGGGATGAACTGTGAAACGGACGAAGAACTTTGTGATTGGACCCCATGGATTAAAAGGCTGCTCAAGACGGGTTTTGAAGTCTGGAAAGGAGAGTTCTTTCGGCTCCTCTTTGATTCTGATGAACCCTAATCTGGGTGCCTTCATCACCACTGGATGCGCCATTGAAGATTGTTTGATCGTACCAAAACTCACAACTCACTACTGAAATTTCTAAGCAAGCGTAAACTACAGCTTAACAATGGGATTTTCAAGACTCTACACGGGCTCTGAAGCTTTATATATATATTAGGTTAAAGGTTCGGGTTTGGGTTTGTTTCAATAAATTGTATCAATTATAAAGATAGATCGATTTGGTATATATATTTTTTTGTATAGATTGATTTATACCGTATTTCGATAGATTGTATCAATTAAAAATATATATTGATTTCATATATTTTTTTTCCATAGATTGATTTATACCGTATCTATATCTAAATCTATATATATTATTAAAATTAAGACTTAACGGAAGATTTTTTCGATTTATTTACAGATTTGTCACACTGTATTTATCCATTTGCCATTGATTCTTTTATTTAAAAAATTGTTATTAAAATAGATTATTATCAAAGGATTTTCGGTTACTATAAATATCAATATTTTATTTGGTTAATATAGAAATTATTTGATTCTTAAAAATGTAGGTATTTTTATTTGGTCTTTTTTTTTTCCTAGAGGATATTATTTAAAAGTTCATTTAGCCTATAATTATATTTTATTTAGATTAATTTTAATATAATACGTAAAAATTATAATATAATATTTTATCAAGCTAAAATCCGCACAAGGTGTTGTAACACCCGAATTCTAGGAACTCGGAATGTTACTAGGTAGGACCTCACAGTGAGTCTCGGCCTTAGGTTGACGTCAATAACGTCGGATATTGCAACAAAACACAAATATTTTAAATACAAATTCTTTCAAGATACGTAAATAACTCGACAGACTCTAGACCCGTACATCAGCCTACTGTTAAATAGACAAACTCTACTGTAATAAAATAAATAAACAGAACTATATAAATCAAAACGCAAACTCCTAGTACGGAAATCCGGCTGACCACTCTACTCCCGATTTTTCGGTAGAGATCTATCATGCAAAGACCTAACAACACGGTAAATCCATCAGCATGCACACACACATATACAGAAGTACTATAAATCCATCATCATGCACACTCAATGTCCCGATTTATTATATTTCATTAGGTGGATTTAGTCATTCTATTTTCTAACTTTTGCTTGCAACACAAGAGTCTCCCGACTCTTGCCCCCGTCCCCATTAACCAGTAGGACTAGTGTATGTACTTCTTCCCGTATACACTACTAGAATGGTCGCGGGGCAATCCTCTAGCACCATCGGCCCGGACCGACGGTTACGGCACGTTATCATACACTTGTGCCTCTGTTTAGAAATTTAAAGACAATGATCTAGTTCTTCATTTTATTTCACAAGAATAACTCACACTGCCCTAGTGCACACTCAATATTATAAAGGTAGCTAAGTGAGTCCTACGAACTCACCTTATCAGTACTGGTCTCAACATCTTGCGATCTTGCCAGTCAAAGATCCGATTATCCTTATCAATCATTTATCAATCTTATAACTCGTTCACCCTTAATATTATTCCACTTATCATTCTACATAATCAGGGTATGATATCACGCATCGATACGTTGACTTTCTTAAACAACTTAGGTTCGGGGACCTATACACGTCCATTTCCAATTCTCTTATCGTCATCATAGTCGTTTCACCAAAATTCCGTTATCTCGGGAATCCATATTAAATCTCACATTATCAATCCGCTTAATTGTTCAAAATTCTCAATTCGGCTCCTCTAGCACACTCCTTAATTATCTGTCATTTCATTAATATTTAACTAACTCTGAAGTTCCTCATTATTATAAGATTATCAATTTGTTTCATCTTCTCGTTCCGGTTCCATTCATAATAACTCTCTCAACTCGTTCCAATTTCACATTCCCGTCATTCCATGCAGTTCCGCCATTATACTTCATTTCACATTCACACATAACTAAAAGAAAATATCCACTGATTTAATTCACTAAATTATTTCAACAACTTCTCCACTAGCTCACTCATCTTCTACTAAATCCACAATTCTTATTTGTTTTACTAACGTTCTACTTCCTCTAAATTCTGGTTTGGTTACTATCCGATTTACATCACTATATCATTAATACACCTTCTCAATTCTGCTAAATCCAACGTGTCGGTTTCCTAATTAGTTCCACATTATCAATCATTTCAACATTACTATCCGCTAATTAATAACTAAATTATTACGCAATAATTAATTAATTAAATTTATAAATCATGATTAAATTGTATCGGAAATTAATTTGACGGAAATGAATGGGTTCGGGTTTAACCGGAAACGGAATTAAGTTGCAAGCGGAGAACGACATTGGATGACACCAAAGGGCGTCGATGCGGCGACGACCCGATAGCCTCGTTATCTACGGTTCTACACGAGATTAATAGTGAGGTTGTTTAGGAAGAACGCAAGAGGAAAAGTGAGGTAGAAAGGTGGGTGTTTATTTTATTTTTTTTGAGATTTATATAGATTATTTTGTGGCGGCATTCATGATCATAATAACGTAGAGTAACAATCGCCATTATGGAGGCATTCATGGCCATAATAACGTAGTGTAACGGTCGCCATTATGACGACATTCATGGCCATAATAACGTAGAGTAACGGTTGCCATTATGGCATCATTCATGGTCATAATAACGTGGAGTGACGGTCGTCATTATATTAAATTCCTGAATTTTCCGGTTATTACAGTACGGACACTAAACTATTGATTTTTTTTGCAAAGATTGATTTATTACAAATATATAAAACAAAATTTTGTAGGATTAAATTTTTTTTTAAATAACAAAAAATAAGCCATAAATTTTTTTTTACTAAGCCAAAAATATATAAAACAAAAACTTCGTAAAAATTAACTAATCTCGAATCAGGTTGTATCTAATCTAAAATTTTACCTAAAAATTTATATTTGTATATGTTTATTTTTTAAAAAAAAATGTTTAGCCAGCAAGTCTTTTAGATTTTAAATTACACAAATTTTTTAAAATGATTTCACGTTACTTTTCATGAAGGTTGTTATCCTACATCAATTATAAGTAGACTCATAATTTAAGAACATGTATACATAGGAGATTTCTTGATCGTACCAAAACTCATAACTCAAACTGGAAAATTTCAAAACAAGCGTAAACAAAAGCTCAACAATGGGAATTTCAAGACTCAACATTGCGCTGAAGCTTTATATATATTAGGGTTTACGATTATAAATTCTAAAGGTTTGGATTTGGGTGTGTTTCAATAAGTTGTATCAATTACAAAGATAGACCAATTTTGTATATATTTTTTTAGCAGAGATTCATTTATACCGTATTTCGATAGATTGTATCAATTAAAAAAATAGATTAATTTCGTATATTTTTTTCCCATAGGTTGATTTATACCGTATCTATATCTAAATCTATATATATTATTAAAATTCAGGCGCATTTTGTTTCACGTTAGATTTTTTTCGAGTTATATACAAAATTGTCACACTATTTTACCAATTTGCCATTGATTCTTTTATTAAAAATTATTATTAAAATAGATTATTCTTAAAATAGAAAATAATTTTTGGTTACTGTCAATGCCAAATATTCTATATCTATCTATATACTAAAGCAGCTCGTAAGCTTACACGTGACATAGTTTGGTGAATTCATGTCATTCAATTTACACGTGGCACAGTCGGGTAAATTCACGTCATTAAATTTACACATGACATAGTCTTATGAATCACATCATTAAATATATACGTATTAATTTTATTAATCTAGGTCCCACCATGTTAACTTTTTTTTTATTATAAATATTTAATTTACAAATTTATTTTAAATATTTTAATAATTAGCTTTTTTATTAATCACTCATATTATTGATTGACATTTAATTATTTATAATTTAAAATCTAAATAGTTAAGATTTGAAATCTAATTTTAAAGATCTTAATATTTTGTCAACTTATAGTTTTTTAATTTTCAAGTGAACTTTATACTATTTAAAACTTCTAAACTTTATTTTAAAATTAATTTTATTTTGTTCACCATTAATTTTGGCTGAATTAAATAAGTATGCAGTTTTTTTATTTGGTTAAAAAAGTGTGTAGGTTATTTTTTATGTGGCACTAAGTATGCCCCTTTTATTTGTGAAGAAATCATTCCTTTAAATAGTAATACCCAACTTTTAATACCCAACCTCCATCGTGAACCCAAATTAGGTTACCAAAAATTAGTTAGTCGATTTTAATACCCAACGTTCCATATCCAACTTCACTTCGGTTACTCAACTTCGTAGTTATCCGATTTTAGTACCCAACGTTACATATATCCAACTTCACTTCGGTTACCCAACTTCGTTGTTACCCGATTTTCATACCCAACGTTTGATATCCAACTTCACTTCGGTTAACCAACTTCGTTGTTACCCGATTTTAATACCCAACGTTACATATCCAACTTCACTTCGGTTACCCAACTTTGTTGTTACCTGATTGTAATGCCCAACGTTCTATATCCAACTTCACTTCGGTTACCCAACTTCGTAGTTACCCGATTTTAATACCCAACGTTCTATATCCAACTTCACTTCGGTTACCCAACTTCGTAGTTACCCGATTTTAATACCCAACGTTCTATATCCAACTTCACTTCGGTTACCCAACTTCGTAGTTACCCGATTTTAATATCCAATGTTACATATTCCCTACATATTACAGAATGGTGGTGTAATGTTCAATACGAGTGTTTATAGTATTGTTTTTGAACATATGAGTTGTGATATCTTTCGATTTGTTCAGATGAAGCATTCTGTATAGGAACCACGGGCCTTGAATTGAAGTTCTTATAAGACCAAGAAATACATTTTAATAGTTGAGAGATAACAATTACTTTAGAAATAACAATTACTTCAAAAATAAGATGCATGTACATACAATTCCCTTACTAAAACACATATTAATCAAGTCTGTACAAAACTTTGTAACATTTTCCTGGTTTAAAGGGTAGAAATTCAAGCACGTCCAGAATCTCAAAATTGCACCACTGTAGAACTTATACATCTAGAAAAGTTATAAAAGTAAGAACTCAAAGCCTATCAAGATCTTAATTTAATGGATATCCTAAACAAGGCATAATTCTCTACCTTGTCATTCATCTTCCACTGCCCCAACTCAGGAGTAACAATTCCATTGTTAAAATAGTGGAGCTACAAACAGTAGATGAACACATATTAATATGTTATAAGGGGGTCATATGTACTTGGATATCAAAGAAAATTCATTTAGCGAGATACTTGTAAGAGCCTTAGTCTTTTGGACCGAGTTTACCGTAGCCGAGTTTTGGCTTAGGCCGAGATGTGATCTTTTCCGCCCTCGCGGGCTTGTGTGCCGCCCCAGCGGGTTTCCGCCCCTGCGGTTTCCGACGGCTGCAGCCGGTTTTGTTGACTCCTTGACCGTGCTTTACCTTCTCCTTTCCTTCCTTCTTAAGTCTCTCCCTTGGCTCGTGAGCAAGGGTTTTCACTCCTTTTTCCAGACCCTATGCCCTTCTTGCTTCTTCTTCTTCTTCTCTCCTTGAACTTGATCTTGATCTTCCTTGAGTTTGGAAGTGTTTTGTTGTGTGGATAATGATGTTGATGATGGATGTTGTTGTTGATGAGCTTGGAAGCCAGCTGTTGTGTGTGTTGATCTTCCTGGCAGCCTAGGACCACAAGTGTGGTAAGTGATCTTGCTTCTTTTTCTTCCTTTCTTTGATTCCTCTTCCTAGCTTAGGATTAGATGTATGTTGATGTAGATTGATGTTGGTATGTGTATGTATATGGTTGTATGTGACTTTGGAATGAAGAAGACGTGAGTTGATCACGTGAAGAGCCGAAGAGGAACCGCGGGATCATCTTCTGCACTGTCGCTGCCCCCGCGGTCCAGAGAAGCCGCCCCTGTGGGTACCTTGTCGCCGCACCCGCGGCCATAAGCCACCGCCCCTGCGGGAGCCGTGTCACAGCGCCTGCGCCCGTGCTTGCGCTTGCCTGCGGCCGCTGTCACCGCGCCTGCGGCCGTTGTCACCGCGCCTACGGCCGAGCATTGCCGCGCCTGCGATTGCCTGTTCCCCCCCTGCGTCTTTCCGTCACGCAGGTGCGTCTTGTCCCGGGTCTACCTAGAGTTGGGTAGATCCTTTCCTAGTATGAGCGGTTTAGTGGCATGCTAGGTACGTATATGAGGATAGAAGGAGGTTGATCATGTTATTGTTTATGCCGGTTATGGCTTTGAGGTTTACGAGTTAGGATACGATCCTTATGGATCCCTTGGGTCTAGGTGTGACCCCTGTGATGGATATGAGTTTGATATATGTTGTTATGCCTTGTTTAGGCAGTGTTGATCTCCAGAGTTGGAGCCGTTTGGGTTTGAGACTTCCGAGGTTGAGGTAAGTCCATATGACTTACTTAGCTGCCATCCCTATATTGGATGTGTGCATGAGTGGTGTTTGATATGTGATTGATAGCTTGTGAGGATTGTTTATTACCGACCTATGGTTTAGTGACTGCCCATTGTAGGGCCGTGACAGCCTTGCCCACTCATCCCTATGGGAGACTGGGAGGTTCTCTGCGGAACATCCAGATCTGGTACACGGAACGGGCACTGTCTCCACTCCCTCAGGGTACACGGAGGAGTCGTCCCGGTTGACCACTCCAGCTGGCATTACCACCGAGAGGCGAGGGTTATATTCCTCGTGTCACATATATTCATATTGATATTTATTTATACGATTTGAGTGTTGGACTATATTTATAAAGATGATAAACTGGTAAATATGTGATATCATGATGAGGTGTTTAGTATTTCTGACGTGTGCTTGTGCTTATGCTCATCTCTTATATGTGTATGGTTAGCTAACGGTTTTATACCATGTTGTAGATCTTATGCAGGTTAGGAGAACTGCAGAGTGATCCAGAGTGGGTGATCTGCTGAGGGCTCCGTACACTGGGTCATTCTCGTGGGATATGGGGTCTTTTGACCATGTATATATTTATGTTTTGTTGGTACTCAGCAGCACGTTGTATAAACGTTTTGATACTTTTATATCAGATTGATGTTTTGTATTTAATCTATCGGTGCCTTGTTGTAAGATTCAGTGAACTTGTTGTCAGGCTAGGGTCAGGATCCATTGTGAGATCCTAGCCCAGTAGCACCTCGAGTCCTACAGATTCGGGGTGTTACAAAGTTGATATCAGAGCCAGGTTGACAACAAAGACACTAGTAATCTGCGATATGGTCGAATAGATAAATAAACAGAACTCGAAAGGGGTCTGACTTTTCAAAAGATTTAGGTTTTGAAATGAGTACAAATGTTTTGGGATATTGCGTCCCCTGCAGATGGTTCATACTAGAGCCTTACCTGCAGCTGGACGGGGTAGGGGTAGACCTCCTCTAGGTAGAGGACGGGGTAGGATTCCTGTTGTTGATCCACGTGCAACAGAGGAGGTTCATGCTAATGTTGTTGAGAGCATCGTCCCTGAGATTGGGGACGACATAGCTGGGAGACAGGGACCACAACGAGTCCAGTCAGATGACTCGGATTATGTCTCCATGGGAGGACCAGAGTTCCGCGAGTATATCCGGTGAGTGGAGGAGGCTGCTAGAGCAGGTAGACCTATCCCAGATCTGCCTGCACATGAGGGATCATCTGAGAGATCCCATGGGGTTACACAGGTTCCTGTTGCACCGGCACCTGTTTCTCAGCTCTGGAGTCTATTAGGTGTCCTGCTGGCAGACATATCGAGTTGGTGCAGACTCTGTTCAGAGATTTAGCACAACACTAGTGGAGGTCTGTACGAGTACAGGTTACCAGTTATGAGCAGATGAGGACCATGATCAGAGAGCGTTTATGCCTTGCCTCACTGAGGAGGGAGAAACTGCGAGACTTTGTTGAGGCTAGGTTCGAGGATGTACTAGTCGCTGAAGCTATTAGGAGATTCCAAGAGGAGCTGGCATTGCTGGGACCAGCTGCACCTTCTGTGGATCAGCATGTATATCTGTTTTCCCGACGACTGAGGGATACTACCCGGACCTACATGGCGGGTTTTCACTGTGAGTCTCTGATGGATTATCAAGACCGAGCTTCCGACTACGAGAGGGAGCGGATAAGTCAGAGGAGAGCTTCTCAGACCGGAGGGTCTGAGAAGAGACTGTAACACCCCAAATCCTTAGGACTCGGAGTGCTACTAGGCTAGGATCTCACAATGGATCCTGACCCTAGCCTGACAACAAATTCACTGAATCTTACAACAAGACACCAATAGATTAAAACAAAACATAAAACTAATATATATATATATATATATATATATATATATATATATATATATATATATATATATATATATATATATATAAATATACATGTCAAAAGGATGATACAGAGTACTGCTGAGTACAAAGTCAAACAGAAATCCTTACAATAATGATAAACCCAAAATCCCACGATAACGCCCAGTGTACGGAACCCTCAGCAGATCACCCCTCTGGATCACTCTGCAACTCTCCTAACCTGCAAAGGATCTACAACACGGTATAAAACCGTTAGCTAACCATACACATATATAAGAAGATGCTAGAGCACAATCACATATCAATAATATTAACATCTCATCATGATATCACACTTTTACCCGGTTTATTATCTTTATAACGTTAATCACTCAAGAGTATATAAATCAGTATATGAAAATACGTGACACGAGGAATGAATATAATCCTCGCCTCTGCGTGCAATAACTAGCTGGAGTGGTATCAGCGCACTTTCCCGTATACCATATGGAGTGGTATGTGCCCTTCCCGTATACCAGAACTAACTAGCTTATAGAGAACTTCCCAGACTCCACTACGGGATGAAAGGTAAGTTGTCACAACCACTACATGCTACAAAGAATATACAAACACTACTCATGCACACATCCAATATAAGAATGGCAGCTAAGTAAGTCCTATGGACTTACCTCAATCTCATAAGTCGTAACACTACAATCAACTCTCACTCAGGTCCACTTCAAACTAGAGGACAACACGGCCTATACAAGGCATACATATATATACCAAACTCCTATCACACAAAGGGGTCACACCTAGACTCAAGGGATCCATAAGGATCATATCCACTCGTAAACCTCAAAGCCGTAACCGGCATATCTATAACATACTCATCATAAACCGATACCTAGGATGGTACTAGTTCCCTCATACTAGGAAAGGAAAGAAGCTACCTTACTATAGGTAGTCCCGGGACAAAACGCACCTGCGTGATCAAGGGACGCAGGAGCAGAACAGGTAACCCGCAGGCGCGGAAGGGAGCAGACGCAGGCGCGGTGACAAGGAACACAGGCAACGCAGGCAAGGCGCTGGCGCTGGCACGGGCGCTGCGGCACGGTTTCCGCAGGGGCGGCGGCTTCTAGGCACGGGGCGGCGATAGTGCAAAACGTGATCCCGCGGCTTCTCTTCAGCTCTTCACGTGATCAAAAATCCTCTATTCCATTCCAAAGTCACACACATGCAACAACATACACATTCCAACATCACCCTATGATTAATTCATCTAATCCTAAGCTAAAGAGATGGAATCAAAGAAGAAGCGAAGGAGAGGAAGCAAAAACTCATCACTACTAAAGATCCTAGGCTGCAGGGAGAGTCACATACATCAATAGCTGGCTTCCAAGCTCAGCATACACATCACTAGCATCATCAACAACCACAAAGCACAACTTCCAAACAAAACTCCAAGAGAATCTCAAGCAAGATCAAGGGAAGGGATGAAGAAGCAAGAAGGACGTAAAGGTTGGATTGAAAATATGATGAAACCCTTGCTCAACAAGGTAAAATGGAAGAAGTAAGGAAAGGTAAAGCATGGGTCAAAGAAGTCAACAAAACCGACTGCAGCCGTCGGAAACCGCAGGGGCGGTTCCTTGAGCCGCAGGGGCGGAAACCCGCAGGGGCGGCGGTCATGCCCGTGGGTGCGGAAAGGCCAATCTCGGCCAAGCCAATCTCGGCTAAGGACCAAGACTCGGTTCGAAAGAATAGTGCTCTCACATCTCACCCCCTTAAAAACAAGTTTCGTCCCGAAACTTGCAAAGTCCTGAAACCTCTCGGACTCAAAAGCCGAGGTAAAACTCCCTATAACATCAAACATAAGCATGGAGGAAATCATCAACTCCAGCAGCAAACTATACTGTCCAGGGCCTAGAGGAAAACCATTTCTACCCAAACCATAAACATATCACAAGGCATAGAGGAATCACATCTCTAGCCGTATCATATCCATAACAGAAAGGCATGGAGGAAGAACATCTCCAGCACTACTATGTCCATCAAAATAGCATGGAGGAAAGAACCATCTCCAGCTAAACCTATCATATAACAATAGCATGGAGGAAAAAACCATCTACAGCTAAACCTATCATATATCAATAGCATGGAGGAAAGAACCATCTCCAGCTATAAACAAGAATCATACTAGCACAACAAGATCTAATAAGATCATAATCACATCAAAGCTAGTATGAAATAAACACATCATAGCATATAAGCATATAAGCAGATAAGACTCACCAAGCTAGTACTAAGATCTACTCGGTGATCCTATTGGTGCATCTAACTCAACATAGAACTCTGGATAGTTCCTCTGAATACTATCCTCAGTCTCCCATGTAGCCTCCTCGGGTCCTCGTCTCGACCACTGTATCCTCAACATAGGAATGTCCTTCGAACGCAGGCGTCTCATACCTCGCTCTAGGACTGCAATAGGGTGCTCAGCAAACGTGTGGTCCGGCTCAACCACCAAATCATCATAACTCACGATGTGTCTCGGATCTGGGATGTACTCCCTCAACTGAGACACATGAAATACAAGGTGAACACCCTCTAATCTCGGAGGCAAGGCTAATCTGTAAGCTACGCTCCCAACCCAATCCAGAATCTCGAACGGTCCGACATATCGGGGACTCAACTTCACCTTAATGCCAAAACGCCTAACACCTCGTGTCGGGGACACTCTCAGCCACACATGGGCTCCAACTCTGAACTCTAGAGGTCTACGCCTCCTATCAACATAAGACTTCTGACTGCTCTGCACAGTCAGCATCCGCTCTCGAATCAGTGCTACTCGAGCCATATCATCTTGAATCTGATCAGGTGCCAAACCACTGACACTGCTCTGCTCATCCCAACATAACGGGGTACGGCATCTCTGTCCATACAATGCCTCATATGGGGCCATCCCAATAGATGCATGCCAGCTGTTGTTGTAGGAGAACTCAACAAGTGGGAGATGATCTGTCCACACTTGCCCCCAATCCAACCCACAAGCTCGCAACATATCCTCCAGAGTCTAATGGTCCTCTCTGACTGACCATCTGTCTGAGGATGGAACGCAGTCGTGAAGTGCAAACTCGTCCCCAGGGCAGTCTGAATCTGCTGCCAGAATCTCGAGGTGAATCGTCCATCTCTATCTGAGACGATCGTCCTCGGTACACCATGGAGTCTCACTATCTGCCTACTGTACTCCTTAGCTAATCTGCTCACCGGCCACGTCTCCCTAATAGGAATATAACGTGCCGTCTTCGTCAATCTGTCCACTATGACCCAGATGGCATCAAAACTCCGGCTCAGCCTCAGTCCAATCACAAAATCCGTGGTGACGTCCTCCCACTTTCTCTGTGGAACAGGAAGTGGATGGAGCTCACCTCCAGGTCTGAAATGCTCGATCTTCACCTGCTGGCAGGTCACACACTGTGCCACAAATCTGGCCACATCGGGCTTCAGCCCTCCCCACCAATATATACGTCTCAAGTCCAGATACATCTTACTCGTACCTGGATGTACAGAGTAAGGTGTACAGTGAGCCTCCTGTAATATCCTCTGTCTCAGCTCTGTATCAGCAGGTACACAGACGCGACCGCGGCGCCTCAAAACTCCATCTGCTCCAAGCAGGAACTGTGGTGCCTCATCCCGAGACATCCTATCTCGTATCCTCATCAATGTCGGGCAGGTTTCCTGCTTCTGTTGGATCTCACCCAACAGATCAGGAAGAACCTCTAAAGTACGCAGCTGGGCATCCTCATCAGAAAACTGGATGTGCAACTCTAACCAGATCAAATCTCTTTGTAACTGATGCTGAACTGTCAATCTCGCAATTTCCTGCTCTCGAGGCGTCTTCCTGCTCAGGACATCGGTGACAGCGTTCGCCTTCCCTAGATGATACAGAATCTCTAAATCAAAGTCCTTGATCAACTCGAGCCACCTACGCTGGTGGTCATTCAACTCCCGCTGCGTGAAAATATACTTCAAACTCTTATGGTCTATGAAGATCTGACATGTAGCACTATACAGGTAATGTCTCCAGATCTTCAGTGCATGAACTACCGCTGCCAACTCCAAATCATGAGTCGGGTAGTTCTCCTCATACGTCTTCAACTGTTGAGACGCATATGCTATCACTCTGCCCCGCTGCATCAAAACACATCCCAAGCCAAGCTTGGATGCATCATTGTAAACCATAAAATCCTCAATACCCTCTAGCTGTGCCAAAATAGGAGCAGAAGTCAAACGCCTCTTTAACTTCTCAAAACTCTGCCTGCATTGATCAGACCACACAAATCTAGTAGTCTTCCTCTGCAAACTCGTCAGTGGACGGGCAATCACAGAGAATCCCTCCACGAAGCGTCTGTAATAACCGGCTAGGCCAAGGAAACTACGTACTTCCTTGACGTTCGTCGGTGTCGTCCAAGCTGCTACTGCCTCTATCTTCGCTGGATCCACCTTGATCCCCTCAGCTGAAACCACATGACCCAGGAATGCTACCTCTGGCATCCAGAACTCACACTTAGAGAACTTAGCATAAAGTTCTCTATCCCGCAAAACCTGCAATACAGTCCTCAGATGTCCTGCATGCTCCTCTCCACTGCGAGAGTATACCAGAATATCATCAATGAAAACCACCACAAACTGATCCAGGAAGTCGATGAAAATACTGTTCATCAACTCCATAAAGACGGCTAGGGCATTCGTAAGCCCAAATGGCATCACTACAAACTTGTAGTGGCCATACCTGGTCCGGAATGCTGTCCTGTGCACATCCTGCTCTCTCACTCTCAGCTGGTGATATTCTGAACGCAGATCAATCCTGGAGAAGACAGTCGCTCCCTGTAGCTGATCTAACAAATCATCAATGTGCGGCAGTGGATACTTGTTCTTGATGGTCACCTTGTTAAGCTCTCTGTAATCTATGCATAACCTCAGTGATCCGTCCTTCTTCCGTACGAAGAGGACAGGTACTCCCCATGGGGACACGCTAGGGCGAATGAAGCCCTTCTCAGCCAACTCCTCGAGTTGCTTCTTCAGCTTCAGCATCTCGACAGGCGCCATCCGGTATGGGGCCTTCGAGATGTGTCTCGTACCAAGCTCTAACTCGATACTGAAATCCACACTCCTCTGAGGCGGCAAACTGGACGGCTCAGCAAAAACATCAGTAAACTCACAAACAACTGGGATATCCTCTAATGCTGGACTCTCCCCCTCCTTCATGGTATAACACCAGAAGGCCTCGCAACCCTGTGCAATCAATCTAGCTTCCCGTATAGCGCTGATAACTGTGCCTGTCTTTCCAAGGTCCCAACCTCGGAAAACCTCTATCTGGCCTAACTCGGTAGAGAGGGTAACAGTCCTCCTACCTACATCTAAAATTGCAGAGTGTCTATCCATCTAGTCCATACCTAGAATGACTTCTTCATGCTCTAATGGCATGACAAAGAAGTCAACTAGTAACACACGGGTCCCTACAAAAATGGGACAACCGTGAATCTCACGGGTACCTCTGACCCTACCACCATCGGGTAACCCTATAATAAAGGGCATCCCCTCAACTGTATCTAAACCAAGACGCTCTACACAGGCATCAGAAATAAAAGAGTGCGTAGCACCAGTATCAAATAAAACTCTAACAGGTAAACCATGAATCAGAATGGTACCTGTAGCAGTAGGTGCAGCTGGCTCCTCTGCACTCCTCAACTCAAAAACACGACCCTGTGGGCCTCTGGTATCAGTGGTGCCCCCACCACGACCTCTGCCTCTACTCGGCCCAGGAGCAGATCCCTGAGTCGTAGGGCGATCTGGGACGCTCTGTTGTCCCTGAGTCTGCTGCTGCTGAGGTGGCCTCTGCCCACCTCCCGCTGCACTGGCAGGAGAAGAACCCTGCTGAGATGAAGCTCCGCCCTGGCGGCAGTAAACAGCTCGGTGACCTTGCCTACCACAAGTGTAGCAAGTCACTAATGGCCTCGTGCACTCGGGCCTCATATGCCTTGGATCTCCACAGTTAAAACACTGACGTCCCTTCTCTGCAACCGGTGCAGATGAGGGCTGACTCTGGCGTCTCTGACCACGCCAACCACTAGCAGAACCACCAGTACCACTGGTCTGCCCTGTACGCTGCCTCTTCTCAGACCCTCCGGTCTGAGAAGCTCTCCTCTGACTCGCCCGCTCTCGCTCATAGTCGGCGGCTCTATCCTGGTAGTCCATCAAGGACTCACAATGAAATCCCGCCATATAGGCCCGGGTAGTATCCCTCAATCGTCGGGAAAAGAGATAAACATGCTGGTCTGCAGAAGGTGCAGCTGGTCCCAGTAATGCCAGCTCCTCCTGAAACCTCCTGATGGCCTCAGAGACTGGTACATCCTCAAACTCAGCCTCAACAAAATCTCGCAGTTTCTCCCTCCTCAGAGAGGCAGGGCAGAAACGCTCTCTAATCATCGTCCTCATATGATCATAACTGGTAACCTGACCCCGTACTGATCTCCACCAGTGTTGTGCCAAGTCCCGAAATAAAGTCTGAACCAGCTCGATCTGTCTGTCAGCTGGACATCGAATAGACTCCAGAGCTGAGTCTACATGCCCGATCCAGAGCTCAACCTCCAACCCCACCTTCCCAGTGAAAGGGGGTACACCCATCTGATGGAATGCCTTCAACCAGGTATCTGGTCTAGGCCCTCTATGCTCCTCTGGTGCTCTGGCAATCTCAGCAGCAGGTACCTGTACAGCTGGCACCTGAGTAACGGTGTGGGACCTCTCAGATGGTCCCTCCTGTGCTTGTAAATCTGGGGCACGTCTACCGGCTCTGGCAGCCTCCTCTACACGTCTGATATATGCTCGGAACTCTGATCCCCCATGGAGACACGATCAGACTCACCAGACTGGGCTCTCTGTGCCCCCTGTCTCTCAGCTGCCCCGTTCCCAGTCTCAGGAACGACGCTCTCAGCAACCTCCTCATGTATCTCTCCCGCATGTGAACCGTCAGCAGGGTTCCTACCCCGTCCTCTACCTAGAGGGGGTCTACCTCTACCTCGCCTAGCTGTAGGTAAGGCTCTAGTCTGAACCATCTGCAGAAGACGTAAACCTAACTTAGAAGGCTATATATATGCCATATGTATAGATATATAACAAATCAATCACAACAGAATATCTATATATATATCTATACTATCGAGATCTTCAGAGGGGCGATGGTTCACGTACACGATATCCCAAAACATTTGTACTCATTTCAAAACCAAAACCTTTTGAAAAGTCAGACCCCTTTCGGGTTCTGTTTATTTATCTATTCGAACTTTATTGCAGATTACTAGTGCCATTGTTGTCAACCTGGGCTCTGATACCAACTTTGTAACATCCCAAATCCGTAGGACTCGGAGTGCTACTGGGCTAGGATCTCACAATGGATCCTGACCTAGCCTGACAACAAATTCACTGAATCTTACAACAAGGCACCAATAGATTAAAACAAAACATAAAACTGATATATATATACATATCAAAAGGATGATACAGAGTACTGCTGAGTACAAAGTCAAACAGAAATCCGTACAATAATGATAAACCCAAAATCCCACGATAACGCCCAGTGTATGGAACCCTCAGCAGATCACCCCTCTGGATCACTCTGTAGCTCTCCTAACCTGCAAAGGATCTACAACACGGTATAAAACCGTTAGCTAACCATACACATATATAAGAAGATGCTAGAGCACAATCACATATCAATAATATTAACATCTCATCATGATGTCACACATTTACCCGGTTTATTATCTTTATAACGTTAATCACTCAAGAGTATATAAATCAGTATATGAAAATACATGACACAAGGAATGAATATAATCCTCGCCAGTCTGCGTGCAATAGCTAGCTGGAGTGGTATCAGCGCACTTTCCCGTATATCATATGGAGTGGTAGGTGCCCTTCCCGTATACCAGAACTAACTAGCTTACAAAGAACTTCCCAGACTCCACTACGGGATGAAAGGTAAGTTGTCACAACCACTACAATGGGACGGTCAATATAACATGGTCGGTGACCAACATAAAGCCATGCTATAAAGCATATAAACAAACACCACTCATGCACACATCCAATATAAGGATGCAGCTAAGTAAGTCCTATGGACTTACCTCAATCTTAGAAGTCGTATACACTACGATCAGCTCTCACTCAGGTCCACTCCAAACTGAGAGGACAACACGGCCCTATACAAGCATACATATATATATATCAAACTTCCTATCACACAAAGGGGTCACACCTAGACCCAAGGGATCCATAAGGATCATATCCAACTCGTAAACCTCAAAGCCGTAACCGGCATATCTATAACATACTCATCATAAACCGATACCTAGCATGGTAATAAGTTCCCTCATACTAGGAAAGGAAAGGAGCTACCCTTCTATATAGGTAGTCCCGGGACAAAACGCACCTTCGTGATCAAGGGACGCAGGAGTCGGAACATGAAACCCGCAGGCGCGGCAGGGAGCAGCCGCAGGCGCGGTGACAAGGACGCAGGACGCAGCAAGGCGCTGGCGCTGCGGCACGGCTTCCGCAGGGGCGGCGCTTCTAGCGCGGGCGGCGTGCAGAACGTGATCCCGCGGCTTCTCTTCGGCCCAAAGTCACACACATGCAACAACATCCACATTCCAACATCCCCTATGATCAAATTCATCTAATCCTAAGTTAAAGAGATGGAATCAAAGAAGAAGAGAAGGAGAAGAAGCAAGAACTCACCACTACTGAAGATCCTAGGCTGCAGGAGAGTCACACACATCAATAGCTGGCTTCCAAGCTCAACATACACATCACTAGAATCATCAACAACCACAAAGCACAACTTCCAAGCAAAAACTCCAATAGAATCTCAAGCAAGAGATCAAGGAAGGGATGAAGAAGCAAGAAGGACGCAAAGGCTGGATTGAAAATATGATGAAACCCTGCTCAGCAAGGTAAAACGGAAGAAGTTAGGAAAGGTAAAGCAAGGGTCAAAGAAGTCAAACAAAACCGGCTGCAGCCGTCGGAAACCGCAGGGGCGGTTTCCTTGAGCCGCAGGGGAGGAAACCCGCAGGGGCGGCGGTCATGCCCGCGGGTGTGGAAAGGGCAATCTCGGCCAAGACAATCTCGGCTAAGGACCAAGACTCGGTCCGAAAGAATAGGGCTCTCACAGAGACAGCGTACTGGGTAGACCAGTGGTGCTGGTGGGGCTGCTAGTGTAGGGCGTGGTCAGAGTCGCTAGAGTCATCCCTTCTCTACACCAGTTACAGATAAGTGACGAAAGTGCCACAACTGTGGTAAGTATGGACATATGCGACCAGAGTGTCCGAGGCAGACAGTGATGTGTTACACTTGTGGCCGGCCAGGTCATAGGGCAGTTTTCTGCCGACAGGGCGGAGCTTTATCTCAGCAAGGTACTTCTCTTGCTAGTGTAGCGGGAGGTGGGCAGAGGCCACCTCAACAACAGCAGATGCAGGGACAGCAGAGAGTCCCAAATCGCCCTACGACTCACGGATCTGCTCTTGGGCCGAGTAGAGGCAGAGCCCTGGTGGGAGCACCACTGATAATAGAGGACCACAGGGTCGAGTTTTCGAGCTGAGGAGTGGAGAGGAGCCAACTACACCGACTGCTACAAGTACCATTCTGATTCATGGTTTACCTGTTAGAGTCTTATTTGATAGTGGTGCTACGCATTTCTTTTATTTCTCATGCATGTGTAGAGCGTCTGAGTCTAGATACGATTGAGGGGATGCTCTTTATTATAGGGTTACCCGATGGTAGTAGGGTCAGAGGTACCCATGAGATTTGTGACTGTCCCATTTTTGTAGGGACCGTGTGTTACTAGTGGACTTCTTTGTCAAGCAATTAGAGCATGAAGAAGTCATACTAGGTATGGATTGGATGGATAGACATTCTGCAGTTTTAGATGTAGGTAGGAGGACTGTTACCCTCTCTACCGAGTTAGGACAAATAGAGGTTTTCCGAGGATGGGACCTTGGAAAGTCAGGTATGATTATCAGTGTGATACGGGCAGCTAGGCTGATTGCACAGGGATGTGAGGCCTTCTGGTGTTATGCCATGAAGGAGGGGGAGAGTCCAGCATTAGAGGAAATCCAATGTATGTGAGTTACTAATGTGTTTGCTGAGCCGTCCAGTTTGCCGCCTTAGAGGAGTGTGGACTTTGCATTGAGTTAGAGCCTGGTACGAGACCGATCTCGAAGCCCCATACCGGATGGTGCCTGTTGAGATGCTGAAGCTGAAGAAGCAACTCGAGGAATTGGCTGAGAAGGGTTTTATCCGCCCTAGCATATCTCCATGGGGAGCACCTGTCCTCTTCGTACGGAAGAAGGACGGATCGTTGAGACTGTGTATTGATTACAGAGAGTTGAACAAGGTGACCATTAAGAACGAGTATCCATTGCCGCGTATTGATAACTTGTTAGATCAGCTTCAGGGAGCGACTGTGTTTTCCAAGATTGACCTGCGTTCAGAATATCACCAGCTGAGGGTGAGAGAGCAAGATGTGCACAAGATAGCATTCCGGACCAAATATGGACACTACGAGTTTGTAGTGATGCCATTTGGGCTTACGAATGCCCAACAGTTTTTATGGAGTTGATGAAACAGTATCTTCATCGACTTCCTAAATCAGTTTGTGTGTGGTTTTTATAGATGAACATTCTGGTATACTCTCGCAGTGGAGAGGAGCATGCAGGACATCTGAGGACTGTATTGCAGGTTTTGCGGGATAGAGAACTTTATGCTAAGTTCTCTAAGTGTGAGTTCTGGATGCCAGAGTGTACAGAGGATTTTGTGGTACAGTGATGCATCCAAGCTAGGCTTGGGATGTGTATTGATGCAGCGGGAGTTGAATAACCACCAACGTAGGTGGCTTGAGCTGATCAATGATTTTGATCTGGAGATGTTGTATCATCCGGGGAAGGCGCGAACGTTGTCGTCGACGCCCTGAGCATGAAGACGCCTCGAGAGCAGGCGATTGCGAGGCAGACCGTTCAGCAGCAGTTACAGAGGGATTTGATCTGGTTAGAGTTGGACATCCATCTTCCTGATGAGGATGCCCGGCTGAGTACTTTAGAGGTTCTACCTGATCGGTTGAGTGAGATCCAACAGAAGCAAGGGACCTGCCCGACGTTGATGGGGATACGAGAGAGGATGTTTCGGGATGAGGCACCACAGTTCCTGCTGGGAGCAGATGGAGTGTTGAGGCGCCGGGGTCGCGTCTGTATACCTGCTGATGTAGATCTACGTCAGAGGATTTTTTTATAGGAGACTCATTGTACACCTTACTCTGTACATCCAGGTACGAGTAAGATGTATCAGGATTTGAGACGTTCATATTGGTGGGGAGGGCTGAAGCCCGATGTGGCCAGATTTGTGGCACACAGTGCGACCTGCCAACAGGTCAAGATAGAGCATAGCAGACATGGAGGAGCTCCATCCACTTCCAGTTCCACAGAGGAAGTGGGAGGACGTTACCATGGACTTTGTGATTGGGCTGAGACTGAGCCGGAGTTTTGATGCTATCTGGGTTATAGTGGACAGATTGACGAAGACGGCACGTTTCATTCCTATTAGGGAGACGTGGCCGGTGAGCAGATTAGCTGAGGAGTACACTAGGCAGATAATGAGACTCCATGGTGTACCGAGGACGATCGTCTCATACAGAGATAGACGATTTACCTCGAGATTTTGGCAACATATTCAGACTGCCTTGGGGACGAGTTTGCACTTCACTACTGCGTTCCATCCTCAGACAGATGGTCAGTCAGAGAGGACCATTCAGACTTTGGAGGATATGCTGCAAGCTTGTGTGTTGGATTGGGGACAAGTGTGGACGGATCATCTCCCACTTGTTGAGTTCTCATACAACAACAGTTGGCATGCATCTATTGGGATGGCCCCATATGAGGCACTATATGGGTAGAGATGCCGTACTCCGTTATGCTGGAATGAGCAGAGCAGTGTTAGTGGTTTGACACCTGATCAGATTCAGGATGATGTGGCTCGAGTAGCACTGATTCGAGAGCGGATGCTGACTGCCCAAAGCCGTCAGAAGTCTTATGCTGATAAGAGGCGTAGACCTCTAGAGTTCAGAGTTGGAGCCCATGTGTGGCTGAGAGTGTCCCCGACACGATGTGTTAGACGTTTTGGCATTAAGGGGAAGCTGAGTCCCCGATATGTTGGACCGTTCGAGATTCTGGATCGGGTTGGGAGTGCAGCATATAGATTAGCTTTGCCTCCGAGATTAGAGGGTGTTCACCTTGTGTTTCACGTGTCTCAGCTGAGGGAGTACATACCAGATCCGAGACACATCGTGAGTTATGATGATTTGGTGGTTGAGCCGGACCACACTTTTGTTGAGCACTCGATTACAGTCCTAGAACGAGGTATGAGACGCCTGCGTTCGAAGGACATTCCTATGCTAAGGATACGGTGGTCGAGACGAGGACTTGATGAGGCTACATGGGAGACTGAGGATAGTATCCAGAGGAACTATCCAGAGTTTTATGCCGAGATAGATGTACTAGTAGGATCAACGAGTAGATCTTAGTACTATCTTGGTGATGTTATGCTTATGTGCTTATATGCCATGATGTGTTTATTTTCGTACTAGCTATGATGTGATATGTGATCTTAGTAGATCTTGTTGTGCTAGTACGACTGATATTTATAGCCGGAGATGGCTCTTTCCTCCATGCTATTGTGATATGATTAGGAGTTAGCTGGAGATGGTTATTCCACCATGCTATTTTAATGGACATAGTATTGCTGGAGATGTTTTTCCTCCATGCCTTTCTGTTATGATGATGATGATACGGCTAGAGATGGTTTTCCTCTATGCCTTGTGATGTGTTTATGGTTTGGCTAGAGATGATTTTCCTCTATGCCTTGGATAGTGATTTTGTTACTGGAGTTGATGAGATCCTCCATGCTCGTGCTTGAGGTTATAGAATGATATAGGTTGATACTATATGAGCGGAGATGTGATTCCTCCGGTTGAGAGAGTTATACCTCGTCTTCTGAGTCCGAGTGGTTTGAGGACTTTCCAAGTTTCGGGACGAAACTTGTTTTTAGGGGGAGAGATGTAAGAGCCTTAGTCTTTTGGACCGAGTTTACCTTAGCCGAGTTTTGGCTTAGGCCGAGATGTGATCTTTTCCGCCCCCGCGGGCTTGTGTGCCACCCCAGCGGGTTTCCGCCTCTGCGGCTCAAGGAACCGCCCCTGCGGTTTCCAACGGCTGCAGCCGGTTTTGTTGACTCTTTGACCGTGCTTTACCTTCTTCTTTCCTTTCTTCTTAAGTCTCTCCCTTGGCTCGTGAGCAAGGGTTTCCACTCCTTTTTCTAGACCCTACGTCCTTCTTGCTTCTTCTTCTTCTTCTTCTCTCTGACCTTGATCTTGATCTTCCTTGAGTTTGGAAGTGTTTGTTGTGTGGATAATGATGTTGATGATGGATGTTGTTGTTGCTGAGCTTGAAAGCTAGCTGTTGTGTGTGTTGATCTTCCTGGCAGCCTAGGACCACAAGTGTGGTAAGTGATCTTGCTTCTTTTTCTTCCTTTCTTTGATTCCTCTTCCTAGCTTAGGATTAGATGTATGTTTATGTAGATTGATGTTGGTATGTGTATGTATATGGTTGTATGTGACTTTGGAATGAAGAAGACGTGAGTTGATCACGTGAAGAGCTAAAGAGGAACTGCGGGATCATCTTCTACACTGTCGCCGCCCCCGCGGTCCAGAAAAGCCGCCCCTGCGGGTACCTTGTCGCCGCACCCGCGGCCAGAAGCCACCGCCCCTGTGGGAGCCGTGTCACAGCGCCTGCACCCGTGCCTGCGCTTGCCAGCGGCCGCTGTCACCGCGCCTGCGGCTGAGCATTGCCGCGCCTGCGGGTTGCCTGTTCCGCCCCTGCGTCTTTCCGTCACGCAGGTGCGTCTTGTCCTGGGTCTACCTAGAGTTGGGTAGATCCTTTCGTTTCCTAGTATGAACGGTTTAGTGGCATGCTAGGTACGTATACGAGGATAAAAGGAGGTTGATCATGTTATTGTTTATGCCGGTTATGGCTTTGAGGTTTACGAGTTAGGATACGATCCTTATGGATCCCTTGGGTCTAGGTGTGACCCCTGTGATGGATATGAGTTTGATATATGTTGTTATGCTTTGTTTAGGCAGTGTTGATCTCCAGAGTTGGAGCCGTTTGGGTTTGAGACTTCCGAGGTTGAGGTAAGTCCATAGGACTTACTTAGCTGCCATCCTTATATTGGATGTGTACATGAGTGGTGTTTGATATGTGATTGATAGCTTGTGAGGATTGTTTATTACCGACCTATGGTTTAGTGACTGCCCATTGTAGGGCCGTGACAGCCTTGCCCACTCATCCCTATAGGAGACTGGGAGGTTTTCTGCGGAACATCCAGATCTGGTACACGGAACGGGCACTGTCTCCACTCCCTCAGGGTACACGGAGGAGTCGTCCCGGTTGACCACTCTAGTTGGCATTACCACCGAGAGGCGAGGGTTATATTCATCGTGTCACATATATTCGTATTGATATTTATTTATACGATTTGAGTGTTATTTATAAAGATGATAAACTGGTAAATATGTGATATCATGATGAGGTGTTTAGTATTTCTGACGTGTGCTTGTGCTTATGCTCATCTCTTATATGTGTATGGTTAGCTAACGGTTTTATACCGTGTTGTAGATCTTATGCAAGTTAGGAGAACTGCAGAGTGATCTAGAGTGGGTGATCTGCTGAGGGCTCCGTACAATGGGTCATTCTCGTGGGATATGGGGTCTTTTGACCATGTATATATTTATGTTTTGTTGGTACTCAGCAGCACGTTGTATAAACCTTTTGATACTTTTATATCAGTTTAATGTTTTGTATTTAATCTATTGGTGCCTTGTTGTAAGATTCAGTGAACTTGTTGTCAGGCTAGGGTCAGGATCCATTGTGAGATTCTAGCCCAGTAGCATCTCGAGTCCTACAGATTCGGGGTGTTACAATACTCACCATAGGTACTGGAATAACCTTGGCATCAATTAATGTTGGCTGCTTTGACAATTGAATTCAAAACTCTTCTGCTACCAATTGCTTTTCATTATATTTGTTATCTTTTACCATCTACAAACCAGAAAAAATCATACAAAAAAAACAACAACTATGATTTGTAACCTTTAGAGACAAAATAATGTGGTATCAAAAGTTGTTACCAACCTTTATAATACTCTTCTCCCTCTCAGAAGGACGCTGACTCATTATCTGGATAAAGTATAAGCTTGATATATGGAGTGCTTAGAAACTTAAAAGTAATGCAAAGCTCTTTCATGTCATACTAAGACTCCTATTTAGCAGAACCTTCAAATTAGTGGGATCAAGATCCTGAGAAAATCAAAATAGCTTCATTTAACTATTCCCCCAACTTCAAATTAGAAAGACTAATATTGTAAAATTCAGATGTAAATATGTTTAGATCCTCTTAGACTTTGATAAAAACATAACTTTTTTTAATTGTAGTAAGTTGTTAGCAGCTCCTCTACATAATCACTCAGTCATTTGAATAACCACAAAATGCAAGTTTATCTCTCAAAATAAAAAGATAACACAATAAGGTGAGATATTCAGCCTCTAAAGAAGAATCAAAACAAGAACTTCCCTTTTAAATGTTGTATTTTGAGAATAAATCCAGTCGGAGAATAACTTAGAGAAACTGAAATTGCAAGAGAACTTAAGGAAATCCAGTCAGAGAAGAACCCTAGCGAGAATCATTGGAATAGAAGGAAATTGGAGAGTTGGAGACAGAGAACAGGAGACGGCGAGAGAAGATGATACATGAGGGATGGAGTGTATTCCGGTGGTAATCTCCCCGTTCACGCCTTTCAGCAATGGTGTCGTAACTCCACCATTCTCCATCGCCGTCAATGAAATCAATGATTGGGGCGTGTAGGGTTTTAGAGAGGAGAAGAGATGTTTAGAGGTTGTTCGAGAGGAGAGAGCTCAGATGAATGAGCGATAAAGAGAGGGATGGTGATCCTTGCCCCAACCATGGCGGCAGAAGGGAGCACGAGATGGAGAGAAGAGAAGAGGGAGAAGAGAACAAAACGGAAGACAAAGTGCATAGTTAGTAGAACAATAAAAAAAGCCTACACACTTTGTCCTCTAACAAAAAAAGGTGCATCAACACCCCATTCCTTTCATTTTTTTTTGAAAACGGAAAGCGGTTAGGTTAGACTGCCTTCTAGAGGTAGTTCAACCTAAAGCATCCTTACAGATGAGAACACGAAGTTCGGTATTATTAGAAAAATTGGTGTTGGGGGTCGAGATTCCCAAGTGGTTCAATCGGTCAGCAACACAGTTAATTTCTCTGAAAACATGCCTGCTTTGGATTTCGTCAAAGAAACAAAGATCCAATCTGAAGTCGGAAATAATCATCTCGACATCCCTTGGAAAGCTCCAAAGCCCTTGGAGTGCCTTGATAACACACAAATTGTCACATTCAATTTCAATCTTTTTCTTATTTGTAGTCTGATTGCTTCTTGTAAACCAGCCTTAAGAGCGAAAACTTCAACTTTTATGACCGAGTTGAAATTATTATTCTTTGCACCAAGGCAAATAACATCACCATTATGATTTCGAATCACAAATCCAATGGACGTAGCTCCCGAATCAAGTTTTGATCCGTCAAAATTAAGTTTGTGGGAACCCGGTTTTGGTTTTTCCCATTTAATGTTGTGTTTTTTCCTTGTTGTCGTGTTAGAGTCCTTTTGTTGCTTCTTAATATCGTAATCATCTTTGTTAGTGATTTTGGTTTTTCCAGTTATGGATTTGGTTTTTAATGAATACAATAACCTTATTAGTAGGTCCAATTGGTACAATATTGAAAATAATTTTGTTTCTAAAAAACCGCATACTCTACCAAATAGTTGCGAGATCCCCGAACTTGTTTGTTCCAATTTTGTTTTTTTTTATAATTCTTGTTGGATTTCATGAGCTTTTTTTTATTTTGTTAATTTCACTTAAGATTGTGCTATCGAATTTGTTAATGATTTGTTTAGTGAAGAGGCATTCGATTATCAAATGTGGCAAGTCTTCCAGGTGATGGTTGCAAAGTTCGTAGTGCCTTGTTATGACAATTTTTCTTTCATCCAGTTTTACTTTTGTAGGAATTCCGTTTATAGACATTTTCCAAATGAGATTTATAATTTTGGGTTGGATATCGAGATTTCATATCTAATCACAAGGATTATTTGGTTTGGGGTTGGATTACTCCTCAATCATATCGGAAGCAGATTTAGTAGAGAACCAACCGTTTTTACTACATCTCCAATATAGTCTGTCATGCAATTCGTTTTTGGGTATGATTGTTTCTTTTATTTTTTCCCTAATATATGGACTGATGATATTTTGTAACTCGTTGTCAATTTTGTGGGTATCCTAGTTTCTTGAGTTGTTAATAAAGTGACTTACTTTTATATTTGTGTTAATAAGATTGGTATTTTGGATCATTTTTATTAGTGGTGTCATTGTTACCCAACAATCGTGCCAGAAATTGATTGTTTTACCATCGTCGACTTGCCAAATAGTACCTTTTTGGAATTCAGTTTTAAGCTTCATAAGGTTGTTCCATTGCCATGAACTTGATCCTTTCTTATGATAGTGGAGAATATTTTGGTTTTTCAAGTATTTTTCGTTGATAACTTCAACCCATATATTGGTTGGTTATGCTAAAATTTTCCATAGGAGTTTCATTTGTAGGGCTTTATTTGTGATAATAGACTTCCTTAATCCCAAACCACCGTTCTTTTTTTACTTACAAATTGTGTCCTAGCTTATGATAGGTCTATGTTGGTCACCTTTATTCCAGAAGAATTTTTTGTAAGTTTTATCAAGTTCCTTTAGGTTATGTTTCGGGAGCATAAAGCTTTGCATAACAAATGTCGGTTTGATTGCCAAATTATGTTTTATGAGGGTATTTCTACCTTCTTGTGATAAAGTGTATGCTTTCCATTTTAGAAGTTGTTGTTTTGATTTAATGTTTATTTCGCCAAAGGTATCTTTTGTCACTCTTCCGTTTATTATAGGGCATCCAAGATATTTGTGGAGGGTTGTAGTATGCTTCATCCCCAACACATTTTAAAGTTGGGTAACACTGTTATCACTTGTGTTTCTTGTTGTTTGGAAAGCCGATTTTTTGAAGTTAAATTTTTGTCTTGAAATGGAGCAATACAATTCCAGGATTTGCTTAGTTCTTTGACAAGAAGCCACATTAGCTTTTGCAAAAATTATCATATCATCAGCGAAAGAGAGGAAAAGAATTGGTGTTGCTTGTCTGCATACGGAGAATCTAATATGGATATCATAATTATTACAATCATCTTGTAGCATTTGTGTGAGGACTTCAGCTCCCAAAATGAAGAGATAAGGAGATAAGGGGTCCCCTTGCCTGAGTCGTTTTTCAGGAAAAATTGGTCAGTTGGTCCGTTGTTAACAAGGATAGAGAAAGAGATTGTGGTAATACATTCCTTGATCCATCCAACAAAGTTTTCATTGAAGCCAATTTTTTTGAGAATGTTGATGATGAAATCCCAATTAACTTGGTCATATGCTTTTTCCATATCGAGTTTAATGGCAACCCAACCTTCCTTATGTAACGCCCGAAATTTTTATTAATTTAATTCCGGACTTGGAGCACCTTGTAGTTATCCCGTAATCCCGAGATGCCGAGAGCCGGGATTTATTCCTAAGAAAATCCCGAGCCGACTCGTCGTTTTTCCTCTTTTTCCGCGTTCCAACCTTCGTTCCGGGTTAAAAATAACAAAGGGTCATTTTCGACCCCTCGGTCCGTGGGGAGGGACAAGAGGTCAGCTGACCCCTTGATCCCCACACCCCTTTTCAGCCATCTTGTCCTCTCTCTCCTCCCCTTGCTTTCATTTCACGTTAGTCACTCACACACTCCTTCTCTTCTCCTCTTTTCTCCTCTCTTCTATTCTCTTCTCCATGTTTGCTTGAAGCTTGGATTGTGGACTGCAGTGGAGAAGTTCCAGCTTCGTTTTGGTAAGCTCTTTCCTCTCCTTCCCCTCTCTTCTTTGCTGTCTTTCTCCCTTCCTTCTTCCCTCCTTCATCCATAGCCATGGATAAAGATTTTGAGTGGTTATTACTCAACTCCTTGCATGACTGCGTTCTTAGCTCGAATAGGTCGAGGAGAGGTGCCTAAGACCATTGGTGGGTGTTTGGAGAAGATCCAGCAAGAGAAGAAGCACTTGGGAGCCAAGGATCCACAATCGAAAACGAAGAAGATGACGTTCTGCAACACGACCGCGGGGCGAATCATCACGGCCGCGGGCGCGGACGGCCGCAGGGGCGGCTCAGCACGGCCGCGGGTGCGGCTCGGCATGGCCACGGGGGCGGCGGCAGGCTCACGGCCCAGCACGTCCGCGGGAGCGGCACAACACCGCCGCGGGGGCGGCGGCAGGCTCCGGGGCTCCAGGACAAGACGGCCGCGGGGTGGCTCCCTTCCGCCGCGGGTGCGGCCGGCAGCACCGCAGGGGGCGGCCTTTGGTTCCGCAGGGGCGGCTCCTGCTCCGCCGGGGCGCCAGCTTGACTCCACGTTTGCGTTTCTTCGACATTAGGTTCCTCCTCTCCTTTCCTCTTCGTTCCTTCCTTAGTATTGATGTTGAATCATGTTAGTAGAGCATGCCTAGGATGGATCTAGAGTAGATTGGAATGCCACTTAGTGGTTGTGAACCTAGGACCTTAAGGCTCGATGTAAGTGATGGATATGAGCATGTGAGCATGATGGACCTTCTAGGATAGCTTGTGCCTCTTTGGTTGAGGATTACTCTTTTGGAATCATGGACTGTTGTAGGCTGTTGCATGTGTTGAGAGTGTGATGAGTACTTGGCACCTAGGATGCATTCCTAGTTTGAGGGTTAGGTGATCTTGCGTAGATCACTAGAATGAAGTCTAAGACTTCTTGAGTGTGAGCAGGTTGTGGGCTTCCTCCTTAAGGAAGCAAGAGTGTGGTTGACTTGGGTTTGGTGACGAGGTAAGTCTCCGGACTTACTTAGCTCGTATTTTACGTATTAGCATTGATGTGTGTTTGGTGGTGCGTGTTTATGTTTTGTTATAACTATTAAATCGGTAAATAGGACCACCAACCTTATATATATATTTTGGCCCAAGTGTATGATAACGGGCGGTGACAATACTGCCTAGCCCATAGTGAGGTCTAGGGGATTCTCGGTGACTAGCCCGGCGGGTTAGATGCGCGGATGCATCCGTACCATTCTTTTCCAGTAAGTAGGGACCGAGGCGAGACCATTGGGGTCTCGTGTCACAACCGAAGTTGAATTAGAACGGGATATGACTAAGTAATAAAAAGATAATAAACGGGACTTGCGTGTTTTATGTTATGTGCTATGTATGTGTTTGTGCCTTCACCGCTTTTCTAATGCCTAGAATATTAGCTAACGGTTTTAAACCGTTTGTGTAGATGACTTGCCGGTTAGGGACGCCGCCGAGTGAGGTGGAGGAGTGGACAGCCAGGGTCTCCGTACATTATAGGACGGGGACGGTTTTTGGGTTTATGTTGTTTATGTCGCTAGTTGGATGTTGTTGCATGTTTAGACTTTCGTATTGAGATTCTATCGTTTTGAGCACTCGGCTGAGTTTCCACTTTGTACTTCTTACTTTCGGTTTCCGCATACATTAAAACGTTTTGAGTTTTGCCTTTATTTGTGCCATGTTGAAAGATCCGGTGAAATTGTTGTCAGGCTAAGGGTCGGGACCCATTGTGAGGTCTCGCCCAGTAGCACCCCGAGTCCCGCGGATTTCGGGTGTTACAAAAGTGGTATCAGAGCCCTAGGTTGACAACAATGGCACTCGCAATCTTTTTAAAGGCCGAATGAGGTATAAAACAGAACCCCACGGGTTCTGACTTTTCGTTTTCAAAATCATATGCATGAGTCGGGTTCGGGTTAGAATGTACAGGACCACCACTCCTTCCGCAAACCTCGGCGACATAGATCTCTGGATTAGAATTAGGTATATATAGTTATATATATAACCTTAGGATGTTTGTGGATTTGTATGTACCTAGCTACGTATGTGGCCTTAGGATGTTTTGGACTTGTATGTTTTGAATATGCTTTATGACTATGTTTACCTTTATGCTTTTAGAAGTATTAACCTACCGAGATCATAAATAGTACCTACATATTTATACTTAAGTAAACGTCAGACGCTATTAGATGGCACGTACGAGAGCTACCGCTTACGTAGGACCCGCTAGGGGTAGACCCTCTGTTTCCCCTACCGTCCCGAGACGGGGACGAGTACGATGACCTCCAGTCGCAAGAGGTTGGGGACGTGTCCCCATTGCGGCCCCCCCAATATGGAACCACCAGCAGTTCAGGTTCTCGTAGAGGATGTCGCAGAGAGCATTGTTCCCGAGGCTAGAGATACGGACCTAATAGAAAGAGGATAATACGATATCATCACCTTAGAGACGACGTTAGCAAAAGGGCAACTAAGTAAAAGAGAACTCGAGACAACTTAAGAGCAATCAAGTTGGAAGCGGTTCTAAGGGAGCCATAATCGAATGACGACGAAAACAATGGAGATATCAAGGAGGAGATGGGTGCATTCTAACAAGGTTAAAGGCGGTGTTCCATCACGAGAAGTGAAGCTTTCCTTAGACGCTCTTAAGATGTGGAGTCTAGATGAGAACGTGATCGAACCAAGTGTGAAAGATGTAAGATACCGTAAGATTAAGCTTACGAGGTACCATTAAGTGAAGAGTCAACTTTACGAGAGTTATGAGAAGAATGGCAAGGTGGGGATTTTCACGCGGAGTTGACCGGTTTCCTTTATGACGATAAGGCGAAGAAACACCAAAAAGGAGGAAGTGTGTATAAATGATGATCCTAAGAAGATGAGAGCAAGACGTGATGCTATTTAATGTTAGAGATTTCGAGGAAACGCGCTTACAAGACATCATGAAGCGCGGTTAAGCCTATGAAGGCGAGTCATGTGACTCAACAATGCCGAGAAGGGTATATTTATATCGCATAAGGAAAAGGAAGCGTGGAATAAAGAATGAGCTAACGGAGTTTAAGGTACCCCGAGAGGGTAGCCTTCATGAGAGTGGTAACATGGAAGCATAGAAGAATGGTAAGTCTTTGACATAGGAGAAGGTCATTTACCAACTAATTGGTGACAACCGAGAACGCGCATGTGCGGGTGGTCTATGGATGAGTGTGGGGGAGAGTAACCAGGCTGTGGAATCCTAAAGGAACGGTAACAAGAGCTTAGATTATATCTTAAACTCTTGTTTTGAAGTTGTTATGGAGAACACCAGTTTGCAGGGAGAGAGACGGTTATCTCAGTTTGTACATCGACTACAATGAGCCGAACAAGATTACAATGAAGAACAAGTACCCTCTCACCACGTGTAGATGATCTACTCGACAGGTTGCAAGGGTCGGTGGTCTCTTCTAAAATCGGGTTAAGGTTGATTGTCACCAATTGAGAAGTCGAAATTGGGGTAGTACAAACATCGCATACTGGATACACAATGGTCACTACGAGTTGTAGTGATTCCATATGGGCTTACTAATGTCCGAATAGGACACTCTGGTCTATTCTCGAAGAAGAGAGAAGTTGTATGACCAGTTGTCTCGAGATGACAACCCCGAAGGATGTGAAAGAAGTTGCAAGTTTCTTGGATGGGCTGATCTTTACCGGATTAGTGGAGGGATTCTCAAAGTAACACCATCTATGGCTAACCTACTCCGGATGACGATGAAGTATTGAGTGGGACAAAAATGGACAATGGAGTCGTCGGGAGTTAAGAGGATATTCATTGGTGCAACTGTTCTGAAATTGCCTCGAGGTACGATCGGTTTGAAGTATACAAGCGATTCTTCAAGACACGGTCTTGACTGAGTATCGAGAGACGATGTAAAAGTTATAGCATACAGGTCTCGTTAGTAGAAGCAGTGTGGAGCAAGTACTTCCTTCATTGCTTAGAACTTGCAACAGGAATTGAAGTAACATCGAAGTTTGGTTTGACAAGAACCAAAGCCAACGGTGTAATTGGAAGTTCGATCTTCTTTGTTAGAGACGAGCAAAGAAGAAACATAATGGAAATGTTGTAGTGAGGAAGACCCGAGAAGGAAGTTGAGTTTCCGATACATCGGACCTTTTTGAGATCTTAGTGCAAGTTGGGAAAGTGTTTTACCGGCTGGCATGGCCGCCGAGAGTAAAGGGTGTTCACCCGGCGCTTCTGGTGTATCAATCGAGAGAGGAGGATGTGCCGAAGACGGCATTCAGGACGAGGTACGGCCATTATGTGTTTGTCGTGATGCCATTTGGGCTCACGAATGCACCCGCCGTCTTCATGGAGTTGATGAACGGCATCTTCATTGACTTCTTAGACCAGTTTGTTGTAGTGTTTATAGACGACATCTGAGTCTACTCCCGGAGTAGAGAGGAGCATGAGGGACACCTGAGGACGGTGCTTCGAGTCCTCCAGGATAAAGAGCTTTACACTAAGCTCTTTGAGCGCGAGTTCAGGATGTCCTAGGTGGCATTCCTGGGTCATATAGTTTCCGCCGAGGGTGTCATGGTTGACCCGGCGAAGATAGAGTTTGTTTCCTCATGACCGCCTCCTAGGACGGTCAAGGAAGTGCGCAGTTTCTTAGGCTTGGCGGGATACTACCTCCATTTTGTTGAGGGTTTCTCCGTGATTGCACGACCGCTCACTTCCTTGCTGAAGAAGTCTACCAGGTTCGTTTGGTCCGAGCCTTGTCAGCACAGTTTCGAGGAGCTGAAGAGGAGGTTGACCTCCGCTCCTGTTTTAGCCCAACCTGAGGGCGTGGAGGTTTTTGTAGTGTATAGTGATGCCTCCAAGCTAGGATTGGAGTGCGTTTTGATGCAAAGAGGTAGGGTTATTGCGTACGCTTCTCGGCAACTAAAGCCGTACGAGGAGAATTACCCTACCCACGATCTTGAGCTAGCGGCAGTGATTCATGCCCCGAAGATCGGGCGACACTACTTGTACGGGGCTACGTGCCAGATCTTCACAGACCATAAGAGTCTGAAGTATATATTCACTCAGCGGGAGTTGAATAACCGCCAGAGGAGATGGTTGGAGCTGATTAAGGACTTTGACTTGGAGATTTTATACCATCCCGGGAAGGCGAACGAAGTCACCGGTGCCTTGAGTAGGAGGACACCTCGGAAGGAGGTGATAGCTCGGCTTACGGTTCAGCCTCAGCTGCAGAGGGATTTGGTGGGTTTGGAGTTGGATATCCGGTTCCCGGGTACGGACAGTTGTTTGTCCGAATTGGAGGTACTACCTGAACTGTCCGGAGAGATCCGGCAGAAGCAAGAGAGATGTCCCATTTTGATGAGGATCCAGGACAGGATGTCCCGAGGAGAGGCGCCGTAGTTTGTCATGGGAGCAGACGGGCGATTGAGACGCCAGAGACGTACTTGTGTACCGTCAGACCAGGAGTTGAGAGAGCGGATTTTGCATGGGGCACATTCCGCACCTTACTCGGTGCACCCAAGCACGAGTGAGATGTACTGGATCTTAGAAGTTTTTATTGGTGTAGCGGGCTCAAGCCCGATGTAGCTAGATATGTGTCCCAATGCGCGACCTGCCAGCAGGTCAAGATCGAGCACCAGAGACGGAGGAGAACTTCACCCACCGCCCATGCCACGGTGGAAGTGGGAGGACATATCCACAATTGTTAGATTGTGAGATTACATGGAATGCCGAAGACCATCATCTCGGACAGGGACAAGCGTTTTACCTCAAGGTTTTGGCACACGTCGATGGGCATGGCAACCGTATGAGGCATTGTATGGACGGAGATGCTGTACTCCCTTATGTTGGGATGAGCGGGGGAGTTTTAGCGTTGTAGCTCCAGATTAGGTACAGGACGACGTGGCTAGAGTTGCTTTGGTCCGAGAGAGGATGTTGACCACGCAGAGCCGTCAAAGGTCGTATGTGGACAAGAGGTGTAGACCTCTCGAGTTCAGAGTAGGAGCTCAGGTGTGGTTCAAGGTATCACCGACGCGGGGCGTCAGGCGATTCGACATTTAGGGGAAGTTAAGCCCCGATATGTCGGTCCATTCAAGATCTTGGAGAAAGTCGGTGAGGTGGCATACCGGTTAGCATTGCCACCTCGGTTAGAAGGTATACACCCGGTATTCATGTCTCTCAGCTGAGAGAGTACATACACGACCCGAGACACATCATCAGTCACGAGGACCTAATGGTCGAGCCGAACCATACATTTGTAGAGCATCCTATAGCAGTTTTAGAGCAGAGCACGAGGCGCCTTCGATCGAAGGAGATACCGATACTGAGAGTGCAGTGGTCGAGGCGAGGAGCCGACGAGGCTACATAGGAGACGGAGGATAGTATCCGGAGGAACTATCCTGAGTTTTACGCAGATTTAGCGACATCGATAGGACCGTCGGGCCAGTCCCGAGATCTTCCTTGTTTGTTCTGGGTGATTATGTGATTTGGTTTGAGATATTTGTACCTTGCGAGGTCTTGATGTGATGCGATTCGTAGACTTGGATTAGAGCCTATAGTGTATGTTGATGAGTTCCACGGGGTTACGAGACGGGTTGGTTGGAGAGTGTTGGGTTTAGCAAGTTTCGGGACGAAACTTGTTTTTAGGGGGGTTAGTTGTAACGCCCGGAATTTTTATTAATTTAATTCCGGGTTGGTTGGAGAGTGAAGTCTAAGACTTCTTGAGTGTGAGTATGTATTGATATGCATATCTCTTGTGAGCAGGTTGTGGGATTCCTCCTTAAGGAAGCAAGAGTGTGGTTGACTTGGGTTTGGTGACGAGGTAAGTCTCCGGACTTACTTAGCTCGTATTTTACGTATTAGCATTGATGTGTGTTTGGTGGTGCGTGTTTATGTTTTGTTATAACTATTAAATCGGTAAATAGGACCACCGACCTTATATATATATTTTGGCCCAAGTGTATGATAACGGGCGGTGACAATACTGCCTAGCCCATAGTGAGGTCTAGGGGATTCTCGGCGACTAGCCCGGCGGGTTAGATGGGCGGATGCATCCGTACCATTCTTTGCCAGTAAGTAGGGACCGAGGCGAGACCATTGGGGTCTCCGTACATTATAGGATGGGGACGGTTTTTGGGTTTATGTTGTTTATGTCGCTAGTTGGATGTTGTTGCATGTTTAGACTTTCGTATTGAGGTTCTATCGTTTTGAGGACTCGGCTGAGTTTCCACTTTGTACTTCTTACTTTCGGTTTCCGCATACATTAAAACGTTTTGAGTTTTGCCTTTATTTGTGCCATGTTGAAAGATCCGATGAAATTGTTGTCAGGCTAAGGGTCGGGACCCATTGTGAGGTCTCGCCCAGTAGCACCCCGAGTCCCGCGGATTTGGGGTGTTACACCTTACTCTTCTTGGACCGAAAGGAATGGAAAATTTCGTGGGCAATAAGAATATTGTCGTGGATAGATCTATTAGTCACAAAAGCTCCTTGAAAAGGGTGGATGAGTTTTGGCATAATAGATTCCATTCTTTTTGTAATTATTTTAGCAATAATTTTATAAATTGTAGAGGAAAGACTTATAGGTCTAAACTGGTTAATTGTTGTCGGGTTATCTGTTTTAGGAATCAAGGTTATAATGTATGGTGTATTTGTGTAAGCATTTCTCCGCTTCTAAAGAAGCCTTTTACCGCTTTTGAGACGTCTATTCCAACAATATGCCAATATTTCTGATAAAATCCCGCCGGCATACCATTAGGCCCGGGTGATTTGTCACATCCAATATCAAAGATCGCATTTTTGATTTCTTCGTTATATGGGGGTTTTGTTAGGAGCAAGTTATCCTCATAATTTACTTTGGTTTTGATGATTCGGAGCTTCTCGTCGATCAGAACGAGCTTGGTCGATTGGCGTTCAGGAGAATTTAAATTGGAATTCCTATTTTACTTCCAAACGAATCTCGGCCTCAATTGAGAGGGTAGTTCCCGTTCTTGTTGTAAGATCTTTTAGTTGTTTTCGGTTTCTCCTTCCAGTAGAAATACGGTGAAAATAGTTGGAACTATAGTCCATATTTTTTAGATGCGTAATTTTTGTTCTTTGTCTCCAATATCTTTGATTGAAAGATAGAAGTTTGTTTTGTTTACTTAGGAGATTTCCTTGGGTTATTTCAAGATTTTGGTTCATGGTGTTGTTATGATTGTTTTGAATTTCCTGTAATTTTAGTTCCACATCCTTCAATTGCTTGAAAATATTGCTAAAATTAGTTTTACTCCACTCTTTTTCCTTTTTTTTAAAAGTTGCGTTTTCTTTGTAAGGTTAAACATTTCATTACCCGAAAAGTTGGAGCGTCAAGATTGTTTTACAATATTTTTAAATGATTTACGTTTAGTCCACATCATTTCAAATTTAAACGGGTGTGGGGTAAAAGAGTGATTTTATCCCATAGCCGAAAAATAACAAACGAGTCAAGAAAGTCGAACACCGAGTACGAGACGCTGGCGGGTTTCAAGCCGGGACACAGACGCAACGTGTGCACGCCTCTCGGGCGCAACGCGCTTGCGCCCCAGACGAGGGTTTTAAACCCTCGATGCGCCTCGCTCATAGACTGAGATATGTCCCTCCAGTAGCCGCTCCTCGCCTGCCCCTCGCACCACCGGTCCCCTCCAGCGTCGCACCACCGGCTGCCGACCGCCTCGCACCTAGTAGCCGCTCGCCTCCCTCACCTGCTTTCTTCTTCATTTTTTTTTCACATTTCGGATATGCGGTTGAGTGCTTCGATTTCACAGGTGTCCGCCTCGCACCAATGGTCCACCAGTAGCCGCCGCCTCGCACCACCGGTCCCCTCCAACGTCGCACCACCGGTCGCCGCCCGCCTCGCACCCAATAGCCGCTCGCCTCCCTCAATTGCTTTCTTATTCGTTTTTTTTCACATTTCGGATTTACGGTGGTTGAAAACTTTGATTTCACAGGTGTCTGCCTCGCACCAAGTCCAGCAGCCACCGCCTCACACCACCAGTGCTGCCCGTCTCGCACCAGTTCCACCAGTAGTTGCCTCCTAACACCACTAGTAGCCGTTTTTTTCCTACGAGAATTTCGTCTGTTTTGTGCGATTAGTTACAGAACTGCTCAGGTAATTTTCACATTGGTGATCGTTGATTCGGAATACAATTTGGTATTGATAATTCGTGATTTCGGATTCCAAATCGATTAAATTTGTTGATTCTATATTGGTTTTAGTAATTTTATTTTTTTGTTGTTAATTGGTTTTGGGTCTTGTTCAAATGGTTTTGATGTTGTAGATTTTTGATTTCCCACAAATGGATGGGGCTCGAATATTATAGATACACAAAGTTCGGATGCAAACCCTAGCCGGAAACGTCGATTACCACGAATCGAGGTCCGCTCTTCTCGTTCCCCCGTTATGTATTTGATACTTAGTAGATTAGGAATCGGTTTGATTAAGAAGAATGGTAATCAGAAGTTTCGGAGTTTAGCGTTATATAGGCTGGTTAGCTTATTGGTGTGTTTTTCGGAAATGGAACCGCCACTGTTGACGTTGTGGAAGCTCTTTTCGCTGAAACTTCAAAATTTTTGAATAAAGTTAGAAACAAAGAAATCTCATATTTTTATCTTTTAAAAAAATTTGAATAAAGTTAGGAAAAATAAAACCGCCAATTTCTTACTTTTAAAAATTCAAATATTGTTAGATTATTTTTTAAACATCGTTTAATTGTTCATATAACTAATTAAATTGCATAACTATACCTTCAAAAAATTGAAATAAATTTCAAAAATAAAAATCGTATATTTATAAATTTTAGAAAGTATTCGCATATTGTAACTTTATAAAATTCAAATAACGTGTAGAAAAAAATCGCATATTTCTAAGTTTTAAATTTTTTTAAAGTTGGAAAAAATAAAAATCGTATATGTCTAATGTTAAAATTGCAGATTGCGTATAGAAATGTTCAAATAAATAGAAGACGGGAGATTAGACTAGTGACGACATCCTCCCGTGGAGCAAGGAGAGGTGGAGTGGTACATACTGAGGAGCAAGCACCTCCTGCTGATATTGATGTACCTATGGAAGAGCAGACAATTCCTCCTACTGACGTTGAGGTACCTGTCAAGGAGCAGACACCTCCAATTCACGTTGAGGTAGATGTCGAGGCAACATTATCATCACAATATTCTGCCGATTATCATACGGAGGGGTCGGATAATGATGGACATCTCGACGACATTAGACATGGTTAGTAGGAGCAAGTACATCTTGATGAGCATATACATTCTGAGGAGCAGCTACCACACGAGGAGGATCAACTACCGGAGGAGAAGGAGGATCAGATGCCGGAGGAGCAAATACATCCGGAGTTGTTGACATGTTACGCTACCCGCAGAGCCAGAGCGATATGAGATGAAGAGGTATAATATTATTTTTGTAATAAAATTATGTTATGAAAAAATTTCAAACATGTTTTTTTCTATTTTATTGACAACACTTGATAAAAACATAGCAGTGGAACGACACAATCAAAGTCGTGAAGAGACTTGCTAAGATTAAAAATATACGTGGCTGGCATCGTGATGTGGATAACCCTGATTCGTGGTTTGGTATGGCGAGACGTAGCGGCCTTACGGAGTTGGAGGATGTTGATTTCTCAGGGGTCGATCATTCGTTGATTACCGCATTCGTTGAGAGGTCGCACCCTGAGACGAACACATTAAATATGTCGTGGGGAGAGATGGGTATTGCCCTCCATAATGTCCAGATTATTATGGGACTTGTTGTCGATGGAGATGCGCTACTTACTCCACGTGATGAGCGTTCTAGATTGGAGTGGCTCATTGATGCTTTTGGATTATCCTCACAGGCTGTCGAGCAGCACCACACACAACTTTACATTAACCCCTTGAAGAAGATTGTTCATACCATGTTGGGTCAGCGAGATGCCTCTCAGAGCACGATTGCATCCTCGTATTTATTGTTTTTCCTCGCATCAACGTTGGTAGTCGACAAAACTACAACAAGGTTCAGACCGTGGATTATCGACTTAGTGAGAGATCATGACATGACGTCTAGTTATGCATGGGGCACTGGGACTCTTGCATTTCTACACAGGCAGTTAGGGGAGCCGTCTAGGGTGAGCGTGGCCACGATGGGAGGATGCACGACTCTACTACAGACATGCAACTTTGGATGTCGATTACAAACTAACTTAGGGGAAGTGTCTAGGAATGTTGATTACAAACTAATTTATATTTATTGATTTTATTCATCTAGTTTTGGATATATGCACACTTTCCTTCATTGGGGTGTGCGGCTGTAGAGGATGTAGGCATGCATGGGCACATACGTTGGTCTTCGAGACTTTCCGTCCCAAAGACACCGACTATCAGTATACAGAGGGTCCGGGCATTACGAGCACAACTTGACCAGATGAGGGCCGATGACGTGAGGTTCATGCCATATGATCAGGTCCTCGACTTTGGAGGCGAGCATGCCATATCATGGTATAGGGGCATCATACGGATATCTGACATCGAGGAGCCATATATGCCAGATCGCTTCTTACGCCAGTTTGGATACGTGCAGACTGTGCCACCTCATCGTATCCCCCTCATCCATGAGTCTCGTTCAATGAAAGCACGTCCTTACCGATTTCTTTACGCTAGCGAACATGATCGTTGGGCCTCCCGTCATCTAGAAGAGACTAGAGTGTCGTTTGATGGGTTGGTTCAAGCGTCTTTCCCATGGCTTGTCGATGATGCGTACATGACATGGTACATTGCTCGGGGACATCGTATGTCTTGGCGTCGTCGGCTGTAGTGGACCCACCCATTTACCGTCCTCCACCTATTCCTGTTTTAGATACTAGAGTAAGTGTTTTTATGGATACTATATAAAATATTTAAAGCTATAATATCATATAACAAAACACTAATCACGTCACAGTCTCAAATGTGGTGAATCTTACTACTCTTCTGGAAAATCTATCCTTGGCCCGGGTACTGGGGGACACTCCATGCGACGAAGCTCTGTGTAACGAAATATCCTTTCAATGAACGGCGCATCCCATCCATCAACACTCAGATCGTGATGGTTAGTCCACATAATATTCACCTCGGGTAATGGGGTGTAACAGCCCAAATCTGCGGGACTCGGGGTGCTACGGGCGAGACCTCACAATGGATCCCGACCCTTAGCTTGACAACAATTTCACCGGACCTTCCAACAAGGCACAAATAAAGGCGAAAACATAAAACATTTTTAGTGTATGCGAAAGCCCAAAAGTAAAGACTACAAAGTGGAAACTCAGTCGAGTCCTCAAAACAATACAACCCAAAACGAAAGTCTAAATGTACGACAACACCATGAACAACGATATGAAACATGACCCAAAACCATCCCCGTCCTATAATATACGGAGACCCTGGCTGTCCACTCCTCCACCTCACTCGGCGGCGTCCCTAACCTGCAAGTCATCTACAACACGGTTTAAAACCGTTAGCTCATATTCGAAGCATTAGAAAAGCGGTGAAGGCACAAACACATACATAACACAAAACATAAATCACACAAGTCCGGTTTATTATCTTTTTATTATTAAGTCATATCCCGTACTAATTCAACTTCGGTTTGTGACACGAGACCACCGTGGTCTCGCCTCGGTCCCTTACTGGCAAGGAATGGTACGGATGCACCCGACCGTATACCCGCCGGACTCGTCCCTGAGAACCTCCTAGACCTCCCCGGGCTAGGCAGTTGATGTCACCGCCCGTTATCATACACTTGGGCCAACATATATATATATATATATATATATATATATATATATATATATATATATATATATATATATATATATATATATATATATATATATATATATATAAGGTCGGTGTTCCTAATTACCGGTTTCAATGTTATACAAGAATATAAACACACACCACCAAACACACATCAATGTTAATACATAAAATACGAGCTAAGTAAGTCCGGAGACTTACCTCGTCCCAATGTTAACTCACAAACGCCCTTGCTTCCCTTGGGAAGACGCACACAACCTGCTCACAACAATGTAATCATCACAACCCGCTCAACTCAAGAAGTCTAAGACTTCTACACAAATGATCTACGCAAGATCATTTGACTCCCATTCTAGGACCGCATCCTAGAACCTTTCATACTCACATCTCACTCAACGCATGAGGAGATATCTCAACAACCTACTAACTCTCATATGATCATACTCAAAACCCAAGAACGAGTAAAAGCCTACTAGGTCTATCATGCTCATCTCACTCTCCACACATGAAAGTAACACCCAAAAGTTCATAACCTCAAAGATGTTAGTCCTCAACCCAAAAGGCACAAGCTAGACTAGAAGATCCATCATGCTCACATGCTCATACGATCACAAATATCGAGCCTTAAGGGCTCCTAGGTCCATAAACACTACATGTCATTCTCAAGCTACTCTAGGCCATCCTAAGCATGCTACTAACATGGTTCAACAACAATACTAAGGAAGGAATGAAGAGGAAAGGAGAGGAGAAGCCTACTGTTGCAGAAACGCAGTCGCAGAGTCAAGATGGCGCCCCGGCGGAGCAGGAGCCGCCCCTGCGGAACCAGAGGCCGCCCCAGCGGAGCTGCCGGCCGCACCCGTGGCGGAAGGGAGCCGCCCCCGCGGCCGTCGTGTCCTGGAGTCCCGGAACCGCCCCCAGGGCCGTGCCGAGCCGCGCCCACGGCTGTGCTGGGCCGTGAGCCTACCGCTGCCCCGCGGCCATGCCGAGTCGCACCCGCGGCGGTGTTGTGCCGCTCCCGCGGCCGTGCTGAGCTGCCCCTGCGGCCGGCCGCGCCCGCGGCCGTGATGATCCGCCTCCGCGGTCGTGCTGCAGAACGTCGTTTTCTTCGCCTTCGATCGTGGATCCTTGGCTCCAAAGTCCTTCTCTTGCTGGATCTTCTCCAAACACCCATCACTGGTCTTAGGCACCTCTCCTTGACCTAATCGAGCTAAGAACCTATGCATGCAAAGAGTTGAGCAAAACTCCTCAAGATCTTCCTCCATAACCATGGATGGAGGGAAGAAGAAGAAGGGAAAAACAGCAAGGAAGAGAGGGGAGGGAGAGCAAGGAGCTTACCAACAACTTGGAATTCCTTTGCTGCAGTCCATACATAAAGATCCTCAACAAGATGGAAGAAGAGAAGAGAAGAGAGCAAAAATGGAGCCATGGGAGGAAGAGGGAAAGAAACTAACGTGAATGAGCAAGAGAGGAGAGAGAGAGAGGAGACAACAACTGTCTTGTCAGCTTGCTCGGAACGAGGGGTCAGAAATGACCCCTTGTCACTTTTAACCCGGAACGAAGGATCGGAACGCGGAAAAAGAGGAAAAACGACGAGTCGGCTCGGGATTTTCTTAGGAATAAATCCCGGCTCTCGGCATCTCGGGATTATGGGATAACTACAAGGTGCTCTAAGTCCGGAATAAAATTAATAAAATTCCGGACGTTACAACTAAACCCTTCTAAAAACAAGTTTCGTCCCGAAACTTGCTAAACCCAACACTCTCCAACGAACCCGTCTCGTAACCCCGTGGAACTCATAAAACGTACACTATCGGCTCTAATCCAAGTCTACAGATCGCATCACATCAAGACCTTGCAAGTTACAAATATCTCAAACCAAATCACATAATCACACAGAACAAACAAGGAAGATCTCGGGGCTAACCCGCCGGTCTTATCAATGTCGCTAAATCTTCGTAAAACTCAGGATAGTTCCTCCGGATACTATCCTCCGTCTCCTATGTAGCCTCGTCGGCTCCTCGTCTCGACCACTGCACTCTCAGTATCGGTATCTCCTCCGATCGAAGGCGCCTAGTACTCCGCCCTAAAACTGCTATAGGATGCTCTACAAATGCATGGTCCGGCTCGACCATTACGTCCTCGTGACTGATGATGTGTATCGGGTCGTGTATGTACTCTCTCAGCTGAGAGACATGAAATACCGGATGTATACCCTCTAACCCAGGTGGCAATGTTAACCGGTATGCCACCTCACCGAATCTCTCCATGATCTCGAATGGACCGACATATCGGGGCTTAACTTCCCCTTAATGCCGAATCGCCTGACGCCCCGCGTCGGTGATACCCTGAACCACACCTGAGCTCCTACCCTGAACTCGAGAAGTCTACACCTCCTATCCACATACTACCTCTGACGGCTCTGCGCGGTCAACATCCTCTCTCGGATCAAAGCAACTCTAGCCACGTCGTCCCGTACCTGATCTGGAGCTACAACGCTCAAACTCCCCCGTTCGTCCCAACATAAGGGAGTACGGCATCTCCGTCCATACAATGCCTCATACGGTGCCATCCCGATTGACGCGTGCCAGCACCTCGAGGTAAAATGCCCGTCCCTGTCCGAGATAATGGTCCTCAGTATTCCATGTAATCTCACAATCTAACAGTTGTGGATATGTCCTCCCACTTCCACTGTGGCGTGGGCGGTGGGTGAAGTTCTCCTCCATCTCTGGTGCTCGATTTTGACCTGCTGGCAGGTCGCGCATTGGGCCACATATCTAGCTACATCGTGCTTAAGCCCGCCCCACCAATAAAATCTCCTAATATCCTGGTACATCTTACTCGTGCCTGGGTGCACCGAGTAAGGTGCGGAATGTGCCCCATGAAAAATCCGTTCTCTCAACTCTTGGTCTGACGGTACACAAGTACGTCCCTGGTGTCTCAATCGCCCGTCTGCTCCCATGACAAACTGCGGCGCCTCTCCTCGGGACATCTTGTCCCGGATCCTCATCAAAATGGGACATCTCTCCTACTTCTCCATGATCTCTCCGGACAGGTCAGGTAGTACCTCCAACTCGGACAAACAACCGTCCGTACCCGGGAACCGGATATCCTACTCCAAACCCATCAAATCCCTCTGCAACTGAGGCTGAACCGTAAGCCGAGCTATAGCCTCCTCTCGAGGTGTCCTCCTACTCAAAGCATCGGCGACTACGTTCGCCTTCCCGGGATGGTATAAAATCTCCAAGTCAAAGTCCTTAATCAGCTCCAACCATCTCCTCTGGCGGTTATTCAACTCCCGCTGAGTGAATATATACTTCAGACTCTTATGGTATGTGAAGATCTGGCATGTAGCCCCGTACAAGTAGTGTCGCCAGATCTTCAGGGCATGTATCACTGCCGCTAGCTCAAGATCATGGGTAGGGTAATTCTCCTCGTACGGCTTCAGATGCCGAAAAGCGTACGTAATAACCTACCCCTCTGCATCGAAACGCAGTCCAAACCTAGCTTAGATGCGTCGCTATACACTACAGAAAGCTCTACGCCCTCAGGCTGGCTAAAATAGGAGCGGAGGTCAACCTCCTCTTCAGCTCCTCGAAGTTGTGCTGACCAGGCTCGAACCACACGAACCTGGTAGACTTCCTTCTCGGAGACTCAACTTCCTTCTCGGATCCTCCTCACTGCAACACTTCCATTACGTTCCTTCTTTGCTTGTCTCTAAAAAAGAAGATCGAACTTCCAATTTACACCGTTGGCTTTGGTTCTTGTCCAACCAACCTTTGATGTTACGTTTCCTCCACTCTTGTTGCAAGATCTAAGTAATGAAGGAAATACTTTCCTTCAGACTGCTTCTACTAACGGGACACGTATGCTATAACTTTTACATCGTCTCTCCATACTCAATCAACACCATGTCTTGACGAACCACTTGTACACTTCAAACCGATCATACCTCGAGGAAATTTCAAAGCAGTTGCACCTATGAATCTCCTCTTAGCTCTCAACAACTCCATTGTCCATTTTCTTCCCACTCAATACTTCATCGTCATCCAGAGTAGGTTAGCCATCGGTGGTGTTACTTGGGGAATCTCTCCACAAATCCGGTAATGATCGGCACATCCAAGAAACTTGTAACTTCTTTCACGTCCTTCAGGGGTTGTCATCCCGAGACAACGGGTCATACAACTTCACTCTTCTTCGAGAGTAGGCCAGAATGTCCTATTCGGGTATTGGTAAGCCCATATGGAAACACTACAACTCGGAGTGACCATGGTTTGTCCAGAATGCGATGTTTGCACTACCCCAGTCTCGACTTCTCAATTGGTGACAGACAAACCTTAACTCGATTTTAGAAGAGACCACCGACCCTTGCAACCGGTCGAGTAGATCATCTATACGTGGTAAGGGTACTTCTTGTTCGGCTCATTGTAGTCGATGTACAAATGGAGATAACCGTCTCTCTTCCCGCAAATTAGTGTTCTCCATAACAACTTCAAATCAAGAGTTTAAGATATAATCTAAGCTCTTGTTACCATTCCTTTAGGATTCCACAGCCTGGTTACTCTCCCCCACACTCATCCATAGACCACCCGCACATGCGCGTTCTCGGTTGTCACCAATTAGTTGATAAATGACCTTCTCCTATGTCAATGACTTACCATTCTTTTATGCTTCCATGTTACCATTCTCATGAAGGCTACCCTCTCGGGGTACCTTAAACTCCGTTAGCTCATTCTTCATTCCACGCTTTCTTTTCCTTATGCGAGACAAATATACCCTTCTCAAAATCTCTAACGTTAGTTAGCATCCACGTGTTGCTCTCATCTTCTTAGGGTCATCATTTACATACTTCTTCTTTTTGTCGTTTCTTCGCCTTATCGTCATAACGGAAACCGGTCAACTCCGCGTGAATCCCCACCTTGCCATTCTTCTCATAACTCTCGTAATGTTGACTCTTCACTTAATGGTACCTCGTAAGCTTAACTTACGGTATCTTATATCTTTCAAACTTGGTTCGATCCCGTTCTCATCTTGACTCCAAAGCTTAGGAGCGTCTAAGGAAAGCTTCACTTCTCGTGATGGAACACCGCCTTTAACCTTGTTAGAATGCACCCATCTCCTCCTTGATTCTCATCTTTAGTTGTCCACGCGTCCTCTTGAAGAACCTAAGTTTGTTATCTCCATTGTTCTCGTCGTACGTAGTCCTCAAACACGGTAGCTCCAATGGATGCTCCCCTGGTCCTGGCAGATGGAGAACTTTGCGCCCGGACCTCCCAACGGTCCTATCCCTAGCCTTGGGAACGATGCTCTCGGAGACGTCCTCTACGGGAACCTTATCTACTAGTGGATCCACAACTGGCAGGTCCGCAATGGGGATACGTCCCCGACCTCTCACGCCTGGAGGTCTTCCTACTCGTCCCCGCCCTCTAGGGACGGTAGGGGAAAGTGGTGGTCTACCCCTGGCGGGTCCTACGGTAGCTCTCGTACGTGCCATCTGATAGCGTCTAACGTTTATTTAAAAATAAATGTGTAGGTAATAATACGATCTCGTATAGTAATACTTCTAAAAGCATAAAGGTAAACATAGTCATAAAGCATATTTAAAACATACAAGTCCAAAACATCCTAAGGTCACATACGTAGCTAGGTACATACAAATCCACAAACATCCTAAGGTCATATATATAACTATATATACCTAATTTTAATCCAGAGATCTACGTCGCCGAGGTTTGCGGAAGGAGTGGTGGTCCCGTACATTCTAACCCAAACCCGACTCATGCATATGATTTTGAAAACGAAAATTCAGAACCCATGGGGGTTTTGTTTTATACCTCATTCGGCCTTTAAAAAGATTGCGAGTGCCATTGTTGTCAACCTAGGACTTTGATACCACTTTTGTAACACTCCAAATCCACGGGACTCGGGGTGCTACAGGCGAGACCTCACAATCGGTCCCGACCCTTAGCTTGACAACAATTTCACCGGACCTTCCAACAAGGCACAAATAAAGGCGAAAACTTAAAACATTTTTAGTGTATGCGAAAGCCCAAAAGTAAAGACTATAAAGTGGAAACTCAGCCGATTCCTCAAAACAATACAACTCAAAACGAAAGTCTAAACGTACGACAACACCATGAACAACGATATGAAACATGACCCAAAACCATCCCCGTCCTATAATGTACGGAGACCCCGGCTGTCCACTCCTCCACCTCACTCGGCGGCGTCCCTAACCTGCAAGTCATCTACAACACGGTTTAAAACCGTTAGCTCATATTCGAAGCATTAGAAAAGCGGTGAAGGCACAAACACATACATAACACAAAACATAAATCACACAAGTCCGGTTTATTATCTTTTTATTATTAAGTCATATCCCGTACTAATTCAACTTCGGTTTGTGACACGAGACCACCGTGGTCTCGCCTCGGTCCCTTACCGGCAAGGAATGGTACGGATGCACCCGACCGTATACCCGCCGGACTCGTCGCCGAGAACCTCCTAGACCTCCCCCGGGCTAGGCAGCTGATGTCACCGCCCGTTATCATACACTTGGGCCAACATATATATATATATAAGGTCGGTGGTACAAATTACCGGTTTCAATGTTATACAAGAACATAAACACACACCACCAAACACACATCAATGCTAATACATAAAATACGAGCTAAGTAAGTCCGGAGACTTACCTCGTCCAAATGCTAACTCACAAATGCCCTTGCTTCCCTTGGGAAGACGCACACAACCTGCTCACAACAAGGTAATCATCACAACCCGCTTAACTCAAGAAGTCTAAGACTTCTACACAAATGATCTACGCAAGATCATTTGACTCCCATTCTAGGACCGCATCCTAGAACCTCTCATATTCACATCTCACTCAACGCATGAGGAGATATCTCAACAACCTACTAACTCTCATATGATCATACTCAAAACCCAAGAACGAGTAAAAGCCTACTAGGTCTATCATGCTCATCACACTCTCCACACATGAAAGTAACACCCAACAGTTCATAACCTCAAAGATGTTAGTCCTCAACTCAAGAGGCACAAGCTAGCCTAGAAGATCGATCATGCTCACATGCTCATACGATCACATATATTGAGCCTTAAGGGCTCTTAGGTCCATAAACACTACATGTCATTCTCAAGCTACTCTAGGCCATCCTAAGCATGCTACTAACATGGTTCAACAACAATACTAAAGAAGGAACGAAGAGGAAAGAAGAGGAGAAGCCTACTGTTGTAGAAACGCAGTCGCGGAGTCAAGATGGCGCCCCGGCGGAGCAGGAGCCGCCCCAGCGGAAACAGAGGCCGCCCCAGCGGAGCTGTCGGCCGCACCCGCGGCAGAAGGGAGCCACCCCCGCGGCCGTCGTGTCCTGGAGCCCCAGAACTGCCCCCATGGCCGTGCCGAGCCGCGTCTGCGGCTTTGCTGGGCCGTGAGCCTGCCGCCGCCCCCGCGGCCATGCCGAGCCGCACCCGTTGCGGTGCTGCAGAACGTCGTCTTCTTCGCCTTCGATCGTGGATCCTTGGCTCCAAAGTCCTTCTTCTCTTGCTGGATCTTCTCCAAACACCCATCACTGGTCTTAGGCACCTCTCCTTGACCTAATCGAGCTAAGAACCTATGCATGCAAAGAGTTGAGCAAAACTCCTCAAGATCTTCCTCCATAGCCATGGATGAAGGAGGGAAGATGAAGAAAGGAAAAACAACAAGGAAGAGAGGGGAGGGAGAGGAAGGAGCTTACCAACAACGTGGAATCCCTTTGCTGCAGTCCATACACAAAGATCCTCAACAAGATGGAAGAAGAGAAGAGAAGAGAGCAAAAATGGAGTCATGAGAGGAAGAGGGAAAGAAACTAACGTGAATGAGCAAGAGAGGAGAGAGAGAGAGGGGACAAGGCTGCCAAAAGGGAGAGGGGACAGCAGCTGTCTTGTCAGCTTGCTCGGAACGAGGGGTCAGAAATGACCCCTTGTCACTTTTAACCCGGAACGAAGGGTCGGAACGCGAAAAAAGAGGAAAACGACGAGTCGGCTCGGGATTTTCTTAGGAATAAATCCCGGCTCTCGGCATCTCGGGATTACGGGATAACTACAAGGTGCTCTAAGTCCGGAATAAAATTAATAAAATTCCGGACGTTACATGGGGCATCCTCCTTGAGACAGTACGTCAAAAAATGTTAAAAGGGTTATTCAAGATTATTAATTTTGTTAAAAGGATTTAATGTAAAACTTTGACTAACCGCTACAAAGTGTGTATCACCTGAGACAAATGCTATCGTACGGATCAGTGTAGGCGGACCTTGGTTAGGAGCGCTAGCTATCATAGGAAGGAATGTTGACACGCTATTACCAAGGACAACTAGGGCTATCTTGTAGTAGGTGGCTGCAGCACATCCAACAATAGGCAACTCCAACCAATTTCTATATGAACATGGAACCTTTCTAGTCTAGTAAAATTTCTTAAGCACATTTTCAAATGTAGTGAATATGGTGCAGTGCGTAAATGCACATGTATAATCATGTTATGTGTGTGTGTGTGGTGTGGTGTGTGTGTGTGTGGTGTGTGTGTGTGTGTGTCATATCATAAATTATTCTTAAAATTTATAAAATTATACTCACCTTTGAATATACTGTTCTTCTCAAGTTCAATTCCATAAGTATCTCTCTCCTTACTACTAAATAATCTTCATCTGAAAAGCCCAAAACCAAAGCAATGGATCTATATCTGCAATGACTGTCTCCTAACACGTCCATGGCTCCGTACACATATGGCTCCATGAATTTCCTAAATTCCCCTTCTTCCCAAGGATATTTTCCACGATCATGTGTAACCTCTGGTGTAGCATCAACATCAACCGGTTCCTTTCCTTTATGATGTAGCCGTCTAGATGGAGTGAAGAAAAAATTTCCAAAATTGAGATGAAAAATGAAGAGCACGGTGAAGAATGGGATGAACAAAAGTCTACACAAATGATAAATATTAACGTAAACAAAACTAACTCTTCGGGTGTAGCCTCTGCAACCTTTACTTTTTTCCCCTTTGAACCCCGGGACGGCCAGTGCCACGTCTAAATGTAGCTGAAGGTGTATCCTCTCCATAATCCAGATCCGCACTTTCTTGGAACGGGGATGTCCAGGACCACGTCTTGCCGAATGCTCAAACGAACTCGGATCCCTTCTTGTTGATCTCATGGTTGGAGGTCTTCCCTTGGCCCGGACCTTTTGTGTCGGCTCCTTCATCGTGGTACACCCGGGTTCTCGATGTCCTCAAAGCAAGATGCCATCTTCTCTATCTCATCGGGGGTGAGTGTGTTTGTGTCCATTCTTTCGCAAAACTTGTTCAACGACACTAGACTTGGGTTGTTGGGATCATCATCATCATCCATGTCACCATTGGAAAATATAACCCAATGAACTTGCTTCCAAAATGGGTGGATCTCAGTCAATGTTATAGCTCTCCTAGCCCGGATGGCTATGATAAATCATGCACACATGGCACTCCATGAACCTCCCTCCAATAACTATCCCGGCATACAACATCATCTCTTGTTTTCCTAGCTTTGGTGAAGTTATCCCACAGAGCGTGAAACACTCATTGGTGACATAGTCTCGAAGCAAGTCAAATATTGGTATACGCACCTCCCGAGGAATCCTCTCCCGTGACATCTCTAAAGAAGCTTGTATCTTCTGGATTTGATCCGTGATAATCAAATGTATATTGTCGCACACCAACTGAAATCTTCCAACACTCGAATCTAGAGTTTGTTTGAGTAACTTGTGCGCGGACTCACACCTGCAAAAAAAAAAATTATCCACAAGAAAAAGCTTTAATCACATGAGAGGAAAATAGATAAAAATTAACTTTCTTACGCATTTGTCGTCCTTGTGCCGAAATGATGATATAAGTCATACCATGCTCGAATGATTGCCTCCTTGTATGGGGTGAGCCACGTCGTCTCTAGGTAGTTCATTAACCCTGGATATGGTGCCCATTGTACCCTCATTTCCATCAAACTCCGTTCGTAGCTTTCACTCGATCTTGACTCGTACAAGGCATGACACTGGGATGTGAAGACGGCTTGTACTTCCTTACAACGCAAAACAACACCCGCTCTATGTCCAATGTTGCACTTTATATGGAACTTGAATAAAATATGCTTCACCCAGGAAAGACTTCACCCAAGGCACATATAAGACCTAACTCTCGATCGGTGGCAATGACCTCCGGTATTTTTCCGTAGCACAAATGACGAAGCCTCCTTAAAGCCCACTCGTAGTGATCTCTATTCTCGTGTGCCATAAATACGAAAGCAATTGCGAATTTTTTCTTCGAGCTTGTGATGCCAACAATCTCCAACAACAGCATATTATATCTACAAATAATACAAAAGAAGGATTAAGGAAAAGTATTGAGCAATAATAAGAAAGACGTTTATCAAACAAAGTTAGAACAACAATACTCACTCATTTGTCCTATATGTCGAGTCCATCAATGTATGAAGTGCTTGTTGCAATGACCCTCTTCCTTCAGCTTGTTCCATCCTCATCTTCAAACCGGTATTGTAAACTTGCCGGATAGTTGTGACATTTCCAGGGTCGTCTAATTGCACGGATTTCAATATATGTCTCGGTTTCAACCCCGACCCCAATTCACGCTCCACCTTTCAATATTGGGTAGGAGTCAAACGTCCGGCATATGCATGACTCCTTAAAACCGATGAAATTAAGTGGTTGTGGACTCCACATATAACTCTCAATGTCCATTTTTGTTCTTCAACTTGTATCACCTCAAACTCAAACTTGCACATAAACTTCTTCGAGTTCTTTTTCCGGCTAGTACTTGACACGTGGTCGGGATCAACATCTTTCTCCTTTCTAGGTGTTCCGTGTCTATCGCATGCCAAATGAAAGATACGAAACCCCCTTCTATCCAACCATGATTTGTTTATGACCAACACCATATTCATCGAGTACCCCACAAATCTAGTCCAACCTAATAAGTTATCTCTGTCCAAAAAATATCCCTGAAGCTCAAACTTGGACGAAAAATCGATGCCGATCACATGAGAATATTCCATAACATCCTATTAAAAACGAAATAAAGTAGTAATTCAAAATTTTCAGTTTATATTCTAACATGTCTAAAACTAATCTATATATTACTAAAATCAGTCTCATTTTGCTTACATGTTGCATCCTACAACGTGCCACGTGAGATTTTTTTGAATTATTTACAGATTTTCCATAATATATTTACTAATTTGCCATTAATTCTGTTATTAAAAAATACTTATTAAAATTACTAAACAGTCAACATATCACGTTATTTTTCATCAAATATATTACTATGACATGTCGTCTTATTAATTTAAAATAAATTATTATCAAAACAAAATCAAAAAGAACTTTCGGTTACTTTAAATACCAATTTTAAATAAATTAACATTCTAACTAAAGAATTTTAAATCGAATTCCATAATTAAAAAGTAATGAAAATAAAACAGTTTATAAAATTGCAAACTCTTAATCAAACAATTATATAATGCACTACACGTTTTCTTAGTTTGCCATTATTAATTACTCCAATTTTTCTAACCTATAGTTAAATTTTGTTTAGATTAATATTGATACGTAGTAAAAATTATAATATAATATTTTTATTAAGGTAAAACCATACAAGGTGCGGGCTTTGAACTAGTAAAAAGGAAATAAACTATTAATTTTAAATTTTCAGTTCTCAAGAACATATCTAAAATGCCTAAAACTAGAATAGAATGACAAAAAGAAGGTAATAATCACATTAATTGCAAATAACATACTTACTTCCATATGTGTAAGAAGCTCATTTGGATCACTATACTTCTTTTCATCGAACGAAATATTAATGCTTTCACCAACGGATTCAACTTCGATCTCTTCGGATAATGTCGACATATTTTACGAGATTTTCTCAATTAAGATGTAAATATTGATTTTGATTTACGTAAATATATAAGGGGGCGGCGGCTTGTAAAGAACTCGGGGAAAAAAATCGATGCGGCGGTTAGGGTACGAACGGGCGGCCCAAGGCCCGGGCGCACTCGTATGCTGGCAACGGTGTATAGTCAGACTGGGCCTCCACTGCACATTCAGATTGCGGCTCCGCTGCACATTCAGAACGTGCTTCTGGCGCACATCCAGAATCCGCCCGTGCTGGCTCCCTTGTCTGACCGAATAGCAACCCCGGGGGTAAAAATATATGATCCCGATAACTCCAACGATATTTGACAATGGTCCGAGATGGTGAATGCGTGGTTTTTAGTTTTTTAATTTGGGTACCATTGTGTAAATTGGTTATGAACAAGCACTCTATCTAATTTTTCCAAGAGGTTGTTCGGACAATCACGTCTTTTCCTTCATGTAAAATTGTTACCTATAGTTTGGGTGTCTTCCATATTGCAGGAGTTTTTGACATTCATTAATCTGTCAAATCTATTTGAGTTGGTTGGAACTCCTCCATGTTTGTCGGAGTGTTGTTGAATTTCGTTAAGATCTCCCATCAAAATGCACGGAATAGTTGAATCTTGAATAAACGAAGAGATTAAGTTCCAAAAGTGGTTCTTAATAGCTTCTTGTGGAGGGGCGTAAGCAAAGA